>OX422140.1:238611782-239211782 GCA_949129095.1 Volucella bombylans
ACGGTACATTTTTTTCGATATCCGCCGTAAAGATGCCGGTTGAGGTCTTTCCAGATCGCGTAATTTAGTGGTTGTACTATCTGGTTTGTGCACAGCGTGGTGCGGCATATAATAACTTTGGTTTTGCCGTTTGTCACCTGGACCTGAACACCTGGACTTCAACAATGTGTCCAAGATCGATAAACTCCTGCATGAGACTGATGTACTCTCTTCGTAGTTTTTCATATTCATTAAATCGTCTTTCAAGTTGAAGCAGTCTAGCTACTGCTCTATACCTTGATTCTCCTAATTTGCTCTCTGCTACTTCTTCTCTGAATGGTATGTGAACAATATATCGCCCATTTGGGTCTCGGAAATATATCTCCTCATAGATTACCTCACATATTCGATTATCTGGTGTTTACAGATCATGATTACCAACTTACCAACCTCATCCAACTCCCAAGATCGTTCGAGTTGTTTTTCTATCTTCGTCTGGACAATCATCTTTGTGATTTTGCTTTCATCAAAGCTCATGAGTGTAGAGGTACGACCTGTTATGAGCCAACCCAATCTTGATTTCTGCGCTATTGGAGAGTTTTTAGAGCCTTTGCGTACACCGTTCCGCATAATTCCACCATAAATGTCGGCTCCAATAATCATGCCTATTCGACCAGCTGGTAATAACCTCGTGAGTTTTGGTAACACTAGCTCCTGCACTGGAATGTTGAAATTAGATTGAAATCGTGGGAGTACCATGAACTCCACTCTGCTGTGTGCGACGCCGACATATGTTGCTCCTAGTCCGCTGTGCTAATTCTTCAGTGACTAGTCTTGCTTGAGAACAGGGATCGATGAGCGCTCTTAATAATCTGCTGTGTGTATTACTATTCGCAGGACATTTTGATTCTGGTGGCCAAAACTTGTCTGGATTTGTGGATCAGCTGGATGTTCTACTTGCCGTCTTTAAATTTTGTCCAAGTGTAGTAGTAAATGATGTTTCTTATTACAGTGCTTGCATGTATTTTTGCTCATGCAAAAATTTCGCTTATCATTTCGCAAGCAGTTTATGTAAGGTTTTGCTACCCTTACTTGAACATAGTGTTCCTTTGGTGTCCAGCTCATAAACTTTCGGCACGATATTGTGTTCCCCTTGATGAAAGGTGCAATTTAATTTTGTGGAGATATAGACGCTACGTGATACTTGTTTGATGTCGTGTCCACTCTTGAAATGCTTCTGCTTGGACGAAGTTAGGACGTCCAGTGTCTAATATTTTCGCGCCAGAAAGTCGTATAGCATTTGGAGGGATGGTACATCTCTAGCTAGCTAGCTAGCTTTTCTAGTCTTTGTTCAAAGAGGCTTCTACTTTCTTGATCCAATGTCTTTGTAACGGGATGAACCACGATTGCATCCTATGATGAGGTGTTGAAACCCATGTTCTTAATTACAGACAATCTTTCTTTTGTTGCGTCTAGGATTAGCTTAACTGAATTGGCTGTTGATTGGCTCCTTGATGACCAGCTTTAAGCATTTTTTTGATATGCATCGAGACGATTTTCCTATCATTGACATATCTTTCTTTTAATGTCTCCCAAGCACAGCTGTAATTGTCGCTCGAGATTGTCAGATGCTGAATTAATTGCATCGGTTCTTTTTCTAGATGGGTTTTTAAATATTCCATATTGTCTGTTGTGCTTAAGGAGAGCTTGTCGTGAATGATGGTGGAGAAGATATCATGAAATTAACTCCATTTTAGGTAGTTCCTCATAAATGTGGGTATTTTCAAAGGCGGCAATTTTGCACCTGAATGATTCATGTCATTTGACTTATTAGATTCTCCTAATGTAGAGGCTATTCATGCAATTGGTTAATGTTCCAACAGTATCTTTTGCTGGTATTCATAAATTTCTTTGGAATAGTTTATGAATGCTTCTTTAAACTTCTCCATATCTCCGATTATCGTCTCAATCATAATATAGAGTTTCTTTAATCGTTGAGTTTGGATAGTATGTACCGCTGAGTTTTTAAGGTTGTACAATTTTTGGGCTTTCCTCTGGAGGAACTATTTGTTCGAAGAGATTCTTAAGCACCTTATATGTTTCTTTCACTTTCCCAAATGTATTTTTTGCTTATGGCGTCTCATGCTTTATTATTGATTTAATTTTTTCGTGGTTTTGTTGAAACTCCAGCCAAATAGCCTCTATTTTCTATAGCCGCTCTTCTTTATATCGTGTATCACGGAAGACAGTGTATCACTAACTATTTTAAAATTGATAGTGGCTTTTTCTATGTCGTCTGCTAGAGCCTTTTATCTCGCACCAATAATGAAGACGTCTATCTCCTCAGCCATGCTTTGGTTTTTTTTTTCAATTAATTAGCTATTTTAAAATGCACTACCAGTGTCTTACCCCTGGCAACGCTCTGTTTGTTTACAAATAACAATGTCAGTAGCCTTGGTAACGCATTAATGTAGATCGACAGTTCTTTTTAAGGATCGAAGGATCAATGTTAAGACAGCTAAAAATACTGTTACTAAAGACCACTGGCGAGAAGTCTATAATAAAAGAAAGGGGACTGTTTTTGATTCCTGGTTCAAATAAACTGACACGCTTTTTATTTTGTAATCTCTTAAATAATAAAATAATGCTAACTTTACATTTTACAAAATATACAACGCAAATGTTTTTACACGCGCAGTTAGCAATATGATACTTCTGAGTTATCATGCTCACTGAATGGTTACGATAGATAAAAAAAAACTGTCTGATGTTATCATCATGACAATATGTTCAAAATTGTAAAAATTTGTTGCATTTTTCAAACAGAAATTGTGATAAGGAAAATTCAATTATGCCAATAGATATAAGTTAAACTCTTACAATTTAATTTTACTAAAAAAAATCTTTATTTCGGGCAGCGTTTCTGCCTATCAAAAATACAATGTGTCCAAGAACTTAAAATCTAAACCTTAAATACTTTCTTACTGCTAAATCAGCACATCGTAGTTTCTCACGAACGGAACTCAGAATTGCAATCGTTGCAGGTGTCTGGTGTCATCGAATGTCTGCCTGGGAACTGATGGGTTGCGCGAATTAACAAAACGTTCCTCCGGAGTTTAAAAAAAAAATCGACTTTATTTCATTCTTCACAACCAACAAATGACAATGAATCTTTGATTTTATACACAATTTATAATTGTATCAATTTGTACAATTATCAACAAAGTATGAAAACTGTTGTAACGGAAGCTTAGATTTGGTTCTCACACGGTTTTGCTTATGGTTTAATTTTACAAGTTGTGAAAAGCAAGCATGTTATCAAGAAAAGGTTTAGTGTTACAATAAATAAATTTTAAAAAGCAAGCACTTTAATTATTTGACAAAAGAGTATTAAGAGTAACATATGTATGTATAACATAACTTTGACAAAAGAGTATTATAAGTATGTATGTAACATATATCTTATTGATGTACGCAATTTGATGTACATAACTCCTCCCGCCTAAGATGAAGCGATGGCCATGAAAGGCTGTTACTTGAAGACTTATCATGAGCTAGAGCTTCTAAATTTATATCATCTATTTGTTGACTGGAGTTGATCAGGTACAAAATTAGCAAGATCATAGTTACTACAACACACATTGAAAGTGAATAATTTTGTTGTTGGTTAGTGGTTTCTGCCAGGGTAATAAATTCTGTGTTGATAAAGTTGTCCGGGGTTAGTCTACTATTATTTAATCGATCTATAGGATAATATGAACTTATATTAGTGAATATTGAGGATATAATTTGTATTCTATCCCAAAATAAGTTTGTGTTGCCCTTATATACCACGTTGCTTAGGGTTACATTACATTCTTCGTAGTGTAGTAAAAGTGTTCCTGATATTAGCTTGGTTTCGATTCCACACGTGGAGGACATTTCTATATTGGGAGAGTTTACTAAAAGTATATAATTTTCTTCTGGTTGCATGATGTTGGCTTGGTTCAGGTCTTCCATTAAGAAACAATTGGCTCTTTTGTTTGTGATTATGTTTAAAATGCATTTCTCCATTGTGATATTCTTTAGGTTTCCTTTTGTACAGTAGAAAACTTGCTCAATCATTAAACATGGTTCGTCAATCAATTGGATATAACGGTCGTTTATTAGGTTTGGTTATATTAATTGTAAGGGTTTGGTTTATAGGTAATTTGATTAAATGGTACAAGGTGAAGGATTCTTTGAACAGGATTGGTAATTTAATATTAAATATGATATTTGTATGGTCATAGTAGGCCTGTAGACTCAAGAATTCGTATATTTGTTCATCCGAAGAGAACTTTATTTTCTGATTTGCGATATGTTTATGTATAAATTCTAATTCATTCGGATTTAAAATTTTTTTAGGGACTATATTAAGTTTTGCAAGAGTTATAGATTCAGCGATTTCTTGTAAATGGTTCGTTAGTATTTCAATGTTGTAGTTAGTTTGATAAACATATTGCATATATTGAAAATTTTCTTGATCGGTACGAATTCTCTGGGACAATGCTAATTGGTACTTTGTTAAATAATCTTCCAAATCCTTCTGTTGTGAATTTATATGTTCCGTTATGTTACTAAACCTTTCTATCATTTTGTTATTAATCTGGACCCGTTTTGTCATTTCTTTGTACACGTCTACTCAGTAGCTCGCTCCATGCCATTATCTTGTCTCCAGATATCATCATCGTCCGAGGAATGTTGTCATGTATGCGCAACAGTCCTTTGTATAGTTGTTGAACACTCAGTATGAACGGATGTATTTTTCCATTATGTGTAGACAATAAAACATCCAGCAAGGTACTTTGTGTATTTTGGTAATCAAGTTTATAGTAAGTGCAGTGGAGGTGAACCGTCGGAATGTATTGTACTTATCGGTTTGGTTCTTTAGATTACTTATCAACTCAGTAAGTAACTTTAGTTGTTTTTGGTTTGACTCACCTTAAATACATTTAGCGTGGAATAAATGATTGTAGTCTGATTTTTCATGGGCTCATTATGTAGTTTTCGTTATTGCGTACGTTATGAATTGTTTCCTCATATTTCCGGGAAAATCGCTGATCTAACACACCGAACAGCTCACTGGCCAGTGTAGCTATAATATCGAATGGAGAGCGTTTGCTAATTTGAACTGGACTACTGTCCGCATGCAATAATATGTCATTATTAAGCTCGATTTGCCGTAGCTGGCGTTAGAATTGAGTTACAGTTGTTTGACGCACATGTCACTGTTTTCTGCCAATTCGTTCTTATTGCATATTCCACTATTCTGCCCTACGAATTTTATATTTTTTTATTTCTTTTTTTTTCTATAATTTACGCGTGCCTAAGGGGTTAGGTAACCTTTTACTGTTGCCATGGGGCGGGCGGAAAGGTAGAAGGAGGAGAAAGGAAAATTGTTTTTGTAGTGGTTTGAAACTCAGGTGTATTTGGTTTCTATATTAGCTCTCCAGGGGTGGGAGTCCGAATAGGACGGAGAGTTCTTTCTTCACTCAGAGTGATTCGAAGTTATAATTCGCACTAGTTTTTTGTGGTTGAAACTCTACAACAGCCAAATCTACGCGTCAGTGTTATGTTATGAGTAGAATTCTGACCAGTAGTTGGTCAAGTTAAAAAAATATCATTATTTTCCGAGAACCTGTAATCATGTCTGCAGTACCAACATTTTCAAAGAATATTCCTGGCTGGCTGCTGAAATGAGTTATCTCCACTTCAATGAAGGTTTGTTGTGAGCCAGCTGATGGTATGACTGTTACCAGTAATGAGAAAAACAATAATGAGTTGACAATTTTTGATTCTAAACCATTATTTCTCCTTGGCTTGCTTCTGCTGGAATGACCTGGTTCATTATCTGGAGCGATATTCGAATTGTATTCGATTTTTATAGGGCAAAGTTTGGTTATCGGCCTCTTCATATATATGTCGTTGTCAAGATGTCGTTGGTCACCGAGGTAAGTGGGTGAGAGTCTAAACATGCTTCTATTTGCGTAAGCAATGTTTGTAGTTCTTCAAATGTAAGAGTAGTGTCATCGGCTATCCTCTTTAGATGGTATTTTATAGATTTTACGACTGCCTCCCGAAGCCCACGGAAGTGTGGTGAAGCTGGTGGAATGAAACTCCTTTCTATGATGTCTAACGCAAGACATTCAGCAGTTTCCTTTTTCGACTGCTTGAAGGTGAGCATTAGTGATGTGGCTCCTACAAATGTTATTCCACAATCGCTGTAAGATAAATCGCCTAAGAGGAAATGCTTCTGAAAAAAGGTCGCTAACTTACTCGATATGAATAGCCTTAGTTGCTAGGAATACGAATACTGCTATATATCCCTTTGACGTCCGGTTTCCTCGCCCTTTATACACAAGAATCTGGGTGGGACCTACATATTCAAGTAAATGGTTCCGAAGGTGTTATTCTGGGTGTTGGTAAGATGCCAATTATTTGGCCTTTAGAACAACGTTTGTAGTTTATTGAACCCAGTGTGATTGACGCAAGGTTGCCATGATTACTTGAATTCTACCGTGTACCTACCTCTTGTATATCATTTCAAAGTATGTACGGAACCTTCTCCTTCTCCAGTAGCTTTGAATTCTCTAGTCGACATCCAACTTGTAATATATTATCCTCAACGAGGTGTGGTGATAACGATATAAGTTTTCTCTTCACAGAATGAACGGTTCTACGCTTCAAGCATGACAGTTCCTCAGGAAATGCTTCTTGATGCACTATGCGGATTACTGCCTTTCTTGCATTTTCTAGTTCGAGTTTGGTTAAAAATTCTCTTCATTTTTCTGCCTTCCAGTTTAACATAAAGCGTCTGCAATAGGTGATGACTCGAATTAATCTACTGTATGAAGAAAATCATTCGAATACATTTTGCTTCACGACAAGTGACGTTAGTGCTACCTTCGGCTCAGGTATGATGACGTCTGCAATCTGATAGCCGAGATATGACAGGGTTCTTAAGCCATTCGGGATCATTCCACCACAATCGATGGTTTTTCAATTTATTTGGTGTGATGCCTCTAGACGTACAATCAGCAGGATTTTCAATGGAAATGTTTAAATGTCTCCAAGAACTCGGAACAGTAACCTCCTGTATTTGCCACAAATACTTTCATTTAAATAGGCGTCGTCTTATCCATGCTAAGGTAATAGTGCAGTCTATCCACTTGTGACCCAAATATTCGGTTTAATTCCTTGAGTACTTTTGGTAGTAAATGGGCTCCGCAAAGCTCCAATTTCTGATGGGAGATTTTCTTTTTATGAGTGTCACCTTAGTTTTGACTACATATTAACAGAGTGTAACTGTGTGTCCCATTTCGCAGTTTTATTTTTGAAATATACAAGTGCTGCCTAGGCTGTTTCTGATGCATCACAGAACCCATGCATTTCTATTTTTTGCAATTTATTATTGACTATCTATCTAGGAATCTTCATGTTTTCAACTGCTACAAGATTGTTCTTAAAGGTGTACCAATTGTTTTTTAATTCATCTGTAAGTGAATCATCTCAGTTGAGATTAGATTTTCATACTTGCTTCATTAACAGTTTTGCACATATAGTAACAGGTGCTAGCCAACCCGAGGGATCATAGAGTTTCGCAATTTCTGACAGCGTGTTGCGCTTCGTTGGTAATATCTGCTCATCATCGCCAATTGTTACCTTGAATTGGAAGGTATCAGCTGATGGACTCCAGTGGATACCCAATGTCTTGATCGTTTCTTCTTAATCTATCTTAATATCATTATGGTGCTGTGTGTCTGATGATATACCGGTAAGTAACTTGGTGTTATTACTGGACCATTTACTGGGGTTAAATCCCTCTTACTGTAGAATAGCAATTAGTTGAGATTGTGCCTTTCTACAATCGGTTAACGTCGTCCCTCGGTTAGGCATAGACATTATTTTTCAAATTCTCTGAGGCGATGGAAAATCGCTCTTGCTCATCAATGGCTGGTTATTGAAGTGTTTTGACAGCTAAATATGGTGCTGCTGCTGTGCTATATGTGACTGTTGTAAGCTTGTAATCTTTTATTTCAGAATTTCATCGTACTATCTGTTGGATATCTTGATGGTTGCTGCAGATTCCTATCTGACGGTACATTTTTTCGATATCCGCCGTAAAGATGCCGGTTGAGGTCTTTCCAGATCGCGTAATTTAGTGGTTGTACTATCTGGTTTGTGCACAGCGTGGTGCGGCATATAATAACTTTGGTTTTGCCGTTTGTCACCTGGACCTGAACACCTGGACTTCAACAATGTGTCCAAGATCGATAAACTCCTGCATGAGACTGATGTACTCTCTTCGTAGTTTTTCATATTCATTAAATCGTCTTTCAAGTTGAAGCAGTCTAGCTACTGCTCTATACCTTGATTCTCCTAATTTGCTCTCTGCTACTTCTTCTCTGAATGGTATGTGAACAATATATCGCCCATTTGGGTCTCGGAAATATATCTCCTCATAGATTACCTCACATATTCGATTATCTGGTGTTTACAGATCATGATTACCAACTTACCAACCTCATCCAACTCCCAAGATCGTTCGAGTTGTTTTTCTATCTTCGTCTGGACAATCATCTTTGTGATTTTGCTTTCATCAAAGCTCATGAGTGTAGAGGTACGACCTGTTATGAGCCAACCCAATCTTGATTTCTGCGCTATTGGAGAGTTTTTAGAGCCTTTGCGTACACCGTTCCGCATAATTCCACCATAAATGTCGGCTCCAATAATCATGCCTATTCGACCAGCTGGTAATAACCTCGTGAGTTTTGGTAACACTAGCTCCTGCACTGGAATGTTGAAATTAGATTGAAATCGTGGGAGTACCATGAACTCCACTCTGCTGTGTGCGACGCCGACATATGTTGCTCCTAGTCCGCTGTGCTAATTCTTCAGTGACTAGTCTTGCTTGAGAACAGGGATCGATGAGCGCTCTTAATAATCTGCTGTGTGTATTACTATTCGCAGGACATTTTGATTCTGGTGGCCAAAACTTGTCTGGATTTGTGGATCAGCTGGATGTTCTACTTGCCGTCTTTAAATTTTGTCCAAGTGTAGTAGTAAATGATGTTTCTTATTACAGTGCTTGCATGTATTTTTGCTCATGCAAAAATTTCGCTTATCATTTCGCAAGCAGTTTATGTAAGGTTTTGCTACCCTTACTTGAACATAGTGTTCCTTTGGTGTCCAGCTCATAAACTTTCGGCACGATATTGTGTTCCCCTTGATGAAAGGTGCAATTTAATTTTGTGGAGATATAGACGCTACGTGATACTTGTTTGATGTCGTGTCCACTCTTGAAATGCTTCTGCTTGGACGAAGTTAGGACGTCCAGTGTCTAATATTTTCGCGCCAGAAAGTCGTATAGCATTTGGAGGGATGGTACATCTCTAGCTAGCTAGCTAGCTTTTCTAGTCTTTGTTCAAAGAGGCTTCTACTTTCTTGATCCAATGTCTTTGTAACGGGATGAACCACGATTGCATCCTATGATGAGGTGTTGAAACCCATGTTCTTAATTACAGACAATCTTTCTTTTGTTGCGTCTAGGATTAGCTTAACTGAATTGGCTGTTGATTGGCTCCTTGATGACCAGCTTTAAGCATTTTTTTGATATGCATCGAGACGATTTTCCTATCATTGACATATCTTTCTTTTAATGTCTCCCAAGCACAGCTGTAATTGTCGCTCGAGATTGTCAGATGCTGAATTAATTGCATCGGTTCTTTTTCTAGATGGGTTTTTAAATATTCCATATTGTCTGTTGTGCTTAAGGAGAGCTTGTCGTGAATGATGGTGGAGAAGATATCATGAAATTAACTCCATTTTAGGTAGTTCCTCATAAATGTGGGTATTTTCAAAGGCGGCAATTTTGCACCTGAATGATTCATGTCATTTGACTTATTAGATTCTCCTAATGTAGAGGCTATTCATGCAATTGGTTAATGTTCCAACAGTATCTTTTGCTGGTATTCATAAATTTCTTTGGAATAGTTTATGAATGCTTCTTTAAACTTCTCCATATCTCCGATTATCGTCTCAATCATAATATAGAGTTTCTTTAATCGTTGAGTTTGGATAGTATGTACCGCTGAGTTTTTAAGGTTGTACAATTTTTGGGCTTTCCTCTGGAGGAACTATTTGTTCGAAGAGATTCTTAAGCACCTTATATGTTTCTTTCACTTTCCCAAATGTATTTTTTGCTTATGGCGTCTCATGCTTTATTATTGATTTAATTTTTTCGTGGTTTTGTTGAAACTCCAGCCAAATAGCCTCTATTTTCTATAGCCGCTCTTCTTTATATCGTGTATCACGGAAGACAGTGTATCACTAACTATTTTAAAATTGATAGTGGCTTTTTCTATGTCGTCTGCTAGAGCCTTTTATCTCGCACCAATAATGAAGACGTCTATCTCCTCAGCCATGCTTTGGTTTTTTTTTTCAATTAATTAGCTATTTTAAAATGCACTACCAGTGTCTTACCCCTGGCAACGCTCTGTTTGTTTACAAATAACAATGTCAGTAGCCTTGGTAACGCATTAATGTAGATCGACAGTTCTTTTTAAGGATCGAAGGATCAATGTTAAGACAGCTAAAAATACTGTTACTAAAGACCACTGGCGAGAAGTCTATAATAAAAGAAAGGGGACTGTTTTTGATTCCTGGTTCAAATAAACTGACACGCTTTTTATTTTGTAATCTCTTAAATAATAAAATAATGCTAACTTTACATTTTACAAAATATACAACGCAAATGTTTTTACACGCGCAGTTAGCAATATGATACTTCTGAGTTATCATGCTCACTGAATGGTTACGATAGATAAAAAAAAACTGTCTGATGTTATCATCATGACAATATGTTCAAAATTGTAAAAATTTGTTGCATTTTTCAAACAGAAATTGTGATAAGGAAAATTCAATTATGCCAATAGATATAAGTTAAACTCTTACAATTTAATTTTACTAAAAAAAATCTTTATTTCGGGCAGCGTTTCTGCCTATCAAAAATACAATGTGTCCAAGAACTTAAAATCTAAACCTTAAATACTTTCTTACTGCTAAATCAGCACATCGTAGTTTCTCACGAACGGAACTCAGAATTGCAATCGTTGCAGGTGTCTGGTGTCATCGAATGTCTGCCTGGGAACTGATGGGTTGCGCGAATTAACAAAACGTTCCTCCGGAGTTTAAAAAAAAAATCGACTTTATTTCATTCTTCACAACCAACAAATGACAATGAATCTTTGATTTTATACACAATTTATAATTGTATCAATTTGTACAAT
Organism: Volucella bombylans; assembly: GCA_949129095.1. NCBI lineage: Eukaryota > Metazoa > Arthropoda > Insecta > Diptera > Syrphidae > Volucella > Volucella bombylans. The sequence continues at coordinate 238,623,071 of OX422140.1, forward strand.
TATCAACAAAGTATGAAAACTGTTGTAACGGAAGCTTAGATTTGGTTCTCACACGGTTTTGCTTATGGTTTAATTTTACAAGTTGTGAAAAGCAAGCATGTTATCAAGAAAAGGTTTAGTGTTACAATAAATAAATTTTAAAAAGCAAGCACTTTAATTATTTGACAAAAGAGTATTAAGAGTAACATATGTATGTATAACATAACTTTGACAAAAGAGTATTATAAGTATGTATGTAACATATATCTTATTGATGTACGCAATTTGATGTACATAACTCCTCCCGCCTAAGATGAAGCGATGGCCATGAAAGGCTGTTACTTGAAGACTTATCATGAGCTAGAGCTTCTAAATTTATATCATCTATTTGTTGACTGGAGTTGATCAGGTACAAAATTAGCAAGATCATAGTTACTACAACACACATTGAAAGTGAATAATTTTGTTGTTGGTTAGTGGTTTCTGCCAGGGTAATAAATTCTGTGTTGATAAAGTTGTCCGGGGTTAGTCTACTATTATTTAATCGATCTATAGGATAATATGAACTTATATTAGTGAATATTGAGGATATAATTTGTATTCTATCCCAAAATAAGTTTGTGTTGCCCTTATATACCACGTTGCTTAGGGTTACATTACATTCTTCGTAGTGTAGTAAAAGTGTTCCTGATATTAGCTTGGTTTCGATTCCACACGTGGAGGACATTTCTATATTGGGAGAGTTTACTAAAAGTATATAATTTTCTTCTGGTTGCATGATGTTGGCTTGGTTCAGGTCTTCCATTAAGAAACAATTGGCTCTTTTGTTTGTGATTATGTTTGAAATGCATTTCTCCATTGTGATATTCTTTAGGTTTCCTTTTGTACAGTAGAAAACTTGCTCAATCATTAAACATGGTTCGTCAATCAATTGGATATAACGGTCGTTTATTAGGTTTGGTTATATTAATTGTAAGGGTTTGGTTTATAGGTAATTTGATTAAATGGTACAAGGTGAAGGATTCTTTGAACAGGATTGGTAATTTAATATTAAATATGATATTTGTATGGTCATAGTAGGCCTGTAGACTCAAGAATTCGTATATTTGTTCATCCGAAGAGAACTTTATTTTCTGATTTGCGATATGTTTATGTATAAATTCTAATTCATTCGGATTTAAAATTTTTTTAGGGACTATATTAAGTTTTGCAAGAGTTATAGATTCAGCGATTTCTTGTAAATGGTTCGTTAGTATTTCAATGTTGTAGTTAGTTTGATAAACATATTGCATATATTGAAAATTTTCTTGATCGGTACGAATTCTCTGGGACAATGCTAATTGGTACTTTGTTAAATAATCTTCCAAATCATTCTGTTGTGAATTTATATGTTCCGTTATGTTACTAAACCTTTCTATCATTTTGTTATTAATCTGGACCCGTTTTGTCATTTCTTTGTTCATGTCCTGTTGATTAGATTGTAATAGTTTAATGTCATTATTTATTTGTACAGCGTCATTGTCGTCCATGTGATAATCTTAATTAGCGATCCTATTCCGTTGATAAACCCTCTTTTATTTCGATATCGAGGAATAAGTGTTAGAAATTTATTTTCTAATTCCCTAAATTTCATATTTGTGACTTCTTTCATTGGACCAATGTTTTTATTTTTATTAATAAGTTCTACAGATCTTTTGATATTGCTAACATTTTCTTCATAAGCTGTCAAATTTATAATATGTATGAATTTTGTATGTGTATCAATTAACCGTACCGGGCCTAATTTTATGGGAAGAAGACCTTGACTCTTCGAGAGGTCTTGAATTTCGATTCGTTGACTCATGGCCTGAAATTTGCGTTTTTTTAGTAATTTACTTTTTGAGCTTTCCTATTATTTTTAGCTAATACAGTGACTTTATTGTTAGTGACTACCTGTAACTTCTTTGCTTTAGGAGCTATTTTATTTCTTCTATTATTGTATTCATATACTCGTACTATAACATCAGTACTAAAGTTGGGTGGTTCTTCACGATTCCTATTTAACCTATCAATGATTGATCTATTATGCTTTTCAAGCTTGGTTCTTATTTCGCTATATACGAGTAGTTTGTCTTGATAAGATCTTAATTTATTTATATAATCGTGCTCAGAGACATGCTGTATTGATTTCCTAAATTTATATGTTCTTCCTGTTATGAGTTCAAATGGTGTCAAATTTGTAACCGAATGTATTGAATTGTTATATGTAGTCAATGCTTCGTTCAGTATGTCTGCCGGTATTTGTCCATTATTTTTGTCGTAAATTATTCTGTAGATTTCAGTCAATGTTGAATGAAATCTCTCGACAGGACAGTTGCCTGTAGAGTTTTGAGGAGAGGTTATATGTAACTGAATCTGGTATTGATCATAAAACTCTTTAAATAAGTTTGAAGTGAATTCAGCGGCTGAATCGCATACAATTTTCTTGGGTGTACCGTGTTGGGAAAAGAATTGCCTTAAAGAACTGATTATATTGATACTATTACGTGGAGTTAAGATAAAAACAGAAGCGAACTTTGAAAATTTGTCGATTATTGTAAGTATTTGTATATTGTGAATACTGTAAACATCTATGTGCAGAATATCAAGAGGCTTATTTGGAATTTCAGAAAGTTCATATTTTATTTTCGGGAGATGTCTATCGTACTTATATAATTTGCATTTCTCACAGTTGTTAATGACTTTAGTTATTTTCTCTTTCATTTTCGGGAAATAAGATGTTCTGCGGAGGTGATTACAGGTTTCATTAATGCCGCGGTGGTTGCTATCTATGTGATACTTATTTATAAGGGCGTCCTGTTGATCTATATTATTAATATCGTTTAGTTTTTCCATACATCGTATTAATTTAAACATTTTACTATTGGCAAATTATTTGGAGTATACTTCTTGAACTATTCTGAAAGTATCATCGTCTGTGTCAATGGCTGTTAATTTATGGGGGTTTAGATATTCCTTGAGGATTGATACAATTATTTTTTCGTTATGGAGATCAGGATGCCTAAATATACGTCTACGTTTTGTTTAGAAAAGGATGTTATAAATCATGGAAGGCTTAACAATGCAGTTCGTTTTAATCAAAACCAACTGTTCCGTAAACTCGTTGAGGGGTCTTTAGGAAATAGATATTCCGTCCTCGAGATTTTCATGTGCAGAGTGTATGGTAGACAAGCTTAAACTGTTTTCTAAATCATTAGCGTTATAGTGTAAGGATACATTGGAATTTGCAAGAGAATTTGTATCAGTAGACGATTCATTAAGATTTAGTTCGATACGACAGAGTGCGTCGGCATTTGTGTATGCCTTGCCCTTTTTATATACTATTTCATAATCGAACTCCTCTAATTTCCGACCAAACAGATACGGGCGGAAATATTTAGTAGACCAAATTATGGCCAAAAGTTCAGGATATTGTAATAGTGGATTGTTACTTAATATATCCTTACAATGTTCAAAACATTTAACATAACGGTCGTTGAGGGTTATGCTTCTTCCTTTCTTTAAGCATGCAGTCAATGGTTTTGTTATATTTGAAAAATCTTTAATAAATTTTCTGTCGTAACCTAGCAGGCCAAGGAAGGACTTAATTTCCTTTTGAGTAGTGGGTATCGGATAATTTTTTATTGCATGAATTTTACTGGGATTGGGCCTAACACCATCTGATGTAACTACATGACCAAGAAACTCTACTTCTTTACGTACAAATTCGGACTTATCTAATTGAATTTTTAGATTGGCTGCACGTAATTTTGAGAAGACCTTTGCCAAATTTTCGATATGCTCTTGCAGGGAGGTTGAGAAAACTATAATATCGTCCATGTATACTAGACAAATTTTGCCTTGTAAATTACGTAAGATATTGTCCACTATTCTCTGGAAGGTTGATGTCTGAGTCCAAACGGCATTCGAATGTAGTCATAGTGTCCATGATCAACCGAGAATGCGGTTTTTTGAATGTCTCTGGGATCTACCTCGATCTGGTGAAAGCCGGAGGCCAGATCTAACGTAGTGAAATACATGCATTTCCCTAATTTATCGAGAATCTCCGTTATATTAGGTAAAGGATATCGATCGTCTATCGTTTTTTCGTTAACCTTACGATAGTCGACAACAAGTCTCCATTTCTGAATACCTGATGCGTCTCGCTTTTTGGGTACGATCCATATGGGACTACTCCATGGGGAATAGCTAGGCCTTATTATACCTTGCTGCAATAGGTTTTGAATTTGAGACTGTACCTCTGTTTTATGTATCTCTGGATATCGATAGGACTTCGTATATATTGGAACGTCGTCTTTTGTTTGTATACGATGTTTAATTACGTTGGAAAATGATAACTTCTGCCCTTCTATGAAGAAAATATCATCAAAATTTTTGCACAGTCTAAGAATCAATTTCTTTTCTTCGTTATTAAGGTGGTCAACCCGAAGTAATTTAGTTATGTCGGTTCCAGATAGAAGTTCAATTTGATTGTCAGTTTGACAAATATTTATATTATTAAATTCTTTGAAATTTTAAAATTTTTCTACCTCGGTTGTTCTGAAAATAATTTTTGTTCCATATTAGAGTTGTTTATTACCTCCAATTGACTGTTTTACATTCTTCAGATGTAATATTCCTTCAGGTATTTCTAGAAAATCATTTATTTTTGTTGGCTTGATGTATATTTCGCCATTTTGGATATCGACCGGTAAAATAACCAACATTTTGGATCTTGCTGGTATCACATAGATTTTTGACATTAGATTGGGCTTAAGCAATAAGGGAATAGCTGCACTTTGAGTTTTTAATAGTTTATTCTTAAGATCTATTGAAGCCTTTAATCTCGCTAATGTTTCCAATCCTATCAGGCCATCAAAATAATTGTGAAATTTAAATAAGAGAAACGTAAACTGTTCGTTAGACTTGAATTCAGAGAATGCCGGAATTGTGATCTGTTTATTGAGTTCATGTGTAATTAAAACAGAGATTTTAACAGTGTTAATATTTTCATGATATTGGGGATTAGTAAGTTCGGGGTCAATAAAATTAGCAGAGGCTCCTGTATCTATGAGAAACTTTAGTTGTCGACCAAAAGGTGAAGTCACATTTATGTATGGGAGAAGATTGCTACCGTGTTGACTAATTTCTAGGAACCCGTATTGTTTTCCGAGGCATTGGAACGAAAATGTTTGTCATCAATTTCATTCTCATGTATTGTTTCATTTCCAGTAACTTGTGCAACTTCATCATTTTGAATTTCTTCAATTGTATAATGGTCTAAATTAGGTTGGTGGTCGTAGTATCCATTAGGTAACACATATGTGGGATATTCTTCCCCATAATTTTCCTGATTTTGTGAAATACTATGTACTTATCTTATAATGTATCTGGGATTTCTAATTAAATTATTTCTTTGTTAGGGTTGTTGGGATTGTACTGGTTTCAGAAGAGTTTTAGCATTACCGCTAGATATTTCCATTGGAATTTGACGTTGCTGTTGGTAATTGAAATGTGGTTTGGATGCAGAAATGTTTGCTATAGGGTTATTGAATCTCTTTTCTTGCTGATTGGGAGTCTGATGATGGGGTATTTGCTGTAAGGGCCTTATTTGGGGTTGATAAGGTTGAGATGGTTTAAACTGGGGTAAGTATTGAGGAAAGGAATTATATGGCTCTCTAGCTGGTTGGTATGGTTGGAGCCGTTGATTTTGTGGGGGTTGTTGTGTCAGTTTGGGGAATGGAAGTGGGTTTAGTAAAACAGGAGGTTTCGGGTTTGTATTTTTTAAATAGTATGCGTTTTGCTCCTTGATACAATAATTTAATGCCTCCACCAAGGTTTCAGGTCTCATAGCTCTGATTGTTGAGCCCAATGGTTCTTTTAATCCTATAAGAAATGTATTTAAACACATTTCTGAATACAGCGACTTTTTTGCATCTATTTCAGCTATATGTTTTTCATGTATACGGATATGGTTTGTCATTGTTGACAAGAACTCAATGATCTTTGAGTAAAATCTCTCAACAGTATCATTATCTTGTCTCAATCCATGCAAATCTCGAATCAAATTTGATTCATTCCGCTTATCTGAATAGTGCAAAATTAGATTAACTCGTATTTGCTCCCATTCCGTCCGAGTCCCATACATACAGAGAGCGGGGGTTACCGTCGAAATTTGGCAGATCTTTAACGGCATCTGGTATACGTAAGCCATTAAATATATTATTAATATCTAAACTACTTAATTGACTACTACTTGTGTTCCTATTACCAACGCTTGAGCTTGAACTATCTAAATTCATTTCGGAAAGATTTGGAAAACTGGTTTCTACTATTGCACTAAGTTTTGAAAGATTATTTGTCTCTAGGAACTCGCACCGATTCGATTCTAAAGTTGTAATATTGTTTTGAAATTCGTCACATCTATCTAAGGATGAACAATAAGTTTCTTGAATCTTATTTCTACTTAATCTATTTTTGGGCATAAGGATTATAAAGGCTGAAGAAAGGAACGAATGTTAACCAATTAACAGACTTACATGCAAATGACTATAGTCATTATCATTCTGTAGCCGTAGGTTCCAGGAATTAAAGATATGAAAACCACCAGGAGTCAGGATCTGCACACTTCTTGAACACGATAAACCTTCGTTATAATAACACTTGCATTAACGAGAATCACTTTCTCAAATAACGATTGCCGTCATTATAAATGCACTTGCAATCACCCAGAGTCTTTGTATAGTCTTTAAATGTCCACACACTAACCACAAGAATAACGATAAACCGTCATTATTGGTATTGAATGTTCATTTAATATATCGCACTCCCGTATTCCGATTAATTTTAAATGGATACACTTGTATCCTACCGACTGCGCCAATTAACAAAACGTTCCTCCGGAGTTTAAAAAAAAATCGACTTTATTTCATTCTTTACAACCAACAAATGACAATGAATCTTTGATTTTATTCACAATTTATAATTTGTCAACAAAGTATGAAAACTGTGGGAACGGAAGCTTAGATTTGGTTCTCACACGGTTTTGCTTATGGTTTAATTTTACAAGTTGTGAAAAGCAAGCATGTTATCAAGAAAAGGTTTAGTGTTACAATAAATGAATTTTGAAAAGCAAGCACTTTAATTATTTGACAAAAGAGTATTAAGAGTAACATATGTATGTATAACATAACTTTGACAAAAGAGTATTATAAGTACGAGTATGTATGTAACAAATATCTTATTGATGTACCCAATTTGATGTACATAACTCGCGTGTTAGATATTGGTGCGCGTGTTGCTGACTCAGTTTGCACTGTTGATAGAATTGTTCGTTAACTCTTCCGCCCTTAAATGTGAACGCCCTCGTTCACTTAGAAAAATGGAATTTCGTTTATGCGAGATGTCATCGAACTTGATTGAAGGGATGAGCCTTTGGTTGCTTGCATTATTACTGTTTCTGAGGCTTCTTCAGCTTCCTAAATTTTAATGTTAGGCTTGTCAAATGGTTTGGTTTTCCTAATGGTTTTCATTAATATGATCAGGATAATGGTGACTATGAAAAAGCATGAACCTAGACTTAGGGTGGTGCTGGTCTTCAAATCAGTTTTTAACAACTCGATGTCTTGGATATTTGTTGTATGCCAGTCTTTAATCATTTCCAACGACAGTAACTCCTCGATTTTGGGGTTTATAGAGGCAGTCTGGAGGATGGCGGGTAGAGGTGCATGATGCGTTACTTCAGCTGATCTAAATGTCGTTTTCCTGATCCGAATGCTAGTATTGTGATGTTTTATTAAAAATGTTCCGTTCAATGATACTTGGTCGTCATTTATTGTGATTACTCCGTCAGTTTCAGTTTCAGTTTTAATGCATTTTATTTTCTTAACACTAACTCTTACATTCTAACAAATGCTAGCTTACAATTACTTAACAATCTTATGCTGACTTACTACCCCATACAGGCGCTCTAAGCTACTCTAAATTCGTATAACTATGTCCTTCGACTTTATTTACATTTTCCTTACTTATATTTATTTACTATACTTAACATGTGATTACTCCGTTGTACTGATTCAGGAATAGGATGTCGGTTGCTAATTCTTCAATTAATTGTATGTGTTGATTTTTGGTCGCGTTACATTTGGCTGTAATACTTCTAACTAAGTTTGGAATACATGTTGTATTGCTTATATTAACAATATCAGATTTAGAGCAGATGGACAGATTGTTTATTGATTTACAATGAGTACTTATGCCATAAATTTCGTCTTTACATTTAACTATTTCAATAAAATTAGTCTTAATAATTTTCTCTTTTTGTTTAATTGCTCGTATCAAAATTTTTTCACAATTTTTTTCGTTAACAATAGGTAAGCTTACTAAAGGGTCCGCCATCTAACGTTTTTTTTTTTTACTAGTGCTTATTTCGTGAATGGTAACACTTAGCTCATGTCTGATTTGACAGATAATTAGTCTTATCCTTCCGCTGAACAAATATGGTTGTGTATATGCTTGAACAACGCTGGGATATATTGCGACATTACTTTGAAAGAGAAGATGCCGATTTTGCCAAAAAAAACATCTTTTCAGTTGAAGCTCATTTTGATCTTGGCGGGTATGTAAACAAGCAAAATTGTCGCATTTGGGGCACAGAAAACCCGCACGCATACATTGAAAAGCCGATACGCCCAAAACGAGTCACTGTTTGGTGCGGATTTTGGTCCAGAGGCATAATTGGGCCATTTTTGTTCGAAAATGAGCAAGGAGTGGCCGTTACGGTCAATGGCGATCGTTATCGGGCTATGTTGAACAAATTTTTGTTCACAAAAATTGAAGAGGAGTATATTGGCAACATTTGGTTTCAACAGGACGGCGCTACGTTCCACACAGCTGAAGCTACACTCGATGTTTTGCGCCCTGTTTTTTTAAGATCGCATTACAAGCCGCAGAGCTGATATCGTTTGGCCACCTCGGAGCTGCGATTTGACACCGTTGGACTATTATTTGTGGGGTGCCGTAAAAGATAAGTGTTACGCCGACAAGCCAGAGACAATTGACGATTTAAAGGATAATATTCGTGAAGCCATTGCTGAAATACAGCTGCACACAATCGATAATGTGTTTAAAAATTGGACCGATCGTGTAGGCTACTGCATGGCCAGCCGAGGCAGCCATTTGAATGAAATTATTTTCCATTATTAACCGGAAGGATAAAACTAATTATCTGTTAAATCAGACATGAGCTAAGTGTTACCATTCACGAAATAAGCATTAGTTGAAAAAAAAACGTTAGATGGCGGACCCTTTATATAGATATATAGATTAATATTGAATTATTAAATGCAATTTTGATTTCGGAAAATTCGATAGCTTCTTCTATGTTTTTAAAGGGGATCTCTTTGTTTTGTATAATTTTGTCTATTGTATATATTTCAATATTTGATAGAATATAGGAGTTTACAACGTTAGCTTTTGCCCAATGTAGGACATAACCTATGTTTGTCATTTCTTCCTTAACTAAACCTAACTTATATTTAATGTTAAACAGAAATTCTTCTAACAATCTGTCATTATTCTTTACGTATTTGTTTATTTCATTAGTCTGGTTTTTTAATTCATTTAACTTATCAATTACTAATCTATTTATGATTACTTGCCTATTGTTGTTGTCCAATACGTTATTAATTTTTTCCTGTATAATTTGGAAGTCATGGCTATCTGGGTTGCCGGATATCCATTTCCAGGCACTTCCTATAAAATCTAACGACCTTTTCTTTTGAATCGAACGTTTAATATGGGATCTGATAAGGGATATTTCTTCGGTGAGAAGGTAATAACTGGAATGGGAGGTTTGCAGGTTTGCTCTTAAAGATGACCCTATGGTATCAGTGGCTAGTACGAATTTTGGAAGCTCGATTTCGTGTATAATTTTGAATGTTCCTGTCTGGAGTCGGCATATTCCGGTGTTAATTGTCAGTAGTTGTGAGTTCGTATAGTCTAATATTTGTATGTTTGCCAAAGAAGTATGAATAAGGTATCTGAAATAAAGAGAGTAGGAAAAGATTGTTTAGCTGGGTATTTATATGGGATTTGTGGATTTCTTTGCCTGATTGGGTTATCACTGTAGTCTTTTTATTCTCTTTGACAATTTCTTTAGTATATTTCCTTGTCAGTTTAGAACACAATCTTTTATTTTTCTTGACGTAGATTTCGTCGCCGGGTGAGAAATCCTTAATTGGGGATTTGTCTTTATTATGATAGGCCAGATCATTATCTTGTTTCGTTTTTAACCGATTCTTATTCTCTGCATAACTTTTTTTGAATCGGAGATACGTCGGAGCCAGTATTCCTGCTGAAAAATAAATCTACCGGTTTCTTCTTTGTTACGGAGTGAACTGAAAAGTTATAAGAGTTAATAGCTGCTTCTAATAGTTCCGTGAAGGATCTGTTCGTTCTTAAGGCATCGCATGATTTCCGCAAGGGTCGAGTGGAAGCGTTCCACTTGACCATTTCATGTGCTCGTATAGGGAGGTGTTTTATGCACCTGAATACCGAATTCGTTTTCGAGCATGAAGGTTATAGGAATGGAGCTGAATGACTTTTCGTTATCAAAAACTATGGTTTTAGGGATACCGTATCCAAAGATGATTTCTCTCAGTGGCTTCCTGATGTCTTCTATCGCCTTTGATTGAATTTTTTTGACTTGAACATATTTGGAAAATTTGTCTATTGACGTGAGTACCAAGTTTACTTCGGTTGAGAAAATATCTACGTGAATAATCTGCCCCGGATATTCTGAAATAGGTGTGGCTTGGATTTCTACTTTGATGGGATGGCGATCATATTTATTTTCTTTACAGACCGAACAGAGTTTAGTTATTCGTTTAATTTTGCGAGACATAGAGGGGGAGTAGTATTTTTCTAATATTTGTACCTTATTTTCGCGATCGTTTCTGTGCGCGCGTTGATGTGTATTAATGATGATTTCTTGCTGCTTGTTTTCGTCAACTATGTCTTCGACTAATGTTCTGGAGAACTTAATACCGTAGTTATTAAAATGGTCCTTATAAATTTCCTGTATTATACCCATTACTTTTTCTTCTGTCTTAATACAATTGGTAACTATGGGGTTCAATATTTTTTTTTAAATTTCAATTTTTTTTTTTTTTTTTTTTTTTTATAATGAGCGCGCGCTCAAGGGGTTTGAGTACCCTTAAGGTGATTGTACACAGCGCGGGCAAGGGAAATTTAGGGAGGAAGAAAAGAGAGGTACCGATGTACATTGTTTTTAAATGTTTGCAAGTTATAACGACCAGGAAATACAGAGATCGGCAGGGCATTCCATAAGCGAGATGTACGGCTTAGGAACGAATCACGATATTTTAGAGTACGTCCGAAAATGGGCTTGAGGGTATACTGATGAGCATTCATAGCGAGACGGGTGTTACGGTTGAAAGTTTGAATGGGCGGAATGCTACTGGCGATTTCAGTGGAGCACTGGTGGTGGAAGTAGCGATAAAACAAAGTGAGACACGAGACATTTCGTCGGTGTTCGAGGGTGTCCATTGATTGACTGATATTAGTATCGTCAATAAGTTTTATCGCACGGTTTTGAATCCTATCTAGCAGGTGCAGAGATGTTATAGGAGCACCTGACCAGATGTGGGAGTTGTACTCCAATTTTGGGCTGATGAATGCCTTATATATTGAGGCCAGATCAGAGGGGGTAAAATATTTCTTACATCGCTTGAGGAAACCTAGACATTTCGCAGCATTTTTGGCGACATCAAATATGTGGTCATTCCAACGTAAGTTGTCATTAACACACATACCGAGAATGGAAAGTTTTTCGGTTTCGACGATGCAAGTGCCATTCATAGATAATGGCTGGGTGTTTAAATTTCGCTTTAAAGACAGCAGACAGCATTGTGTTTTGGAAGCATTAAATTCCACTCTATTGATAGTTCCCCAATTGGTTATGCTGTTGATATCGGAATTTAATGAGCTTAGCATACGCTGCCGTTCTCGTACTACAGCCGAAGAGCAGGGCCGTGAGTCCGGGAACGAATATGAAAAGCAGAGAGTACTGTCATCAGCAAAGGAATATATTGGATTAGAAGTAGCTGACAAGAGATCGTTAATGAAAATTAAAAAGAGTGTCGGTGACAGAACAGAGCCTTGGGGCACACCAGCATTTTTTTTGTGAATATCAGACTTGAAACCGTCCAAGACAACTTGAATTGAACGTTCCGAAAGGTAATTTCTAATCCATTGAAGAAGAGAGTCGTCGATCCCAAATGCACGCATTTTCGACAAAAGAGCCTGATGCCAAACTCTATCAAATGCATTAGAAATATCAAGGGCAACTACCTTGCTTTCGCCAGATTGATGTGTAGTTTGGTTCCACTTTTCGGTGAGACATGCTATCAAATCACCAGTGGAACTGTTGCTACAAAAACCGTACTCATTGAGAAGTTTTCGTGTTTCGAGATATTTCATGAGCTAACGATTTATCAGCGTTTCCATGACGTTGGAAAGAAGGGACGTAAGTGCAATGGGTCTGTAGGAGGAGAGAGAAGATGATTCGCCTTTTTTTAGGGACGGGCTGGACAAATGCTGTTTTCCATCTGCTCGGGAAGAGTCTTAAAGAGTAGGATTGATGAAAAAGCTTACGCAGTTTTTTTTGCCAGCGTGGAAGAAGGGGAGATATACCATCTGGAACAGCGGATTTATGTATGTTGAGATCTTTAAGTACTCTTGCTACTACACGAATGCGAAAGAAGATTTGTCCCATTGAAGATTCGACACACTCAAGTTTAGGCGGAGACAAAGCACAATCTGGGAGTGTTGAGCTGGCCGCAAAGTGTGCAGCAAGCAGATTGGCCTTATCCAAAGAGCTGACAGCTGGAATGTCATTGTAAATGAGCATTGGGATGGAGGATGAGGCGGAATTTCTAATGTTTTTGACGAACGACCAAAAATTTTTACTGCCTTTGGGACATTGCAGTATTTTTTGCCTCAGTTTTTGGTCGTATAGGAATTTCACACGCTTAAGAAAGGCGTTGCAGTCATTTCTGGCTCGTTTGAACTTTTTTCGGTTTTCCTCTGTCGGGTTGGTCTTGTAGGACCGGAAAAACATTTCTCTAACCCTGACGGCCTCTTTACAGTAGATTAATAACGACAATTAAGTGAAAAACTTACAATAAAAAGGTTCTGCGACTATATGACGATGGTATGTGGGGAATACTCTGAAATTTTTGATTAGAGGAGTTGCCAAGGTTTAAGAAAATCTGGTTTTCAAAAGCATTAATAGGACAGTCGGTGCTATATGTCAGGTTATGGGAAGAGCTTTCATCGCTGTGTATGGTTGGTGTGAGATTGTTTACTTCTGCTCTAATAGGTGGGCTTGAAAGCGCATCTGCCACGTCGTTCATTTTCCCCGGCTTGTATCTAATTTCGTGATTATATTCTTCTAATAGTGCTTTCCATCTTTTTAATTTGCTGTTGTTGTTTTTGTTGCTAAGGGAGTATGTGAGGGGCTGGTGGTCGGTATAAATTAAGACTTTTGTCGAACCGTATAGATAATTCCTTAGAGTATTAAGAGCCCAGATTATAGCGAGCATTTCTTTTTCATTCGCCGCGTAGCTTTCCTCGGTTTTATTTAACATTCTGGAAATGAACGTAATGGGCTTATTATTCTGGGATAAAACGGGTACTAGAGCGTAATTTTATGTATCAGTTACCAATTCAAAATCTTTCGTGAAGTCTGGGTATATCAAAATTGTTTCCTCTGAAGTCAAAGAATTTTTAATTTTTTGAAAAGCTTCTTTAGCTGCATCGTTAAGATGAATGGTTTTTTTACTTGAAAGGTTTTTGGACAGGCGTCCGTCCTCCCCTCTTAAAAGAGTCGTTAGGGGTTTTGCCAATTTGGCATAATCCCTAATGAATCTTCGATAGTACCCTGACATGCCCAGAAATGAGCCAAGTTCGTTCAGGGTTTGAGGCTATGGGACATTTTGTATCGCCTTAACCTTTTCTGGGTTCATCTTTATTCCTTCAGATGAAATGACAAAACCAAGGAATTCCACACTTTGTTTGTAGAATTCACATTTGTCCAGTTGTACTTTCATGTTTGCAGCTTGTAGCGTACGAAAGACTGTCCGGACATTTTGTTCATCTGTTGACTCGTCCTAACTAAAGATGATTATAGGTGTATTTTATTATGGCCAGATGATCCATACAGATCATTCGTTTACATGTATTACAACAAAAACACAAGATCCAGAAACCTATCTGTATCATAATCCTGATCGGAAAATTAGTTTATACTACTCTCCACTAGTTTTTAATTTTATTCTCATTCTACGGCATTGTCTGATAAGTAATATGAAATATTTTTTTTAACCACATTTTTTTAACAATCATTGTTTTCGAGCGATGGAAAATTTTACGAATAATAATTTAATATTTTCGAATTGATTTAATTTTTCAATATATTTGAGTGAAATCCTAGCATATTATGTTTATTTGGTTAAGTAAGTAAACGTTTCAATCATGGGCAACAAAAAATAAAATTAAATTAAAGTTCAAATTACTGTGCGAGGAATTATTTTCGTTGACATGGAAATTCCACACACAAATGTCAAAAATTATTAAATTGTTCTGTGACTGTGAAAATGGAAGAGGCAGGAAAAAAAAGGTTAATATTCGAAAATATATAATTTAAAATGATTTTTGAGTAATTTTTCTTTTTTAGTTTAAGAAGGAATTGGATGGTGGCGGAGACAAAGGCGTTCCTGGTGGCGTACGAAAATAGACGCGTCAAATTTAGCCATTGCAGGAGAAAAAAATGCAAATGTGTTGGAAGACTTGCTAGCACAAAATGTTTTGGTGAGTTGAAATCATATTATATTTTTTAATAAGTAATACTCGTATTTATTTTTTTAGAGTCAGCCAACAACTGTGGAAATGCTCGAAGTTAAGTTAAAAAACTTGCTTCGATCATACAAAGTGAATTCGGACTCCATTAAACGAACTGGGGCGTCCTTCACCAAAGCTCCGTTCGAGGAAGAGATGTAGGCTATTTTCGGGAATAATCCCGAAATAAATAACAGCCATACGCTGAATTTGTCAGGGAAGTGCATAAGTGCCTTGCCGATATCGGAGGCGCTATGCCCAGAAGTGAGCTTCAACTTCCAGTGATATAGGTAATCTTTTTGATTCTATAAAACTCTGATATTATACTGTTATCATGTTGCAGATCAGATAAATACTCAGTCGTCTCCATCTCCTTCAACTCCTTCAACTAGCACATCAACCAGCACCCGCATGAGGAACAGAGTTTCCTTCAAAGATAAACTTTTGAAAGAAAAACACGAGAACAACAGAAAAATGCGGGAAGCCAAAATCAAAATTTTAGAAGAATATACAGCAAAAAAAATAAAAATAATGGAAGAAAAAGAACAAACTAAAAAAGACCAATTTGAAATCAAATGTAAAATCATAAAAGAATTATTTAAAAAATAAGTTAAATGTGTTATTAGTTAATAAGCAGTAATTATGTATTATTTTTTTTTTAAATAAATGCATTTATTTTATTAAACATTGAATTTTACACAATTATGTTTTTATTTATTAGTTTAAATTAGTTTATGGATTATAATGTTTACGTTTTAGATTACAATAAAAATATGAATTTGATTTTATGAGTTTATTATATTTCTATTTATTAAATCGTTTAATAAACGTTGCCGCCTGGTGCTATGAGCTGTTCCTTGGTTAACTTCGACGAATGGGAAAGTTCCAGTATAATGCTCTTCCTCTAATTCATCGTAGTTGTTGGTGCACATGTTGTGTAGTATACATACACAGACAATTAAATTTACCACAAAATTTATATTTGTTTGTTCAGTAAACCAAATGAATGTTCTACAATGATACGTCCAGACGAATGCATCTCATTAAATTTCCGTTGCACATTCGTCATTGCTCCGTTATCCTTAAAGGGTGGAATTAACCGCAATGAGCAATGTCCTGGAAGACCTGTTAGCACAAAATGCTTTGGTTTGTTGGCGTAATCTGTTTGCACATTTATACGTTTTTTTTTCTACTTCCAGAGCCAACCAACTACCGTTGAGATGCTGAACGTAAAAATAAAAAATTTGCTTAGAGCGTACAAAGCAAGTTCCGACACAAGCAAGAGAACTGGAGAGTCAGCCACCAAAGCTCCATTCGAGGAGGAGATGGAAGACATCTTTGGTACTAAGCCCGAGATTCGCAACAGCCATACAAAATATTAGAAGAAAAAGAAAAGGCCAAACAGGACAGATTTGAGAGAAAGGTGCAAGTTTTTTTATTTTGAATGTAAATGAATTTATTTTTGTTTCTTTTTTGTTTTATAGTTATTATTGTTATTTTAATAGATATAAGTATTATTTAATTTAATAAAAGAACTGAATTTCATACAATTATTATGTTTCAATTTATCAAGTCCTCTAGTAAGAGTTGTCGCCTGTTGCTGTTTACTGTTCTATCATTCACGTCGGCTGTAGGAAAATTTTCAAGATCGACTGAGAGTTCTTCATCGGCTTCATCGTTGTTATCAGTACATATGTTATGCAATATACATCCACATATGATTAAATTTATCACGAGATTTATGTTCCTTTGTTCAGTGAAATGCATCAGTCTTCGAAAACGAGTTTTCAGAAGACCAAACACATGTTCCACGATGACCCGTCCATTAGCATGAAGCACGTTAAATCTTCTTTGGACATTCATTAACATTCCAGTATCTTTAAATGGTGGAATTAGCCAGTCTAGGCAAGGATACGCAGAATCTCCAAGTAAAAAAGTGTTGTGTGGAAAAAGTTCAATTCTTTGGAAAGCATTTGCATATAACTCAGACCTTCGTAGAATGCGACTATCATGCAAGCTACCTGGTTCACCACAATAGATGTTGATAAACTTTTTTTTCACATCGACTACTCCTTGTATAGAAATGCTATAAAATCGTTTTCTATTGAAATAGCTTTCCTTGTTGGTGATGGGGGCTTTGATCCTTATATGAGAGCCATCAATACAACCCACTATTCCCGGAATCTTTGTTTTCTCTTCGAATAAACTTGCGTTTCGTAAAGCTTCATTTTCGTTTGGCCATTTAACATACTCATGGCCGATGTATTTGTGTATTTGCGGTTGCCATATACCACAAGAATATACATATTTCTATATCCGGCGAAGTTTTTGGTAGTCCTTTTTTAATTGTCCCTCGAAACCTTTCTGTTAACTTGTAACGATCTAAAAGCTGTTGCAATGTATATTTTCCATTGTTAAAGATTGTTATAAATACCTATTAAAATTTGGGCAGTTGGACGTTGTAGTCTGAAATGACTTTTGGAGTCTGAATTGTTGTAGATTTTAATTACTTCCTCAAAGTCTCTTATTCTTTTGTGACTGGTTAAAAAATGTTCGGTATCGACAGAGGAATCCGTGTCTTCAACATCCGACAAAAAGCCCCCAGATGAACTACTTTCTTCGTCATCGTCATCACTTTCAAATATCCACTTTAATGTAAATAATAACTATTTGAATTACTCATAAATAAATAAAAACAAGATTATTTACCTCAAAAGCATCTGCTTCCATTTCCAATTTTTGTTTTTTTTTTAAAGTGTCAGATCTTTGACAGAAGTAGACGTCAAACTATTACCACCACACAGAATTAAATTTATCGATGATCCGGACTGTTTTATTTTGCCTAATGATCCATATAGATCATCCAGTCATAATAAAAAACACCTTATGTCGTCTATATAGACGTAGCATATTTACCCAATATGCTCTCGAAGGATGTCGTCAAGTGTCTTTCGACGCTCTTGCGCCAGGAACTGAATTCTCCTGGTTGTCCAGAGAATTCACGCAAACTACGAACGATATCCGGAATCTTATCTAGATCCTTCAGATTACCGCTTTGTTCCGGTAATATTGATTGATCAACTCCGGAGTACTGATCCGCGTGGGGATTCATAATCGATTGTAACATTGATCTTCCTTCTGATTGAAGGACTTCTCGAATCATCGTGGCGATTAGTGTTTGGAGAGCAGGGGTTGGGGCATGAGAACCTTCTGAGGTGCTTGGGTTATCTTGAGTAGGGTCAAGATGCGTAGGAGGGTCGAGAAGTTACGGTCGTAGTATATGGTTATTGGTTGCCATTTTTAATTAGTTTTTACTAACGACTGGGGCAATGTTACAATGGCAAGCAATCAAGTTAATTATAAGTTTTTCACTTAATAGTTGATTTGATATCTTAAGTCTAATTAATTTGATTGATCTAGTTAAATTATTTTTTCCATTAATTTAATTTTACTAAAAAAATCTTTATTTCGGGCAGCGTTTCTGCCTATCAAAAATACAATGTTTCCAAGAACTTAAAATCTAAACCTTAAATACTTTCTTACTGCTAAATCAGCACATCGTAGTTTCTCAAGAACGGAACTCAGAATTGCAATCGTTACAGGTGTCTGGTGTCATCGAATGTCTGCCTGGGAACTGATGGGTTGCGCGTGTTAGATATTGGTGCGCGTGTTGCTGACTCAGTTTGCACTGTTGATAGAATTGTTCGTTAACTTATATCATCAGTTTGTTGATTATTTGTGTGCCTAATTGCTTCTAGATTCTTAAAATGGTTGAAGAGAGATTACCAAAAATGTCTTATCCTTACCATATGCCTGACGGCTACATTCCAAATATTTGTGACAGGCAGAAATTCGAGCACCAGTCCTTGAATATCTAGGATATTTGAGCTTAATGTACAAGTAACGGGGTTTGGTAATGGTTGTTAAATTTGCAAGAAATAAGAAGTTGCGATTGTCCAGGAATTGCTGTCAGGTGTTGATCGATCATCTGAACGTAGAAATATGGTCGAATTTTCGTATATGAAAAAAAATATCTTATTATAGCTGTTGAAAATTGTGTATGTATATATACCAATGCCCGCATGTCTGTATTATAGTATATTTGAAGTAGAATTAAGTTAAAATCAGTCACGAATAAACTTTCCAAGTGTACACACGTTCGTCGTTGCGTTTTGCTTTTTTTTGGTTATCACATTCCACCCCGCAAACTAAAAGCTCAACAGGTTATGTACCCAGGACGGCCTGTGGTAAAGAATAAAGAAAATGAAAAACTAATTAACGCGGCGGTACTTGTGTAAATTTTTTTTTTTATTGTGACATACCTACATATACTTATGTGCATAGCATATCACGATGAGTGCAATGGGCTGTGGCATCAGGTACGTTGAAGCAGGAGGATGCCACTGCTGATGCAAATTGGTCAAACATAGACCAGAAGGCGTTGGCCATGATCACACTAAGTATAAAACCTTCACAATTGGGTTATGTGGAGAATTGTGCCACATCGTTTGCAGCTGGGACAAAACTCAAAGAAGCCCATCAGCCTAGTGGACCTCTGCGCAAGGTGTCTCTTTACAAGAGGCTACTGAGTCTACGGATGGCAGATGGCTAGATCATGTCCAGTTATCTGAATTCGTTCGTCGAAATTTTAGATCAGCTCGCAGTTGTTGGGATAGAGATGAACGATGAATTACAAGCAATTATTTTACTTTCCAGTCTACCAAAAGTGTATGAGAATTTCGTTGTCGCCATTTAAGAAAATTTGAAATTCTGTGCATCAAGTTGAAGGAAGAGGGGGAACGCCGAGGTAATGAAGAACCACACAACGAAAAATCTCAGGCGTTTACGGTTAGCGCCGATCATCAAGGGCTAAACACTTGTGCGAAAGCCAACACGAAAAGGAAATTGCAAATAAGCGCAATTGACATTTCTTTACTTAAGCACTCCTCTCACACCAACCCGATTGACAGTTTCAATTAACTTTTTATAAGTTATGGTATCGAAAGCTTTACTACAGTCAACAAACATCACAAGCACATTATGATTTTTCTTTATGCCTGCATTGACCGTGGTTGTAAACTCTCCCAATAGTAGACTCGTACTTTTATTTTTTTGAAAACTGTACTGGTTTGGGTGTAATATTTTATGTCTTTCTACCAAATTATTAAGAAGTTTAACAATAACTTCCTCCAAACAACAGCTGACAATATAGATATAGGCCGGTAATTCTCGGTTGTGTTTTTCTCACATGCCTTATAATCGGGCCGAATAATCAAATTGTTCATTAATCTTAGAACATAAGCTTGTGATGTGCTACGATTTATTATCGTTTGTATAACTGGGGCAAGAAAATAAGCATTAATTTCAAGGTCAATTGGTCTAATATTATCCACTCCAGTACTCTTGTTGTTTTGTTGTTCTCCAGGAGACACAACTTTCGAAATATTTCTTCTTCGTTGGCTTCCTCTACGTAAATACTCTGCTGGAATTGCAAATTTTCATGCCTTCATGTTTTGTTATGACTAAGGTGCATGATTGTTGATGCTTGGTTTGAGAATTGTTCCGCAAACTTTTCTACAATACTAGCTAAGTTTTCATCATCTTTGGAAAAATTGTTTCTTATTACTTCGTCAATTGTGATTTTATTTCTTCCCAAAAGTTCATTAATAATATTCCACGTTTTTCTAGGATCATTCATTCTGAGAGCTTAAAAATCGTTGCTTATAGAAGTTGGCTTTAATTTCCTTAATATTTTTATTGACAAAATTTCGGAAGTTTTTGTACCCAGTTTTGTAACTTCGACTTTTTGGAGTGTTTTTCCATTTCCTATAGTACTCGTCTCTTTTCTTACATAATGTAATTAACTCAGAGGTAACCCATGGCTTCTGTTTTCTATTTTTTTTTATTACTTTTGTTTAGCTTGATTCCGTGTAAATTTTGTCCACAAGTTGCTATACCTACAATTTTTCGATTCTATTTTCTGTTAGCATAGGTTGCCAATTGGTTTGTTCTATAAGTTCGTTCACTCTTTATTGCTGAATATGAACAGCATCAACGTGTTCAGTCGTTCTAGGAACTTAAGTTGCATTTAATGGTAGGAAAGATCTGCCTCATTAACTGCTGAAAATATTTCTAGTCTTACATATATATGATCAATCTGTGCAGAAGTGTTTCTTGTTAAGTAAACTCGCGAGGATTGTCTAATGACACTTGTAAGACCTTATGAGGCCATCATCTCATGGCCGCCTGTAAATCGCATAAATGTATTTCTATTCACCATTATGTGTTATTTGTAAATGCACGCCTTCATAGTTAGTTGGGTTTACTGGCGTTATTTCATACTTAAATTTTCAATATATTTTCAATTTATGTTCATATCCAATAAATATACTATATTTTTTTTTGTGTTGTTCATTCATTAAGTTCAGACGTGTTTAAATTTCGCTCTGCTAATTTATTTCCATTTAATTTTTTTTCCTGCCTAATTGCAATAATTCGCACAACCTATTTCTCGTTCATCGCCTTTTGTTGTGTTTTGCTGACTCGATTTGTTTATTAAAGTGAAATTAACAACTAACCCAATTTTCATTCACCGCCTTTTGTGTTTTAAAATTTCTGAACTGACCTACCCTAACTAAACCATCGTCATCATGTCTGAATTATGTGGAAGTGTGAATTGCTGCCAAACAAGTGACCTAAATGCTGTTATGGTGATCTACAGTGGTCTTTGTAGCAAGTCATTCCATGCCCTTTGCATTGACTTGAGTAAAAGGTCCATCGCGTACCTAAAGGTTTTAAAAACAACTTTTTGTTTTATTGTGATGAGTGCAAGGACATCACTCCGTCCCACATATTACTTGCTATTAAGTGTCTCAGTGATTCAGTCAGTAACTTTGCGGCAGAAAACAATCATGCCTTGAAATCAATGCAAAACCAATTTACAAAATATGATGACCTTCTTAAATCAGTTGAAGATTTGTCAATTTCACTCGAGCAATCTGCAATCTATAACAAGACTCAATTTAGAAACTTATCCATGCAGTTGGCTCAAAACAGTGAATTAATAAAACGAAATGACAAACATGACTTTAGTGAAGATTCAAAAAATTTTCTATCCCATAGTGTTAAATCAATAATAAAATCTTACATCCCCACAATAACAGTCTTCCCTCGATTTTCACCTTCAAAGCACATCCAGAAGCAGCGTTCTCTCTCTGCCTAATAATGATCAGTTATTATTATAATTATAATATATTATTATAACGAGATAACCGAATCACGCGCGCTGTTAATCGAAATTGCTGATCACATCCGGATAACTTCCAGTAAAATCGAAGATATAGCGGTGCAATCCCAGCCCCCACCGACTGCATCATACAACACCTCGCTTCTTACTGAGATGCTTGAATCTGCAATTATGGAATCACCAGTAACTCTTGGATCATCTTCTCCTCCACGAAAATCCTCTTTGGTAAACGATGCTACTACACTACCTCCTGAACCCACAATCTCAAGATTCGGAATCTTATGGACACTTTCGGAGTGGAACACGAGAATAAAAAAGTTGAACAATTTCAACAAAGCTGAGTCAGTTGCCTTTTTAATAAGAGGTACACTCCTCAATCGAAACAGGCTAACTAGTCTCTTCAAATCTAAATTTAAAATAGATGTCAGCAACTGCCGTAAGATCTCCACCAACACCTTCAAGGTAAGCATCCCGTCAAAATATGAATGGATGTTTATCAACCCTGCTTCCGACGTCATCAATCTGGGTGGATTAACTATGGAAAGAATTAAACCCAATACAGGAAACAACAAACATCGCAAGGATACTACCTTTACCTCAAAATCCACTAAATCTAAAAACCAGAATAATGTTAATTTCAAGTCTAACCCTATACCGAAGCCTAACTCTTCCAAAAAAAACCCAGCTCCTAACAAACAAACTCCTGATGCAAATTGGAGTTTTAAAGTTGGGACATTTCCTGTCTTCACTCCTCCTTCAATTCATACTGCCAATCGCGTATACACAAAACGTTCTTCCACCGCGTCCAACTCAATTCCTAAGCGCGTATCTTTCAATCTAGAGCCTCCTCCCAGTCATTTACAATACCCAACATCTCCTCATTCCACTCATACAAAAACGGCATACCCCAACTTTATTCGCTCCCATATTTTAAATTCCTCCCCATGTTCTAAGCTAGACTCCCACCCTAATACCACACCACCTTCTTTTTTAGACCCCATTCGTCCTCCAAAGGCAAAGTTAACCAAGCACCTTATCGATTCTGGGGAAGATGGCCGATATGTTCTCTCTCGTTTAAGAGACCGCAGATTATATGAAAATGTTCGCTTATATCTCGCCTACCTACATGAGAAGCCTGACTCTGTCTGTATCGACGGTATAACGAAAACCAATGCAATGGTTTCCATTCTGCAAGAAGGCCTCCCCACTAATCATAAAGATCTGCGGCAACGTTTTATACGTTTTCATGAACAATTAGATATGACTCCTGAGGACGTGGCTAATGATCTCCTTCTTTTGCGTCTCATGTTAGCTCCAAACGCATACTACACCTCCAGAGAACACGGTCTAATTTCAAAAACTACCATCGCTCCTAACCCACCACTCAATTCTTTGCCGAAGCCTCCCAAATATCTGTCCCTGTATTATCAAAACGTAAGAGGATTACGAACTAAGATTTCTGCTATATATCTTAATTCGCAGATTCTGCCATACGACATCTTTGCCCTCACAGAAACCAATCTCACCCCTGATATTAAGAATAATGAATTATTTTCCCAAGACTTCGATTTACACCGTGACGATGGTCTAGATAAAGAGGAGAATTTATATTGTTGCGGTAAAATTTACCACAACAAGTTCTACTCTCTCCCTTTCCCTTCGGTCTCATTCATCCACATTCTTTTCCGTTGGTTCTTCAAAATCCTAGAAGGGTGGTGGGCAGCCATGGGTCCATCAGCCATTGGTGCACCCTCCTAGTATCTTGAAGGATCAACCACAGCAGGTAGGACGGACGGTCCATTGAAGCAACCATTTGGAGGAAGGCGCGAGACCAGCGTCCAACGTTGTAGTAAACAAGGGCCATTCACAAAGTTGTCGGCTCTTGCCCTTGTGTTGTGTTGTCTCTCCTATCGGGTAGATCCCTTAGCCTTAGAAGGCATCTCCGCTCCATCACGGTCTCTCCTGCCCGATCCGCTTTTTGCCCCACCCGTTCATTTTATGTCCGTTGTCTCCCTGGAGAAGTATATTAGCGGGAAGAATTGGTGGGCTCTTGAGCTCTGTCCTTCTGCTTTCATACTTGTCGGAGGGGACAACCAATAGATCCACGAGACGAAGAGACGGGAGTCTCGGGGGAGTGACGGACGGTCACCTTAAGCCCAACGCGGTACGTCTAGAGCCAGATGGACGGTCTGGAACCCTCTGCGTACAATAAATACACAAAGCCATAGGACCAGGCGGACTGCCACATATAATCTATTTGGTGACGGACGGTCACCACCTTAAACACAAAAAGAACAAAATAAAATTGTAACAAAAAGTGTTGTAAAGAATGGACCCCTAGTTGCGCGATCCACATTAAATTAATTCTTGACAAGGGGATTCGCCGGGATGTCTTTATTTATATTTAGTTTCATTGGACAGCACCCGTCTCGTGATTAGTTCCGTGTTTTGCCCTCAAGGTACGCCACCCGATCATTATCAGAAACGGGTAATGATTAGGATGTAGAAATTCGAGTAGGCCATATATTGTTGGCAAATTACCTTTTTCCTTTTTTTTATCTTTTGGGAAGGACAGGTGTTGCATTCAGTCTGAATGATCGTAAACGGAAATATTAGCTCGGGCCAAAGGGAAATCCCAATCTTGGAGGAAATTTCCCCAGATTTGGGGAAATAAGAAAGAAGCACGAATGTGTGTGTATGAGAGAGTGAAGGCAACGGAAATCCAATGCACGGTGGCGCACTTCAGCAAATTTGCGGAGCGTTGCACACAAAGGCCAAAATTGGACCGTTGCTTCCGTATGAACGAATGTATGAAAGAGTGTATGTGTGAGACCTACGGTTCGAGCTAATATCATCGGGATAGGGTTAATCACTTCTTGGTTGACCATCAAAAGTTAAAGACAACAAAAACAAGAGTTTAAAACAACTAAAAAAAGGTTAAGAAAATTAATTAAAACAAAAAAAAGGATAAAGATAAAGGAAAGGAAAAAGAACAAGGACTTGAAGATATACCAAAACGAAGAGGAAATACGGACGAAATCAGGACGGGCAGGACAGGAGCATAACAGTATCAATTAACCAGATAAGTAGTATTATTTACCCCGGGCGAATCCTTTTTTTTTGCAATCGAAATCGGGTTCCCAACTAGCGGTTGTTTTGTCGTTGCCGCTTAACGGCTACCGCCATACTTTGTTTTACCTCCATTCCGCAAATAAAGCTTTCATTATAAAGTGACAAGAAAAAAATTTATAGTTTATTTTTTTTCTCCCGGGATATTGGTTTATTTCTTCCGACGTATTAGTAGTAGATGGTTTTGCACTTCCACTCGGAGCAAAAAAGTGCATGGCGCCTAACACCTTTTTTTTCTATTGAGGCATTGGTAGTTTATCTATTTAAAAATATCTTTTTCCCTGAACCCAGCCCAGCTGAGCAGCCACTTGGTTCAGCAAACGATATTGCTGCCATTACCAATTTCCCCTCAGGGAATTTTCTGTTCCCTAGGAATTCGAGGTGACAGATCGTCACACGGATCCCAACCACCGACAGTGTGGATCGGTTTTTTTTGTTTTTATTCAATTGGTTTGCTTTTTTTTTGGTTTTTCGGTTTTGCCGGCGACCCGGCAATCGAATAACTTTAACCTTTGAGCGGGGAAAATTGTGTAATATTTTTGGCGCCCAACGTGGGACCGAAACAGATTAAACATAAAAAAAAAGTAGGAGGAAAATTTTTCCATTTTTTCGTGTGGTGTATCTCAGGGAAGTGTTATACTTTTTATTGTGACCCTGGTTACTTTTGTTTTCTTTCTTTTTTAGGAGAAGGAGAAAGATCGATAGCAACTTCTTTTATCGGTTCTACCCCACCGCTTTTAACTGGAAGATACTTGTTGTAGCATCGACGGGATTCCAAGTAAGTGAGACTTTTTCATTTTGATTAGTGGTTCAGACATACGTTGACATACATACGTACATACAAACATACATATTCACTTAACGGACAGACAGACAGTAATTGCAGTGATTTTTCTTGCGGGGGTTTTGCTTGAATTAAAATATAATTTAAAAAGTGTGACCATCGTTTTGTTTTTGAAATCTATTCCTTTACTTCTATTACATTGACATATACCACATATTTTTTTGTTTTACATATTGTACTTAATTTGATTTTATTATTGTATATTAATTTGATTATAACATATTGTTTGTTACTATATTTTGGTTCTTTGTTTTGTTACAATTTATTTTTGAATTATTTTGATTTTTGATTTCTTTTGTTTTTTACTGAAGTCGGTTTCGCTTCCGTGGTTTCATTTTGATTTTTTTTTGTGGCATCGGAATTGTTACAGCAAGTGGGTATTTCCTTTCGCTTTTATTGGTAACCTTCTCTTCATTTAGGTCGAGTGTTGGTTGAGCGAATTTAGTCGAGTGTGACTACTTAAAATCATTGTGTTGTGCGTTTTGTTGAGAAAGAATGGAGATCAATCGGTTATCACAGGAGGAGCTGACCTATGAGATGGAGGCTCGCGGTCTGATGGTAGGAACCGTGGACGCGATGAGGAAGTCCTTAAGGTCAGTTCGGCTTCTGGAGCGTCGGGGTCGATGGGTGATACCGAAAGGGATTACCCATTTACCTTCGAACAAGATATAGAAGCGCTCAGGTCCAAACTAGGTGAAATCAAAAATCTTCTTGAGGACCCCCCAGTGGATCCGAAGTCTTCGGAGTACTTGAAGGTTCCCACGAAGATAGAATGGGCCATGGCGAGAATGGAAAGAGCGAATGCAGAATCGAAAGAGGATTTTGTTGAAAGGGGCGATGTTAAGAACGAGTTGCTTCTGTGTTTAGGTCGTTTGACATCGGAAGAGGATGAGGAAGATAACAGAGAGGAAAAAGAAGACCAGGAGGGTAACTCGGTCGGGAACTTCAGAACTCCGATCCCGTCACCGCGAACTATTTTTCGACCACCGCCCACCCCCCAACCTCGTCAGTTACCTCCGGCGGTGGAATATCAGATAATCGAGCGTTGCCCAGAGCGAATCGAGAAGTGGGGTGTAAAGTTCACTGGAGAAAGGTGTGGGTCTTCAGTGAACTCATTCCTGGAACGAGTCGAAGAGCTTCGTGAAGCGCGAGGTGTTTCTGAGACACACCTATTTAGAGCAGCGGTGGATCTTTTCACTGGGAAGGCGCTTCTATGGTTTAGGGCGGTTAGGGCGAATGTCGGGAATTGGCAGGAGTTGGTTAGGGAACTCAAACTAGAATTTCTTCCACCGAATTACGACGATCTCCTCTTAGACGAAATCAAACGACGAACCCAAGGAAAAGAAGAAACGATCGGTGTATACGCCGCAACGATGGAAAACATGTTTCGCAGATTGTCTGATCCTCTATCTGAAAGAAGGAAAATATCTATCCTTCAACGGAATTTAGCGCCGTTCTACCAAACGCAACTGGGCCTGGCCGATCCTAAATCGGTCAGTGACTTGGTGGCGTTAGGCAGAAGGCTGGAGACCGTGAGAGCCAACGTCGAAAGTTTTGCTCCGCCTCCAAGCGTCCGCGGTCGACACTTACTTGAACCTGATTTGGCTTACGCGTCGGTGGAAGAACCAACCCGGGTTGCGGTTGTTAGTAGGAGCAACCCAGCCCCCAGTAGTAGTAACATTCGTTGTTTTAATTGTGGGGAAGGCGGTCATTTCGCAAATCGGTGTACGATTCCAAGGCGGTGCTATGGTTGCGGAAGACAGGGGGTCAGCCGTAGGGACTGTAGCAGCTGTTCGGGAAACGCAAGTCGGACTCCTGGGCCAGCAGGACAGGAGCGCCGTCGAAAGTAGGGGGTAGGTCGCCTGCTGGTGACCAGTCGGCGGAAGGAGTTCGGGTAGGTTTCACCTTAGAGGCAAACGGGAAGTTAATAGGCCATACTTAGGGATTAGTATTTACGGAATGAAATTGATAGGTCTATTAGATTCAGGAGCATCGCGCACAATAGTATGTAGGGACGGTTGGAATATTTTAAAAAGCGTAGGCATAGTGTTAGGGAAAAGCAAAGTTCGTTCAGTTAGGTTAGCAGATGGGGAAACTATAGAAGTTTTAGGGGTCGTATCTCTACCAATTGTAATGCAAGGGAAATCGGTGCTTGTAGAATGTCTTGTCATTCCTACACTGCCACATGTTATGATATTGGGTGCATATTTTTGGGCACTGTCGATAATAGTCCCGGATCTAAGATCTAACATGTGGAGCTTTTCGAGTCAAGAGTTTGTGGCTTCGATATCGGCTCTTCGGGAAAAGTCAGAGCTGGACCAGACCGAATTGGGGAGATTGGAAGCAGTGTTAGACAAGATGTTCGAAGCAATGCCGGAGGGTTTAGGATGCACGAACTTGGTAGAGCATAGGATTAGGACGTCCGCAGAACCGATTAAACAAAGATATTATCCTGTCTCACCAGCAATGCAGGTACACATAGATAAGGAACTTAAGGAGATGCTGGAAGCAGGAGTTATTGAGAAATCAAACAGTCCTTGGGCATCTCCAATAGTCCTTATTAAAAAGAAAGACGGTTCATTTCGGTTCTGCGTAGACTATAGGAAATTGAATAGGGTAACAGATAGGGATGCTTATCCACTACCATATATATATACAACGTTAGACAAACTCAGAGACGCCAAATACTTGTCCTCCTTGGATATTAAGTCGGCCAACTGGCAGATCCCGGTTGAAGAGGGATCTCGCCCGCTCACAGCCTTCACGGTGCCAAATAGAGGCCTTTTCCAATTCAAGCGAATGCCATTCGGCTTACACAACGCGCCTGCGACGTGGCAAAGATTCATCGACAGCGTCCTCGGTGCCGATCCCGAGCCACACGTCTTTGTGTATTTAGACGATATAATCATCGTCACAAATTCTTTTGCAAAACATCTTGAAATATTGGAAGAGGTTTTTAAACGGCTGTGTGGAGCAGAGTTGAAAGTTGGACGGGAAAAATGCAACTTTTGTCGGCCGTCCTTGAAATTCTTGGGGTATGTTGTCGATAGGAACGGATTACATGTAGATCCGGAAAAGGTGGAAAGCATGGTTAGGATTCCTGCACCGAAAAACGTGAAGGAAGTTAGGAGTTTCATAGGGACAGTGTCGTGGTACAGACGGTTTGTACCAAATTTTGCTAGCTTAGGTAGGCCTTTAACAGATTTGTTAAAGAAGAGTAGGAAATTTTCTTGGACAAAAGATTGTGAAGAAAGTTTTAGGAAAGCGAAAGAATGTCTGCTAACGGCCCCCGTATTGACGTGTCCGGATTTCGAGCGACCTTTTGTGGAGCAGGATGCTTCGGACTACGGGATAGGAGCCGTGCTTTCGCAAAACTTCGAAGAAGGAGAGAAAGTTGTGTGCTACTTGAACAGGTCACTGAACAGATGTGAGAGGAATTATTCGACAACAGAAAAGGAGTGTTTAGCTGTGCTATGGGCGGTTGAAAAGTTACGGCCATACATCGAAGGTGTTCGATTTACAGTCGTGACTGATCACTACTCCTTGGTATGGCTAAACAATCTGAAGGACCCGCAGGGTAGATTAGCTCGTTGGGCAGTCCGGCTACAACAATTCGACTTTGACATCGTCCACCGAAAGGGTAAAGAACATGTGGTACCCGACATGTTATCGCGTGGAGTCCCGGCAGTGGCCGAGATCTCGGAAGCAGAGCCGGACCCTTGGGTGGTAAAAATGATGGCTAAAGTTGAGACAAACCCGCTAGTCTTCCCAGCGTGGAGAGTGGAGAATGGTCACCTCTTTAAGTTTGTGAAGTCAAACCACGTAGTAGTACACAAAGATAGTCAAGAATGGAAGTTAGTAGTAGGTAAATCAGCTAGATTAGGGATTTTGAAAGAGTGTCATGATGGTCCGCTATCAGGACACATGGGGGTTAGAAAAACCTACGCTAGGGTATTAGGAAAGTACTATTGGCCGAAAATGAGGTGCGATGTTACGAGGTATGTAAAGAATTGTAAAGTTTGCCAACAGGTGAAGCCAGTGAATGAGAAACCGGCTGGTCTTATGACGGAGAGGATAGGTATTTCAAAACCTTGGCAAATGATTTCGGTTGACTTGGTAGTCCCACTCCCAAAATCGAATAGGGGTCATATGTATATACTGACCGTCGTTGATTATTTTACAAAATTTCCTTTTCTCTTCGCGTTGAGATCCGCAACAGCAAAAGCGGTGTGTAGGGAGTTAGAGGATAATGTGTTCCTTCTTTTTGGTGCCCCTGCAGCCTGTGTCTGTGACAACGGTCCCCAGTTTAGGAGTAAGGAACTGGCTGCGTTATGCGAAGCCTACGGGTCCCAACTTAGGTTTACCGCTCACTATCACCCACAAGCGAATCCTGCAGAGCGCATTAACCAAATAATAAAAACTACGTTAAGAGCATTCGTCTCCGATAATCATCGAGTCTGGGATACCCAACTTTCGAAAGTTGCCTGCGCAATACGAACCGCGCAACTTGAGGTTTTAGGCGTTACCCCTTATTACGCTAACTTTGGGAGGGATATGGTCACTCACGGTAGGAAGGTTCCAACCGTTAGTGATCATCAAACGAATAGGGATTTAGATTTGGGAGAGTTAGGAGAAAGATTTAGGGAACTTAGGAAAGACATAGGAGACAAACTTAAGGCGGCAACCAAGAAGTCTACGAAGGCCTACAATCTCCGACTTAGAGACGCACAGTACCTGCCGAATGAGATTGTATGGCGACGAAACTTTGTTCTCTCAGATGCCGCCAATTACTATGCAGCCAAGTTAGCTCCTAAATTCATAGGTCCTTACACAATCGTAAAGAGTATCACCGTGGGCATATGTCTTAGCAGACGAGACCGGGAAAGAACGCGGCACGTGGCATTGTAAGGACCTAAAACCGTACTATGACACAAATGATCCCTAAATCGAAAGCCCCACACAAAGTAATCTTAAATTAAGGGTAATTCTAAAATTTTTGACAATTTTGAGCTGCATAGATTAGTTTCACATTCGGGTTTTTAAAGGATAAGGTCTGCATATTTTTTTTGTTAAATCGTATTTTAATATGGGATTAAGACCGATGTATTGGCCCTGATGTTCTTCTCATCCCTGACCCAAAGAAGCCTCTGGAAATGACTTAAGTTGCTTTCCAAAGTAAGTACATTTCCTTGGAGGTAAGGGTGGGGTTTGTTGCGGTAAAATTTACCACAACATGTTCTACTCTCTCCCTTTCCCTTCGGTCTCATTCATCCACATTCTTTTCCGTTGGTTCTTCAAAATCCTAGAAGGCAGCCATGGGTCCATCAGCCATTGGTGCACCCTCCTAGTATCTTGTAGGATCAACCACAGCAGGTAGGACGGACGGTCCATTGAAGCAACCATTTGGAGGAAGGCGCGAGACCAGCGTCCAACGTTGTAGTAAACAAGAGCCATTCACAAAGTCGTCGGCTCTTGCCCTTGTGTTGTGTTGTCTCTCCTATCGGGTAGATCCCTTAGCCTTAGAAGGCATCTCCGCTCCATCACGGTCTCTCCTGCCCGATCCGCTTTTTGCCCCACCCGTTCATTTTATGTCCGTTGTCTCCCTGGAGAAGTATATTAGCGGGAAGAATTGGTGGGCTCTTGAGCTCTGTCCTTCTGCTTTCATACTTGTCGGAGGGGACAACCAATAGATCCACGAGACGAAGAGACGGGAGTCTCGGGGGAGTGACGGACGGTCACCTTAAGCCCAACGCGGTACGTCTAGAGCCAGATGGACGGTCTGGAACCCTCTGCGTACAATAAATACACAAAGCCATAGGACCAGGCGGACTGCCACATATAATCTATTTGGTGACGGACGGTCACCACCTTAAACACAAAAAGAACAAAATAAAATTGTAACAAAAAGTGTTGTAAAGAATGGACCCCTAGTTGCGCGATCCACATTAAATTAATTCTTGACAAGGGGATTCGCCGGGATGTCTTTATTTATATTTAGTTTCATTGGACAGCACCCGTCTCGTGATTAGTTCCGTGTTTTGCCCTCAAGGTACGCCACCCGATCATTATCAGAAACGGGTAATGATTAGGATGTAGAAATTCGAGTAGGCCATATATTGTTGGCAAATTACCTTTTTCCTTTTTTTTATCTTTTGGGAAGGACAGGTGTTGCATTCAGTCTGAATGATCGTAAACGGAAATATTAGCTCGGGCCAAAGGGAAATCCCAATCTTGGAGGAAATTTCCCCAGATTTGGGGAAATAAGAAAGAAGCACGAATGTGTGTGTATGAGAGAGTGAAGGCAACGGAAATCCAATGCACGGTGGCGCACTTCAGCAAATTTGCGGAGCGTTGCACACAAAGGCCAAAATTGGACCGTTGCTTCCGTATGAACGAATGTATGAAAGAGTGTATGTGTGAGACCTACGGTTCGAGCTAATATCATCGGGATAGGGTTAATCACTTCTTGGTTGACCATCAAAAGTTAAAGACAACAAAAACAAGAGTTTAAAACAACTAAAAAAAGGTTAAGAAAATTAATTAAAACAAAAAAAAGGATAAAGATAAAGGAAAGGAAAAAGAACAAGGACTTGAAGATATACCAAAACGAAGAGGAAATACGGACGAAATCAGGACGGGCAGGACAGGAGCATAACAGTATCAATTAACCAGATAAGTAGTATTATTTACCCCGGGCGAATCCTTTTTTTTTGCAATCGAAATCGGGTTCCCAACTAGCGGTTGTTTTGTCGTTGCCGCTTAACGGCTACCGCCATACTTTGTTTTACCTCCATTCCGCAAATAAAGCTTTCATTATAAAGTGACAAGAAAAAAATTTATAGTTTATTTTTTTTCTCCCGGGATATTGGTTTATTTCTTCCGACGTATTAGTAGTAGATGGTTTTGCACTTCCACTCGGAGCAAAAAAGTGCATGGCGCCTAACACCTTGTTTTTCTATTGAGGCATTGGTAGTTTATCTATTTAAAAATATCTTTTTCCCTAAACCCAGCCCAGCTGAGCAGCCACTTGGGTCAGCAAACGATATTGCTGCCATTACCAATTTCCCCTCAGGGAATTTTCTGTTCCCAAGGAATTCGAGGTGACAGATCGTCACACGGATCCCAACCACCGACAGTGTGGATCGGTTTTTTTTGTTTTTATTCAATTGGTTTGCGTTTTTTTTGGTTTTTCGGTTTTGCCGGCGACCCGGCAATCGAATAACTTTAACCTTTGAGCGGGGAAAATTGTGTAATAATATGGCCGTGGTGTACTTCTAGCTATACACTCTCGTCTCGAGTCTAGACTCTTTAAAAAATCGTCCACTGCATTCTTCGAATTCGTTTGCACTAGAATTCCTATTTGCAAACGCAACCTATATATTTGTTGCTGCTATATTCGCCCCTCTCAACCAATTCAAGGTTACCAGCTAGCTGTTGATGCAATCGACTGCATTTTTAATGCTGCTGAACCCAATGACGTTGTTATTTTTTTAGGTGATTTTAATCTACCTAAACTTCTATGGACTCAGACTGATCAGTGCTACTATACTGCAACAAATCCTACCTCTGATAAAGAGAATCTTTTCATTGACTGCCTAACTGACTCTGGTCTATATCAATTAAGTGGTGTCACCAATAACATCGGCAGACAACTCGACCTAGTCTTCGCCACTGATACAGATAACTGCGTCGTTTTAGAAAGTAAACATCTGCTTTCTAAGTTGGATAGTTACCACCCTCCCCTTTCTCTTACGCTGACATATGACAATGGTCTTAATCCCGTTTCCTATGAATATTCTTACAGTTTTAATTTTCATAGGACTAACTACCCCAAACTGAACAACCTCCTCAGTATGGTCAATTTTAACTTTCTCTACAATAACCCTAACATTACGGTTAACGATGCTCTTGCATCCTTTTATACCGAAATTTTAAAATGACTCTCCCAATCTGTGCCTTTTTTACCCAAAAGGAATCCCTCATCGTCACCACCCTGGTATAATAAAGAGCTGCGATCTCTTCGTAACAAGAGAAATAAGCTCTGGTATTCTTACTTAAAATCGCGTTCCGACACCTGTTTCTTCTACTACCAGTCTGCCCAAATAAATTTCTCTGTACTTTGCCAAACTCTCTATAACAACTATTTAAACCGAATGGACCACACACTCATTTCCGACCCCAAAAGATTCTTTCAGTTCATCAAAACTAAAAGCAAATCGGATAACTATCCATCATCCCTAAATTTTCTTGATAGGTCCTCGGGCGATCCCCAAATTATTGCAAATCTCTTCGCAATCTTTTTTGGCCAAGCGTTCGCCATCCATTCCCAAGAGCCAGACCATTCTTACTTTTCCTACTTAAACAGCTGCCCACAAAAACCTTTGGAATCGGTGTCTATAACTTTAGAGCAAGTTAGAGATAAAATAATAAAACTCAAAGATGATTATTCTGCTGGCCCTGATGACCTTCCCCCTATATTTTTAAAGAAATGTCAAATGCATCTAGCCCAACCTCTTAAAGCTCTCTTTCAGCTTTCTATCACCCAAGGATTATTTCCATCAACCTGGAAAAGGTCGTTTATTATTCCCCTACATAAAAAAGGTAGAAAAGACGATATTTCCAACTATCGACCAATTGCTAAGTTGTCCTGCATACCTAAGCTTTTTGAGAGCATTATCTATGACATAATGCTTTTCCATTGTAAATATATTGTTTCCCTAAATCAGCACGGATTTTTCAAAGGCAGATCTACGACCACCAACTTAACGGAATTCGTATCAAGCATTTTATGTGCACTGGAATCTGGAAATGAAGTTGATGTGATTGCCACCGATTTCAGCAAAGCCTTTGATAGAATTGCTCATGACATAATCCTTCTAAAATTAAAGGCTCTTGGTTTCCAGATAAACTTTATAACTTGGGTTCAATCCTATTTAAATGAATGAATTTACTATGTTCTATTTAGGTCCATGGTTTCTGACCCAATTAAAGCCTCCTCTGGTGTACCCCAAGGCAGCCACCTTGGTCCCTTATTATTTATTCTGACCATTAATGATGTTGCTTGTATCATTAAAAATTCATACATATCTGTTTACGCAGATGATATGAAAATATTTAGATATATATCATCTTCCTCAGACAGCCTACTTCTGCAGCAAGATCTAGACAGGTTTTGTACTTGGTGTCAGAAGAATTTTCTTGAGCTTAACGTCAATAAGTGTCAGGCTATAACATACTTATACTACATACTTATACATACTACTTCACCTCGTTGCTATCTAATCTTTAATCTGCCTGTTCCCTTAGTGAATGAGTTGCGTGATTTAGGTGTTATCTGCGACAAGGACCTCAATTTCCGTTCTCACATTGATAGTATAATAAAAAAAGCCAACTCTGCCCTTGGTTTTATCAAGCGCTGGTGTAAGGAGTTTTCCAATCCTTATGTTACCAAATCTCTTTACATAACCTTTGTTAGGCCTCTTCTTGAATATGCTAGCCAAGTTTGGTCACCCTACTACAGAATTCACATCCTCCGGATAGAAGCTGTTCAACGCAGGTTTTTACGGTTTGCTTTACGTGGTCTTCCCTGGGATGATAGCCAAAACTTACCACCTTACACTGACCGGATGAAACTTGTAAATTTACAACCCCTTTCTATACGTCGAAAAGTTGCCGAAATTCTCTTTATTCATCAAATTTTAGTAGGTAATATCGATTGTCCTTCCTTACTCCAAATTATTTCTTTTAACACCAATCCCCGCAATCTTAGGTCAGTGCCACTTTTCCGGCTCAATCTTCACAGAACGAATTACGGACACCTGGAGCCAATGTCTAGGATGCTTCGCGAAGTTAACGATATTCTGCCTCTCTTCGACTACCATCTCAGCAAACTCTCCCTCAAGAACATACTTATTTCCACCTATGCCTCACGTCCTAACTTTCTTTAACCGCTCCCACCCTTTAGTTTTTAAGTGAAAATGTTAGTTTTAAGTATATGTTTGCTTGCAATAAGCTTAATAAATCTGTCCGGGAGTGACCCGGGCCGCAAAATCAAAATCAAAATCAAAATATATACATATCATTTTCTCTTTCAGGAGTATTTATTTCATTCAAGACAAATATGTCAACGTAGAATAAAATATTTCCGATTTCTGCCATAAAGTTATCCCATGTTTTTCTTATAGATCTTATATTAAAGCTTATACAACAGAAGTTCATGTTTTGTAGAAATTGTCTTTCAATGCCGGTGATACCACTGATAACTCTAAGATCGAAATCCACTTCTTTGTACTCATCACCCATGACGACCTTTATACTTATTTATTCATCTAATTAAAGCATGTGTTTGGGTTTGTTTTAGTTCGAGATCTTGTTAACGTGGTTAGAAGTTCCGATGTGATTGGTTCCACCGTTTTCGTGTTTCTTTGCGAGTACTTTGTCTGTAGACTCCCACACGAACTTCCAGTTGAACTCTCTGGCTTTGTTTTTCACTAGCCAATGAATGTGTTTATTCATTTGCGTAAGTTGATTATTAAAAAATATATGTATATGCATAATTTTCTGTTGCAGTAGTTTGTCCGCTGCAAGTATTTTCTCTGATTTTTTTTAAAGCAATATTGCGGTGAACTTTTGTTTTTTTTTTATAAAATTATTTTTTGAATGTATGACTGGCAAAGGAAACAATTATTGTTGTTTTGTATCGGTTTTTTTATTGGTTCTGTATACATCAGTTACGAGTATGCCTATTGTGTTTACTTTACAATCAGTTATTTCGCCTGTTGCCTGTACAATACAACCAAATTTTCATTTTGTGTAGGTGGAATGTTTTTTATTTCAATATCATTTTTAAGTAATTGTTGTTCAAGGGTATTAACTTTGGTCTCCGTTTGGAATATTTGCTGGTATTCTTTTGTGTTACTTTCTTTAAGCTCTTTTATTTCATTTAATAATCTCTGAAGTGCTTCATTATTTAAAGTCATGTGCTTGTACTTGTTTGCTACAAATTCGCAACTATGTGTTATTTCTGACATTTCCTTTCGCATATTTCGCATTTCTATTAAAAGGCATTAATTACTTTCTGATGATGTTGATGCTGCACTATTTTCCATGGAAGGTGCCATGATTTCCTTTCTACAGGCTGGGCATTTCCATTCCTCCTTTTCCGATAAGATTTTTCGCAGATAGTGCTGCATCCATAATGCATTTTGCGTTCACACCTATAACATGTAACAAAGTCACCATCTACGGGAAGTTTCGAAAAGCATTCATTACACTAATCCATTTTGTTAATCTGGTATATTTTATATCTGAATACTCGTATGTGTTTTTGATTTTTATTTATTTACTTTTCTTTAATTTTTTCAGTGCTATATTTTTGGTTTTAAAAAGGATATTTGGCTCGAATATTCAAGGTAAATTAGTTTAACTGGTTTATGTGTTTGATATGTGATACCTTGTTGATTTGGTTTGTGTATTTAATGTGTGTTGTCTATGATAACGTGCGATTGTTTGATGATCTGGAGCTAGAACTAGGTGTGAAGCTTGGTGCGATTAGTTGGTGGTTATTTTCATAAAAAGAGAACTGTGCATGTAATAAATGTATGTGTAGGTGGAAAGTCAGTGGCATTTACTCACCGAGAGAGATAGCGTAAAAGTACAATAAAGTCTCAGAAACACAAATGATATCTACTTGTTACGAATTAAATAGTTTCCTAAATCCATCTATACGCGGATGCCGTTTGCTATGTAATTGTCATTCATATGAAACTATTGTACCAACACAACAGCAAAAAAAATAAATCTGGGTGAATAACTGACATTCCAACCATCACTCCTGAGTAGAGAGAGCAAAACCAAACTATAACATATCAAACATGCAATTATTAAAAAAACAGATAGACATACACGGATATTAAAAATTATAAATATGTAAAATTAGTTGTAAAATAAAGACTTTCAAAAAATGTGGAATCATTCAAAAGAGTTTCGTTTATGAAAGAATTTCTCATCCCTGCTCATCTTAACGTAGACGAAACCATTACTAGTTATAACAGAGTACAAAATATCCTCCTTACGCAGCCAGAGAGTATGTCGCAGTAAAGAACAAATTTCCCGTGTTAGACTCTCATTTAAATATACGCTTAGAGGTCATGCTGCTGATATCAGACGCCTGAAGAAAGCCTTCCGGCTCTTCAAGAGTCAAATCCCTTTTTTTGTGGAAAGCCGCAAACAATGCTCATTGCTCAGTGTGGGAACAGAGTCGAATTAACAACGTAGCAGGATCGTCTGTAGATGTCGATTTCAAACGGAAAATGTAGGTTGGCAGCTATGGTTTTAATGACATCTCTGGGATTTCCATCTGGTCTTCGTTGCATTCTGCGCACAACCACATCTGGAAACCGTTTTTCCGGGGTTTTTGACACTAGCCTAATTATTAGCTGTCCTATGTCGTTAATAATTTGATCGCCAGCAGCTGGATTAAAAGGAGCTGCGATATTTTGTGTTGACAATTATAAACGGGCCGGACGTATTAAATTATTAGAATTTTACTTTTTTAATCAGAGAGCAAAATAAGAGAAAAAATAATTTTACTGACTAGATAAAAATAATTTGGTAGGTACAAAACTTTGTTTTTATAATTAGATTTTTACTACAAAATCTTCTTGTTATATTTCCTTTTCCAGGTCTTTACTTCATTTGCCTTCTTAGCTTAATTATATAGAAAATATGTTTATTATTATTCTATAAAATTTGACTCAAATTTTTTCTTGAACTCTTTCATTTGCTTTTTACAAATCATTATTAATAATGTGTGTTTCTTTGTTTTTGTTTTTGCAAAATTTTAGTTTTGATATCATACTAATATTATAAAGGTTTTTTTTTTGTGTATTTCTTATTTCATCGAACATCTCCCCTACAGATGCCATGCGACATTCTTGAAAACAAAATACACTGGAATATACACCAAACGAAAATGGAAACAGAAAACATTATTGTTTATCTTCCCATTCCCAATCTATGTTATCTATTCTACTAATATTATAAACGTGAAAGTTTGTATGGATAGATGTGCGGATGTTTGTTACTCTTTCGCGCAAAAACGATTGGATGGATTTTAATGTAGCTTTACAGTAATATAGCTCATACATCACAATAATATATATGCTATAACTCATAAAGCTATTGAGTAAATTGGCCAAAATATAGCAATAAGTGTCACGTAAGTTAGAAAAAAATGCCCCATCGGCGAGCCATTCTGACGTGCGCAGCAAAAACCGTAAGAATTACACAAATATAATGTGTGGTGGAAATGTATCTCTTAAATAGTTCTACAAAAGGGTCCGCGACAGCATATATGTATCTATATTTGATGTGTAAGTTAATATCGGCAAAAAATTATGAATCGATTTGATATTTGATTTTATTTATTGTTTGACATTTCCAAAATGCACATTTTGTATTAACAAATTGATTCTTATCAAAACAGATACTTTTATCGTTTCTGATATTTAAAGTAGATAAACTTTGTCTTTTACACTATGTCATTTAAACAAGTATTTTAAAAGTTACGACCACAGATAATTGAGTTCATATGCAGATGTCTCATCCAGAACAAACTCTTTCAGCCGGAAAGAATTCATGCATTTTTCGAAGCCCAACCATCGAAGCTATTACAAACAGAACGTCACACCACTGACCAAACCAAAAGTGAGCATTCCAGTGGGTTGCATGCCAAATATTCGCACAAGCAAGTTAGCTGTCAGGCTTCCAACACATTTTTTTGATGTATTTCGTATTTCATCGAACATCTCACGTACAGTGGCAATACGGCATTCTTGAAAATACACGGGAATATACACCAAACGAAAACGGAAACAGAAAACATTAATTGTATATCCTCCCATTCCCAATCTATCTATACATGTACATATTGTGATAACCACTCAAATGTGAGCAGCGACATCTAGCAGAAAATGTCGAAACTCGAAGGTTTCGATACTGGATTAGCAAAGTCATTGACTGGAGAATAGAATCGAATTTTCTAGCAAATTGGAAATTGTATGGGACGCTGGGTGGCGAGGATTGTTCTCGAAGTATGTCATTCGAGTATAAATACCAGCATCCCAAAGGTATGCAAATCAGTTCCAAAGTTGAATTTGAAGTGTTAATTAGAAGAAGTGATTAAGTGGTTTAAGTAAAAGATAAGAAAAGTATATGTGGTTGAGAAATTGAATTGTACTGAGAGAAAGAATTAAATAGTGAATTGTAACTGTACTGAATAAAGGGATTTATATTGAAAAGAATAAGTTCTATCATTTGTACCCACACAAACATTTTACATTGGTGTCAGAAGTGGGATAGGACTTATTGTGTGTAAAAAAAAAAAAAAAAAAAAAAAAAAAGGGTTTTCTGACTATTTGAAAAAGCTAGAATGGGTCGAAAACTATTGCAGTTGACCCTCGTCCAACTCAAATCCGAGTTGAACAAGAGAAGCCTCAGCGCCAGTGGAGGAAAAAGTGACCTGGTGCTTCGACTTCAGGAGGCTTTGAACAACGAGGGACATGATCCTGATGCATATTCCTTTGATGTTGACGAGGATGAACAGACAAGTACCGGCAATGACATGGCTGCAATGATGCAACTCCTCTTATTAAAAATGGACGAACAAAACAAAAAAATGGACGAACAGAAGAACAGTCTCGACGAACAAAAGAAAAATCTGGAAGAACAAAAGAATAGCCTCGAACAAAAGCTGGACGAACAAAAGAAAAATATGGAAGAACAGAAGAACATTCTCCAGAACAGTCTGGAACAAAAATTGGACGAACAAACCAACAATCTGCACGGTCTTCAACAGAAAATGGATGAACAAAAGAATAATCTGGAAGAACAAAAGAACATCCTCCAGCAAAAATTCGAAGAAATCGATGACAAATTTGAAAGAATAGAGAAGAACGTTGATGACAAATTTGATAGAATAGAGAAGAATGTTGGCGAAAAATTCGAGGAAATGGACAGCAAAGTTCAGCAACTGGCAAAAGAGCTCGACACAGTGCGAAAACAGAAACTGCGAGAATGTTCTTTAAGCGGTCCAAGGAGAAAAGATTTGAAACCTCCCTCATTCGATGGCCAGACCTCATGGTCTACTTATAAGAAGCAGTTTGAAATGGCTGCCTGTGCAAACGACTGGGACAATGAGGAAAAGTGCTTTGCCCTAACAATGGCCTTGCACGGTCCTGCAGCAGAATTGTTGCAAACAGTAGACATCGAAAATCATAAAGATTATGTGACTTTAGTACAGGCTATAGAGAAACGGTTTGGGGATAGTCACATGCAGGAGGTCTTCAAGGTCCAATTGCAAAGCCGAACCCAGCAAAGAGGAGAAACACTGCAGCAGCTCCAAGCGGACGTGAGTAGACTTGCACATCTGTCATACCCCACCGCAGGCCAGGAAATTATCGACGAAATGGCAAAAGATGCATTTATCAGGGGAATTGCAGATTCGAAGCTACAGTCAGCAGTAAGGATGGCCGGGAAAAGAACCCTTGCTGAAGCACTTGCCTTCGCTCTGGCGATGGAAGCAGCCAACCAGGCTTCCAGGGGAACACATTTCGTCAGGGAAGTAGCATCTGTCGGATGCTCCTGCACAAGAATTAGTGCCGAGGAACGAGATACTCGACGGGATAGACGAATAATGCGCTGCTGGAATTGCAATAAAATAGGACACCTTCAAAGGCAGTGTAAAGAACCGGTGCGACGAAAAGACTGCCCTCACTGTGGTGACAAGCAAATAGAGGAAGAAACCCGCAGAAAC
Source organism: Volucella bombylans (assembly GCA_949129095.1). Taxonomy (NCBI): domain Eukaryota; kingdom Metazoa; phylum Arthropoda; class Insecta; order Diptera; family Syrphidae; genus Volucella; species Volucella bombylans. Next base: position 238,665,020 of record OX422140.1, read on the forward strand.
AGCTATCAAGAAACCGGTCAACCTTCCCGAAATCATCAGTCGGGAAATGCTTAAGCACCAACTTCGCGGGGCAGAAGTTGGTAGCAGGAGTCGACGGCCCCAGGACCATCACCCAAGTCTCGCTGGCAAAACGATGCAGCGAAAGCCTTCTAGTAGAAGTAGTCAGTGGAAAAGAAAAATGGATGGCAACAATAGACACCGGTGCCACGGCCTCAATCATCAGGAGGAATCTTGTGCAGAAGTCTTGGCTGCATAACACTAGCAGTTGCAGCTTGCGAACAGCTACAGGAGAAACGATTAAGGTATATGGTGAAGTCCGCATAAAAATCCAACTGGCCGGAATTACATTCACTCACGCGTTTCTGGTAGCTGACATATGTGACGAGTGCATCATTGGTACAGACTTCATGAGAGAACATGGACTTGTAGTCGACTTGGGGGCACAAACCCTGAAATACGGAAACATGGAGATACCAATGATATACGGAAACGCCAATACCACAGTCTCAAATGTCGTTATCTGCAGCAATCAGAGTCTAGAGCCTTCGTCAGAAGCAATTTTGTGGGCAGAAGTGGAAGGTGGTCCTGGTAGCCACCGATTCTATTTGATGGAGCCAGAAAAGAAAAGAGACTTCATGGTGGGAAAGACCTTAGTGGAGCCAAAGAACAACATGGTCCCTGTAAGGATTCTAAATCCAAAGACATTCAGTGTAAAGGTGAAAAAGGGAGAGATAGTGGGAAAATGTGTACCTGTTGAGGCTATATCGACTACAACGGAAAAAAAGGGTGCAAAACCGGTCACAACAGTTCAGAGCATAAAAATCAAGAACAAAATTCTCAGCCTCTGTAATCTGGACGAAGATCAGCGAATCCTGGCAGAAAAACTAATCGGTGAGTACGCTGATATATTTGCTACACAAGACGGAGAATATGGACGTACGCATATTGTTCAACACCACATTGACACCGGAGACGCTCGACCAATCCGTCAACCTGCAAGGCGTCTTCCATTGGCAAAGCAAACAGAAGTTGCCGAAATGATGTCGAAGATGAAAGCTGAGGGAGTGATTGAAGAATCGCAAAGTCCGTGGGCATCTCCAGTGGTCCTCGTGAAGAAGAAAGATGGCAGCACGAGATTTTGTGTAGACTACTGACGTCTCAATGATGTCACTAAAAAGGACAGCTACCCACTTCCGAGAATCGATGACACTTTGGATATGCTTTCTGGAGCGAAATGGTTTTCAACACTTGACTTGAAGAGCGGTTACTGGCAGGTAGAGATAAATCGTGCGGATCGTGAGAAAACTGCCTTCACTACAGGAAGCGGTCTTTGGCAGTTTGCAGTGATGCCGTTTGGACTGTGCAACGCTCCGGCCACCTTCGAGCGACTAATGGAACGAACATTGCAAGGACTCACCTGGAAAACCTGCCTAGTATATTTGGACGACGTTATCGTCATAGGTAAGACGTACGAGGAGCACCGCGAAAATCTAAAAGAAGTGTTTGAGAGGCTACGAAGTGCTCATTTAAAGCTCAACCCAGAAAAGTGTGCCTTGTTTCGTCCGGAAGTAAAATATCTGGGTCACATTATATCAGCGGAAGGAGTAAGAACGGATCCTGACAAAATCGAAGCCGTGAAAAGTTGGCCTTCTCCAAAAGATAAACACCAACTGAGAAGCTTCTTGGGCCTCGCCACGTATTACAGAAGGTTCGTAAAGGATTTTGCTGGCATTGCAAAGAGCCTGCATCAACTTACGGAAAAAGGCCGACAGTTCAGGTGGTCTGGAGAATGCGAAAAAGCATTTCAAGAACTGAAGCGACAGCTGTGCAATGCCCCCATCTTGGGTTACCCGACGCCCGGAAAAATGTTCATCGTGGACGCAGACGCTAGCAATGTTGGGGTCGGAGCTGTGATCTCACAAGTTCATGACGGTCAAGAGAAAGTGGTCGCATATTACAGCAAAGTACTCTCCAGACCTGAACGGAACTACTGTGTAACCCGGCGCGAGCTTCTGGCTTTAATTCTGGCTACGAAGCATTTCCATAAGTACCTCTACGGACAAAAGTTCATTCTCCGGACAGACCACGCAGCTCTGAAATGGCTACTCCAATTTAAGAACCCTGAAGGCCAAGTTGCAAGATGGATCGAGCAGTTGCAGGGTTACGACTTTGAAGTGCAACACCGCAAGGGAATACTCCACTCAAATGCTGATGCTCTCTCTCGTCGACCATGCGGAGTAAAATGCGAACACTGCAATCGTAAAGAAGCAAAAGAACAGGCAGCTATCCAAATGATCAGGACTGAGCCAATAGAGGGTTGGAGTATAGACGAAATCCGTTCCTCCCAACAGGCAGACAATGACATCGAACCAATATTGGCCTGGAAAGAGCACGAGGAAAGACCAAGCTGGCAGCAGATATCAGATCGGAGCCAAACTCTGAAGGCATACTGGGCACAGTGGGACTCGCTTTTTGTGCAAGATGGATTGCTGAAGAGAAAATGGGAAAGTGCAGATGGGACAACATCTCGTATGCAGCTAATTGTGCCACGGTCCAGAGTCAACCAAGTGCTCCATGAAATACATGACGGAATCTCAGGAGGCCATTTAGGACTAAATAAGACGTTGGAAAAGGTAAGGGAACGTTTCTATTGGCTAAGCGCTAAACAAGATGTCGAGAATTGGTGCAAAAAGTGCATAAGGTGTGCGGCTACCAAGGGTCCAAAAGTAAAGCCACATGGACAAATGCAACAATACAATGTCGGAGCACCTTTCGAACGAATAGCCATCGACATCGCTGGGCCGTTTCCCGAAACCTTTAATGGAAACCGATATACTCTCGTAGTCATGGATTACTTCAGTAAGTGGCCGGAAGTGTTTGCCATCCCAAATCAAGAGGCTAAGACCGTAGCCGAACAGATAGTCAACAACTGGGTGAGCAGATTTGGGGTCCCAATGGAGCTGCACTCTGATCAAGGGCGAAACTTTGAATCAAAAGTCTTCCAGGAAATATGCCAATATTTGGGAATAAGAAAGACAAGGACAACGCCACTACACCCTCAATCTGATGGAATGGTCGAGCGATTCAATCGGACCTTGAATGAGCATCTATCTAAGGTTGTCAGCAACTGCCAGCGGGATTGGGATCGACACATACCCCTCTTCTTAATGGCCTACCGAAACGCGGTCCATAGCTCAACAGGGCACACACCATCCGAGATCTTATTTGGTCAAACAATTCGGTTGCCAAGTGAAGCAAAATTCGGATCCCCACCGACGGAGCCCAAAGAGGTGAACGAGTACGTGAATGACTTACGCAGCAGGATTCGTAAACTGCATGAAGACACCAGAGAAAAGATGAAGCTAGCAAGCAGCCGCATGAAAACTAGGTACGATATCAAGGCGAAATCTTCCGGTTTCAACGAAGGAGATCTGGTTTGGCTGTATAATCCTCAGCGTAAGAAAGGCAAATCACCAAAATTGCAACAGGACTGGGAAGGTCCATACAAGGTGATAACCCGCATTAATGACGTTGTCTACCGGATCCAGCGTGGGGATCGAGGAAAATTGAAAGTGGTCCATTTGGATAGAATGTGTCATTTCAACGGGATGCTGAATGACGAAGTTGTTCGGGACGAACAACTGTAGGGAGGGAGCAATGTGATAACCACTCAAATGTGAGCAGCGACATCTAGCAGAAAATGTCGAAACTCGAAGGTTTCGATACTGGATTAGCAAAGTCATTGACTGGAGAATAGAATCGAATTTTCTAGCAAATTGGAAATTGTATGGGACGCTGGGTGGCGAGGATTGTTCTCGAAGTATGTCATTCGAGTATAAATACCAGCATCCCAAAGGTATGCAAATCAGTTCCAAAGTTGAATTTGAAGTGTTAATTTGAAGAAGTGATTAAGTGGTTTAAGTAAAAGATAAGAAAAGTATATGTGGTTGAGAAATTGAATTGTACTGAGAGAAAGAATTAAATAGTGAATTGTAACTGTACTGAATAAAGGGATTTATATTGAAAAGAATAAGTTCTATCATTTGTACCCACACAAACATTTTACAATATATACGAACACAGTGATCAATGTGAGCTCATATGGGAATTGATTTTGCCGCACGAATGCTGAACGAGCTCTTTACTCTCTAGACATCTGTGGCCAAGGCCAAGGAAAATCCGAAAAGAAGAACATTTTGTTTTCATATCATTTATAGCTATACACAGTTGAAATATCGATGTGCGATGTACACATAGTCAACAAAATAAATGAAACACCTGATATTCGTTCTCATAGTGAGTATTTAACCCATTGACAACAAAACTTATGAATAGAGTACCAGTAAAAAATGCATACATATTCAAAGACGATATATGAACATACAAACAGAAAATAACAAAACAAAATAAACAGAAGGAGAACAGCACAATGAAAAAGAAGATAAACTGGCAGCTTCATGAACTAAAGAAATTTAAAAGAGCCAACGTGCCTTAGTACAGTTTAAGCAAGTTGGATCAAACTGGGACGTAGTAGTACATACAAAGTGAGTTCGCGGTACTATGCAGCAGTACACTGCCCAAAAGGTACGAAACGGAATCATAAAAAACCCAGTTGTGTCATGTGTGATTCCCCTTTGCCTGTGTACTTTTGTGTTTTTGATTTCTTTTCCTCTTTCGTTTGTTCGGACAGATATGAATCGAGCTTTGAGCGTTCGGTTGTGTGAATATTGTTTGTTTTTTAAAAATTGTTTAAGTTGAATGAAAACTCGATTGAATTGTTTTTTTAGTTTGCTTAACTTGAAACAAAAGGGAGGCAATAAAAATAAGTGGAACTATCCAAAAGAAAATAAGTGTACGTCAACTACATTGGTAGTTTACTTAAAATATTAATACGAATTATGCTGCGAAAGCGTAAGTCTAATCTTTCCCAAAGCTCTAATGAAGCTCGAGCTATGAAAGTTGCTAGACTTAAAGAGACGTTTCACAGGCTGAACTGCGAAGGCTGGACCAAGCGGTGCGTGAAGCAGCACACAGAGCTGCTGAGTCACCAGAGCAATCCCAAGATCGGAGTCAGCAGCATGCTGAATACCTGGCATCTCGGCGGGCTGCGCATACGCCAGAACAATCCCAAACTCAGCGTCAAGAAAACGCTCAATATCTGGCTTCCCAACGAGCTGATGAGACACCAGCACAGTCCCATTTTCGGCGTCTTCAGCGAACGACATATAATGCTTCGCAAAGAGCTACAGAAACCGTTGAAGCAGCAGAATCTCGCAGACGCTCGAGACGTGGAATGTTTTCGATAAATCTTGGTAAATCTCTTGATTGTGAAAGCCACAAACTTATAAAAATAGAGGCGATAGACAAAGAATGCAGATTTTTCGATGCTCTTAAATGGAAAGGGGAAGAAGCAGGCATATGTTCTTCGGGTGGAAAAGTAGACCTTCCTTCTATAGACGAGCCAGCTGAACCTCTTAAAGAACTCTTCTTTTATGAAACAGACGAGTCTCGCCGTTTTAAAAAAAACATATAAGGAAATACAATACATGCTTGCATATACATCTTTTGAAGCGGATAACATTGTATCAATGCCAGGATTTTGCCTGACATTCACAATCCAATGGGGAGTGTACCACATAATTGGCTCTTTGCTTCCTGCTACCAATACGCAACCAAAATTTTTGCAAAATTATTTCATGGGGGATGAGGAAGCACAAGTCAATAGGCGTTTTGAGTACGTATAAGGTGTAAAAAGAAACATGGTAAAAAAAATACAGCAAGTTCTATATGATCACAACATTTTAGTGCATGAATTTAAAATAGCTAAAGATAGAGTGAATATAGATAGTTACACGATTGTGATACGTTAATAGTGCACAAACTATGTCGCGCGACTTCGTTGTTCAGTACCGGGCACTCATAGATTTTATGACGCTCTCGCGTACCCAATAATTTTTTTGAAAGGACAAGAGGGATACAGCGCAGACAAACCCAGTTACCCAACAACCCATACCTAACAAAAAGTGTCCTGCAAAGACTTTTATGCGTATCATATGATGGTACGCCGCAACAATTTAAATTTATTGCTTCGATGTACACTTATCCTTCATCAATTCTTGGTGGACGTGTACGTCAAAATAGAGAGTGAGCGCTTAAGGTATATAGCGGGCAGAAAACTATATTTATTTACAAGACGCGATAAGGAATGATTCGGATTTAGATCCAAACAACTTGACTCAAAGGGTGATTCTCCCGTCATCATTTGTAAATAGCCCGAGATATCTTCATGAGTACACACAGGATGCGTTCACATATGTGCGTAACTACGAGAGGTCTGATCTGTTTATTACAATGACACGTAATCCCGCCTAGCCAAAAATTACTATAGAGCTCATGCCAGACCAAAACTCAACGGACTGACATGACTGTTAAGTCAGTCAGAGTGTTTAAAATAAAAGTTCAAAAGTTAGTTGCTCTACTTATGAAAGGTAAAATATTTGGTGACATGAAGTGCTTCATGTACTCGACTGAATGGCAAAAAAGAGGTTTACCTCACGTGCACTTGCTGCTGTGGTTAACGGAAAATCACGTCCTAACAAAATAGACTAAATTATGCGGAGATGCCGAACCCAGAAACTGATCGAAAGCTCTATGATACTGTGACCAAAAATATGATTCACGGACCCTGTGGTGCACTAAATCCTCCATCAGCATTTATAAGGGAATAAAAATGTACCAAAGAATATCCAAGGGCGCTTTTAAGAGATACTCAAACTAACGAAAAAGGCTATCCTCTGTACAGGAGTAGAGCACCAGAAGATAGTGGACGTACGATAACACCTAAAACCTGAGATGGAATACAGAAAATATTGGTTGACAATAACTGGGTTGTCCCATATTCTCCTCTTCTCTCTAAAATTTTTAATTGCCATATAAATATAAAGTTCTGCAATATAAAATGTATTTGTAAATATATAAATAAAAGTAGTGACCAAGCTATTTTTAACATCCGACAGCAAGGGAACGTAAATATTGACCCAAAAGATGAGGTGCAGACATTTCCAATCGGGCGATATGTTAGTAGTAACGAAGCAGCGTGGCGGATCTTGGGTCTACCTCTGCATGAGAGACACCCAAGAGTCACTCAACTTGCGGTACATCTGCCTAATGGCGTTTGGGTTTACTTCACTGAAAACAATTTTAGAGAGAGAATGGCCGCACCACCTAGGACGACACTTACTGCATTTTTCTGCTGTGCCAAAATTATTCATTTGCAAAAACTTTACTTTGTGTTGACGTTCCTCGCTACTCTTGGCCGCATTTACACTATGCACGTTAGCAACTTCGAATGTTACTGTTTGAGAATGCTGCTGAATGTAATACGGGTACCCAATAACTTTTTGGATTTGAAAACAGTTGACGGCCAAGAACTTGAAACTTTTCGACAAACGTGTCAGAAGTTGGAGTTGTTGGAAGATGACAAGTATTGGGAAGCCACAATAAAAGAGACCGTGTTGTGCCGCTCTCCATCGCAAATAAGAGAACTATTTGCCTTATTGATATGCCCTTGCGCTTTATCCAATCCTATTCAATTATGGGATAGGTATAAAACTGCGTTATCAGAAAATATTTTATATATATATTATAAAGGAAGAATCAAGTCAGTAATGATCTATGTTTCAATGAAGTACTGTGTCTTATCGAAGATAAAATAATAAGGATTTCTGGAAAGAAGTTGTCTGACTTCGGTATGCCTACACCACAGTGTCGAGCAGAGCTATCTACCGATTTGGTCAAAGAGCTAAGCTACCATACCACATTGTTAGATGCTCAGATCAGCGAAATTGAACCACGCCTGCTACCCGAGCATAAAGACATTTATGACAAAATATTACAACGAGTTGAACGTGGTGAGGCCGGCCTTTTTTCTCGATGCCCCGGGCAGAATAAGCAAATCTTTTTTGCTTAATTTGCATCTAGCAAAAATTCGTAGATATCGTAACGTTGCACAAGCTATGGCTTCCTCTGGGATCGCCGCAACATTACTGAGCGGTGGACGGATGGCACATTCAGTTTTTTAATAACCTCTTAATTTGACCAGCGAGGAAACCCCAACGTGCAACATCAGCAAGGGCAGTGCCCGCGGCGCCTTGTTGCAACATTGTAAACTGTTCATGTGGGATGAGTGCACTATGTCACACAAACGCGCCATAGAGGCGCTCGATCGTTGTCTACAAGACACACAAAGCAATCGAAAGTTAATGGGTGTTGTAGCAGTGTTATTGGCAAGGGATTTTAGACAGAACTTACCTATTATCGAGAGAGGCAATGCATCAGACGAAATTAACGCATGTCTGATAGCATCATACCTGTGGACCAAAGTTCAAAAGCTTTATCTCACCACTAACATGCAAGTCCAGTTATTCAGCGATATCGAGTCAGGAGCATATGTCCAAAAACTGCTAGAAATTGGTGAAGGCCGTCTTGAAACCGACCAAGAAGGTATGGTTCGTCTCACACACCAATGTTGTCATGCTGTGGACTCGGAAGATGACTTTGTTGCTCAAGTTTTTCCATATCTGCAACACAATATTCACGACGAAAATTGGTTGTATGAAGGAGCTATACTGGCACCAAAAATTGAGACTCTTGAGAAAATAAATAAAGAAATCTTGGACTAATTAACTACCCAAACATCAGAGTACAGTCATAGACACAGTCATGTCATCTGATGACACTACGAGCTATCCCGTGGAATTCCTAAACTCCTTGGAGTTTTCCGGGGTGCCATCCCATAAATTAGAATTAAAAGTAGGTATACCCGTTTTGTTAATGCGAATCTTAAACGCGCCAAGATTATGCAACAGTACTCGGTTGCGAGTCACAGAACTAGGAAGGAATATTGTGAAGGCCACAATCGTAACTGGTGAAGCCAAGGGAGACAATGTGCTTATACCGCGAAAGCCAATCATACCAAATAACTTATCATTTAATTGTAAGCGTCTGCATTAAAAGTTGCATCAATGACTGTCAATAATTCACATGGTGAAACCTTAAAGGTAGCAGGAATGCATTTTAGCACGCCATGTTTTTCCCACGGTCAGCTCTACGTAGCATGCTCACGCTTTTCTTTTCGCAAAATCTGCAGAACAAAAAAAAAACATTGAACGTAGGTTATAGAAGTGTATTGAAGTAATTACCTATTTTGCATATTATGAATCATCAACAAAAATTCTAAGTTTCAATTTACATACATTACATAGAAGAAGGGCGTCTCAAAGTAACTCTGTCTGTCTATTACGCCTTCACCCCTAAACAGAAGAATCAATTTTAATGAATTTTGGTACAAACATAGATTGGACCTAGGAAAAGAAAATAGGCTATTCGAAGTACGAATCCTGCGCAGACGAAGTCGCGGCAGAAGCTAGTTTTTTGTAATAATTTGACCTACATAAATAATATTTCTGTAGTCTTACTAATTAACACATTTCGGAGGTTTCAGAACTGTTTTTTTTTTTTTTGCTTTCAAACTGCTGTCCGCGAAACTATGCAGACTTCTGTTTTGATCTCTTGGTTACCGAGATCTACTAATGGGCTTCGTTTCCTTGACCTCCACTGCTGTTTTAGATGGTTCGGTTTCAACTTTTATACACCTGTGGGCTTGGTTCTTTCCCAATTTTGTCATTTGCAATGACTTAAGTCATTAACGCAGGAACAAATTATAATTTCAGCACATTTTTATTCAACGAAAAAATGCTTAAAGCTATGGAAGGTCAATGCCAGCCAATGAACTTGTACTATTCGGTTTGCATATGCAAACACTTTTAAACATAAATCGAAAGTAATAATAAAGAGCTCATTTGATTTTACCGCCGAACTGTTGTGTTCTTTTAACTTTGTTTTGGTTATTTTCAGCGTCAGTCACAATCGTAAATGTACGTACTGTCACACTCACTCACGCATTAACTTGGTTATTGTCAGTGGCTAGATTATTGTGTTCGCGCAGTAAACCGTTGGTTCATATTCACTAGATACCGGTACTTAATTTCGCACACCCACTAGTAAATTATTGTTTTTGTTTAAGAAACGCGTAACAATCATAGCGTAGCGGTCTTGCAATATGCAGTGTCTGATCTAGAGCCAGTTAATAAATAGACTCACAGTTTACAAAAAAAATAAAATAAATTAAGGCAGATTACCTTTGTCTTTATTGAGTAACTTAAGAACTCTCTTACAATTGCTTTTGAGCACCTATTTATTGTATTCAATATATTGACACCGTTTGATTTAAATAATGCAATCAATGGATTTGGTCCATAAAATAGGTGCACTTCGTTCACCGTTATAATAAATTATTATAAGTTTTATTGATAATTTAATTTACATAATCTACATAAAATACCGCAACAACAGCTGCTCAAAGTGTCCACCATCAGACTGAGTGCAAGCTAATGCTCGTTTTTGAATGATGGTTCTGTAATATTAATAGTTGGTAACGAGCTGTAGTCATGGTAGCTAAAGCTCAGTAAATTATATTGGCATTGAAATTTATTTACTTGTTAAAAAATCTCTTTGATATGTTGTGCCGCTGCTGATATACGTCCTTGCAGTTCAGCCATTGTTCTTATTTCAAGTGAATATACCCGTTCTTTGATTCGTTCCCCACACGTAGAAATCCAAAACTGTCAAATCTGCTAATCCTGCAGGCCAATATATTGAACCACTCCTTCCAAACCATCGATTTCGGCATTTTTCATCCAAATAGTCTTTAGCTATACTATCATCCTGACTTGGAACACAATCATGTTGTTAAAAAAGAGTTCTTCTTTGAGCAAACGAAACATCTTCTAATAGTCCTTTCAATTCATTTTGAAAAAATTGCAAATAATTTTCACTGTTTACTCTTTGTGGAAGTATTGTGTTAAAGGCGCAATTAACTTATTACCAATTGCACCTGCCGACACGTTTACGCTGAATCGATGTTGAAATGACGTTGTTCTTGTTGTTTGCGAATTTCATTCGCCCATGTGTGTAGGTTATGGAAGTTGGTAATCCCATCTCTAATGCACTGCGACTCATCTGTCCATACAATGCTTTGGATAAATGTATTGTCATCGAAATGCCATTCCAGCAACCAATTGAAAAATTCCGATCGTCGAGGCAGATCTGCTGGTAAGAACTCCTGAACTGGTGTTGCACGATAAGGATGGAGATGGTCTATATGCACAACTTGCAAAATTCGTCGGCGGGACACATTTAGGCGTAAAGGAGTAAAGGCGTCAAATGTGTACAAATTGACGGCTCTGTTGCTACCATATTCAGGATTGATTCCTCTAATTCTGCATCTTGTGGTGGATCTTTAGCCATCATTAGTAAGTAAAAACACATATCGCATATCAAAATCGCATTGCGTAAAACTCGTTAGAAAATAATTACGCCTTTACAATTTCTCTGTTTCGGAACATTCCCCCGAATAACTGAACGCACCCAAGATCTAATCTTTGACACTTATTTTTTTATTCCTTAGTTAACTCTCGAATTGTGTGCAGGTGCTGTGATTGCGCCCCAACCTCATATTTCATCAATTGTAAAAAGTTAAACATCATTTTTATTAATTCAATAAGACGTTTTTTTTTATTGTAGTCACGTAGACTATATTTGGTGCCCCAACGGAAGACACCATTTGCGGCACAAACGCTTGCACCATTGTGCAGTAACCTTCTACCACAAGCCCACGATATCCACCGTTAACATCACTGACGTATGGCAAACACTTAGGAACATAAACCACCATCGTCGAAATTTGGCTAAAAAATTTGGGAGTGCTACTTCCACCACCACCGGCCACGGTGTAATCGAAAAGTTAAAGAGACACAACCTCAGCAATAGGCCACGGTGTAGCACAACAATTTTCCAAGCGCTGTCACCATCTCACCATCATCAGCCGTCTTCGCATTTTACATCTGCTTCAGCATAATAATTACCATCATTCGATATCAGCAGTTGCCCCAATTGCCACCAGAAATCAACCACCGTCAACAGACCAACAGCGTTTAAACAAAAAAAAAAAAAACATATTCAACATATACAGGGTGTCCCAAAAATCAACGTCAAGCCGGAAACAGGTGATAGGTTAAGTGGTGTCGGTTGTCACAAAATTATAAAAAAAATCTAAGTCATGTACTTTTAAAATTATTGGCGCTCAAAAAAAAAATTGAGAAATTTGACACCCTGTGACGATCTTTCAAGTTATGTGACAGAAAATCTTTACTTTTCTTCGACTTTTTTTGTCACGTAGCCCTGAGTAATTCTTCTGTAAATTACGGTTCAAAATTGAAACATAACTATAACGGTTTTAACTAAAATATTCCTTTTTTGTAAATCCATGTATCTGAAAATCATTAATCACCCAACTTGAACTGACTTTACTGACTTTAATATGGCGTATTTAGTCTGGATTCCAAAATGGTATGACACTAGACTAACGTTTAATTGAGGACAAAAAAAGATATTTTGTTGAAGAAACCCGATTCATAGTTAATTCTTTTTAGTAAGTTAAAATGAGTACCAAGTTTGAGCGAGATAGACAGTGACGCCGTGATTGAAACTGATAAACGCGCCATTTCGACTAGCGTGAGTGAAACAGATAGAGATGCCACCATTGTCATTTCATTTCATTTTTTCCCCATCACAGAGCAAACAACACTACGTTCTCTTGGTGTGTACTCTCAGGAACGCTTTATACAACTGTTGTTGTGGATTTAAATCAGGTGAACGTGGTGGCCACGAAATTGTACCAGACCGTACCAGACTTCCCTATCGAGGAACTCTCGTACTGTGCGAGCATAATGCTAGGCAGCCATATTGTTTATACCACATGCATGCATAAATATGAATTGGCACGTTTTCCAATAAATTTGGTAAATCTAAATAAAACTCCGCATTCAAATTGGCCAATAATTCTACCATTCAAAATTCCTGTCCACATGTTTCCTTTAAAACGGTACTGTGATCTATCTTGACGCATCAAATGTGGATTTTCCACGTGCCACTCGTGCAAATTGTGGAGGTTCATGTAACCGTCCCTTTTAAAAGTTGATTCGCCCGACCATAGAATTTTTTCGAAGAATCTCGGATCTTCTCTGAACCTCTGCACCATCGTTTGACAAAATTGGATTCTTTCTGGATAATCTCGGGGTAGCAGACTTTGGACTCGCTGTACATGGTACAGGTGGAGCTAGTTTTTCCTTGAATTTCAGTGTGCTGTACTTTTGGGTACTCCTATGCTTTCTTCAATTGCACGTACTGAAGTACTAGGGTCTTGTGCGACTGCCTAAGGGGTTGATACCCTTTTACTGTTGCCATGACGCGCGCGGAAAAGTAGAAGGAGGAGAAAGGATTTTTTTGGAGTGCTTTGAAACTTAGGTATCTTTGGTTTCGATATTCGCTCTCCAGGGGTGGGAGTCCGAATAGGACGGAGAGTTTTTTCTTCACACAGAGTGATTCGAAGTTTATAATTCACAGTATTTTTTGTGCTTGAAACTCCACAACAGCCAAATCTACGTGTCAGTTTTATGGCTTCACACGCAGAATTTTTCTGTCTGAGTTCCAATTACACAAAATGAGAAACTTGAAAAACTCGTCAATGGGTAGGATTCGAACCTTGACCCTCCGAGTGAGAAGCGATTGCAAGTACCACTACACCACGGCCACCACTGCTTGTAAAACTTCGTCCTCGTAGGGCATGACGGGTCTTCCTTCACTAACCATTCGATTTGAAAGCGACCCTCTGAGAATGACCGGTGCACATTTACAAACACTCGATGATCCGGATGACGCTTAGCATTTGGGTAGCTCTCATGATAAAGTCCGGCTGCAGCACTAGCATTACACCTGCATTCCCCATAAATGAGATGCATTTTAGCATATTACTGAGCAGTGTATCGAGATGGCATGATTGCATTAGCAACACACAATCACGGGATCAACGACCACCACTAGTCCAGAAGAAATCCAGGTTCGACAGAAACGGTCAGATAGCAAATCAAAGTCGCAATGCAACGAAGTCCAATATAGAAAGCCAAAATTGTAAGCACGAATTAAAACATTTACAGCGTTTCCACGGCTCAACAAAATAGTAATTCTACCAATAATAACAACGAACTCGAACGAAGGCTTGCTAGAATTGAGCCAAGGACTGAAGCGTTCTCTTTCAATTCACGTTCACGCAATGAAACAACAAACATAGAAGAAGGCGGTCACAGAGTCGGGCAAATTCGAATTCAGGAACAGGTATCTGCTGGTATCACAGGTGTAATAAAAAAGATGCAAAGAAGTGCGACAAGCCTTGCAACTTCGATGCAAATAAATTACAAAATCGCACGAGTAACCCTAATTAAATAAACCTACTGTTGCAGCGGAAAATATGCAGTGCTCTTTAAGTCGCCGCTTATTTATTAGGAATAAAAATTCTAATTTCACTTTTCTCATCGATACTGGGGCGGATCTGTCAGTTTATCCGTATAGCTTTAAAAGGGAACCAACATCCAGAAATCCTTTGTTTTTACTCTCAGCTGCTAATCGAACTTCGATTCCAACATTCGGTTAAAAATTATTGAGTCTTGATATTGGTCTAAGGCGTAATTTTATTCACTCCTTCATGTTAGCCTCAGTAATTAGACCTATATTAGGAGCCGATTTTTTGGCAAAGTTCAATCTACTCGTAGATACAAAAAGATTAATTGACCCTCTCACTAAGTTCAATTCTTACGCAACAACTATAAGAACTGTCTATCCAACCCCTAAGCATTTTCAAATTTCAAGCGATTACAATGAAGTACTTAAAAAGTATCCAAGTTTAGCAGAAGAGCCAGACTATTTTGCACCAATCAAACACACAACAGTTCATCACATTGTCACAAAAGATCAACTCCCAGTTTCAAGGCCTAGACGGCTTGACGCTTCTAGGCATAAAGCAGCTAAAACTGAGTTTCAGCATATGATGCAACTAGGTACTCGTATTTGTCAACGTTTATCGTCGAGCGCATGTTCACTTTTGTATTTGGTCAAAAAGAAGAACAATCAAGATTAGAAAATGAGTTGTGATTACCGCAGATTAAACGCTGGCACGGTACCGGATTGCTATCCGATCCATTACATTCAAGATTTTTCCATGAACATTCATGGCTGCAAAGTTGTTTTGAAGCTTGACATTGTGAGAGCATATCATCTAATCCCAGTTGCACCAGAAGCCATTTATAAAACTGCTATTACAAAAACTTTTGGTCTTTTTGAATGGCTCCGAATGCCTTTCAGACTTCGAAACGCTGCTCTAACGTTTCAGCGTTTTATGAACGAGGTTTACTTGGGACTTAATTTCGTATTCGCGTACATTGGCGACCTTCTTATCGCCAGCGAAACTGAAGAACAACCTCTTCCTCTTGCTAACCTCGATCTTCTTTTCAAAAGGCTGGGAGAGTACGGTGTAAACATCAACCTTTCAAAATGCATTTTTAGTGCTTCCACCTTGGAGATTTCAAGTCACACAATCAACGCTGAAGGAATATTCCCTTCAAAAGATCGCATTGAAGCAATCTTAAATTTCCCAAAACCTTCCTCTGTCAAGCAAATTCAACTTTTGTAGGAGCGATAAACTATTATCATCGCTTTATTCCAAAACTAGCTCAAATAATCGCTCCTCTTCACGAACACTTATAAAATAAAATAATAAAATAACGCAAAAGAAGTTCTTTCCAAAGTAACTCTTCTAGCTCATCCCATACACGACGGCACTTTCAGCATCGCCACTGATGTATCCGACATAGCGGTTGGTGCAGTTTTTCAGCAACAAATTTCGCAATCAGCCTTTAGCATTTTTCTCAAAAAAAGCTCAAGGATTCAGAAAGAAAATACTCAATTTTCGACCGCGAATTGTTAGCTGTATATTTATCAATCACGGATTGATTCGATTCGATCTCACACATCTAGATTTGGTAGGACCTCTTACTTCATCAAACGGTTTTTCTTATATCCTTACGGCCATAGACAGATTTACACGTTGGCCAGAAGCTTACCCTCTAGTGGACATAGCAGCTGTCTTGGTCGCAAAAGCATTTGTCGAAAACTTCATTGCCCGTTTTGGTATTCCGTTAAAAAAACACTACAGACCAAGGATGTAAATTCGTGTCAAAACTTTTCACCGAACTGTCTAGACTGTTAGGTATTCACAAGGTGCACACAACTTCATATCATCCACAAGCTAATGGCATGGTTGAGCGTTTCCATAGACAGCTAAGATGCTCGTTAACAGCTAGAGCTCAATTTGAGCTCAGAACTTCCGATCACCCTGTTAGGAATTCGCTGCGCAGTCAAAGAAGACTTAAATTCTTCTGCAGCAGAAATGGTTTATGGACAAAATCTGAGACTTCCTGGAGAAATTTTTGTCGGCAACGATAATAAGCAAATCTCCCCAGACGTCCTGATCGAAAAACAACAAGCAACACAAGGAAAAACCTCATACCAACAGAAACTAGGCAAGGAAAGCAAGAAATTATCATACCAACACTTCGTAGCTCAAATAAAAGACAAAGGTGTATCGATTTCCATCGATCGACTCAAGCCAGCACACTGTATTTAGTGCTTCATTTTCAATTAGCCAGAATTTTTGGTTTTCAAATCTCAAAGAGGGTGATGTGGTGGATCTTTACTCATCATTAATAAGTATAAACACATATCGCATATCAAAATCGCATCGCGTAAAACTCGTTAGAAAATAATTGTTTACGCGAACGCAACCAATCGAACTTAACACGCATCTTCACATGCCTCTATACAATTTCTCTGTTTCTGAAAATTCCCCCGAATAACTGAACGCACCCAAGATCTAATCTCTGACATTTATTTTTTCATTCCTTCGTCAACTCTCGAATTGTGTGCTGGTGCCGTGATTGCGCCCCAACCTAAAGTTTCATCTATTGTAAAAAGTTAGACATCATTTTTATTAATTCAGTAAACTTTAAAGTTTAAAGTTTTAAAGACTATAATCTCTCACAGCTACCTTATTTGGTTCCTGAGTAAGTAGTTGTTCCAGATTCTCATAATCTTCTGTGAGTATTTGTAAACACCCATTGATTAGGGACACGTCGTGTAGGAAATCTTCGTTGATGCTCTGCTCGTGCCGCCTTATCGCTACCATTACAAAATCTATAGGCAAAGTGGATGTCTGCATGTTCTTTACTTGAATACTCTGATCTTTAAAAAAAAATACTTATAACACTTAAGCTTCAATGAGTTGCTAATGTAATTCAATAATCAACTTATAACGGTAAACGAAAGTGCATTTACTTTAGAGTCATATTTTAGTAATAATAAAAAATAGTCATATTGTGGATTAAGTTACTTAACTTTACACGTGGAAAACTGTACGCTCCAGTTAAAAACTTTGTATGGTGAATTTGTAGGTAACATTATTGTAAGTAGGTAAAATCATAAAAAAGAAAATATATTAGCAAACTTTTCCGAGGCATACGAATTTCCAAAAATCTATTAAAAAAAATTAAACAATTTTGTGTTTGAAGACCAATGTCCCGAAAACGAAAGAATGGATGGTAATTGTGTTAAATGAACATTAGTCAATTAGTCAAAATATGCAAATCTTCTTCTATTCAAATATAGATGACGCTGTTCACATTTTGGGTGGGTTGGACCTTGAAGTGAATGTAAAAACCAATGGTTCTCAACTTTTTAAATGTGACTTTACAAGGCGGCCGCCTTAAAAACCGGAGATGATAACAACGAACCAGTGGTAGAGGTGAAGTGTATTCTGATTCTCCACGAGAATCACCGGCGGAAAAGAATTCAACTCCGTGATCTCTTTTCAACGAGTTAAGGTGAATCATTTTAGGTTCAGGGAAGAATTATAACGTTGCACCTCAAAGTGTGGTATAAAAATAGTCACAAGTAAACTAAAAAAAAGTACAGAATAATGCGCATATTTACCTACGATAGAATATTAAGAACCAAGATGCAATATCCTTACGATATTGCAGTGTTGCCACTGTCCAAAATAATAAAGAAATCTATACTCATTATATACCTCCAATATAGTCGCCAGCAACGAGCTGAGAGTCGTATAATTGAATTATGAATTCGATGCAAAGCACCATAAATCTTATCTCAGCTCGAATGTCCATTAACTCGAAATCTAACAAAGCAGCGGCACTAAGTGAGACCAACACTGCACAGAGAAGAACAATTATTGAAGCTGTATAACCACAATGGCAATATGGGTGGGACACCAGCTGATGAATATAAGCACTGATCTCCAATATTGATGAGTGAATCAGCAGTACATACGCGAAGGTGAAATACTACATCACGCAATTCCTCTCTGATCAAGTTGAGAATGCCTATGTGAATTCAAGTGTGTATACTACCAACTCTATATAGGTAGATGACACAATGCGGAGCATGTTTTTATATAATAGAAAAAGAAGTGAAAAATTGGCGACCCAGTTACCGCAAATAACTTAGTAGCGCTTATGATAAAGACGCGGGAAGCATGATGGTATTGTTATTATTTTTACATGTGCTTACGGAATTCGAATTTCGGCACGGTAAAGGAAGCGTCCAGAAACGCAAGAATCGGAGAATCACCTTCAACTGCCAGATAAGGACTAACATACATGCATATACTATCACTCGTACACAGCAACAGATCCTTATCTAAAATAGAAAAACTACATTATTTAAAATCTTGCTGTAAAGAAAGTGCTGGTACATTACTTGATCATGTCAATGTGGACGACGTTAGTTACGACCAAGCATGGGAACTTTTAAAATCCCGCTATGATTTCAAACGGATTTGAGAGAATCAGGAATTGAAGTTTTTTTTTATGATTTTCCAGTCGTCCGAGAAGAATTTGCCATTGAAATCCGTGAACTTTTGGATAAATCGACGAAAATTGTACATTTATTGAAGAATTTTGACTTGCCAGTGCAGCACTGGGATGTAGTTATCATTTTTCTGCTGTTAAGAAACTTCCGAAATCAAGTCAGTCATCGTGGGAGTCTTCTCTGGGGACAAACAAGGAAATTCGTACTTTCAAAGAATTTTCTGAGTTTTTAGAAACAAAATTTCGAACACTAGAGATAGTGGATCAGCAACAAAAGACAAAGCCCCCAATACAGAAAAGGTCTCAGAAGAACGTATTCCATGCCACTACGGTAGAAAAGGAAAATTTCAGTTGCAAGGTTTGTCACGAAATTATTTATTCATTGCGAGCCTGTAACAAATTTTCAAATATTTATGTAAGAACCAGGCAGCGTGTTTTTAAACAATTAAGTAATTGTTTCAATTGTTTGGCCTATAGCCGCAAAATAAATAGTTGTCCAAGCAACAAATCCTGCCATTTTTGCAAAAAGCGTCACAGTTCCATGCTTCATTTTGACACAAACAATAATTCAAATCTGTATAAGCCTCACCCACAATCAACTTTCCCTTCTAATCAATTACAACCAAATTACAACATACAGCAATCACTCTAATCAAATACACAACACTAACCAATTACCTCCGTCTCAGGCATCGTCGCAAACTTCCACTCATATCTACCCAAATAATAATAACAAAACACTTATGCACCAAAACCCAAACACACAGAATAAATACCAATATCAAACACACCATATATCAACCCAAATCAATCCAAATGCAGCTTCATTTCATCCTTCTGATGAACAACAGTCATCGGAAAACTGCTTCCACACTAACGACCATACCAAGACACAAATTTTATTGTCAACAGCTATCACCAAGGTGAAATCTGCTAAGGGCGACTATATTAATTTGCGAGCTTTGCTTGATCCCGGATCACAAGCAACTTTAATCACCGAATCAGCAGTAAAACTTTTAAGGTTGAAAAAATATAAAACGTTCTTTGATGTCCAAGTTTTAGGACAAGTCAAAAATGGTTCCTGTCAAAACTGGGTTCCAAATGTTCAGAATTTAGAACTTCGACACGAGGATACGTTTATAAAACCCTAACAGGGTTTTTGCCGAGGCGCGAGGTGGACACATCTGCAAGGTCTGAAATTAGGAGACCCTATCTTTAACCGACCTTCCAGTATCGACTTACTGTTGGAAAATGAAATATTTTGAGAAACACCACCCTCAATTCAGGTATTCACCCAATTTTCCGACATAGACACACAATTAAGGAAATTTTGGGAAATTGAGGAATCACCATTCGAAAAGGCCCTAACTGAAGAAGAAAATGCTTGCGAGGAACATTTTTTACATAATGTCAAGTGGTTGCCGGGAGGGCACGACCTTTCAAAGGAGGTCAGCGTCCAGCACTCATTTCAACCCAAAAGAATCGCCTAAGTATGTTCTATAGGCAGGAAAAAAGACTGCTTACCAATCCAACACTTTACAAGGACGACAATAAATGTATCCAGGAATACTTACAGCTCAACCAGGTGGAGGAAGTGAACATCACCCAGGACCCCACACTTAAATCGCCTTTCCATTATGTTGTGCCACACCATGCCGTCTTCAAGGAATCGAGCACAACCACTAAACTGCGAGTGGTCTTCCACGCTGCATTCAAGACTGCAGAGGGCAGATCTTTAAATGATCATCTGATGACGGGACCTAGAACACAGACGGATTTTATATGAATTGTTTTAAGATGGAGAACAAACAAAATTACCTTTACAGCAGACATCGGGAAGATGTATCGCCAGATCCAGATTCATCCAGATGATGCATACTACCAACTCCTATATTGGCGAGAGGATCCAACAACTCCAATCAAACTTTTCAAGGTGAAGTTCTTAATGTTTGGCACATCTCCTGCTCCATATCTGGCGAATCGTACTCTGCAGAAGCTCGCTGATGACAAAAAGGCCACATATCCACTAACAGCTCAAATGATATGGAAAGATATGTACTCGTACGTTGAAGATCTCGTGTCTTGTGCAGATTCCATCCAAGCAGCTAAAGAAAAATTTGAACAAATTCCGAACCTACTTCTTTCAGCTGGCTTTCATCTCAGGAAATGGATGAGCAACAGTTAATAGTTCCTGAATTTAATACCGAAGGAAGATCGTGATACCAGTGTTTCCCTTAGCTTTTGAACAACACAACACACGGAAATGTTGAGAATCAATTGGCATCCTAGTTCAGATGTGTTTTCATTTCAGAAACTTGCCGTCGAGGAAGTGGTTTCAAAACGGACCATCCTATCAACTATCTCGCGTCTCTTTGACCACCCTAGGATGGATTTCGAACTGTATTGTTAAGGCGAAAATTATCATGCAACAATTGTGGCTACATGGTCTATCATGGTATGACCCAATTTCGGTGGAAGTACGTCGAGAGTGGTCGTCTCCTTAACAAGAATTGGCCATGATTGAAGACATATAGATTCCCAGGGGGTGAATACGCAAGGACAGAATGAGCAGTTGGAACTCCACGGATTCAGTGATGCATCCATCAAGGCTTACGGAGCTGTGACCTATCTCTGAGCTTTGGACTGCAACATCATCACACACACACATTTACTAATATCCAAAACCAGAGTAGCGCCACGCAATACGGTTTCAATGCCAAGATTGGAGCTTTGTGGTGCAGTAGTCCTGGCAAAGCTTCTGAGCTACACCTTATTTGCTCTCCCAGTGCAAAGCATCAAAACATATGCGTGTACTGACTCTACTATCACCCTCTGTTGGATATCTGCACCACCGACTCGATGTAAAACGTTTATCGCAAATCGAGTAGCTGAAATTCAGAGACTGACGAATGTCAGCATTTGGCGACACATCCCCACCAAATTCAACCCAGCAGATTTTGTGTCGCGTGATGTACTGCTTTCAATACTTCAAAATAACGCATTCTGGAGGAAGGGACCACCCTTTCTTCAAGAACGATGGGAATTTTCCATTCCAACACAGCCCATGCAACTCGACACAGAAGAAGAAAAAAGAGAAATAAAAACTCTTCTCGCTACAAATAATGAAAATGACATTTTAAAACTAGTCCAAACTCACTCGAAACTCACAAACTGTTTACGAATTTTTACTTATGTGAAAAGATTTGCCAACAACACACGGAAAACAGAAAACTCAATGTTAAAATCAGTTTTGTCACCAACTGAAATCAACTCTAGCTTTCGCACAGCTGTACGAATGGTGCAGCAGAAAATTGTTCCTGATACCTTCAACGAATTGCGTAAAAATAAGTCAACCAAGGTGTACAAAACTCTCAACCTTTATATTGATTTAGAACAAATCATAGAACATTAGGCAGATTAAAGAATTCTGCGCTGACTTATGACCAAATGCACCCCATGATTTTAAAACGAGACCACTACTTCACAAAACTCATCGTCAATAATGCACATGTACAAACGCTTCATGGTGGCCTACAAAAAATGGCCGCTTAATTTTGGATTTTTAATGTAAAGAGAATGGTGAAAAAACACATCCACTAATGCACCATATGCTTTCGATACAAACCCAAGCCCATGCAACAGCTAATGGTAAATCTACCAACTCCAAGGGTAACCATATCAAATAGAAACATGTCTCAACTTAAGACCCCTCTGCCCGTTAACCGATAACTTCGACGATTTTACCGCACTTACGCTAGCGCACTTTTTGATCGGGACTTCATACAACGTTGTGCCAAAAGCAGACCTAGCAGGGGAAAAAATCGGACACATCGAACGATGGAAACGATTACAAGCCTCACTACAATCGTTTTGGAAGGAATGGAGCCGTGAGTATTTAATTCGTCTTCAAAATCGCCCAAAGTGGTTGAAAACGGAGAAGCAACTCAACGTTGGAGAGTTAGTCCTGCTAAAGGACGAACGGCTTCCAATATCGAAATAGCTTTTAGCTTGCATCATGGAAACTTTTTCTGGAGTTGATCAATTAATCCGAGTAGTGTAGTTAAAAACTGAAACAGGAGAATTCAAAAGGCCAATGACGAAGATATGTCCACTACCATGTAACGCGACCAACACAGAATACTCTGTAGTATAATACCAAAAACCGATACTAGATATTAACTTAAACTAAAAAACAAATCATATATTCAATATAATAAATAAAATTAATAATAAATAAAAATAAAAAATTTTATAAAATCAAAATATAAATTAAATATTTTAAAATTAAAATATTTATTTAAAAAAATTATTTTATTACGATCAGTGGAAGACTGACCGCAATTCTTCTTAAAACAATTCTAGTTGTCTACATCTGTTTATAATATTTTATTCAAGTCATTGCTCAGGTGCAGACGCATTCTCAGCAGTTTCGTATTCGAATGTTTCCCATGGATCTGCTACTGGCATGTGTAAGGTGTTGGGTGACGACGTACGAGGGGCGTTCAACATATTCTCGGTATCGGGGTGAAGCTGTGGTTGTATATATAAATTGACTTATTTATAAAGTAATGCTATTATTTTAGTACATTCATGTAAAATTTCATATAAATGTGATTATTAATTCGCGTTTTATCTCTAGTTAAACAGAATCATAATGGCAACTGAGACGATGATGGTGAAAATTGAGCATCGCGCTGTAATTAAATTTCTCACTAAGCAAGGAAAAAGTCAAAAAACTATTCATGAAGAGATGGTGGCTGTTTACCAGGGTCAAAAGTGGTCAAGTGAGTTCAAGAGAGGCAGAGGGAGCATTGAAGACGACCCCCGCTCCGGCGCTCCGGCTACTGCTTGTACGGGAGAAAGCATCAAAGAAGGCGAAAAACTTGTTCTTGAGGATGCCCGAATAAAGGTGAAAATGATGGCAGAGATCACCAAGCTTTCAATTGGTACCATTCACACCATTCTTCATGACCATCTTAACCTTTCAAAGGTCAGTGCAAGGTGGGTGCCACGAATGCTCACACCGCCTCAGAAAAAAGTGAGAATCGCATGCTGTAGAGAGCTTTTGGAGATGTGTAGTGAGAACGCGGACGGTGTTATGGATCGAATTGTTACTGGGGACGAAACATGGGTCCACCACTATGACCCTGAAAGCAAACAAGAGTCCATGCAGTGGCATAAAAAAGGAACAGACCCCCCGAAGAAGTTCAAAGTCACTCCGTCTGCCGGAAAGCTCATGGCCACAGTTTTTTGGGACTCAAAGGGAATCTTGCTCATTGAGTACAAAAAAAAAGGTGAAACCATCAACGCCACATCCTACGCTTCCACTTTGCATGATTTGCGGGAGGAAATTAAAAAGAAAAGACGGGGTAAACTCGCAGCGGGTGTGTTGCTTCTTCATGACAACGCTCCTGTTCACACGGCGCGAGTTTCCAAGGCTGCTGCGCGAGATTGTGGTTTCGAAGAAATCCAACACCCACCCTATAGTCCAGACCTTGCCCCTAGTGATTATTTCCTGTTTCCGGATTTGAAAAAATGTCTTCGTGGAAAAAGATTTTCGGATGATGAAGAACTCAAGTCGGCAATAAATGGGTATTTTGCAGAGAAAGAGGAAATTTATTTTTTGAGGGTTTAAAAAAGCTTATCTCAAGATGTAACAAATGCATTGATGTTAGGGGAGATTATATTGAAAAATAAAAACAATTTAAATTGAATTCGCATTTTCCTTCATATCGATACCGAGAATATATTGAACGCCCCTCGTATGATTGCATGCACTTGTTAACGTGGGAAAATGATGATAATGCAGAATTTGGAGTGTTTTAAGGTTTGCAGTGTTAACTCTTCCCTCCTCAGATTCGAGGGCCCTCACTCCTTATTTTGTAAAATGGTGGTGATTGGCTTATGCCAATTTTTACGATTGATGATGCCTGCTCTGAACTTCCTGCAAGAGATTCTGTTGCTGATGGTTTTTCCTGGTTAACCACGAAGGAGACTTAGGCTGTATCCCCGTCAACTACCATCGTAGTGTTCAGAGGATTTGGTTGGTAGGTTGCAAATGCTCTTACAGTCATCATTACTATAAGTAGAATAATTACTATGGTTGTAAGGCCAAAGTTCCTAATATAGCTCGTTCGACTCTCCGCTTCGATTCATTTTATCTGGTTTGAGGTGCAATTCTTTCATGGCTTGAAGTGTTAACACTTCTTCATAGGTTTTAAAAGCTGAATCTGGCTGTATGATTGGAGCAAGTGGTTTTGCGCTGTACAATTCATTAGAAATGTAGGTTTGCTTGTTGATTGTTATCGTTGCGTTATGGTATTGGATTATGAAAGTGCCCGATAGGTTCATCATGTCACTAATAATCAGGATGTTACCATTGAACTGGTTCTGCAGCAAAGTTCCGGGAAAAATTTCTTCTGCAGTCGGGATATGTTGGTTGGAGATTTCTGTGCAGTTTGAGGGTTTTGGTCCTGAGCAAATTAGGAATACATGTTGTTTCACTTAAATCTAGAATATGGTTTTTGTTACATATAGTTAACTTACTACTAGAAGTACATTTTTCTCTTATTCCATACACTCTGTTTTGACATTGTAAAAGGTTTTCAAATAATATTTTGGTTACAAATTTTCCTCTTTTTACGGGTTTCTTTACTATTGTAGTGAGGTATCACTCTATGCAATTTTTATATTAGCAAATTCTATTGTTTCTTCTACATTTAAGTATGTAACATTATTTTTCTCAAAAAGATTCTTAATCAAATTTAGTTCATTACTAGATAATATAAAATAATTTATTACACCAGCTTTAGCCGAGTGCATGGCATATTCAATATTAACTACTATACCTCTTCCTTAATTAGATCTAATTTATACTTAATATTGGTAATTATTCCATCTTTTAATTCTTCGTTTGTTTTATACATTTTCAAAATTCTATTCGTGACATTAGTTATTTCATTAATTCTATCGCTTGTTGACTTATTAATTATAATTTGTTTACTGTTATTCTCTAAAATTCCATTAATCTTTGACTTAAGTATAAGGAAGTCGTCATGGTCGGGAGTACCCGCTATCCATTTCCATCTGCTTCTGAGGAAATTTAATGATCTTTTAACTTTCGTTCTTGGTCTTAAACGATTTGATACTCGTATGGCTAGGATTTTGGTGGATTCGTGGGAAAGGAAAGGATACATAGGATGATGTTTATCAACATCGCTTTCAACCTTGCGTACCAAATCATAAAGAGCATGTTCGCAGGATTCCAAATTGATAGTGTGAATTACGAGGGATCTAGAATTGGGGAACCGTTTTTTATATTATTCTCGAGAACAATTTTACCTGATTGTGTTAGGATAGTTGTAGATTTATCTTCTTTTACTATTGCTTTCCGATATCTCGGAGATAGTTTTGTCCCTAAACGCTTATTAATTCTAACGTAAACAACTTCACAAGGGTTATAGCTTTTTATTGGATGCCTCTTTTTATTATGCCTTTTAATATCCTCGCTTTGTTTGTGTCTTAATGTCTCAATGTTCTCATGCCTTACCTGACCATATTTCTCAGGGTTTGTGGAGACAGTCCTACCAAAAAATACCTCGATTGACCTTTTGTTAATGGATAAATGTATCGAATAATAATATTCGTAATCTGACCGATCTAGCAATTCCGTGAAGGATCTGTGAATATAATTTGTCTTTAAGCATCGCATTATTTCTGATAACGTATAATGGAACCTTTCTACTTAGCCGTTTACTGAACTACTGTATGGTGGAGTTTTTGTAAATTTCTATGCCCAACTGGTCCTGTAACATGTGACAGATAGAAGCTGAATTAAATGACTTCTCGTTGTTAATAACAATCAAACAAGAGCTGTCTTAGTGGTTCCCGTATATCCTCTATAGCCTTTGATTTTAAAATTCGTACTTGAACGTACTTAGAGAACTTATCTAGGGCTGTAAGGATCAACTTTTTGTCTGTTGAATACATATATGTAGTGTTTGACCTGAGTACTGAGGTATGGGAGTTGCTTGTAGTTCTGGCCTGTTGGGATGCCGGTCGTTCTTTTTCTCTCTGCAAACTCTGCATTGTTTGACTAATTTTTGTACCCGCACCTTCATTCGTGGAAAGTAAAACCGTTGGAGCAATTGTATCCCGTTCTCTTTGCTATTACGGTGAGCTCTTTTGTGTTCCTTGAAGATCTCTTTCTCCTGCTCATTTTCATTAACCAGATCTGTAACTTGGGACTGGGTGAACCTTACTTTGTATGTTTTAAAATGTTGGATGAATATTTCCTGAATTCGTCCCATGATCGCTTCTGAGATGCAAATATGTGCCTGTGGAATGTGCGAAAAGGAATTTTGAATTCATAGTTGTTGCGTAGTTCTCCTCCGCCTTACTCCGTTCTCCAGAACGGAGATGAACGTTATGGGTTTTTCGTCTTGCAATAACACAGCACCAAGGGCAGAATTGGACGCATCAGTTGTAAGTTCAAAATCCCTTTTAAAATTTGGATAGGCGAGAATTAGGTCTTTAGAGGTTAGGGTGTTCTTAATTTTTTCGAAAGCTTCTTTCTTGACTCAGTCTTGGACAGCCGTCCTTCCTGTTCTCTCAAAAGGGATGTCAGAGACTTAGCGAGCTTTACATAATCTTTCACAAAGCGACGATAGTACCCTGAGAGACCAAGAAATGATCGAAAATCCTTGAGGGTTTTCGGAATTGGGAAGTTGACAATCGCTTCGACTTTCGCAGGGTTGGTTTTTATTCCCTCGGATGATAAAATAAACCCAAGAAACTCGACTTGCTCTTTACAAAAATGGCACTTGTCTAATTGCACTTTCATGCTGGTTTCATTAAGCGTTTGAAATACTTCTTTATGATCTATTAGAGATGGGTGCTTGTACTGAAGGACCTGGTTGTCTCTTTCCTGCATACTTGAACGGTGGAGGTTTATTTTGATAATTAGCAGCTGGTGTCCTAATTGTCGAAGTTTCCATAGGCTGCGGCCTTGGCGGTGGCTTTGGCGCGGAGGGTCTCGGTGGTCCCTGATTTGGTTGGGTGTATACTGGTTGATAGTGAGTATTGCCATATGGAGGTTGTTGTGTTGGTAGTAGGGGTTGTTTTGGTTGTGTAGGTCGCACATTCTGACCATGTGGCGCTGGGGGTAAATATGGTATTTGTGGATGGAAGGGTTCCCTGTGCGTTCTTGGCTGATGATTAGGATTCGTCCTGCCAGGTGGTTGCCTGATTATTGTTGGCATAGTGGGAGTGGAAGTACTGGTTCTCTAATTTGAGACACAGATTGAGGGCCTGAGGTAAATCGGCTGGTTCCCGAATGCCGAGGAGCCTTGGCAAGTCCCCTCTGAGACATCGGATAAAGGTGTCTAGAGCCTTATCCCTGTATGTTTTTGTGAGTAAAGACAATGATTCAGAACTTATTTCCATGCTCGAGATTTTGTTTAAACTAAGCGATAGGTGGGTATAAACTGATTGATAGAACTGTTGTATTGAGGCATTGCCTTGAATGAGAGAGGTCATCTGATACTCTAAGGTACCATTGTCCCTCTTGTCTGCGTAATGCAGCGTAAGGCTCCTTGAAATTGCCTTCCAGTCTAACGGTGTCTTGTAAGGCTCTAACGCAGTATCGGCGTTTCCCACAATTTTATTTCTTATTACATTAAGGATGCCGTAGTATCCAGGCGATCCTTTAAACGGTTCATATATTTGAAGAATCCGGTCGACGCTCTTTCTCCAAGAGCTGAATTCTCCAGGATTTCCTGAAAAATCCCGCAAGCATCTCACCACGTCTGGAATTTTATCCATATCTGAAATGTTTGCTCTGAATTCTGAGTATATCGTTTGGTCACGACCGGACGAAAGTTCGGAACTGGGGTTGAGAATAGTATTAATCATGCTACGACCTTCAACGTTTAATACTTGGGAGACAATACCGGATGTTAAAAATACCAATTCGGGGGTACCGACTACGGAATGCGATTAAGGTTGGGGATCAGGATTGGGTTGTGGTTGAGGACGGTTGTCATCGAGAACAGCTGCGATTAGCACAGCAGGTCGGATAAAAGGATTTTGGTTAGCCATATTTTGTGTGTATGAATTAATTAAATTTAAATAAAATTTTGTGTTTAAACTTTAGTATTTAACAATCTAATTTTTGGCTTAAATTCTACAGTATTTGATTAATATTTGACTAATTTAAAATTTCTTTCACTTATTCATTATAATAATAGTTTTGCTTTAACTTTCGTTTTCTTTCTTATAATTATGTAGTTTATGCAGATTATGCTTATTTTTCAATCTCAATTTCCTTTCAGATACTTTAAAAAATTTCTAAATTTCATTAAAATTCATTTATAATTATTAATTTTTTTTTCTTCACTGTATAAAACCATACAATAAAATTAATCTTACTTACAATAAAAGAAAAAGACGTAAACCTAGTTGAAGTCTGGATGACATCCCGCGAAGAGTGGCTGCTAATTCTCTTAGCTCCTTCTCCCGGTTCCGGCTACTAAGCGGGCTTGTTTCCTCTTTGCGGTTTGGAGACGGGTATGTGGCACTTCTTGAGGGCCTTTTTTATTTAGTTCACAGCGGTACTACTTGAGGACCCTTTGCTTGGTTCAGTCTACTAGTCACTCGCGATACTGGGGTACTTGTTAACAAGTTCCTTTGTTTAGCTTAGTTCACTAATCACACGCGGTTCAGCGTTTGGTACTTCTTAAGGACCTTTTAATGATTTATTTCCACACGCAACATTCGCGACTTATTTTTTCTAGAACGACCGAACTCGAACTTTAATACCCGGTCCCTGCTTGGCGCCAATTAAATAATTTTTAAATTAAAATATTTAAAAAACTTATTTTATTACGATCAGTGGAAGACTGACCGCAATTCTTTATTGTCAAATCCAAACTTAAAACAATTCTAGTTCTCTACATCTATTTATAATATTTTATTCAAGTCATTGCTCAGGTGCAGACGCATTGTCAGCAGTTTCGTAGTCGAAAGTTTCCCATGAGTATGTGTAAGGTGCTGGGTGACGACGTATGATTGCATGGACTTGTTTACGTTGGAAAATGATGATAATGCAGAATTTGGAGTGTTTCAAGGCTTGCAGCGTTAACTTATATACACATAATAAGATAAATCATACACACTCACCATGAAATACAGTCCACTTTAATAAAATTGTAATTACCAGCAATATGTAAACCCCTAGTAAACGAAATTATTTGGGGCAATATCCGGTTCAACTGTCCAGTTTTTCAAGTTCACAAATTCGAAAGTGTTGCCGTTGATGCTTCACTATTAGCTGCAAGTATTCAAGAAAACGAAACTTGTTAAATAAGGAATAAAATTCAAAATCTAAAGACAAATATCTGAATCATCATCACAACAGAACATAATAAGTCCTGCAACAAATCTCACAGCTGAACTAATGTCTACACATCAGTATCATCAAATTAACAAAATCCACAACAAAACAATTGCCCATAAATAGTTAAACATTCAATTTCTGAATCTCAAATAATAACAAAAATATCCGCTTACACACCCGCTAATTCACAAATTAAATCATCATTTCATTTAGAGTCAAAACAATAACAAATAATTAATTCCCTATCTCATGCAATTTTCACTTTTCTGACATTACATGCACCCACATACGCAATAGAATTAAACTCTTCAACAAAATAGACAAATACACATTCATTCCATATAGAATCCACTCAATTAAATTAAAATGCTCAACACAAATCCAATAATATATCCACATTGTAACACTAAATGCAAGAGCATCCACCATCAATAACCATACACATACACATCGAACTAATCCATCAGCATGCAACAGCAATGATCGCGATCCCCACACAGATAACACTAATTCACACATACGTCAATCATACAAACCACACAAGCCTGCCTGTTTTATCAAAACAACCGTCATCGAAAGAAGTATATACACATATTTTATCACAAGAATTTATTTAAATTTGTCACAAATCTTTACATACTAACTTTACACGTGGAAAACTGTACTCTTCAGTTAAATACTTTGTATGGTGAATTTGTAGGTAACATTATTGCGCACCAAAATCATAAAAAAGAAAAAAATATTAGCAAACTTTTCCGAGACAAATGCGAATTTCCCGAAAATCTATTGAAAAAAATTCTAAAATTTTGTGTTTGAAGACCAATGTCTCGAAAACGAAAGAATGGATGGTAATTGTGTTAAATGAAAATTAGTCAATTGGATATCAAATGAGTCTAGCGTTTAATACAATAAAAGTTATAACTAAAAAATTTCTGGTTCCTACTTCTTTGCCTAACATGAACCAATGAACCAGATCCCACAATATCTGTATCCCAAACCGTACCACCTTGCGTAAGAAGCTAGTGAGTAAGTAGGATAAGATTTGTTGTTAAAGTAGTTGGTAAGTTTTATATGCATTCAGCATACACATTATATCTATATATATACATATATATTAGAAAAAGAACATCTACTTAGTTTTTGTAACAGAAATTATTTTCTTAGTCTCAATTATAAATTATTGTTGTAAATAAATATATTGTAAGCTACGTCGAAAAACATAGCGTAAGCATTAGGTTTGACTTAGAGGTCCCGCATGGGGCCGCGCAAGTGTCAATTAATCATATATGTATAGTAAAAATGGAAAAAAGGCAAACAACAAAAGCTCTTTTAGATATTGTCCCTTCCTGGCTAAGCATATTGTAAAATGTTTGTCTGGGATCACATGATAAAACTTATTCCTTTCAATACAACCGCTTTATTCAATACAATTTACAATTCAATCGCTTTTCTCAGAAGCTTCTACTTTTCTTTATCTTTTATTTAAAATATTATATCACTACTCGTAATTCACATTTCCAATTCTATTTTATAACTTACTTGCACTTCTTGTGAGACGCTAATATTTACACTCCCCTCACATCTTTCAAAAACGTTTCTGTACTATCCAACTTCCATTTTGTCAGAATATTCGCTAAAAGTTTCCCTTCCCCAATGGTTGTGTGTTCTGCTATACAAATATGGAAATCTTCTGCTATTCAAATATAGATGACGCTGTTCACATTTTGGGTGGTTATAACAATATGCACGAGCACATCAGTCGTTGGGCATTGAAGTGAACGTAAAAACCAATGGTTCTCAACTTTTTAAATGTGACTTGACAAAGCGGCCGCCTTAAAAACCGGTGATGATAACAACGGTGGTGGCCGTGGTCTAGTGGTACTAGCAATCGCTTCTCACTCGGAGGATCCAGGTTCGAATCCTGCCCATGGCAAGCCAGTTTTTCATTTGTGTAATTGGAACTCAGACAGAAAAATTCTGCGTGTGAAGGCATAACACTGACACGTAGATTTGGCTGTTGTAGAGTTTCAAGCACAGAAAAAAATACTGTGAATTATACCTCTAATCACTCTGAGTGAAGAAAAAACTCTCCGTCCTATTCGGACTCCCACCCCTGGAGAGCGAATATCGAAACCAAACACACCTGAGTTTCAGACCACTACAAAACAATTTTCCTTTCTTCACCTTCTACGGCAATATGGGTAGGACACCAGCTGATGGATATAAGCACTGATCTCCAATACTGATAAGTGAATCAGCAGTAAATACGCGAAGGTGAAATACCACACCACGCAATTACTCTCTGATCACGTTGAGAATGCCTATATAAATTCAAGTTTTTATATAATAGAAAAAGAATTGAACATCCTGGAACGAAAAATTGGCGACCCAGTTACCGCAAATAACTTAGTAGCGCTTGTGATAAAGACGCGCGAAGCATGATGGTATTGTTATTATTTTTACATGTGCCTAGAACGGAGATGGAAGATGAACGGAGAGAAGAGCTTTCGAGTTCATCCTCATCGATCCAACGAAAAGAGAATGAAGAAACATCGTCGCTACCCAGGCATTAGGACTGAGCCCAGTAAAGTCATGAAATTGGTAAATTACTTCAAATACGCATGGCCCCTCAGCTTATTCAGATGACATCGCGGCGTTGAACATAGCACTAGTGAACGAATACCTTCCAAAAGTACACAGCTCTCGAAAAAGAAATACTTAAGTTAAAAAAGCATCTATCCTCATATGTGGAGTCCTCGCTGGCAATAATAATACCAGAACTAGATGTAGTCGCATACTACTACTGTTCAAAGAATCAAGCTCAGTGGTACTAAACGCGCTCCTACTAAATGTGATTATAGACATATTCGTAAAAGAGTAATTGGTGACACACATAAGTTGCAAAGAGCATAAATGGAAAACTGATGGGAAAATACTATCAATAAAGGTAGTTAGATTAACTTATTCCAAACCTGGAACTCTGGACTAGAAAAAGGCTTTAGTCGTACATTTCTACGTCACTGTTGCAGCTGTTTCACATTACTATTAATATTATTATTTTTATTGTTTGAGATTTAAAATAATAAACTGAGCAAATACTCTTACATTCGATATAATTGTGAACATACAAGTACGTTCAAGGCCGGGGAGAATGTTGCAGCTGTTTCACAATATTATTAACATTATTACTTATATTGTTTGAGATTTTAAATAATAAACTGAGCAAATACTCGACATGTAAACAAACAAAAACTTGTACTAAAAAAGTCAAAGTAAGCACAAATTATTGAAATATGAGCATATGTTATATCATGCAAAAAATATCACAATCAAAAAACGTCAGATAATTGTGTCTAAATAGCAAAACATTCAAGAATAAAAAAAACTCTATTTTATAACTTTGAAAAGGCAGTTGTTTATTTTACCCAGTTTATACTGTATTTTACAATAGACAGTATTTTTCTCTACACAGTTTTTATAAACAGTTTATTTCTTAAAAAGGAAAATATAACTTCTTAACTGAATTAACGGCTTATATTTTGGTTCTTCTGAGCCATAGAAGAAAATAATAGGCAAACAATTTGTGGTGTTAAATTTATAAAAACCATTTAGAATTTTAAAATTAAATAATTCAATCAAATTAACAAATTCACAATGCTAGTGAGGAATCAGAGCTGGAAAGGAAGAAATTCACGGAGTGCGACTCAAAAACAGGATTCTAAAGCAGAGCTTTTAAGGAGGGATATTCCGGAAATTCCGGGAGTCCGAATAGGACGGAGAGTTTTTTCTTCACTCAGAGTGATACGAAGGTTATAATGCACACTTGGTTTTTGTGCTTGAAACTCTACAACAGCCAAATCTACGTGTCAGTTTTATGCCTTCACACGCAGAATTTTTCTGACTGAGTTCCAATTACACAAATGAAAAACTTGAACAACTCAAATTAATCCAAATGTAGCTTGATCCCGGATCATAAGCAACTTTAATCACCGAATGAGCAGTACAACTTTTGAGGTTGAAAAAACAAACGTTCTTTGATGTCCAAGTTTTAGAACAAGTTAAAATGGTTCCTGTCAAAACTTTGTTGAACATCGACACGAGGATACGTTTATAAAATCTTAACAAGGTTTTTGCTGAGTCGCGAGGTGGACCCAAATAGATGGATACATCTACAAGGCCTGAAATTAGCAGACCCTACATTTAACCGACCGTCCAGTATCGACTTACTGTTGGGAAATGAAATATTTTGTGAAGCGGTTTTACCTGACATCATAAGAGGAGCAGAGTTAATTGCACCGATCGCCCAAAAAACCCAGTTTAGCTGGGTAATATTAGGTAAAGTTCCCCTCGAAACACCACCCTAAATTCAGGTGTTCACCCAATTTTCCGACATAGACACACAATTAAGGAAATTTTTGGAAATTGAGGAATCACCATTCGAAAAAGCCCTAACTGAAGAAGAAAAATGGAACATTTTTTACATAATGTCAAGTGGTTGCCGGGAGGGCGTTTTGAAGTTGCACGACTGTTCGAATATTAACTCAGTTAATATCTATTTATATATAAATCTATGAATTTCAATATAAAGTGTAATCAGAATAAATAAAACATAGAAATGTCACACGTAATTTACAAAACATGTATTAAAACAAAATATATGTCACGACACAAATGTCAATTACAAAAATAACATTTTGGATTAGCAGTTAAATAAAGATTTTCAGTTTTACTTTAAGTATTATAACGTTTGTAGCGTCAGCCTATTTACAAAAAAATAAATATGTTTAATTGTGGTGTTCTATTTGTGTTCCCTCAGTGTACCAAATCCATTAAATTGACCCCTTTTTAAAAACAGACCTTTTCCCCTCCCAATCTATTAATTGGACCTACTAATCTCTCTTTCGCAACTCACAGCAAAACCTGGCTCTGTCAAACGTCCCTCTATTTTCGAATTCCCTCATTCCACTTTCTTCGTAGGCACACTCTCCCCCGTGTTCTTGTTCCCATGGTGAATATGTCCCTTTTGTCGTAGAGAGCATTGTGTTTAGTCAATTTAAATTCAGGAGAAAGAGGTGGAAAGCTTCGCTAAGGAGATAGATCGTGTGGGAGGCAGGTTATTATAGGTATAAGTTTAGGCATGAACCCACAGTTGAGGGGCAGAGATTAGAGTGGGGAATAGAAATAGAAATTGAATAGAAAGAAGCAAAGAAATGGGCCATTTTTTTTTTTACTTAGAGAACGAGAGCAATTATATAGGTCAATGGCCTTTACGGGTTTTGATCAGCTGATGGAATCAGCAGATGAGATGGTTTTGGCGACGTGACTGACTTCCGCTGATTTTGTTTTCAGGTGGAGACTGGGAGGAATTTCGTTAGGGGCTACCATTCACAGATCTGGCCAGAATGGCAGCAATTGGTCGCATCCAAGTGCGATAAGGGTGGGTTGGCCATCCTCAGCCAACAACACCTGGCTTATTATCAGGTCGTAACTAGCTGTCATCACTGTGTGATACTGGGATTAAGTTAGCTTTAGGTCTAGTGATAAGTCGACATTTAAGTTCGGTAGTTAGGGATTAGGATAGAGTAGGTTTAGTTAGCTACATCGCGCTAGTCCCGGTCTTGCACAGTGGTGATTGCACACAGATGTGATCTTGCTGTTTCATTTCCTCTTTCTTCTATCATCTTTCTCTCCTCCTATCTTTTAAGTCCGTCCGTAAAATAACGTAGCTTTCTCCAGGCTATCTCTGTTTTCTTTTTTTCAATTCGGCACGAAACAAAAAGGTGTCGTTGGTTGGCCTCCGTGGCCAACTGACTCCCTTACAATGGCGCCCAACGTATACGGCTAGTCCGCTAGTTTTTTTCTTTTCCAACATTTTACTTTCTTATCTATCTTTTATTTCTCCAAGATCACAGTCTGATTATGCTTTTGGTTTCTGAGCAGATCAACGGTGGCTGTCCGGTCTCCAGGCGAAGCCAAGGGACTTAGTGAGGTAACCGGAAGTCTGTAAAGGATCCAAAAGCGGACTAGAAGTGAGAGGTCGATAAGCTGACTGCTGTCCGATACAGTTAGTGTTGGTTCCTAACATACAGGACTAGCTATCCGATAACTAGTCCAAACAATAATCACAGCCACTTTGCCAACAATTAATAAAGAACTCAAAACGAAACTACACAATTTAAGACACAGCCACCTTGCCAACAATAAATAAACAAATCAAGTGTCAACTGTCAAGGTGGCTATGTCAATGAGATTGATGAGCTGTCCTTCTCTCTCCTGAGGCGGAAGCATGGGGCATTAATAAGCACATCCAACAAACATATGTGTGCTATGTGTGATTATCAAGGTAGTAGTAGTAAATATATCAATGTATTCTATGTCAATTGTTAAGGAGTATAAATGTATTAAAACAGCATGTAAAATGTATACTAGTGTAAGTGGTAAGGTCATCGACCATGAACAATGTAAAAGAACAGCTGATAGGTTTCCTCTTAAAGACCAACAGACTGTTCTTCATTCTTGTATATACATCAGCCGAGACAAGCCAATAAATAATTTAATTATAACGACTGAACATTGTACGCCTTTTTATTCTTTTTCAAACCACAATTCTTCCTGACGACACCTCAGTCAGGAACAGTTAGCCTTAGGGTGACTTATCGTGAGGCGTGGGCTTGAGATCATGAACTTCTAGTCGTGTTTAAGTATAACCTGGACATTCTCTGCCAGCCTGGGATGTGGTTCAGCCATATACCCAGTGTGGAGGGAAGATAAGGGTTATGCTTCAGCACTCGTTACGACACTGAAATACCAGTCACCACTATACGTGACGCAACGTTACACTACGAACTATACTTGGACCGACTCTAGTACCCATCGAGAGTGGGTAGAGAAAATCGGTGGAAAATCGGTTCCCAAATTCCACACACCAACGCGATTTATAAAATTCAAACAATCACCAACAGTCATTTAAAAATTCTTTTCTTTCGAAAGTATTTATATATATTTTTTTTTATTTTTGCCTTTTATATTATATATATTTCCTTTTTTTTCATTTTTGTAAGATATTCTTTCTTTACATTTTTTTTTGAATTTTTTTTTGATTTCGTTTTTTTTTTTTGAATTATAACACATCCTTTTTTTTTTACTCATAATATTAACTCCAATACATACATATACATATACATTGCCTCTATATATCTTTTTTTTTGAAAAAAGAAAAGAAAAGGTAAGACCTTGCGTTTTTTTTTGACAATGAATAACGAGACAGGGTCAGTCCCTAGGGACACTTCTTCGGGCGATGTAGCTACAGGAGGTTTCGGTTTTGTGGATGAGCGGAGAGCTCCAAGGGACAGCTCAGATAGCAGCCTTCTAGGAGTCGCAACACAATCTCCATGGAGGAACGATGTGTTTAGGATGGGTAAGCAGCCCAAAGCAAATGCCGAACCCGGAGCGGATGTCCTGGACCTCACGACGATCTCGCACGACTTTCTGCGATTTAGTTCAGATCGTCAAAACACAAATGAAGCCCCAGAACCAACAACCCACAAGGCGGTTCCTGTGTTGACAGGGATTCCGGAAATTCCCGGAGAAGAATCTGGCTCTCATCCCTCGGAAGAAGAGAACGACGAGCATCGACAAACACGAGCATCGACAAGCAAACGAGTACCGATGAAACGCCAAGACGCCTACGAAACTTACACTGGACAGTACGAAGCATACGACGAACATATTGAGAGACGACCAGGAGGGAGACGCAGAACAATGTACGAAGACGAAGACTACACCGTACGTAGACAGAAACAATCAGAGGACAGCCAAAGGACATACAGACCACAAGACGCCTACCCTAGGAAGATGGAAAGAAAAGAAGACAAAGTAATGTCGAAGCTCGATGACAGGATGACCGCAATGATGGCAACGTTCGAAAAGAGCATTGCCATCATGAGCGAAAAGATAAGCTGTCTCGAGCTTTCAGTTGCCTCATCTTCCAAGGGTAACATGACGACGACTAACAGACGCTTAAACGAAACCAGGGAACGACAAGACAGACCTGAATCGCCTCCATACGATAACATGACTTACACCAACAGACCACGACGAAATAATCAGTCGACAGGGACGGACAGGTACCAGGACACACCTGGATATTACCGTCGCGACGATGCCCGAAGGATGAGCACTTCCATCCACAAGTGGGGTATCAAATTTGACGGCACATCCAAAACGATGCCGGTAGAGAGTTTCGTCTTCCGCATCGAAACTCTTAAAAAGAAGAATGGGGTGTCTTCTGATCAGCTGCTAGCCCAGTTCCATCACCTAGTTTCAGGCCCGGCTGAAAGATGGTACTGGGAATATTTAGAAGAAATCGGGGGGGATGAGCAGCTCAGCTACCATGATCTTAAAGCTGAGCTGATCAAACAATTTAGAGACGGACGACGGGACCACGAAATTCTCAGGTCTATCATGGATAGGAAACAGTTGCCCCATGAGACATTCGACGACTTTTACGCCGACATACGGTCGATGACAATACATATGACCAACCGACCGCACGAACTGGACCTGGTAGACATACTGCGACATAACATTAAGGACCGAGTCGCGACACTTATCTTCGGTTGCTCCATACGGAGCATACAGGACCTCCGCGATGAGTGTAGAAGAGCGGAAAGGTATTTGTCGACCAGAGACCAACGAACCACCCTTACACGGAAGACCAGCAAGACAGGACCAACAAGACAGCTCTGACAACGACGACTTCGAGGTAGCGGCTCTACAAAATCAACGGACAAGTAGACCCAACAACTACACTAAACCCGACCGACCAACAAAAGAAAAAACGAACGTCTACAAAACTGAGCCGACGATGAATGTGACGAATCCACAGGCTTGTTCCTTCGGGATTCCATACGTTGACTTGCTTCAGTTGTGGGCAAGGGAACATTAATTTCTACTGTGCTAAGTGTCAGGGAAACCTGCAGATCGGCGGGAATGGCGGGGGTCATCCGTCGAAACCAATCACAACCCCGGCGAACCTCGACAAACCCAGCCAGGAAGCATCCTGCAGCGTGACCCAACGACACCTACAGTACAGACGTGTCCCGATCCTCCTCAACGGAAGACCCTCCACCAACGGATAGTGGAATACAACGAAGCGAGGAAGCGTATTTTCGGAGAAGAAGTGACAGTGCCTGTGGAGAATACTAGAAAATATAAAAAAATACATAGGCTAAGGGAGAAATGTGCAATGAAAAGACGACGACTAAAGAGAATACTCGAAACTGTGATAACAACACGACATGACAACAGACCGTTCGCCCAAGTGAATATCGCGGGAGAGGATGTCCTCGGTCTGTTAGACAGTGGCGCATCCATAACCTGCTTGGGAAAAGGGGCGCTAGACTTTTTGAAGAGACATAACATTACCCTGACAAACATGACGACTGATATACGGACAGCTGATGGCAACCATCAGAAAATACTTGGACGGTTTACTTCTCCTGTCTCATGGCATGGCAAGATCAGGGACTTAGAAATATTCGTGGTCCCGAATTTACAACAACCATTATATTTAGGGGTAGACTTTTGGAAGAGCTTCGCGGTCGCTCCTAACATTATATCGGGACTAGACATGCCATCGGGACTAGACATGCCAACGATTCCCCAATCCAAGCGCTCACTCAATCAAAAACCGAGCAGTTGGAGAGGGTAAAACAACTTTTTCCGTCGTTCGCAATCCTGGGGTTAGGCAAGACGAAGCTTCTAGAGCATGTGATTGAGGTAGACGACCACCAATCTCCTATCAAACAACGACATTACCCCATTTCGCCAGCGATACAAAAACTCTTATATGACGAGCTGGATCGAATGGTTGAACTAGGGGTAATTGAAGAAAGCAGCAGTGCTTGGAGTTCACCGGTAGTCTTGGTGAGAAAACCGGGGAAGAATCGCCTATGCCTAGATTCACGAAAGGTCAACGCCGTGACAAAAAAATATGCCTACCCTCTTCCCCACACCGACGGTTTACTAAGCCGCCTTCAAGATACCAGGTACATCTCCGGTATTGATTTAAAAGATGCATTTTGGCAGATTCCTCTGGAGGCCAAATCAAGGGAGAAGACAGCTTTCACAGTCCCTGGTCAGCCACTTTACCAGTTCACGGTCATGCCGTTTGGACTGTGTAATGCTGCCCAGAGAATGTGTCAGCTAATGGACAAAGTCATTCCCCATCGGTTGAAGGACAATGTCTTTGTCTACCTCGATGATCTCTTGGTTTGTTCTCCAGATTTTGAATCTCATGCCAAACTACTATCCGAGGTGGCCAGGTGTTTGAGGGAAGCAGGATTGACGATCAACGTCGAAAAAAGCAAATTTTGCTATCGCGAAATAAAGTATCTGGGATACATAGTTGGCGATGGCAGTCTTAAGACAGACCCAGACAAGGTGTCGGCGGTAGAGAAATTTCCCGTACCGAAGACTCCTAAGCAACTCCGTCGATTTCTAGGAATGACAGGGTGGTATAGGCGATTTATTCCAAACTTCTCCGGACTATCCGCGCCTATGACGGACTGCCTTAAGAAAGGACAAACTTTTACTTGGACGGAAAACGCGCTGAACGCGTTCAACATGCTTAAGGCGACTTTGGTGTCCACACCCATACTCTCAAATCCGGACTTTAAGAGACGCTTCTACATACAGTGCGACGCTTCGACGACTGGGGTGGGTAGTGTGCTATTCCAGGTGGACGCAGAGAAAAACGAACGACCGATAGCATTCAT
The DNA here is from genome assembly GCA_949129095.1 of Volucella bombylans. NCBI lineage: Eukaryota > Metazoa > Arthropoda > Insecta > Diptera > Syrphidae > Volucella > Volucella bombylans. Next base: position 238,706,086 of record OX422140.1, read on the forward strand.
GTCTCAGAAGCTAAATTCTGCGCAACGGAATTATAGCGTCACAGAGCTTGAATGCTATGCGGCCGTGTTGTCAGTGAAGAAGTTTAGAGCCTATGTTGAGGGCTTGCCCTTTACTATTATAACCGATCACGCTAGTCTGAAGTGGTTGATGACACAAAAGGATCTGTCTGGCCGCTTGGCCAGGTGGAGCCTGAAACTTCAGGGCTTCGACTTCGAGATCGAGCATGGAAAGGGTACCCTAAACGTAGTGCCCGATACTCTCTCGCGCGCCCACATGGAAGAGATCAGTACCCAATCCGACATTCTGCAGGTTGATCTCAACTCCCCATATTTTTCGTCAGAGGAATATGAGGAGTTGAAGAAAATCGTAACAGAAAACCAGGACGGACTTCCTGACACATTCGTCTCAGACGGATTTGTGTATAAGCGAACTGACATACGAACAGGAGAACAGGTAGAAGACGACTTATCCTGGAAACTCTGGATTCCGAGGGAGTTGCGTGAGAGCTTGGTGGCTGCAGCACATGTTGCACCGGCCGCTGGACATGGCGGGATTCACAAGACTCTTGCTCGCCTGAGGCAGATGTACTTCTGGCCAGGTATGGTATCCGATGTCCAGAATCTCGTCAAGTCTTGCGAGGTCTGCAAGTGCTGCAAGCCACTCAATACGGTATCTAGACCGCCGATGGGACAAAAAGTCGTTACGGAGCCGCCCTTCCAAAGGCTTTATATTGACTTTCTTGGACCTTATCCGCGAACTAAGAACGGGAATACCCATATTTTTATCGTGTTTAACCATTTTTCTAAGTATGTGTTTTTGAAACCAGTAAGGAAGGCAACAGCAGTAGAGGCAGTAAAATATTTAGAGGAAGGCGTATTTCATATGTTTGGTGTGCCGGAGTATGTGCATTCGGATAATGGCAAACAATTCGTCTCCGAGTTGTTTGCCAGTTTCCTAGGAAAATATGGCGTCAAACATGTTCGAACCGCGCTCTACTCTCCTCAAGCTAATGCGTCAGAGAGGGTCAACCGGTCTGTACTGGCCAAAATACGGTCATACATACATGATGACCAGAAGAACTGGGACCTCCATGTGAGCGACGCGGCATTTTCTTTGAGGAGCGTGGTGCACGATTCGACCGGGTTTGAGCCGTATTATGCCATTTTCGGGACACATATGATTCAACATGCCAAATCATATGAAATATTAAAGAGACTAGACGTAGTGAAATATCTGAGCACTGAAGTATTAGAAAAGAATGACAAATTAGAGCTTATACGAAGGAAAATCTTTGACAATCTAAGGCTAGCACATGACAAGGCGACGCGATCGTATAATACTAGGAGTAAGGATATAAAATATAAGGTAGGACAAATAGTATATAGACGCAACTTTAAGCAAAGTAGTTTAGCTGATAGTTACAATGCCAAATTAGGACCCAAATTTCTAAAATCAGTGATACTAAAGGTGATAGGCAATTCCCTCTATGAAGTTGGTACCCAAAATGGAGAGTGCGTGGGCATTTTCCACGCAAAAGATCTCCATTCCTAGCTTCATAAAGGGAACCTTATAAACTTGACGCACTCTACCTGCTGTTGCTGGATGTTTTTTTTATTTATTTGTTTATTTATTTATTTATATATTTTATACTCATATTTATTCTATTTATTTATTTATTTTATACATATTTTTATTTTGTTTATTTATTTATTTTACTTGTTTATTGATTTTACTTATTTATATTTTATTTATTTATATTTTTATTTATATATATAGACTTATTTATTTATTTATTTATTTATTTATCTTTTATTCTAGTCATTTACATTACCTTATTTATTTTATTTTATTTATTTATTTATAGTAGGTTAGGAATTAAGCTGTGATATTAGTATAAGTTAGATAGGTAAGAGAGGTAATCTGGGATAAACATATATTGTGATCTTCGTAGGTATAGGTTTGAAATGAAAAGGAGTATCTCAGGGAGTGGGCCCTTGCACCACGTATGAGAGTAATAGGCACGCTCGTCTGAACAATTCTTGTAAAAGGCCGCCTTGGTTTATTTTACGAATTCAGAATGTTCACGACCACTCACACTCTGCTTTCGAGCCTGTAGCGTCAGCCTATTTACAAAAAAATAAATATGTTTAATTGTGGTGTTCTATTTGTGTTCCCTCAGTGTACCAAATCCATTAAATTGACCCCTTTTTAAAAACAGACCTTTTCCCCTCCCAATCTATTAATTGGACCTACTAATCTCTCTTTCGCAACTCACAGCAAAACCTGGCTCTGTCAAACATCCCTCTATTTTCGAATTCCCTCATTCCACTTTCTTCGTAGGCACACTTTCCCCCGTGTTCTTGCTCCCATGGTGAATATGTCCCTTTTGTCGTAGAGAGCATTGTGTTTAGTCAATTTAAATTCAGGAGAAAGAGGTGGAAAGCTTCGCTTAGGAGATAGATCGTGTGGGAGGCAGGTTATTATAGGTATAAGTTTAGGCATGAACCCACAGTTGAGGGGCAGAGATTAGAGTGGGGAATAGAAATAGAAATTGAATAGAAAGAAGCAAAGAAATGGGCCATTTTTTTTTTTACTTAGAGAACGAGACCAATTATATAGGTCAATGGCCTTTACGGGTTTTGATCAGCTGATGGAATCAGCAGATGAGATGGTTTTTTTTTGTGTCTCGGGGGACATAGTGACAAGGTCGTGTTGGGTGGGACTTTTTTCTTTTTCCCTTTTTGGGAGTTAAAAAAGTCGAGACAGTCGATGTCTGAAAATAGTGCGACAAGGTCGCATTTGATTCGGTTCCTTTTTCAGTTTTTTTTTTTAGATTTAGTCTGCGCGAAAAGTGTTGAAACGAAAAAAAAAAAAAAAAAAAAAAGGATTTTTCACAGTCGGCGCGAAAAGTGGTGAAAAAAAAGAAACACAAAAAGGATTTTAAAAGTTCGGCGCGAAAAGTATGTTCGCGGCCATAGTCCTTCTTTAAACACCCTTTAAAGAAAAAAAAAAAAAAAACTGGAACCCGTTCGCCAACAGTCGGTGAAACTTCTCCCCGGGAAAAATAAAAAAATAACGCAAAGTGCCGCGGTGCAGAAAAAAAAAAAAATTGAACTACCGCTACCCACCCCCTTCCCATTACGCTTACGCATAAAGGTGTTCAAAAAGGTGAAATTAGGACAACCCACAGTTGGTGGGCGAAAAGTCCTTCTAGTGCGGTTGATCGTGCGACGTAGATAAGTTCCTCCCTCCAAGCTACATCGCCTGCAAGAGGTACTCCGCGGGACAACCACAACAACAATAACAATTAATTGAAAAAAAAAAATAAAAATTAACAATCAGTGACAGACACAGACAGACAAGTGAAAACAAAGAAAAAAAAAGAGTTTTGAAATTATTAAATTAGTGTAGTAGATAGATGTATATGTGTATGTACAATAACCAATTTAGATTCAGTTAGATTGTAGGACCTTAGAATTGATTTTTTTTTTTTAAATTCATTGTGTAGAGTAAGAATAGGGTGTTAGATTTAAGTTTTTTTTTTCCTTTTTTTTGAATTTTATTTTTTTATTTATGTGCGCGCAAACAAAAAAAAAGAAATTTTTATTTTTCACATAAGCGATTCTTCGAAGTGCTGGCGCCAGAACTACGGGGGATCCATGTCTAACCGGTAAGTCCTATGCATATAAGAGTATATACGCTTTGTGGCCAGAAGTAGCCTTATAGTAGTAAAAAAAAAAAAAAGATAATAATAATAAAAACAAAAAAAATAAAATTCAAAAGGCTCTTTTGTAAATTTTTTTTTTAATAAATCAATTATTGTACATTAGATATTAAGTTCCTTTTTTTGTGAATTTTTTTTTTTTTAATAAACCCAATTATAGTTGTTATGAGTTGAGTTAAGTGTTTTATTGTGATAATGGAGTAGGCTTAAAGCAATTGGTGTGTGGATGGGCGGACCGACCGTCCTTCGATGGGGCGACTGTGACAAAACATGACGCACAAACGATGACGACATGACGGGAAATGACGTGACTGACTTCCGCTGATTTTTTTTACAGGTGGAGACTGGGAGGAATTTCGTTAGGGGCTACCATTCACAGATCTGGCCAGAATGGCAGCAATTGGTCGCATCCAAGTGCAATAAGGGTGGGTTGGCCATCCTCAGCCAACAACACCTGGCTTATTTCAGGTCGTAACGAGCTGTCATCACTGTGTGATACTGGGACACATTATTCGGTGTAAGGTATATAGGGTTAAGTTAGCTTTAGGTCTAGTGATAAGTCGACATTTAAGTTCGGTAGTTAGGGATTAGGATAGAGTAGGTTTAGTTAGCTACATCGCGCTAGTCCCGGTCTTGCACAGTGGTTATTGCACACAGATGTGATCTTGCTGTTTCATTTCCTCTTTCTTCTATCATCTTTCTCTCCTCCTATCTTTTAAGTCCGTCCGTAAAATAACGTAGCTTTCTCCAGGCTATCTTTGTTTTCTCCTTTTTTATAACCCGGCACGAAAACAAAACGGTAAGTTGAGTTGCGATGTACGGGGTAGTGGCAAGAACCAACCCAATCCGACGAGCTAGAGCCGAGCAACCGCGAGCGTGCCACTGCCAACTACTCCTGCATCATGGATGCCTCCGTGGCCAACTGACTCCTTACACGTTGAAGACACCGAAAGGCATAGTCGTTTTATTTCTTTTTGAAAAGTTCTTTTTTGGAAAAGCAACATTTGGTCCTTCGAGCCGGATCAAGAATTTTAATACAAAATCAACACAAAATTGTACAAGTACGTTTGTCAACACAAGAATCTACATATAGATATACTCGTACATACATATTTATAAACAACATTATCAACACTGAAGTTTCATAATAATAATGCATCAATTATCAAAATCAATACAAGAAATTTAACATAATAAGAAGAAAACCTGCGACCAGCAATTTATCAACGATCCCATCGCTGCAGCCTTCAAAAAAAATTTAAGGAAGGACCAAAAGTGTGTGCGTGCACAGGAAAAATCATTAGGAGAAAAATCATCCTGGAAGAAATTAAAAGGAAATCATCAGTCGGAAGTTCAAGTGAGTCCTTTCCATTATAATTACTTACATTGTACAGAAAAATTTACATATATATATATATATATTTACATATATATATATATATATAAATTTGGGAAGGCAGACAGTTCGCGTTTGAGAAGGGCGAATTATATTCAAACTCGTATTTCAATATTAGACGAGCAAATGGTTCAGGCAAATAAATACCATGACCATATCATGGTAGATGATGGCAAAATTGATTCTCAGCAGGTTTATGTATTAGTGCAGACATTTGATAAAATCCTCGAATTGTTTGCGGATTACAAAGCAGATTTTTTTAGATGCATTAGACAAAAGCGGTTATTAAAGCTGTTACGAACGGTTCAAGCGCAGCTCAGTTAACGGCAGATACCAAGGAACGAGACTACAACGAACTGCGATTGCCGGTCATCAATATTCCAACGTTTTCTGGCAGTTATGAAACATGGAGATCGTTTCACGACATTTTTGTGGCATTAATTCATAACAACCAATCTTTAAGTGATGTCCAGAAGCTTCATTATTTGAAGTCGTCGGTTAGCGTGCAGATCGTCTTCTACAGCACTTGACTATCGATCAAAGCAATTATGGTCCAGCATGGAAGATCTTGACAGAGCGCTATGGTCATAAAAGAGTGTTGGTTAATACTCAGCTTAAACTTTTATTTAATCAACATACAAATACCTTTGATTCATCGGCTAACATCAAAAGAATCCTCGATACTTCACAAGAAATAGTTCATGCGTTGAAGAATTTAGGCCTGCCAGTAGATAGTTGGGATGTTATTTTAATTTGTATTATTTTGCAAAACCTTTTGAATAAAACACAGCAGTTATGGGAAGAAAAGCTAGGTGTTGAAGATGAATGTTAAATTTTTGATAAATGTATTAATAAATAAATATTATTATTGTGAATTATTGTAATTGAGAAAAACGATCAAAATTATCACAAATGTCAATGTCATTCCTCGTAAAATGTTTAGCAACATGTTCAACGAAACATTTGTAAATGTAAATATAAAAACAGCAATCGAACACAAATAAAATTCTGTATTTTATAACGCTTGAAAGAATATAGTTGTTTTATTTAAAATATACGGTTGAACATTTGGTCTTCGAGACGTTAGTGGTGTAATTTAAGTAATTATAAAAAAAATAAAAAATTTGCTCTGAAAACTTACAATCTCCTAAGTCGAACTTAAGACAAATCAATTCAGTGTGCCCTTTTGAAATTTAAACTGTTAAAATTTTTGAAACCTAAAAGTGTCCCATTTCAACATAATTATAAAAACCACATCTTAAAAGTGCATATTTGAACTTAAATCCTAAAGTATCTATTTGAACTTAACTTTAAAATCTGTCCAGTAATTAAATCTACATAACATACATAAATATCCATAAGATACATAAATATCTAAAATAGAATATATAAAGTGTGAATTCAACTACACCAGACAGAGAATTTTTCAGTATACATATAGTATATATATAGATATATAGTGTCCACTGTCCATCCTCAAGTCAAGAAATTCCAGCCTGGCAAAATCGCACATCGAAGAAGGGAGTAGAATCCAGTTCTGCAACACATATCCACATAGGAACAGCACCCAAAGCAGCCCAACAGTATCAGAAACCGCAAAACACAAGTAAGTACATTACCTTACTACTCCTTGTACTGCTGTATGACGTATAAATATTGTCTAAAAATAAATTAAAATATATTACAAAATGTCATTTGGGAATCTACAAATTGCGTTACTTACGCGTTTTAAAAAAGATTACGACAATTTTCAAAAGGCCGATAGTGGTAGGTTGAAAAGGGAAAATTATCTTCAAACTAAGCTGGCCATGATGGAAAATTCCTTAAAGACTGCAGAACGGTATAATGAAGAGATTGTAGGGGGCTTGAAGTTGGAGGCTGATTTGAAGGCATCGGATTTAGCTGAAGTGTTTGAGTAATTCATAGAACTGTACTCCGAATATAGGGCGGACGTGTTGGATGCGCTGGATAGATTAAATAGTGTCGTTAAGGCAAGCACATCGGTGGCTATAGGCAATAGCGATAAGGACAGCCATGGTAGATTGAATGAGTTGCGGTTGCCGAAGATTAATCTGCCGATGTTTTCAGGGGGTTATGAGACGTGGAGATCCTTCCACGATATGTTCGTATCTCTAATTCATTCAAACGCATCTCTCTCAGAGGTACAAAAATTGCACTATCTCAAGTCGAGCATCAGTGGTGAGGCGGAGAGGCTACTGCAACATCTAGGCATCGACAAAGGAAACTATGAGCTTGCATGGGGAATCCTCAATGATCGATACGATCACAAAAGGGTACTGGTAAACACACAGCTCAAGTTTTTCTGTGGTCAAGCGTCGGTCAACACGGAAACAGCAGCTGGAATAAAACAAATATTAGACACTTCACAAGAGATTGTACATGCCTTAGAAAATTTAGACTTACATGTTTCTCATTGGGATACCATATTAATTTTCGTAATTTTGCAAAAACTATCCAACGCTACCCAACAATTATGGGAAGAAAAATTGGGCAGTAGTAAAGAGTTTCCTTCTATTACAGTATTTTTTGAGTTTTTGTACTGTCGATTTAGGGCTTTAGAGGCGGTCGAGCAGCAATCTGTGCAGAAAGTTCCTTGTAAGGTTGGAGCGAAAACCCAAGTGCTTCATTCCAGAGGGGAACCCGCAAACAGGCAAACCGTTTGCAAGGTTTGTAAGAAGGGACAGCACACCTTAAGAGATTGCAAACAATTTTTGAAAATGGATGTGATACAGAGAAAACAAACTGTGCATAATACTTATACGAGTTTATGAGAATTGTTTGGCATACAGCCATTTCAAACGAAACTGTCCAAGCTAGAAGTGTTGCAATTATTGTAAGCAACGGCACAGCACTTTGCTTCATACAAATCCACAAACCTCGTATCCCACACAGCTTGCTTCATCAACACAACACAACACAAAATATACACCACAACTATACAACACGGTTCAACCGACTGGTTCAATAAATATCAGCACCAGCGCACAGAGACAAGCATACCAAGGATCAGCCATTAATGCTAACGCACCCGATTTTCAACCAACGACAACACAAGTCAACAACTGCCATGCACACACCAGCACACAAATGTTGCTAGCCATTGCGTTGGCCCAGGTGCAAGCATCTAATGGAAGTTTTTTGACCTTGCGAGCATTGGTTGACCCAGGATCTGAGGCATCGTTTGTCACAGAAGAAGCGGTTCAACTTTTACAAACCAAACGGACATTAGTTGAGATTAAAGGGTTCGGGAGGGTCAGCAGTGGAAAAGCGAATAGGATCGTCGATCTTAAAGTAAAGTTGGCAGTTTCAAAGTTCACAAGCAGCATGCGAGCTCTGGTTCTGAAGGCAGTGACTGGCCTTCTACCAGCCCAACACATCAAAATAGAAAATATGTCTCACCTAGAGGGACTACAGTTAGCAGACCCAACATTCTTCACTCCAGCGAAGGTAGATTTACTGTTAGGCAGCGAAATGTACGCCGAAATTCTTCTCGGGAATGTCAAAAGAAATGCCAATGGTGAAGGTCCAATTGCTCAACACACACACTTGAGATGGTTGCTTTTCGGGAAAATGCCATCAATGTGTCCGAACTCGGTGCAGAGTTTTTTAAATCAAATATATCTTAACAGCACTCTCCGCAGGTTTTGTGAGATAGAAGATCAACCATTTGAAAAATATGAAGTTGAGGAAGATACAAAATGTGAGAACCATTTTAACAATAATACAATACGATTACCTGACGGCCGTTACCAGGTTCGCCTGCCATTTAAGGATGGAACATATCCCTGTATGAGTCCAACACATTTGGGTGCAATCAAGTGGTTCATGCAGTTAGAGAAGCGTTTTCAAGCGAATCCCCAGCAACATAGAGAGTATGTTAGATGTGTTAGAGATGCAGAGTTCGGGCATATGACTCCAGTCGATCCTTCTGATGGAGTGCTTAACACACCCTTTCACTTTTTCATACCCCATCACTCGGTCATTAAAGAATCCAGTACCACCACAAGGTTGAGAGTTGTGTTTGACGCAACTTTCAAACCTATTTTTGGCTCTTCTTTGAATGACGAGTAGATGACAGGCCCAATGGTACAAACCAACGCCATTGATGTCATTTTGAGATGGCGAAAATACAAATACACGTTTACTGGTGACGTTGAAAAAATGTATCGCCAGATCCGCGTCGACAAACGAGATTCGTACTATCAACTCATACTATGGCGAGAACATCCTAGTCAGTAACTTAAGATCTACCGTCATGAAGCGGTCATCTTTGGTACTGCCCCTTATTTGGCAATTAGATTGCTCCTACAACCCGCGAATGATGAAGCTACATCTATCATTAGAGAGGAGACTTACGTGTACGATGTTATTAGCGGTGGAGATACTGTTGAAGAATGCCAACGTAAACTTCAAGGGGTAAGAGATCTTTTGGCATCAGCTGGATTCCATCTTCGTAAATACGTTAGCAACCATAAGGAAGTCCTACATTGTGTTCCGCCATGCCAAAGAGATGTAGAGTTCACCGTTCCTTCCGATGGAAGCAACACACACATGAGTTATGTATAAGTCAGCATATTTGAACTCAAGTATATAAAATATTTTGAAAGATATTGGAACCAGTAGATATTAAGTTACAGAAATGTTCCCAGACTTTTTCCGCTGATCACATGCATTTGCATATCTGTGAGAATGCAGAAAAAGCTGAGTAAACAATTGATAGAGTATAAGTAGACGTAAGAGAGCATTCTGAAGGTTGTTCGTTATTAACCTTGCTAGTAAAACGTGTAAAAAACTCATAAGTGAAATAAAGTTTTTCTTTCATAAATGAAATAAAGTTTTTTTTTATCGATATAAATAAAAGATTATTTATTTGGCGCAGTCGGTAGGATAATTCTATGAATTATCCAGTGATAACGAATCAGTACACAGCGTGAAAATAGTGAAATAATTATTAAACGCTAGTGAAATAAAATCGAAAAAAAAAACAGTGTTCTAATTTGCATTTTACCGCTTATGGACAATCTCCAGCTAGGATAAAAGTGTAAAAGAATCTGTGTGAAAAAAATTTATGAAGAAAGACAAAACAAGATTTTACAACAATAATAGACGGGGATTGAGCGAACCAACAATGGAAGAATTAGCAGCCGAATTGCAACAAAAGAACCAACAGTTGGAACAATTAGCCGCTGCATTCCAAGCTTTACAGTCCAGAACAGCATCTCGAGAAAATACAGAAAAGGTATTACGAGAAGTAAAGCATATGTCAACATTCACCGGACAAGGTGAAATAACCATCAATTCATTTATAAGTAGTGTAGAGTACTACTTATCAGGAGTCGAAGAAGAAAACTTGAAGAAATGTATGGTGAAGGCAATCTTTTACGAAAAAATACAAGGAGAAGCAAAAAACACGATCATAAATCTACCACAACCGGATAATTGGGAACTAATAAAGGGAACACTCGGATGTGGAGCCATCCGATATATATAAAAGGATCACCAACCTCAAAGTGTCCAATGTAAGTGAATTATCTAGTGAAATTCAAAACATAAAATATAAAACAGATGAGCTTAGGGTTTATTATAAAGAAGACAAAAGTATTGATTTAAGAAGTGTAGAAAGTCTCCTAGTACATACAGTGAAAGAAATAACACAAGGTGTCCTTTTAGATAAAATATATGATAAAACAGATTTAGGTGAAATAATTTCAACTATGAGAAAAAGAAGATTTGAGGACTCATGCATTAGGTATGAATTTAGAAAACAAAAACATAATAAATCCAATACCCCAAAACTAGAAAGTAAAAATAGTAGTCGAAGACATGACAACCAAGAACAGGGAACTAGAAATTTAGGACATCATAAAAAAGATTACCAAGACCAGGGAAATTCAGGACAAAACCGACAATACCATAATTCAGGACAAAACCGACAATACCATAATTCAGGACAATCTAGACAAAACTATAATTCAGACCAGAGACGACAATACAATCAAAACTCACATAGACCTGAACCCATGGAGATAGGGAATATGCAAAATAGATTGCAAACTAATAACAACGAAAGGCAATCATCAGAGTTAGACAATTTGAGCAACCATTCGGGCCAATATCGCCACCAACCGAATGATTCTCCACAAAGAGCAGAATCACCAAGTCCTAGTGAATATAAACAAAGCAAAGGTGATGAATACACTTCGGAAGTAAATAATGCTCATTTTTTTTGGAATTAGCCTCGGACGATCTATCATAAATTCATTTAACCATTAATAAAAACAAATATTTAGCTTTAGTAGATACAGGTTCAACTCTAAGTATAATTGACGATAGATTAGATGAATTTACTAAAATTCCTATTAAACCAATATATTTTACAACAGTTACTGGTAAAGATAGTATAAAATTTGAGGTACATACACCTGTACCTGAGGAATTAAGGGCTCCTCTTAATGCTCGAATAAGATGGAAAGTAAAAAGACTTTGTAATAGAACGTACCAATTTATAATTGGTACGGATTTATTAAACAACTTAAATACTTTAATAAACCTGGATGAAAGAACCATCAACTTAAACAATCAAAGTTTAAAGTTTGTTAATCATCCATATACAGTGAATAATGTATGTTCACTGGAACCCCTTGATAACTATACAAAACACATCAATACTGATCATTTAAATGAAGAAGAACGACAAGAAGTCGAAAAGCTAATGAAAAGATTTGAGAACTTATTCTTTAAAGAGGGAGATAGACTTACTAGCACCCCAGAAATAGAACACGAAATAGTCACAACAACAGATCAACAAATCAACGCCAAACTATATAGGTATCCACCTCAACATGAGGCAGAGGTACGTAAACAAATCCAAGAAATGGAGGAACAAGGAATTATAAGGAAAAGTAATTCCAAATATTCCAGTCCACTTATAGTTGTTCCTAAAAAAATGGACAACTCAGGTAAAAAAAAGTTCAGAATTGTGGTTGATTACAGGAAATTGAATGCTGTTACCGTTGACGACAAGTTTCCACTACCTAACATTGATTCAATTCTGGATAAGTTAGGTAAGGCTCAATATTTTACAACGTTGGATCTTGGAGGGATACCATCAGGTGCTAATTAAAGAACAAGACCGAAAAAAAACAGCTTTTGTCACCCCTCACGGTTTATATGAGTTCATCAGAATGCCATTCGGTTTGAAGAATGCCCCAGCGACATTCCAAAGACTCATGAATGATATTCTGAGAGATTACATAAATAAAACTTGTGTAGTATATCTTGACGATATACTAATTTTTAGTACCACATTAAAGGAGCATATTAAATCATTAACCGATATATTCAATGTATTGAAATCAAAACAATTAAAAATCCAAATCGACAAGTGTAATTTTATGAAGAAAGAGACAGAATTCTTAGGACACATCCTAACAAACGAGGGTTTAAAACCAAATTCTGAAAAAATAGCGGTAATCCAAAAGTTAAAGCTACCCACAACACAAAAAGAAATAAAAAGTTTCCTTGGTATCACAGGATACTACAGGAAATTTATTAAAAACTATGCTAAAATAGCACAGCCTATCACCAAATACTTAAAGAAAAATAGCAAAATTAACATAAACGACCCTAATTATATTGAAGCCTTTGAAAAGCTTCAAATTCTTATAACCAGTCATCCAATTTTAAAATATCCTAATTTTCAAAACAAATTTTGTCTAACAACAGACGCTTCTAACTATGCAATAGGAGCAGTCTTATCTCAGGAGGGACACCCTGTATGCTTCGCGTCGAGAACCCTGAATAATCACGAAAAGAACTATTCAGCCACGGACAAAGAATTTCTTGCAATTATGTGGTCTGTAAACTACTTTAGACCATATCTTTATGGAAATAGATTTAAAATTTGTACAGATCACCAACCGATTAAATTTTTGCATGCCAAATACAAAGGTAAGGATCTTTCCCCCAGACATCAAAGATGGCTCTTAAAGCTAGGAGAATACCAATTCGAAATTGAATATTTAAAAGGAAAAGAAAACAGAGTAGCTGATTTTCTGAGTAGAATTAAACCCAACGAGGACGTTACTCATAATAAGGAAGAAGAAGAACAATCCCATAGTACAGACAATTTTTCACTTGAATGTAATGAAAATGACTCAATATCCGATTTTGTATTTAATATGGAAAACAATAATTCAGATGAGACGATTCATTCAGCAGACGAAGAACTCATGGATCACATACCAATCAAAGAAGAAATAGTGAAGAAATACAAAACTCAAATAATTCTAACTAACAACAAAACCCAAGAAATTGAAACCATTCATGGAAAACGAATAATATACATAGCAGAATATGACTTTGATAGATTAACCGATATCTTTAAACAAATTATAACGAAAGGAAAAATAGGTATTTTTTCAGAATTACCAGATCAACAATCTAACGTAGTTCAGGAAAAGTTAAGAGAAATGTTTTCAGACGATAGCCAAATTAAATTTGTTAAATGTTCTTTTAGAGCACAGGATATCAAAACAGAAGCAGAAATAGTAAAACAAATATCACTCTATCATGTGAAGGAAAGTTTACATTCAGGAATTCAAGAAACTTACAGTGCTATTAAACACAAAATTTATTATCCTAAATTACAAGAAATAATTCAAATAGTTATAAACCAATGTGAGATATGCCAACAAGTTAAATACGATAGAAAACCAATAAAAACAAAATTTCAATTAACTGAAACAGCAACAGATCTTAATCAAATAATTCATTTAGATACGTTTGTCATAATGAAGTGTAGTTTTCTAACAATTATCGACAAGTTTTCGAAATTTGGATTAGCGTACTATCTTTCAGACAGGAACCATATTACAATAGTAGAGGAATTAGAGAATCACTTCGCTAAAGTAGGGAAACCTAAAAAGGTTATAGCTGATAATGAATTCAAATCAATCCACATCAAAGAATTCTTACAAGAGGAAGATGTAGAAATACATTTTACCAAACCAAATAGCCACACCGGGAATTCTGATATAGAACGATTTCATAACACCATATTAGAAAAATGTAGAATTTTAAAATTAAATAAACAAAACATATCAATTAAAAGATTAATAACAAAGGCCATACGAAACTATAATGAGAGAATACATTCCACAATTAAAACAACTCCCAGCGAAGTTCAATTTAAGAGAATAGATTTTGAAAAGGTAAGACAAAACTTAAGGTCAACAAAAGAAAAGAATATTAAAAAGGCCAACGAAAATCGCGAAGATTACATTGAAGAGAGATCCACAGGATTTATAAAAAACTATAAGGCAGTTAGGCATAAACATCAACCTAAATTTAAGCGTAGTAAATTAGCAAACGTTCATACCACTAATATTAAACGTCAACCTAAATTTTCAGCTCTTCACGATGACATTGTTACTCCTACTAATAACGCCAACTAACGGACTCTTACGTATATACGACATAAAGGAACAAACAGGATTTACTCAAATTAAACTTAATGACGTAGACATAGTCGTTAAGACAGACATTATCATTCACATGATCAAACCACAAGACATAATAAATTTATTAAATGGCATAGCATTAAATATAGACAGCCTTGACGTACAACACAAAGAACTACTTAAAACAGAACTCATACATTTAACAAATATAGTAAAAACAATTATTCCGAGAGATAATAGAAAGAGAAGAGGTTTAATTAACATTGTAGGAAAAGCATCAAAGTGGCTTTTCGGTACACTAGACGAAGAAGATAGAGTAGACATTGAAAACCACCTTAGAAATATAGAAATCAATAACCATAATTCAATTAGTAATTTAAACCAGCAAATTGTAATAAATGATAGTTTTAACAGAACATTTAGACAGCTTAAAGATATTATTAAGAAAGACAGGGAAATAATTTTGCGACAATTAAATAATGTATCCAGTCGAACAATTGAACAGAATTTCTTTTTTGATCAGCTTTTTAAAGTACAACTATTAAAAGAAAAAATAGAGCACATACAAGATAACGTAGCATCAGCAAGACAGGAAATAATTCATCCTAACATCTTAACAGATGAGGAGATACAAAAATATAATATAGATTTGAATAAGATGAAAAATATTAAATTAGGTATTACTAAATATAGGAATGATACTCTTATATTTGCAATAAAGATCCCAAAAGAATTTAAACAGATTCCACTAAAAATAATAGTACCGATTACAAACAAAAATGGAAAAGAAATCGATTGTTCTAAAGAAAAGGTAGTTGAATATAATAAAGTCAATTATAAGTATGAAGAATTTAAATATCTTAATGAATTAAGCATAAGTAAACACTGTATTTTTCAAGAAAATTGTAAATTAATTAGAAACAACCAAACTGAAATCATATTAATAGATGAAGAAACCATTTTAATAAAGAATGCAAATAATTTAAACATAAGTCAAAATTGCGACAACAGAGATTTAAATGTAACTGGAAACGTGTTAATACATTTTAATAATTGTAAAATAGAAATTTTAGACCATTATTTGTCAAACATAAAAGAGAGTTTCCAAGAGCGATTTTATTATCCAATGTACAAAAATTTTACAAATTTTACTGATAAAATAACTTTAGATGAAATTATATTTGAAAATGAAAATAATCTTAATAAAATAAAAGAATTACAATACCATAAGAATGTTTCATATACACTTAATTTTAGCTTTGTCATAATTTTAATTGTTTTAGTAACCATAGTTCTTATATCTTTCAAAATACAGCAATCTGTTAATGTCAAAGTAAAAAACAAAATTCAGGAGAATTTTAAAGTAAAGGACGGAGAAGTTATGTATAAGTCAGCATATTTGAACTCAAGTATACAAAATATTTTGAAAGATATTGGAACCAGTAGATATTAAGTTACAGAAATGTTCCCAGACTTTTTCCGCTGATCACATGCATTTGCATACCTGTGAGAATGCAGAAAAAGCTGAGTAAACAATTGATAGAGTATAAGTGGACGTAAGAGAGCATTCTGAAGGTTGTTCGTTATTAACCTTGCTAGTAAAACGTGTAAAAAACTCATAAGTGAAATAAAGTTTTTCTTTCATAAATGAAATAAAGTTTTTTTTTATCGATATAAATAAAAGATTATTTATTTCATGCACCTGCTTTTGTCGAAAACCAAGTTGGCTCCTTTAGAAACCATAACACTGCCTCGTTTAGAACTGTGTGGAGCTGTTCTGCTGGCAAAACTACTACACGCGACTGCGCGTGCTTTAAAGATGGAATCAATCAACACGTGGGCCTGGACGGATTCAGTCATCACACTGTGCTGGACAAGAGCACCACCTGCAAGATGGAAGACATTCATTTGCAATCGAGTTTCCAAAATTCAAAAACTTACCAACGACATGAAATGGAGACACGTTCCTTCCGAATTTAATCCAGCGGACTTAGCGTCTCGTGGAGTACTTCCGTCAACTTCCGTAGATTGTGGTGGGAATGACCGGAGTTTTTAATGACACAAGAGAAACCAATCATTCCAGAGCAACCACAAGTATTAAAGACTCAACAGGAAGCTAGGTCAGCCGCCGTGCATCATGCTACAGAAGAAAGGAGAAGTTTCATAGATGAGTTGCTGGAAAAACATTCAACCCTGTCAAAGGCATGTCGAGTCGTCGCATACTGCTTGCGTGTGCAAAAGGTGAAGCAACACAATAAACAACAAAAGGAAGGTCTCTCACCAATGGAACTAGAAGAAGCATTGCGGCGGATCGTGTTGTTAGTCCAAACACAAATATTTGGTGCAAAGGAACATCACAAGGTAAGAGGGTATGATACTCTCAACCCGTTTAAGGATGACGAAGGAATTCTACGTATTGGTGGTAGACTTGGAAATGCCTTAGTTCCCTTCCATAAGAAACACCCAATACTGTTACAGCCCACTCATCGATTATCTTTCCTAATAATCAAGGATGCTCACGAAAAGGTATTACACGGAGGAAACCAAAAGGTTATAGGATACTTTCGCCAACGCTTCTGTATATTTGGCCTAAAAAATGCGGTAAAGAAGCACATTCATCAATGCGTCATATGTTATAGGTTTAGAGCAAAACCTATCACCCCGCTCATGGGCAACCTACCAGCGGCACGAACAAGTATCTCAAGGCCGTTCAAATCAGCTGGAGTAGATTACGCTGGACCAATCGATGTGAAGACATGGAGAGGGCGCAGTGCTAAAGTACTCAAAGGATACTTTGCGATTTTTATATGCATGTCAACAAAGGCAGTGCATATAGAACTAGTAAGCGACGTGACAAGTCAGTCATTCCTTGCGCCCTTTCGCAGATTTGTTGCATGGAGAGGCATCTGTTCCCAACTGTTCAGCGATTGCGGCACAAATTTCGTAGGAGGAGATAGAGAGTTGCAAAAGGAACTGCGAGAAGCCAAGTTAGACTTTAAGAACATAGGCGAGGTGCTAGCCAAAGATGGGACAAAGTGGAATTTCATTCCCCCAGCTTCCCCACACTTTTGTGGTTTATGGGAAGCGGGAGTGAAATCCGTTAAATTCCACTTAAAACTAGTAGCCAGGAATCAAACATTAAAGTTCGAGGAGCTCGTCACGCTTCTGGCACAAATCGAAGCGTGCTTAAATTCGAGACCTCTATGCCCACAATCCGATGACATTAATGACCGCAATTGTCTAACTCCTGGACATTTTCTGGTAGGAGAGGCACTAACAACACCACCACAGCCTCAGTTCAGCTTAGAGAGAATATCATACCTCGATCGATGGAAGAGAGTCCAAACGCTGGTTCTATCTTTTTGGAAAACGTGGAGCAACGAGTATCTAGCCCGGTTGCAACAGCGCCCCAAATGGATTAAAATCGCTTACCCATCAGTGAAAGAAGGAGATCTGGTTCTATTGTAGGAGGAACGTCCGCCACCATTAAAATGGAGGTTGGCGCGAGTCTTAAAACTACATCCAGGATCATATAGCATAACGCGAGTAGTCACCCTTAAAACGGAAAACGCGGAACTTAAGCGACCCGTCACGAAAATCTGTATACTTCCAGTCAACACGTCACATAGAGATACAACCATCGTATAACATCTGCACTGTCTCAATAGTCTTCTTTAATCAATCTCAACACCTAAAACCTCAGACAGTCAAGGTTGAAAATTATTTCCACATGGAGCGGACATCGATTGTGTAGCCGAGGAGGCCACTTCCCGACAGTACTCATACGAAAGGTATCGCAGGAGCTCGGGGAGGTAATCGGTTCCGCAAGAAATCTGGAAAAATAACATTCAATATTTACGCTTCATCGACCGCAACACAACACACAACGGCCAACCCACTCTTTAAAGCCCCAGAACAACACAGCCAACACAGAGCCTAGTCAACGCTTTAATCAACCTCAACACTGAGCAGAGTTCGATTGTGATGCCAAAAGGCCCCTCCCCGACAGTACTCATGCGAAAGGTATCGCAGGAGCTCGGGGAGGTAATCGTTTTTTGCAAATCTTTTTGCAAAAGACCGAATATAAAGGACACAACACATAACGTTTGCAACCATAAAGGACACAGCTACACATTTTGGAACCATAGTACAATGTTAATCAGTGACTTATAAATAAAAATAATAATAATGAAATTTAACGCACAATATAATAAATAAATCGTTACCCTCTACTTATGCACATATGGTATTCCTATAAAATAAATTATGAAATTTAACACAACACAGAAAATATAAATACATAAATAAGAATGATTTAAAAACCACAAAATGAATTTCTAAATCAACATGTCCTACACCATGAATTAAATATAATTAAAATCTCCAGCAATATGAAATTTAATAAACAAATAGCATTACTCAACATAATACAATCATATGGAAATCAGCAGCATATCAATAACCACTCAAATTACAATAAATAATTGATACAGTCCACATTTCATAAAACAACTCAACACAATTTACTCAAACCTCAGTACAGACTTCATAGAATCAACACAATCCACTCACACTAAATTATCAGTCAGACATAATACAACACCATAAAATCCACTCAAACCATTTCAAATACCACTTTAATTCATACATTACAATTAATCCCACTCAAACATAATATCATTCATACATAACAAGCAAATGCCCACCGGTTCCACACACACTCATACATCTATGCAAAAACACAAATGGCAAACAATTTTAGTGGAAATGATGTAAATTGAACAATAACACAACACTCACCTGAATTTAAGAAAATAATCCCTCGTTGACAATGCTAAACTAAACTTAACTAAATCAACATATAATTCAAACGAATTAAACTTAGAAGAAAAACAAAACAAAAACCAAAACACCATCTAAACCACGCAACACAAATTAACATCGAAAGTTACTTGACTACGAGTAAAAAAGAGAAAAAGAAGTTCCTACAAGGGCAAAAATGATCATGATAGAACACCGGCAAATGTGTTATCTTCATTGTTGGTGTTGTTTTCTTGTTCTTGTCCATTGTGCATATATGTTCCCTTTTACTCATTTATTAACCATCTCTCTTCCTTGCATGAGGAGGGGTAAATGTCACAAAAATGATGAATACACCGAGGCGAAATGAAGCATGTTCACAAGGCATAATGTAAACGACAACATAATGGTCATCACACAAGTAACAATTGAATGAAGCAAGCTTTGTGAACTTCGTTCACCGGGCGGGAAGAATGTTGAAGATGAATGTTAAATTTTTGATAAATGTATTAATAAATAAATATTATTATTGTGAATTATTGTAATTGAGAAAAACGATCAAAATTATCAAAAATGTCAATTTCATTTCTCGTAAAATGTTCAACGAAACATTTGTAAATTAAATATAAAAACAGCTATCGAACACAAATAAAATTCTGTATTTTATAACGTTTGAAAGAATATAGTTGTTTTATTTAAAATATACGGTTGAACACTAGGTTCGAGTAAGAAATTGCCATCATTCAAGGAGTTTGAAGAATTTTTAGAGTGTCGGTTTCGTACATTAGAAGCAGTACATCCCAGAGGTTCCAGTAGTAAATCCGAGCAGCGTAGATTAGTAACGAGTAATGTTTTTAATAGCCAGGAGGAGTCAAGAAAACAGGTCAGCTGTAGCGTGTGTCAAAGGGGTCAGCATTCGCTTAGGAATTGTGATAGATTTTTGCAAATGGATGTGGAGCATCGGAGGCAAACTGTACGTAGAGTGAAAGTGTGCGAAACCTGCTTGGCATACAGCGATTTTAAACAAAGATGTCCTAGTGCGAAATGCTGCCATTTCTGTAAGCATCGTCACCATTATCTGCTATACGAAAATACGCGCAGCATGGGGAGAGCCACACACGGTGCACCTTCACCTACGCAATTTGCTCCTCATCCATCTACGTCCAGCCACACAAATAACCATCAGCCACACCAGACTACCACCGTTAGTAAAAATACTTCCGAGTTCCAACCACACACATCAAATAGCACATATGTCAACAGTTATCATTTCAGCACGAACACCAATGTTTTATTAGCTACAGCGGTAATTAGATCTTCAGGTGGAGGCAGTAAAGTTTTGAGAGCTTTAGTAGATCCAGGGCCTGAGGCTTCGTTCATCACTGAGTCAGCGGTCCAACGACTTGGTCTGAAACCAAAGAGGACGTTTATGAAGGTTAATGGGCTGGGGTTGGTCAGCAGTGGAACCACACAAAAAGCCGTCGACCTGGAACTTGAGTCGTTAGCCTCAAATTATACAAGCAAGGCGCAAGCATTGGTCTTTAGGACACTGACTGGGCTTCTTGCGGCCCAATACATTGACTGTAGTAAATGGAATAGTATTCGAGGCTTACCTTTGGCGGATCCAACATTCAATTTACCGTCAAAGGTAGGCATGCTATGAGGGGGTGATATTTACATCGACATCCTTCTCAGTGAGGTCATCAAGGTTGCTAGGAATTCCAGTCCGGTCGCTCAAAAAACCCAGTTAGGATGGATTCTATTAGGAAAGATACCCAGTAGCGCTCAAGTAAGCAGTTTTTCGTGCCAACTCGACTCAACCATCGACACAATTCTCCGAAAATTTTGGGAGATCGAAGAAGAGCCTTTCCAAGGTATGAAGCTGATGAAGAAAAGGAATGTGAGGCACATTTTATAAAAAGACTATAAGATTACCTTGTGGTCGGTATCAGGTTTGTCTACCGTTTAATGGTGGCAAGTATCCCACCATGGGACCAACACGTCACGGTGCGTTAAAACGATTTTTACAGTTGGAGAGGAGACTCCATTGTAACCCAACACTGCTAAAAGAGTATTAAAAGACCATGCAGGAATATCTGACACTTGGCCATATGTCTCCTGTAAATGAGTCAGATTATGTTCTTCAAACACCACATCACTATTTTATTCCCCACCATGCGGTCATCAAAGAGTCCAGCAAGAAAACCAAACTGCGAGTGGCCTTTGATGCGACATTTAAAACAATCGGTGGGTCATCACTTAACGACCACTTGATGATCGGACCTAAGATGCAGAAGAACGTAATTGATATCATAATGAGATGGCGGTAATACAAATACACATTTACAGGAGACGTCGAAAAAATGTACCGCCAAATTCAACTCAGCAGCCAGGACTCCCATTATCAACACATACTCTGGAGAGAACAGCCTGAGGAAGAAATAAAGATGTTTCGCTTACGAACAGGGACGTTTGGTACAGCATCAGCACATTACCTTGCTATTCGAGTTTTCCAGAAGTTGGCAGACGATGAGGCCCACAGATTTCCGTCAGCAGCACAAGTTTTGAAGGAGGAAACCTACGTCAACGACTTACAGCCAATAACATCGGGCCACTTCCTCATCGGTTCACCATTAGTTTCACCATCACAACCACACTATGAACTGGTGCAAATGAGTCACCTAGAGCGATGGAAGCGAGTGCAGGTGTTATTGCAATCGTTCTGGAGAAGTTGGAGGTCGGAATACTTGTTATGACTGCAGCAGAGAACAAAGTGGATGAAGACAATA
Organism: Volucella bombylans; assembly: GCA_949129095.1. Taxonomy (NCBI): domain Eukaryota; kingdom Metazoa; phylum Arthropoda; class Insecta; order Diptera; family Syrphidae; genus Volucella; species Volucella bombylans. Next base: position 238,728,278 of record OX422140.1, read on the forward strand.
CACGATCAAATCAAGGAAGGCGGTTTAGTTCTCATCAAAGATGAACGGCTGCCACCAGTTCAGTTTTTTTTTCAGTTTTCAATGCATTTTATTTTCTTAATCACTAACTCTTACATACTAACAAAAAATGCTTAAATGCTAGCTTAAAATTACTTAACAATCTTATGCTAACTTATTGGCCCCACACAGGCGCTCTAAGCTACTCTAAATTCTTATGACTATGTCTTTCGACTTTATTTACATTTTACTTAGAACTATTTATTTTGAATACTTAAGGCTAAGAAAAAATATTTGTTAAGAAAAACTTAGCATATGGACTTTTTTTTTTTTTTAATAAAAACTTAGTATCTAACTTAAAATAAACCTTAGCCTACCTAAACTAAATGTACAATACACACATAAATACACATAGACGTTATACACAATCATGTACATATACCAGTATACACCTTTGTATACACTGATATATGTATATGTTTCTTAAATGAACGGCTGCGACCACTCAAATGGAACATGGCCAGGATAAAACAGCTTCAGCCGGTACCCGGTACCGATGGTCTGGTCAGAGTGGTGACACTAAAAACAGAGACAGCGGAACTAAAACGACCTATAACAAAGATATGCCCACTTAATACAGGCATACGACACCATAGACACAAAAACCTATCTACTTACGTTACAACACATATTCACCAAACCAAAAAAAAATAACATTTTACCTTCAGCGGAACCGTGATTGTGTCGCCAAATGGCCCTTCCTCGACCGTACTCGGACCACCAGCAATGTAGGATCTCGGGGAGGCAATCACGTGTGCAAAACTCCTCAAAAATTCAACACAACACTAAAACTACATGGGATCTAGCACAAGGATTCGAACAAAAATCCACAGAACCGACACTCTAAAAATAACAACAAAATAATAACGATTATACCAAATCAAGCGGAACTGTGATTGTGTCGCGAAATGGCCCCTCCTAGACCGTACTCGGACCGTTAGTATTGCAGGATCTCCTGGAGGCAATCACTTCCGCAAAGACTTCGCAAAGTCCAACAAATAATTTAAAATGATTATTAACATTCCGGATAAAAGACCAACACAACATTCAGCAACAGAAATAACCATTTTAGTAAAATTGTGTAATCTCAAATTAAGTCGAGAAACTAAAATGGTCATAACATTAAAAAAGGGACAACAATTACAGGAATGTAAGCAACGGCAACTCTACCAATGATAAAATCATAGTCCACTCAACTTTACTGCGAACTCATCCATCGCATACTTCATACATCCCATTCATCAAACCAATAGTACAATACAAACAGCACAAGCAACTCAGTTCGATTAACCCACTCAGCAGCCATATACATTCATACACATCCGCACATACAGTCCTCTCACTCGTGATACAACTCAATCAAACACATTTCCAATTCATGCTCAGAACTCCAATCACACGCACACACACAACTTACGCACTTGAAACTAAAGAAAAACAAATAAAATGTAATAAAAAAAAAACGAAAAACGAATGGAGGCGAAAACTAATAAACAATATTTAAAATATGATTACTAAATCAATGAAATAATAGAATTTAGTCATTAAACTTACCCGAAATCACTGCAACAAATCAACAACAATAAAAAAAATAAAAAATTAATAAAAACAACAGAACAAAAAAAAAATAATCGAAAGTTTTACCACGCACTTCACTTCACTTCTATGTATTGTAATTGATTTGAACCACCAATTACGGAATTTGTAGTATGGGGACAATAAAAAAAAGATGGTCAGTAGAATCTGCACTACTCCAATGGTGTTTTCTTTTGTTCTTTTCTAATGTCCTCTCGTTTTAGTTTTTAGTTTTAATTGCATTTTATTTTCTTAATCACTAAGTCTTACATACTAACAAAAAATGCTTACATGCTAGCTTAAAATTACTTACAATCTTATACTAACTTACTAGCCCCACAGAGGCACTTTAAGCTACTCTAAAAACTTATATCTATGTCTTTCGACTTTACTTACATTTTATTTAGAATTATTTATATTGTATACTTAAGGCTAAGAAAAAATATTCGGTAATATGTCCTCTCGTTCATTGTGCATTGTAAATTGTTCTAATGCCATTTCTCTTTTTTTACATGAACAAATTTAACCAAATTATCGAGTGTGGTGGTGAGATAAGCAGAAGAAGGCAGCATCCAGGGATATTTACGATTGCGAACGCTGTTCACGGCCGGGGAGAATATTCGAATATTAACTCAGTTAATATCTATTTATATATAAATCTATGAATTTCAATATAAAGTGTAATTAGAATAAATAAAACATAGAAATGTAAACACGTAATTTACAAAACAAGCAAAACATGTACTAAAACAAAATATATGTCACGACACAAATGTCAATTATCCAAAAATAACATTTTGGATTAGCAGTTAAATAAAGATTTTCAGTTTTACTTTAAGTATTATAACGTTAAGATACCGAAAGACATAGTCGTTTTATTTCTTTTTGAAAAGTTCTTTATTTGGAAAAGCAACAACGACCTTTCAAAGGAGGTCAGCGTCCAGCACTCATTTCAACCCAAAAGAATCGCCTAAGTATGTTCTATAGGCAAGAAAAAAGACTGCTTACCAATCCAACACTTTACAAGGACGACAATAAATGTATCCAGGAATACTAACAGCTCAACCAGGTGGAGGAAGTGAACATCACCCAGGACCCCACACTTAAATCGCCTTTCCATTATTTTGTGCCACACCATGCCGTCTTCAAGGAATCGAGCACAACCATTAAACTGTGAGTGGTTTTCAACGCTGCATTCAAGACTGCGGAGGGCAGATCTTTAAATAATCATCTGATGACGGGACCTAGAACACAGACGGATTTTATATGAATTGTTTTAAGATGGAGAACAAACAAAATTACCTTTACAGCAGACATCGGGAAGATGTATCGCCAGATCCAGATTCATCCAGATGATGCATACAACCAACTCCTATATTGGCGAAAGGATCCAACAGCTCCGATCAAACTTTTCAAGGTAAAGGTCTTAATGTTTGGCACATCTCCTGCTCCATATCGTACGTACACTGCAGAAGCTCGCTGACAAAAAGGCCACATATCCACTAGCAGCTCAAATGATATGGAAAGATATGTACATTGATGATCTCGTGTCAGGTGCAGATTCCATCCAAGCAGCTAAAAAAAAATTTGAACAAATTACGAACCTACTTCTTTCAGCTGTCTTTCATCTCAGGAAATGGATGAGCAACAGTCAACAGTTCCTGAGTTTAATACCGAAAGAAGATCGGGATACCAGTGTTTGCTTTAGCTTTGGAACAACACAACACACGAAAACGTTGGGAATCAATTGGCATCCTAGTTCAGATAGGTTTGCATTTCAGAAGCTTGCCGTCGAGGAAGTGGTCTCAAAACGGACCATCCTATCGCGATGTTCGATGATATGGCGACACATTCCCACCAAATTCAACCCAGCAGATCTTGTGTCGCGTGATGTACTGCTTTCAATACTTCAAAATAACACACTCTGGTGGAAGGGACCACCCTTTCTTCAAGAACGATGGGAATTTTCCATTCCAACATAGCCCATGCAACTCGACACAGAACAAGAAAAAAAAAACTCTCCTCGCTATAAATAATGAAAATGACATTTTAAAATTAATGCAAACTCACTCGAAACATACAAACTGTTTACGAATTTTGGCTTATGTGAAAAGATTTACCAACAACGCACGGAAAACAGAAAATTCAAGGTTAAAATCAGTTTTGTCACCAAGTGAAATCAACTCTAGCTTGCGCACAGCTGTACGAATGGTGCAGCAGAAAATGTTACCTGATATCTTCGACGAATTGCGTAAAAATAAGTCAACTAAGGTGTACAAAACTCTCAACCCTTATATTGATTTAGAACAAATTATAGAACATTAGGCAGATTAAAGAATTCTGCGCTGACTTATGACCAAATGCACCCCATGATTTTAAAACCAGACCACCACTTAAAAAAACTCATCGTCAACAATGCACATGTACACACGCTTCATGGTGGCCTACAACAAATGACCGCTTACTTGCGAAATCACTTTTGGATTTTTAATGTAAAGAGAATGGTGAAAAAACACATCCACTAATGCACCATATGCTTTCGATATAAACCCAAGCCCATGCAATAGCTAATGGGAAATCTACCAACTCCAAGGGTAACCATATCAAGGCCATTTACGCATACAGGTGTTGACTATGCTGGACCCATGGAAGTAAAAGCCCGGAAGGGAAGTGGATCGAAAACGCTGAAGGGATTATTTGCAATATTTATTCGTTTAGCAACAAAGCCATTCACTTCAAAACCGTAACAGACATGACTACCCAGGTATTTCGGCGATTCACAGCACGACGCGGAATTTGTTCCAACCTGTATAGCAACTGTGGTAGCAATTTCAAAGGAGCTAATGCGGAGCTACTGAAAATGCTTTAGCCTGCCCAGCACAACTGCAAATGAGATTGCCGATTCAATTAGCATATTAGGAACTAAATGGAATTTCAATCTTCCTGATTCTCATCCTTTCGGGGGACTCTGGGAAGCAGGAGTGAAATCGGTCAAATTCCACTTAAAACAAGTTGCCCAGAACGAAGCGTTAACCTTCGAGGAGCTCAGCACGCTTCTATCTCAAATAGAAGCATGTCTCAACATGAGACCCCTCTGCCCGTTAACGGACAACTTCGACGATTTTACCGCACTTACGCCAGCGCACTTTTTGATCGGGACTTCATACAACGTTGTGCCAGAAGCAGACCTAGCAGGGGAAAAAATCGGACACATCGAACGATGGGAACGATTACAAGCCTAACTACAACCGTTTTGGAAGGAATGGAGCCGTGAGTATTTAACTGATCTTTAAAATCGCCCAAAGTGGTTGAAAACGGAGAAGCAACCCAACGTTGGAGACTTCGTCTTGCTAAAGGACGAACGGCTTCCACCATCGAAATAGCTTTTAGCTCCTATCATGGAATCTCATTCAGGAGCTGATCAATTAATCCGAGTAGTGAAGTTAAGAACTGAAACAGGAGAATTCAAAAGGCCAATAACGAGGATATGTGCACTACCATGTAACGCCACCAACACAGAGTACTCTATAGTATAATGCCAAAAAAAACTTGTACGCAACACGAAAAAATCGATACTAGATATTATACTTAAACTAAAAAACAATTCATATATTCAATATAATAAAAAAATGAGTAATAAATAAAAATAAAAAATCTTATAAATTCAAAATATATACACGTAATAAGATAAATCATACCCACTATACCCAAATACAGGCCACTTTAATAAAGTTCTAATAACCAGCCGTAGCCGCCCATCAAATTATGTATATACATAATATGTAAACCCATGGTCCACGAAATTAATTGGGGCAATATCCGGTTCAACTGTCCAGTTTCTCAAGTTCCCAAATTCGAATGAGTTGCTGTTGCTGCTTCACTATTAGCTGCAAGTATTCAAGAAAACGAAACTTGTCAAATAAGGAATAAAATTCAAAATCTAAAGGCAAATATCTGAATCATCATCACAACAGAACGTAATAAGTCCTGCAACAAATCTCACAGCTGAACTAATGTCTAACTAATATCTACACATCAGAAAACTATCACATCAGCATCATCAAATTAACGAAATCCACAACAAAACAATAGCCCATAAATAGTTAAACATTCAAATTTCTGAATCCCAAATAATAACAAAAATATCCGCTTACGCACCCGCTAATTCACAACTTAAATCATCATTTCATTTAGAGTCAAAAACTTAAAATAATAAACAATAACAAATAATTAATTTCCTATCTCATGCACTTTTCACTTTTCCGACATTTCATGCACCCAATTATATTAAATTACTCAACGCAAATCCAATCATATATCCACATTGTAACACTAAATGCAAGAGCATCCACCATCAATAACCATACACAAACACATCGAACTAATCCATTAGCATACAGCAGCAATTATCGCGATCCCCACACAAATAACACTAATTTACACATACGTCAATCATACAAACCACACAAGAATGTTTTATCAAAACAACCGTCATGCATCGAAAGAAATATATACACATATTTTATCACAAGGATTTATTTAAATTTGTCACAAATCCTATACTAATTGGTTCACATCACTTACTCAACACATTAAACACAAATCTAGGAAAAAAAAATTCGAAACAATTACAACAGCATATGGAGACGTCAAAAACAAGCATTTTTTACTTTGGTTGGGGGGGGGTCTATCTCGCCCGGTTTAGGAGGTAGGGGCAGTTTTATTAAAAGAAAATTACTTAAAATGAGAAAAAAAATATTAAAAAATAAAAAGCAATACTTACAATAAAGAACTGTACCAGTTTCGAAAGTCAGGAACCTATTCTTCAACCCTAAGTTCCAGCTATATTATTTGTATCAATAGTTTTTAAGAAATTCGCATGCAAACCCAAAATTTTGATAAAAAAAATTTTAAAAATGAAGTTTGGACCAATTGTGTTCAAAATTGTGAAATGAAGTGCTGAATTGGATTCCTGTGGTCGATGCCTATATTAATTTTGAATCGAACACAAAAAACCGAATGGATTTATGTCGTCTAGTTTTTGAGAAAATTGAAAATTACCAAAAGTACTTATTTATAAGATTTTTGTTTTTTGGTATTTACGGTGATCTCACTTTAATGTTGATGGACCTATCATCTTTGTAAGTAAAGTATTGCAAATCATTTAGCGTTACCCAGAATACACCAGGAGGAGGTAGAATTGCATTGCATTCCGCGTCTCAGTCAGTCAGTTTGTCAGTATGTCAGTAGTTAGTTAAAAATAGTCAAGTCGATTTTTAATGTACATATTAAAAAGGTATGTACTCGTAAGTCTCGTCATCGTCCGTACTGGTGTTACTGTCGAGTTCGTTAAGTTCGTCATTGATGGTGAGCAGCCGAGGTCTTTTTGTCGGTAAAATACCTTCTAAGTGCTCACTGTGAACGGTGGGAGGGTCAAAGTCCTTTAATTGCAAACCTACAATTTCTTTACCATCGCTAAAACATGGGTATACTTTTTTCACGTCCAGCAAAAATTCCATAATTTGGGAGCCCAAATCGTCTTTATATTTTTTTTCAAGGCAGTATTTTCGATAAAAAAAAGTGTCATATATTGATCAAGGTGGTCTGTTGTTTTCCGGCATAAAATTGTTTTTTTCAGAAGTTTGTTCTGATTCTCCAGATCATTAATTGCGTTGGTTGCATCGGTCTTGTTAACATATTCGCCTTTGCTGTGGTTCGTAATTTCATGTGTTGTGGAACTACAGAATATTTTTTCAACACCTATATACTGGCGCGCGCTGTCGGTACAAATACGACTGATGTTGGGGTCAACGTATTTATGGATATAAGGCCACAAATCTTCTTTACATTTGGAGTTTACTTTAAAAAACCGCTGGACCTTATATTCTTTGCAAAACAACCCCAATACCACGATTGTCATTTGTTCAGTAATACGGCCTCTGTGGTATTTCCTTTTCGTAAGAAAAGTTTCGTTGATTTGTACAGCTTTTTCTTTGGCGCCAATGTTAACATCAACGTGAGACGATATAATTTCAGCTATTTTACGACAATAGTTAAAGTAATCTATTATGGTAGATTTGCTTAGTTAATTTTTATTGTCATGATGGCGCCAAGCGATTAAATGCTAATTAAAAAAAAAATGATATACAACAATATTTAAAAAAAACATAAAGTTGTAACTTAGGATTTAATTAATTTACCTGAAAACCCGTGTTCACAGGCATTTTGATCATAAAAGAGATAATTATCGCAAGAACCTCTCGAATCTCTAGTCGACATTGAGGCCCATGGAAAAATGTGCCGATAGATAGGTTAATTGTATTCCTACAATTTTTGTCACCTTTTTTTTTAGAGCTTTTTTTTGAGCATCGCCACATCCAACCGAACTTTATATTTTTGCACTTTTTCACCTTCATTCGTAAATTGCAACACAGTGGGGGAGTTGATGTTTTAGTGGGAATTAGACCAATTTCTTCTAAAAAAGCAATGCTGGTTTTGTTTGTAGACACCAAATCCCCAAATGAACAAAATATTGAGAAGTTATTTAGTTTAGGATGGATTAGAGGATGCTTAGCCGCCATTGCTTATTCACAATAAATAATACCCGATTCGCACTAAGGTTGAACATAGAATGACCTTTGTGAATATCAATAACTACATGCCTTACCACATGTGTATGAAAAACAAAAAAGCAGTACAAAAGTCACCCGTTTGTTCGGTTATATTTTGCATTATTATCGAGTGCATTATATATTACGCATAGTACAAATATACATACTACGCAAAGTGAATAATTTACTATAACATTTGAACATGTGAATTTTCTATAATTTTGGAATGAGTACTGTAGGTAAAGAGTATTGATAACATAGGCGCCTGCCTGACAAAAAGCACATACCAAGAGTTGCGTGAGCGGGACCTGCCGCCTGCGGAAAGAGAGTTGAAATCCCTTAATCCCGCGAATCGGGTCACCCGTATACTCTTAATTAAGAAAACTATTGATATAGGCGCCTGCCAGATGTTTAATTTATTATATTCATTTACTTACCTCAAGGGAAGACCATGTAAATGCCAAAAAAAAAAAATATATATATAAACAGTAATTTTCAATTTTTTCAAAAACTAGACGACATAAATCAATTCGGTTTTTTGTGTTCGATTCAAACTTGATGTTGGCATCGACCACAACAATCCAATTTAGCACTTCATTTCACAATTTTGAAAAAAATTGGTCCAAACTTCATTTTTTAAATTTCTCAAAAACTATTGATACAAATAATATAGCTGTACCTTAGGGTTGAAGAATAGGTTCCTGACTTTCGAAACTGGTACAGTACTTTATTATAAGTGTTGTCATTGTTTTTTAATATTTTTTTTCCCCCATTTTAAGTCATTTTTTAATAAAATTGCCCCTACCTTCTAAACGGGGCGACCTCTCTATAAAAAACCGATATCAATAAACAACACATTCACACATACACGAATGCTCAACACAGAATGTCATTCAATAAAATGAAATGTACATATATTCCACTAAATAATTATACTTATTACAAAACAATCACCTGAAATCATCATCCTGATTAAAAATTAATTTATATTAATCGCTAAAAAAAACTCCGCACGAAAAGAAAACAAAAACATTTACAAATCGCCGGCCGCGATATTCAAATACTACCCGACTTGACCAATGAACAACGAAAAACAAGAAAGAGCGTGTGAGCAGAAGATGGAGTATGAGAACGACAAGGACAACATTGTGCAAAATCTGCACAGTGAAGTGAAGCTATTTTCACTTTATGTCCCCATATGCCATATAAGTTAACCACAACACAATAAATTCTTCAATTGCACCTGATACCAAACTTCCGCCACGCGATTCACTTCATCATTTACATTTTGCACATGCACACCCACACCCACACACATTCCACATCTCAGAATCTTCCCACAGATCACTTGCACATCCCAATCATGCTCCAGATTCATGTTGCCGACGTTGCAAATGAAGACAAGCGGACACCACCTGCATCCCATCACGTCCCAAAATCCCATTCATCGCCGCATTAGTTAAGTTAGGTGTTACGAGTAAGTATAACTTTGTCATATCAGTAGTTGAGTTGTATTTTGTATTTGATTGAATAAAGAGGCTTCTCCTTCTCCTAAATGAAATAAAATATTTTTTTACTTAAAATAAACTTTAAATAGTTTAACTGGCGCCCGAGCAGAGACCGGTGATTTTCTCTTACGCGAGTACATAAAAGTAAAAAAATGCGGATTCCTTAAATGGGAAATTGCTAGCCTAAAGTGATTGAAATAGCTCCCGTGCTACGCAGTTGCCAGTGAATGAAAGAAGCTCCCATGCTCCGTATTAACAGTTTGCCAGTGACCTAGAAAGTTCAGTGCATCGCGTTGGAGAAGACATCGGTCCTCAAAACAGAAAAAGAGAGCGTGCGTGTCTCTACTAAAAGGTCTTAAGAACGTCTCTAGTGTAAAAAAAAAAGGGAGCTTGTGTGTCTCTACTAGAAGGTCCTAAGAACGCCTTTAATATAAAATAAAAAAGAGAGCTTGTGTGCCTCTGCTAGAAGGTCTTAAGAACGCCTCTAGTGGACTACGTAGTGTGTGCGTATCGAGGATCCTGAGTCAACGACAACAGACGGAGAAAAGGGAAAAAAAGAACGCCGGCGTGGTAAGGATGCTGCTCCTTTTGTAAGCATAGTTTTAAGAAGTAACTAAAAAAACTCCCCATCCCTCTATTACTCCTCTAGTTTCTAATCTAAACCCTAATCCCAATGTTATAACTACCGAAAATCCAAATAGTTCATTTCTATCTAGTGCTTCTAATAACGATCACAATGTTAGAGCAACCCCCGAATTAGAATCACTCGTTTCGTCTCTTATCTGTCGAGTTTTTGAAAACGAAGGGAAGGATATCATACAAAATGCATTAAACCCATTTGCTAATAGTTTACCTGGCATAGACCAAACCAAGAACATTGGGGCAATTTATCAGATATGGATAAGATTCCAGATGTCGTTAGATGTCTAAGAGATTTCTCTAGAAATCCAGGAGAATTTAGTTCTTGGCGGAAGAGCGTGGACCGCATCTTAAAAATCTACGAGCCACTAAAGGGTACTCCAAGATACTACGGTATCTAAAATGTAGTCAGAAGTAAGATTGTAAGAAATGTTGACATCGTGTTAGAATCCTACAATACAACACTCAATTGTCTCAATGTCTTACGATGCACTACGCGGACAAACGCGACCTCAGTACGCTCGAATATCAAATGACGTCGCTTATCCAAGGAAACTCATCCATCCAAGAGTTTTACCAAAGAGTTTATACTCATCTATCCTTAATTTTAAGTAAAATTGCCTTTATGGAAATGGGTGCTGAATCTCTAGCACTATTCTACCATTATAGGGACAAGGCCCTCGATACCTTCATTAGAGGTCTCAAAGGGGACTTGCCAAGATTACTTGGAATGAGAGAGCCACTTGATCTCCCTCAAGCCCTACACCTTTGTTTAAAATTAAAAAATCAAAATTTTCGATCTAATTATGCTGTGAATGCTCATAGCAACGTAAAACGAATGCAACATCCATCGCCTCAACAGTCGCCCATGCGAAGACCAAACGACTGGAACCCAAATGTTAGCCGTCCACCAAATCCCTATCATCAAAAACCCATACACCAACAAAATAGATTCAATCATCAGTAAGGTCAGTCACAACCATCAGCATCGAATACTGCAACCCGAACTCCTAATCAGAATCAACAGTCTACATCTCAATTCCAAAATCCACACAATTCTAACAATTTTCAAACAAACCATAGACCCGTAAAATTTGAACCTCCACAGAGTTCAAAAACCAGAGCTCAGTCTGGATAAAAACCACATTTTGCAAACTCTAACAACGTACAACGTAATTTCCACATTGAAGCGACACAAGACGAACCAGACTCCTCTAATCTACCAATGGAAGATGAATCAATTAATGATCAAACAATAATTGATTATGCTCAACCCGACACCGAAGAAGTACTTGAAACTTGCGATAAATTACAAGAATTCAATTTTTTAGATCAGAAAGCTCTTCGCTACCATACTACGAATTTAAGGCGAAGAGTGGAAAATTCTTAAAATTTCTTCTAGACACAGGATCAAATAAAAATTATACAAAACCATGCTATATTAGAAAACCAATAGCCAATCAAAATCCTTTTTATGCAAATTCCGTCAGTGGTAAAATTAAAGTTACACCTCATGCCAATATTTAAATTCTTGGAACAGAAATCGGGAAGTTAAAATTTTTCACATTACAAAAGCTCGAAACTTTGGAATAATTGGAAATGACACTCTTAAAGAACTAGGAGCCGTCATTCATACTGATAAGAATTACGTCATCCTTAAAGGAAAATACAATTTCCCTCTGAAACAATTGAAAACGCAAGCAGTAAATAACGTTGACATTAGAACTTCACACCTGAATCCATATCAGGAAAATAAGATTAAACAAATTATTCGTACCTTTCCTTTATTATATACAGAACCCAATAAAAACTTACCTTTATAACGTCGGTTGAGGGCGAAATCAAAACGATATCAGACTCTCCAGTTTATTCTAAGCCATACCCATGCCCACAACCATTAAAAAATGTAGTGGAAAAGCAAATAGCTGAACTCTTAAAAAATGGAATAATACGACCATCGAGATCCCCATACAATCTCCCCATCATTATTGTATCAAAGAAACTAGACGCATCGGGAATAAAAAAATACCGCCTTGTAGTTGATTACAGGAAACTAAATCTAGTGACTGTACCTGATCGGTACCCCATTCCTGAAATTAGCAATGTTCTCTTTAATCCCCCTCAAAAATTCGGACATCGAAAAGACTGCGTTTTCCGTTAATAACGGTAAATTTGAGTTTACCAGACTCCCGTTTGGCCTTAGTGATGCACCTTCAATTTTTCAGCGCGCAATCTTAAGAGAACATATTGGTATTAGATGTTACTCGTATATATACATCGATGATAATTATTATTTTCAGTCAAACTGAAGAACAACATTTCAAGGATCTTGTGACAATATTCCAAATATTAAATGAAGCTAACGTAAAAGTCCAAATGGACAAATGTGAATTCCTAAGAACGGAAGTAGAGTTTCTCGGATTTGTTATATCTCAATCTGGAATCAAATCAAATCCTACAAAAGTCAGAGCGATAGCTGAATTTCCATTGCCAAAAACATTGAGAGATCTTAGATCTTTCCTTGGCATTTCAGGATACTATAGGCGTTTCATTCGCGATTACGCGAAAATAGCTAAGCCCCTGACATCTATGTTAACAGGATTAGATGGACGAGTGTCCAAAACGCAATCCAAGGTAAAACCTATTCAGATGGATAAAAGTGCGTTAGAAGCTTTCGACGAAATCAAAAATTCCTTGATATCGAATGATGTCATGCTATCATACCCAGATTATAACAAAGATTTAGAATTAACCACAGACGCATCCTACTAAGTAAAGAAGGGAAACCAATAACATTCCTATCAAGAAGCTTGAGTAAAACCGAAGAAGCGTATGCCACAAACGAAAAAGTAATGCTTTCCATTATATGGGAATTAGGCACCCTTCGTAATTTCCTTTACGGATCGAAAAAAACAATAATATTCACAGATCATCTACCGCTAACCTATGCGTTGAGCAATAGAAACACAAACGACAAAATGAAAAGATGGAAAGCCATTTTAGAAGAGTTTAACCATGAACTTAGGTACAAAATATTGAGAAGTTATTTAGTTTAGGATGGATTAGAGGATGCTTAGCCGCCATTGCTTATTCACAATAAATAATACCCGATTCGCACTAAGGTTGAACATAGAATGACCTTTGTGAATATCAATAACTACATGCCTTACCACATGTGTATGAAAAACAAAAAAGCAGTACAAAAGTCACCCGTTTGTTCGGTTATATTTTGCATTATTATCGAGTGCATTATATATTACGCATAGTACAAATATACATACTACGCAAAGTGAATAATTTACTATAACATTTGAACATGTGAATTTTCTATAATTTTGGAATGAGTACTGTAGGTAAAGAGTATTGATAACATAGGCGCCTGCCTGACAAAAAGCACATACCAAGAGTTGCGTGAGCGGGACCTGCCGCCTGCGGAAAGAGAGTTGAAATCCCTTAATCCCGCTAATCGGGTCACCCGTATACTCTTAATTAAGAAAACTATTGATATAGGCGCCTGCCAGATGTTTAATTTATTATATTCATTTACTTACCTCAAGGGAAGACCATGTAAATGCCAAAAAAAAAAAAAATATATATAAACAGTAATTTTCAATTTTTTCAAAAACTAGACGACATAAATCAATTCGGTTTTTTGTGTTCGATTCAAACTTGATGTTGGCATCGACCACAACAATCCAATTTAGCACTTCATTTCACAATTTTGAAAAAAATTGGTCCAAACTTCATTTTTTAAATTTCTCAAAAACTATTGATACAAATAATATAGCTGTACCTTAGGGTTGAAGAATAGGTTCCTGACTTTCGAAACTGGTACAGTACTTTATTATAAGTGTTGTCATTGTTTTTTAATATTTTTTTTCCCCCATTTTAAGTCATTTTTTAATAAAATTGCCCCTACCTTCTAAACGGGGCGAGATAGACCCTCCAATCCCGTAGTAAGAAATGCTTGCTTTTGACCTCTCTATAAAAAACCGATATCAATAAACAACACATTCACACATACACGAATGCTCAACACAGAATGTCATTCAATAAAATGAAATGTACATATATTCCACTAAATAATTATACTTATTACAAAACACTCACCTGAAATCATCATCCTGATTAAAAATTAATTTATATTAATCGCTAAAAAAAACTCCGCACGAAAAGAAAACAAAAACATTTACAAATCGCCGGCCGCGATATTCAAATACTACCCGACTTGACCAATGAACAACGAAAAACAAGAAAGAGCGTGTGAGCAGAAGATGGAGTATGAGAACGACAAGGACAACATTGTGCAAAATCTGCACAGTGAAGTGAAGCTATTTTCACTTTATGTCCCCATATGCCATATAAGTTAACCACAACACAATAAATTCTTCAATTGCACCTGATACCAAACTTCCGCCACGCGATTCACTTCATCATTTACATTTTGCACATGCACACCCACACCCACACACATTCCACATCTCAGAATCTTCCCACAGATCACTTGCACATCCCAATCATGCTCCAGATTCATGTTGCCGACGTTGCAAATGAAGACAAGCGGACACCACCTGCATCCCATCACGTCCCAAAATCCCATTCATCGCCGCATTAGTTAAGTTAGGTGTTACGAGTAAGTATAACTTTGTCAGATCAGTAGTTGAGTTGTATTTTGTATTTGATTGAATAAAGAGGCTTCTCCTTCTCCTAAATGAAATAAAATATTTTTTTACTTAAAATAAACTTTAAATAGTTTAACTGGCGCCCGAGCAGAGACCGGTGATTTTCTCTTACGCGAGTACATAAAAGTAAAAAAATGCGGATTCCTTAAATGGGAAATTGCTAGCCTAAAGTGATTGAAATAGCTCCCGTGCTACGCAGTTGCCAGTGAATGAAAGAAGCTCCCATGCTCCGTATTAACAGTTTGCCAGTGACCTAGAAAGTTCAGTGCATCGCGTTGGAGAAGACATCGGTCCTCAAAACAGAAAAAGAGAGCGTGCGTGTCTCTACTAAAAGGTCTTAAGAACGTCTCTAGTGTAAAAAAAAAAGGGAGCTTGTGTGTCTCTACTAGAAGGTCCTAAGAACGCCTTTAATATAAAATAAAAAAGAGAGCTTGTGTGCCTCTGCTAGAAGGTCTTAAGAACGCCTCTAGTGGACTACGTAGTGTGTGCGTATCGAGGATCCTGAGTCAACGACAACAGACGGAGAAAAGGGAAAAAAAGAACGCCGGCGTGGTAAGGATGCTGCTCCTTTTGTAAGCATAGTTTTAAGAAGTAACTAAAAAAACTCCCCATCCCTCTATTACTCCTCTAGTTTCTAATCTAAACCCTAATCCCAATGTTATAACTACCGAAAATCCAAATAGTTCATTTCTATCTAGTGCTTCTAATAACGATCACAATGTTAGAGCAACCCCCGAATTAGAATCACTCGTTTCGTCTCTTATCTGTCGAGTTTTTGAAAACGAAAAATGCATTAAACCCATTTGCTAATAGTTTACCTGGCATAGACCAAACCAAGAACATTGGGGCAATTTATCAGATATGGATAAGATTCCAGATGTCGTTAGATGTCTAAGAGATTTCTCTAGAAATCCAGGAGAATTTAGTTCTTGGCGGAAGAGCGTGGACCGCATCTTAAAAATCTACGAGCCACTAAAGGGTACTCCAAGATACTACGGTATCTAAAATGTAGTCAGAAGTAAGATTGTAAGAAATGTTGACATCGTGTTAGAATCCTACAATACAACACTCAATTGGAAAGCAATTTCCAAGTGTCTTACGATGCACTACGCGGACAAACGCGACCTCAGTACGCTCGAATATCAAATGACGTCGCTTATCCAAGGAAACTCATCCATCCAAGAGTTTTACCAAAGAGTTTATACTCATCTATCCTTAATTTTAAGTAAAATTGCCTTTATGGAAATGGGTGCTGAATCTCTAGCACTATTCTACCATTATAGGGACAAGGCCCTCGATACCTTCATTAGAGGTCTCAAAGGGGACTTGCCAAGATTACTTGGAATGAGAGAGCCACTTGATCTCCCTCAAGCCCTACACCTTTGTTTAAAATTAAAAAATCAAAATTTTCGATCTAATTATGCTGTGAATGCTCATAGCAACGTAAAACGAATGCAACATCCATCGCCTCAACAGTCGCCCATGCGAAGACCAAACGACTGGAACCCAAATGTTAGCCGTCCACCAAATCCCTATCATCAAAAACCCATACACCAACAAAATAGATTCAATCATCAGTAAGGTCAGTCACAACCATCAGCATCGAATACTGCAACCCGAACTCCTAATCAGAATCAACAGTCTACATCTCAATTCCAAAATCCACACAATTCTAACAATTTTCAAACAAACCATAGACCCGTAAAATTTGAACCTCCACAGAGTTCAAAAACCAGAGCTCAGTCTGGATAAAAACCACATTTTGCAAACTCTAACAACGTACAACGTAATTTCCACATTGAAGCGACACAAGACGAACCAGACTCCTCTAATCTACCAATGGAAGATGAATCAATTAATGATCAAACAATAATTGATTATGCTCAACCCGACACAGAAGAAGTACTTGAAACTTGCGATAAATTACAAGAATTCAATTTTTTAGATCAGAAAGCTCTTCGCTACCATACTACGAATTTAAGGCGAAGAGTGGAAAATTCTTAAAATTTCTTCTAGACACAGGATCAAATAAAAATTATACAAAACCATGCTATATTAGAAAACCAATAGCCAATCAAAATCCTTTTTATGCAAATTCCGTCAGTGGTAAAATTAAAGTTACACCTCATGCCAATATTTAAATTCTTGGAACAGAAATCGGGAAGTTAAAATTTTTCACATTACAAAAGCTCGAAACTTTGGAATAATTGGAAATGACACTCTTAAAGAACTAGGAGCCGTCATTCATACTGATAAGAATTACGTCATCCTTAAAGGAAAATACAATTTCCCTCTGAAACAATTGAAATCGCAAGCAGTAAATAACGTTGACATTAGAACTTCACACCTGAATCCATATCAGGAAAATAAGATTAAACAAATTATTCGTACCTTTCCTTTATTATATACAGAACCCAATAAAAACTTACCTTTATAACGTCGGTTGAGGGCGAAATCAAAACGATATCAGACTCTCCAGTTTATTCTAAGCCATACCCATGCCCACAACCATTAAAAAATGTAGTGGAAAAGCAAATAGCTGAACTCTTAAAAAATGGAATAATACGACCATCGAGATCCCCATACAATCTCCCCATCATTATTGTATCAAAGAAACTAGACGCATCGGGAATAAAAAAATACCGCCTTGTAGTTGATTACAGGAAACTAAATCTAGTGACTGTACCTGATCGGTACCCCATTCCTGAAATTAGCAATGTTCTCTTTAATCCCCCTCAAAAATTCGGACATCGAAAAGACTGCGTTTTCCGTTAATAACGGTAAATTTGAGTTTACCAGACTCCCGTTTGGCCTTAGTGATGCACCTTCAATTTTTCAGCGCGCAATCTTAAGAGAACATATTGGTATTAGATGTTACTCGTATATATACATCGATGATAATTATTATTTTCAGTCAAACTGAAGAACAACATTTCAAGGATCTTGTGACAATATTCCAAATATTAAATGAAGCTAACGTAAAAGTCCAAATGGACAAATGTGAATTCCTAAGAACGGAAGTAGAGTTTCTCGGATTTGTTATATCTCAATCTGGAATCAAATCAAATCCTACAAAAGTCAGAGCGATAGCTGAATTTCCATTGCCAAAAACATTGAGAGATCTTAGATCTTTCCTTGGCATTTCAGGATACTATAGGCGTTTCATTCGCGATTACGCGAAAATAGCTAAGCCCCTGACATCTATGTTAACAGGATTAGATGGACGAGTGTCCAAAACGCAATCCAAGGTAAAACCTATTCAGATGGATAAAAGTGCGTTAGAAGCTTTCGACGAAATCAAAAATTCCTTGATATCGAATGATGTCATGCTATCATACCCAGATTATAACAAAGATTTAGAATTAACCACAGACGCATCCTACTAAGTAAAGAAGGGAAACCAATAACATTCCTATCAAGAAGCTTGAGTAAAACCGAAGAAGCGTATGCCACAAACGAAAAAGTAATGCTTTCCATTATATGGGAATTAGGCACCCTTCGTAATTTCCTTTACGGATCGAAAAAAACAATAATATTCACAGATCATCTACCGCTAACCTATGCGTTGAGCAATAGAAACACAAACGACAAAATGAAAAGATGGAAAGCCATTTTAGAAGAGTTTAACCATGAACTTAGGTACACTCCAGGAAAGTCAAATGTAGTGGCTGACGCTCTATCCCGCATTCCAAAATCAAAAATTACTTCTCTAACCCCGACACAACACAGCAGTGAAAGCTCATCCCAAAATTTAATTCCAGCAATGGAAATCCCTATAAATGTTTTTAGAAATCAGATAATCCTCAAACTAGGGAAACTAGGGAACACAAGCAGTCACCAATTACAAGTCCCATTCACTAATTTCCGTAGACATATAATAATTGAACCAAATTATACTAAAGAAAATCTCATAGGAATTTTTAAACGATTCCAAGACCCAAAAATAGTAAACGGCTTATCATCCCCTGAAAGAGTAATGGGAGTAATTCAAGAATTATATCGTTTACATTCTTCAAACTATAGAATACGTTACACTCAATCTCTGGTTGAAGATATTTCATCTGAAAGCAGACAAGAGGAAATAATAGTCGAGACTCATTCTAGGGCTCATCGCGGTCCGGATGAAAATAAAAAACAAATATTAGACAAATACGATTTTCCCAGTATGATGAAAAAAATCAAGCAATTCACAAAACAATGCTCGACTTGTAAGAAGAATAAATATGACCGACATCCAAATAATCCCTTGTTAGGTAAAACCCCGATACCAAATTACCCAGGTCACACAGTTCATATCGATATTTTTTCGACCGAAAAACAATTAGTTCTCACTGCAATAGATAAATTCACAAAATTCGCAATAGCCAAAATGATTAACTCTAAAGCAATAGAAGACGTTAGGCGACCACTTCGCGAAATTATTTTTCAATTTGGCGTTCCCCAATATTTAATAATTGATAACGAAAAGTCTTTGAATTCTGAAACAATACAATTCATGCTTAAGGATGAATTGAAAATTAATGTTTTTACCACACCACCTTATAAAAGTGAAGCGAACGGACAGGTAGAACGGTTCCATTCTACCTTGGCCGAAGTAATGAGATGTTTAAAAAAAGAAGTCATAAATAGAAATTTCGAAGAATTTCTTGAAAGAACAGTTAATGAATATAATCATACTTTTCAAACTTCTACGAAAAAAAGACCAGTAGATTTATTTTTTGGCAGAACAGCACATTTTTCACCAGAAGATTACGAGAGAACAAGATTAAGCAATATTGAAAAACTAATGCAGATACAAAATAGAGACATACAATACCATAATAAGTAGAGAGTTAAGATAAAAGATTACACCCCAGGTGAAATAGTTTACGTTAAGCAAAACAAAAGAGTAGGTTCCAAACTGACTAACCGCTATTCTAAAGAAATAGTTCTTGAAAACTTGAAAACAACAATTAAAACAAAATCAGGAAGAATTATTCACAAAAGCCACATTCGAAATTAAAATTGTCATCATTCCTTTTTTCTTCTCTCTTTAGGTTTTTTTTGGAGGCTGCATAGCCGAAGTGCAAAGTTTAGATTACTCATCAAGTGAATTAGTCGCAATAGAAACAGGAACAGCAAAAATCCAAACCGGAACTTTTAAGATGGTTCATATTATAGATCTGGAACCTTCTGAGCATTTAGTAAACGACATTAGAAGCGCAATAGAAAATAACATAACCAAAAACCACCCAACCTATCCTTTCCTTTCTTACGAATTAACACAAATTAACAATATATTAGACAGATTGAAACCGAAAAATAAATATAAAAGATCACTTAACTTTATAAGGACCGCATGGAAATGGATTGCAGGCAATCCTGACCATGACGATTTCCGTATTTTAAGAAACAAAATGAATAATGTATTAATAAATAATAACAAACAAGTGCTAATCAACAGAAATATAATTAATAATATTAATCAAATAAATAATGTGACTAATGAAATAATTAGAAAAATGAAAAACCACGATATGTATAAAAATAACATTGTCTTAATTACACAATATAAGATTAAGTTACTTAAAGAAGAACTTATTAATATAGAATATGCCATACATTGGGCAAAGCAAGGAATTATGAATTCATATATATTATCAATTGAAGAAATAAAAATTGCAAAAGAAATACTTAGAAATGAGAATATTCCCTTTAACAATATAGATGAAGCACTTAACCTAGCAGAAATAAAAATAGCTAGTAATTCAACCTCGATAGTTTATATTATAAGCATACCAAGTGTAACATCAGATTTTTGTAATAAAATTTTAATAAAAGCTGTTAAGAAAACTAATTTTATAAATAAACTTTAGTACGAAAATATTCTGAAATGTCAAAAATCAATAAATGGCATCAAATTAGATTGTAAGTCATATAATAATTTAGCTATATGCCCTAATCATAATATTGTAGATTTAAGCGGCACATCATGCATCCCTAACCTACTCCAAAGCACAAAAGCAAATTGTCCCAAAATCAATGATCAACATATCCCGAAAATAGACGAAATCTCCATAGGAATTATCCTACTAAATCAGTTTAACGGAAGCTTGGTACAAAACGACAACGAAACATTGGAACTAACTGGCACGTTCATCATTAAATCTCAAAATTCATCAATAAAAATCGACAATAAAACTTACACATCCAACATAATAGTTTCCACTCTGAAGCCATTACCTGCAATCGCACAACTCTCCACAGCAGAAGACATAGAAGAGTTACTATCGCTGGAAATGCTAAAAGAACTAAATAATAATAACATAGAAGTCATCCAATTACTAGAAGCAGAACACCATGCAGTAAAAATTACAAACATCGGATTAACACTAGCCATATCTATGTTTGCATTGGCCCTCATAATGAAAGTCATCTGGAATAATCGCTCAGCACAAATCCAAGTCACCAATGTACTCGAAAAAGAAAGCAAAGAGATGGAAGAAGTACCAACACATATTTCTAGCCAAGAAAAGAAAAGAGACCAACAAGAAATATTGCCACCGAAGCCAGCCCGAATCCACCAAATTCCGTTCTTTTGAAAACTAGTTATCAAACGAGGAAGTTTGAAACTTAGCGGGGAAGAGTTAACCACAACACAATAAATTCTTCAATTGCACCTGAACCAAACTTCCGCCACGCGATTCACTTCATCATTTACATTTTGCACATGCACACCCACACATATTCCACATCTCAGAATCTTCGCACAGATCACTTACACATCTCAATCATGTTCCAGATTCATGTTGCCGACGTTGCAAATGAAGACAAGCGGACACCACCTGCATTCCATCACGTCCCAAAATCCCATTCATCGCGCATTAGTTAAGTTAGGTGTTAAGTATAACTTTGTCAGATCAGTAGTTAAGTTGTATTTTGTATTTGACTGAATAAAGAGGCTTCTCCTCCTCCTAAATGAAAAAAATTATTTTTTTATTTAAAATAAACTTTAAATAGTTTAACTTATATGTTGTCCGTCCCTTTTTTGCAAATAATATTAACTATTGAATTCACTTTTCATGTAACTAGAAGTAGCAAAGAACCGAACCATAGGATGTTCATATATCATTCAACGAAGAACGAGATAATTGTGAACATACAAGTTCGTTCAAGGCCGGGGAGAATGTTGCAGCTGTTTCACAATATTATAAACATTATTACTTATATTGTTTGAGATTTTAAATAATAAACTGAGCAAATACTCGACATGTAAACAAACAAAAACTTGTACTAAAAATGTCAAAGTAAACACAAATTATTGAAATATGTGCATATGTTGTATTACGGAAAAAAATATCACAATCAAAAAACGTCAGATAATTGTGTATAAATAGCAAAACATTCAAGAATAAAATAACTGTATTTTATATCGTTGAAAAGGCAGTTGTTTATTTTACCCAGTTTATACTGTATTTTACAATAGACAGTATTTTTCTCGACACAGTTTTTATAAACAGTTTATTTCTTTAAAAGCAAAATTTAACTTCTTAACTGAATTAACGACTTACAGTCACATAGTCTAGAAACTACTCGTATTTCCACAGATTTGAACATGACTTCTCGCCATTTTGATCAAATTCACCGAACAAAATAAAAGACTCCTCAAAAAAATTCGTAGGAACCTGCTGCATGCATGTATTAATTAGTGCGATGAATCTATCAAAACACAAGCAGAGTGATATATTAAATATACCAAGTAGTGGCTAAAATTCTAATAGAATTAATTAGATTTGAGCGTCTGCGAAGATAAAATTACCGAGAAGAGAATACATCCCAAAAAACTGGGTGGATAGTATGGTGCTTTCAAAGCTGAAGAAGTGAGGAAGCGTCGTAGACATAAGTGAACTAAACTATTGTAGATAGTTACTCCCACCAAACCAACAACCAAAATTTAATATAGTCAACATAAATGTACACTCATCCCTTCACACATGCTATTACTATAATGATGTACAGCTATAACTAAGAGATTGTCGTTGGCTTACCAGACCAACAATTTGACAAAAAACACGATTCCTTTATAAACAGAACTATGATTCTAAACTTAAAACTACTCCGCTGCCCCATGTGGGCCTGCAAGACACATACAGGGATGTCGGTACAACGCGGAAGTCTATTGAGTAGAAATTCTTCACTTTGATTCCCCCTTTGCGAATAAAAAAAAAAAAAAACATTCCTTACACGCTAACACATAGAACTCTAAGTGGACGTCTATAAACAATATTGTAAAATGTTTGTGTGGGTACAAATAATAGAACTTATTCTTTCCAATACAATCCCTTTATTCAGTACAGTTACAATTCACTATTTAATTCTTTCTCTCAGTACAATTCAATTCCTCAACCACTTATACTTTTCTTATCTTTTACTTAAACCACTTAATCACTTCTTCTAATTAACACTTCAAATTCAACTTTGGAACTGATCTGCATACCTTTGGGATGCTGGTATTTATACTCGAATGACATACTTCGAGAACAATCCTCGCCACCCAGCGTCCCATACAATTTCCAATTTGCTAGAAAATTCGATTCTACTCTCCAGTCGAGACTTTGCTAATCCAGTATCGAAACCTTCTAGTCTTCGAGTTTCGACATTTTCTGCTAGATGTCGCTGCTCACATTTGAGTGGTTGTCACAATATTTACTCGCCCTCTGAATAGTTGTATTTTGTGAAGTTATTTTCTAAAAGTTATTTTGAAGTTATTTTTTTAAAGACATTTTGTCTTTTAAAATATAATGTGAGTTCATGAGTAAACCAGGCATATATCAAGACTCATATATATATATACAAAACTAGTGCAATATTACATACATCGTTAGCTTGGTCAATATCGTCGCATACGATCCATTTCTGTCAGGATATAACTATTACATAGCTTTATCCGGTTATCTTTGCACATCCGAGTTTGGATTACAATAAGACCAATTTTAACTTGACTTTCATTTCATTCATTCTTCATCAACCCGCATATTTTCCCCAAAACTTCAAAAGGCGAAAGATATAATTAGAAAGGCATACGAGAAATCTCAAATCTTCCATGAAAATAACTATGAAAATATCATCAACTTCATTTGTACTTTTAAATTGTATACCTGGTAATAAAAATTTGTTAGTATTGTGATAACCACTTAAATGTGAGCAGCGACATCTAGCAGAAAATGTCGATACTGGAATAACAAAGTCTCGGCTGGAGAGTGGAATCGAATGTTCTAGCAAATTGGAAATTGTATGGGACGCTGGATGGCGAGGATTGTTCTCGAAGTATGTCATTCGAGTATAAATACCAGCATCCCCAAGGTATGCAAGTCAGTTCTAAAGTGTAATTTGAAGTGTTAATTAGGAGAAGTGATTAAGTGGTTTAAGTAAAAGATAAGAAAAGTATAAGTGGTTGAGAAATTGGATTGTATTGAGAGAAAGAATTAAATAGTGAATTTTAACTGTACTGAATAAAGGGATTTGTATTGAAAAGAATAAGTTCTATTATTTGTACCCACACAAACATTTTACATTGGTGTCAGAAGTGGGATAGGACTTATTGTGTGTAAAAAAAAAAAACTGTGTTTTCTGACTATTGAAAAAGCTAGAATGGGTCGAAAACTATTGCAGTTGACCCTCGTCCAACTCAAATCCGAGTTGAACAAGAGAAGCCTCAGCGCCAGTGGAGGAAAAAGTGACCTGGTGCTCCGACTTCAGGAGGTTTTGAACAACGAGGGACATGATCCTGATGCATATTCCTTTGATGTTGACGAGGATGAACAGACAAGTACCGGCAATGACATGGCTGCAATGATGCAACTCCTCTTATTAAAAATAGACGAACAAAACAAAAAAATGGACGAACAAAACAAAAAAATGGACGAACAGAAGAACAGTCTCGACTTACAAAAGAAAAATCTGGAAGAACAGAAGAACAGTCTGGAACAAAAAATGGACGAACAGAAGAGCAGCATTGAACAAAAATTCGACGACCAAAAGAATAGTCTAGAACAAAAACTGGAAGAACAAAATAACGTTCTACACCAAAAGTTCGAAGAAATAGATAACAAATTTGAAAGAATAGAGAAGAATGTTGGCGAAAAATTCGAACAAATGGACAACAAAGTTGAGCAACTGGCAAAAGTGCTCGAAACAGTGCGAAAAAAGAAACTCCGAGAATGTTCTTTAAGCGGTCCAAGGAGAAAAGAGTTTAAGCCTCCTTCATTCGATGCCAGACCTCATGGTCTACTTATAAGAAGCAGTTTGAAATGGCTGCCTGTGCAAACGACTGGGACAATGAGGAAAAGTGCTTTGCCCTAACAATGGCCTTGCACGGTCCTGCAGCAGAATTGTTGCAAACAGTAGATATCGAAAAGCACAAAGATTATGTGACTTTAGTACAGGCTATCGAGAAACGGTTTGGGGATAGCCACATGCAGGAGGTCTACAAGGTCCAATTGCAAAGCCGAACGCAGCAAAGAGGAGAAACACTGCAGCAGCTCCAAGCAGACGTGAGTAGACTTGCACATCTGTCATACCCCACCGCAGGCCAGGAAATTATCGACGAAATGGCAAAAGATGCATTTATCAGGGGAATTGCAGATTCGAAGCTACAGTCAGCAGTAAGGATGGCCGGGAAAAGAACCCTTGCTGAAGCACTTGCCTTCGCTCTGGCGATGGAAGCAGCCAATCAAGCTTCCAGGGGAACACATTTCGTCAGGGAAGTAGCATCTGTCGAATGTTCCTGCACAAGAATTAGTGCCGAGGAACGAGATACTCGACGGGATAGACGAATAATGCGCTGCTGGAATTGCAATAAAATAGGACACCTTCAAAGGCAGTGTAAAGAACCGTTGCGACGAAAAGACTGCCCTCACTGTGGTGACAAGCAAATAGAGGAAGAAACCCGCAGAAACAGCTATCAAGAAGCCGGTCAACCGAAGCCATCAGTCGGGAAATGCTTAAGCACCAACTTCGCGGGGCAGAAGTTGGTAGCAGGAGTCGACGGCCCCAGGGCCATCATCCAAGTCTCGCTGGCAAAACGACGCAGCGAAAGCCTTCTAGTAGAAGTAGTCAGTGGAAAAGAAAAATGGATGGCAACAATAGACACCGGTGCCACGGCCTCAATCATCAGGAGGAATCTTGTGCAGAAGTCTTGGCTGCATAACACTAGCAGTTGCTGCTTGCGAACAGCTACAGGAGCAACGATTAAGGTATATGGTGAAGTCCGCATAAAAATCCAACTGGCCGGAATAACATTCACTCACGCGTTTCTGGTAGCTGACATATGTGACGAGTGCATCATTGGTACAGACTTCATGAGAGAACATGGACTTGTAGTCGACTTGGGGGCACAAACCCTGAAATACGGAAACATGGAGATACCAATGATATACGGAAACGCCAATACCACAGTCTCAAATGTCGTCATCTGCAGCAATCAGAGTCTAGAGCCTTCGTCAGAAGCAATTTTGTGGGCAAAAGTGGAAGGTGGTCCTGGTAGCCACCGATTCTATTTGATGGAGCCAGAAAAGAAAAGAGACTTCATGGTGGGAAAGACCTTAGTGGAGCCAAAGAACAACATGGTCCCTGTAAGGATTCTAAATCCAAAGACATTCAGTGTAAAGGTGAAAAAGGGGGAGATAGTGGGAAAATGCGTACCTGTTGAGGCTATATCGACCACAACGGAAAAAAAGTGTGCAAAACCGGTCACAACAGTTCAGAGCATAAAAATCAAGAACAAAATTCTCAGCCTCTGTAATCTGGGCGAAGATCAGCGAATCCTGGCAGAAAAACTAATCGGTGAGTACGCTGATATATTTGCTACACAAGACGGAGAATATGGACGTACGCATATTGTTCAACACCACATTGACACCGGAGACGCTCGACCAATCCGTCAACCTGCAAGGCGTCTTCCATTGGCAAAGCAAACAAAAGTTGCCGAAATGATGTCGAAGATGAAAGCTGAGGGAGTGATTGAAGAATCGCAAAGACCGTGGGCATCTCCAGTGGTCCTCGTGAAGAAGAAAGATGGCAGCACGAGATTTTGTGTAGACTACCGACGTCTCAATGATGTCACTAAAAAGGACAGCTACCCACTTCCGAGAATCGATGACACTTTGGATATGCTTTCTGGAGCGAAATGGTTTTCAACACTTGACTTGAAGAGCGGTTACTGGCAGGTAGAGATAAATCGTACGGACCGTGAGAAAACTGCCTTTACTACAGGAAGCGGTCTTTGGCAGTTTTCAGTGATGCCGTTTGGACTGTGCAACGCTCCGGCCACCTTCGAGCGACTAATGGAACGAACATTGCAAGGACTCACCTGGAAAACCTGCCTAGTATATTTGGACGACGTTATCGTCATAGGTAAGACGTACGAGGAGCACCGCGAAAATCTAAAAGAAGTGTTTGAGAGGCTACGAAGTGCTCATTTAAAGCTCAACCCGGAAAAGTGCGCCTTGTTTCGTCCGGAAGTAAAATATCTGGGTCACATTATATCAGTGGAAGGAGTAAGAACGGATCCTGACAAAATCGAAGCCGTGAAAAGTTGGCCTTCTCCAAAAGATAAACACCAACTGAGAAGCTTCTTGGGACTCGCCACGTATTACAGAAGGTTCGTAAAGGATTTTGCTGGCATTGCAAAGAGCCTGCATCAATTTACAGAAAAAGGCCGACAGTTCAGGTGGTCTGGAGAATGCGAAAAAGCATTTCAAGAACTGAAGCGACAGCTGTGCAATGCCCCCATCTTGGGTTACCCGACGCCCGGAAAAATATTCATCGTAGACGCAGACGCTAGCAATGTTGGGGTCGGAGCTGTGATTTCCCAGGTTCATGATGGTCAAGAGAAAGTGGTCGCATATTACAGTAAAGTACTCTCCAGACCTGAAAGGAACTACTGTGTAACCCGGCGCGAGCTTCTGGCTTTAATTCTGGCTACGAAGCATTTCCATAAGTACCTCTACGGACAAAAGTTCATTCTCCGGACAGACCACGCAGCTCTGAAATGGCTACTCCAATTTAAGAACCCTGAAGGCCAAGTTGCAAGATGGATCGAGCAGTTGCAGGGCTACGACTTTGAAGTGCAACACCGCAAGGGAATACTCCACTCAAATGCTGATGCTCTCTCTCGTCGACCGTGCGGGGTAAAATGCGAACACTGCAACCGTAAAGAAGCGAAAGAACAGGCAACTATCCAAATGATCAGGACTGAGCCAATAGAGGGTTGGAGCATAGACGAAATCCGTTCCTCCCAACAGGCAGACAATGATATCGAACCAATATTGGCCTGGAAGGAACACGAGGAAAGACTAAGCTGGCAGCAGATATCAGATCGGAGCCAAACTCTGAAGGCATACTGGGCACAGTGGGACTCGCTTTTTGTGCAAGATGGATTGCTGAAGAGAAAATGGGAAAGTGCAGATGGGACAACATCTCGTATGCAGCTAATTGTGCCACGGTCCAGAGTCAACCAAGTGCTCCATGAAATACATGACGGAATCTCAGGAGGCCATTTAGGACTAAATAAGACGTTGGAAAAGGTAAGGGAACGTTTCTATTGGCTAAGCGCTAAACAAGATGTCGAGAATTGGTGCAAAAAGTGCATAAGGTGTGCGGCTACCAAGGGTCCAAAAGTAAAGCCACATGGACAAATGCAACAATACAATGTCGGAGCACCTTTCGAACGAATAGCCATCGACATCGCTGGGCCGTTTCCCGAAACCTTTAATGGAAACCGATATACTCTCGTAGTCATGGATTACTTCAGTAAGTGGCCGGAAGTGTTTGCCATCCCAAATCAAGAGGCTAAGACCGTAGCCGAACAGATAGTCAACAACTGGGTGAGCAGATTTGGGGTCCCAATGGAGCTGCACTCTGATCAAGGGCGAAACTTTGAATCAAAAGTCTTCCAGGAAATATGCCAATATTTGGGAATAAGAAAGACAAGGACAACGCCACTACACCCTCAATCTGATGGAATGGTCGAGCGATTCAATCGGACCTTGAATGAGCATCTATCTAAGGTTGTCAGCAACTGCCAGCGGGATTGGGATCGACACATACCCCTCTTCTTAATGGCCTACCGAAACGCGGTCCATAGCTCAACAGGGCACACACCATCCGAGATCTTATTTGGTCAAACAATTCGGTTGCCAAGTGAAGCAAAATTCGGATCCCCACCGACGGAGCCCAAAGAGGTGAACGAGTACGTGAATGACTTACGCAGCAGGATTCGTAAATTGCATGAAGACACCAGAGAAAAGATGAAGCTAGCAAGCAGCGCATGAAAACTAGGTACGATATCAAGGCGAAATCTTCCGGTTTCAAAGAAGGAGATCTGGTTTGGCTGTATAATCCTCAGCGTAAGAAAGGCAAATCACCAAAATTGCAACAGGACTGGGAAGGTCCATACAAGGTGATAACCCGCATTAATGACGTTGTCTACCGGATCCAGCGTGGGGATCGAGGAAAATTTAAAGTGGTCCATTTGGATAGAATGTGTCATTTCAACGGGATGCTGAATGACGAAGTTGTTCGGGACGAACAACTGTAGGGAGGGAGCAATGTGACAACCACTCAAATGTGAGCAGCGACATCTAGCAGAAAATGTCGAAACTCGAAGACTAGAAGGTTTCGATACTGGATTAGCAAAGTCTCGACTGGAGAGTAGAATCGAATTTTCTAGCAAATTGGAAATTGTATGGGACGCTGGGTGGCGAGGATTGTTCTCGAAGTATGTCATTCGAGTATAAATACCAGCATCCCAAAGGTATGCAGATCAGTTCCAAAGTTGAATTTGAAGTGTTAATTAGAAGAAGTGATTAAGTGGTTTAAGTAAAAGATAAGAAAAGTATAAGTGGTTGAGGAATTGAATTGTACTGAGAGAAAGAATTAAATAGTGCATTGTAACTGTACTGAATAAAGGGATTGTATTGAAAAGAATAAGTTCTATTATTTGTATCCACACAAACATTTTACAGTATATTCCTACTCGTACCCATGCTTACTTCCTTACCCTCTATTTCATGCTTTGCTTAAAAATTAATTTGATGTATATGATTACATTTGTCAAGAAATACATTACCTCTATGTTGAAAAAAGATAGATTTCTGCTGCAGAGAGGTGCATGATCACACATGCTAATGTCATTAAAAATTCTCTTAAAGTATTGATATCTTACAAATTATAGTTTTGCTTCGTAAGTAAAAATACCTTCACACAAATTAATTATTTATTATTAATTAATAGAACTAATTTCATATGTACATATGTTCATAAAAATTTTAAGTAATAAATAAATAAATTATTTAACAATATTGCTTCTTATAGACACCAATTTTTTTACCTTAATTGATATTGAATTTAAATCATAAGATTTTGTTTACTTTAGCGAAATTAAGATTTTATGCTATCGTTTAACGGACATCGTGTTGCTGGGAAAGCAGGCTATGGAGGAGTTGCGACAAATTTTTTCTAATGTTAAGCGCCAAAATGCTGCCCGAAAATCAACGCTATAGAATGCATATATGAATGGATTAATGGCACTATTAAACCATCCCAACCAGGTAAGTACTTTAGTTAAAGTTATGCTGACCTGATCCTTTTTAAGAAAGGGGGTTAATAAATAATACACAAAAAAAGGTAACCAACAAGCAATGAATCCTCCCACAACGATGCTAAGAGTTTGAGTGGTTTTATTTTCTTTTTTAAGTAAACTTATTCTATTTGATAAAGATTTCTGATGAGTAGTTGAATTTCCGTAATGCCTCATACTATTTGTTCGATAAATTCCTGTGGAACACTGTCTCTCGGCAGTCCAATTTTTTGAAGAGGTGGGCCTTTTGCTGGGTCGAGTACATAATGCGGAAGCACAAAATTCATATGAGTTCTTTTTTATGATTAAAGTGCTATCATCTATTACATTAACTTCGTTCTGTTCTTTGCCTGTAGTCTGTTCTGAAAGAGTTTTTGCAGCTGATTGCCGTTTCTGAGTGGGACTAAGTTCCTGACCAAAGAACTCATCCTTCTCATCGCTATCTGCTTCTGTAGTAGTATACGTCTTCAATTTCTAAAAATAAAATATATGATTCGTAAGGTACAAACCAAAAATTATGTTAGTGAATAAATATTAATCTAATTTATTTGCTAAGAGAGGAATTTAAATACATGCCTTATTATTGTGTAACTTGATATCAGTTAAATCATCATGTCTAGATGCAATCACACATGAAATTTTTGCATACACGTAGATCATAACCATCATTGGAATAAAAAAAGATCCCATTGCGGAGAATATCACGTATCCTTCGTTTTGATTGTACCGACATTCTTTAAGATTTCTCCGTCCAGGCTCATACCTAAAGAAAGTTTTTGTACTTAAAACAAACACTTAATATTTTAAAATAAACATTTTCATTGTACTATTTGAAATACGATACAATTACGGATTGAATGAGATGAGTATCTACATAATTTTCGGTCATCATTAGGATTATATAAATTGATGTATGCCGATTATATTACAATAATAAATGTTTTCATCGGTTTTGGAAGTATTTTAATATACCTACCTTGGGAATATTTAAATGAGCCTGATATTCCACATTTCGATGTCACTGTTATTTATATAAGTGTATACATTTATAATTTATTTATAGATTTGACCAATAGTAATTGCTATTGTAATTTTTTTTTTGTCGGAAATCAAAATTCTTTAAAGCTACGAGTATTAGGACAAAACTAAAAATGTGTTCAACAATCGATTACATAAAATAGTAAAAGCTAAACTGTAATATATGTAAAATGGCAACACCCTAATTGCACAAGGTGCTACCAGCACAAACAAATGGGGCTTGGTTAGACCCCTTCACTTGCGGGTGCAGATTCCCATAAACCTCCAAAAAATGTATCGAAAAAAGAAAATACAACGAAAAATAGGGTAGGAGATCCTGTTTCAGAAAAAAATTGTGAACCAGCCTAAGGAAAGCTCCATGAGCTTGAGTTACTATGTACCCAACTAAAAAATTAAATATGTTTAATATTTTAAAAGAGGAAACTAAAAAACCAGTGAAGAAGAGCTGGTTTTGAAAACCACAAGGCACCCAGAAGAGAAATCGTATCGTCTCCTGGGATTACGCCTCTCAACTTAATCGATGAGAAAAAACTGCATCAGCTACAACTGCAACTTTTACCACCTATCGTGTGGGAGTCAATTTAAGTATAAGTTTAGACAGGAACCCAGAGTTGAGCGGCAGGAATTACAGTGGGGAATAAAAATGGGCAAAAAAAAAGGGAGCTTAAGAATAAAGTCAAAGAAAAGAGCAAGGAAGAAGGTCAATGACATTGAGCGGAAATTCAGCTGACCATCGTTCGATGCGGTCAGCTGTTGAGTGGTTGGTGTCAGACGATTTCTACGGCAAGGTCTTTGGATGAGTCGCCGTGCAAGGTCGTGGCATAATTTTCTAGGAGTTTTTTTTTGGGTTCGACAGTGTCGGAGTAATGAAGTAACTAGACATATCTTTTTTTCTTGTGCAAAACACAAATAAAGTAGTGTTCCAGGCATAAAAAAAACAACAAAAAAAAACATTTTTATTATACTTTTGAGTCTGGATTACCCCAAGATAGTGTCGGAGATATCGATATCGTATATATCGACATTTTTGCTGTTGAATCGGGATTGCTTCAAGAGATAGTGTGCGCGAATGCCGAGCTAAAGAAAAAAGGCACAAATAAGTTAATTAAAAATTGCCACCGGGTGCGCAATCCTCCCACGGGTAAACCCCAAAAAAAAAAAAAATTATTACTAACCCTTAAAGGGAAATTGTTTTTTTTTAATACCCATGTGTATGCGTGTGTTAAGAACGTCCTGGGTGTGAGCTTGTTGAGTGAAAATCCTGCGTTTTTTTTTATTCAGGGCTCTTAGTTAAATACCCGAATCGTACCGCTAAAAGCTACATCGCCTGCAAGAGGTGCTCCGCTGGGCAACCACCACAACAACAACAAGAGAAAAAAAAAACAAGAAATTAAAAGTGAACAAAGGAAAAGAAAAAAAGAAGATATTTAAGAATAAAACACAGACAGACAAGTAAAAAAAAAAGTTTTGAAGTTATTGAATTAGTGTAGTAGATATATATGAGTATGTACAATAACCAATTCAGATTAAGTTAGATATTGTAGGTCCATAGATTTGAGTTGTTTTTTTTTTGAATTTGATGTGTAGAGTAAGGATGGGCTGTAAGTTTAGGTTTTTTTTAATTTTATTTTATTATTTATTCGGTTGTGCGCGGAAAAAAATAATGTTTTCTTTATGCTGGCGCCAGAACTACGAGTGATCTGAAATCCGGTAAGTCCTATGTATGTATATAGGAGTGTCGTGGGATGCGCATTTCAGTAGAACAATAAATAAAAGTTTTATACCTTCACTATGAAGTGCTCTATTTGTAACGAAAAAATTGAAAGGAATTGTTCCACTAAAATATCAAGTAGTGATTGCTTTGCATTCTTTCATCTATCCTGTGTAAATATAAGTGAACAAGATGCTGATTTTATGTGCTCTTCCGGAAAGATTTTCCGTTGTGACAAGTGCGAAGTGCTCAGGCGTAGATCTATGCGGATGCCTGATACAATTATCAGCAACAACAACAAACAATGCGGAGAGAGAAAAGAAAATGCACCGTCCTCCACTGCTAACCGAAAGCAAGGAACTAACAACAGAGGTCAAACTACTGAAGCACATCTAGATACACCTGCACACACTGAAGCTGAATCAGAATTCACTCTCCAAATGATTTACCTTAAGCTAACCAAGCTGGAAGAAACAAACAACCGCTTCCTGGCTTCACTCAACGAGCTACGAACCGAAAATGCAGAGCTGAAAGCGAAGGTAAATTCACTGGAAAGTAAACTAAATTGGCAACAGCAACATCTGCTCTCTAACTGCATCGAAATTGTGGGTGTATCAAATGTAACCTACAGTAATGTTATGAACAAAGCCCAGACAATACTCCAGAATGCTTTGTTAATTGATGTTCCCGATACTGACATAGAGAGATGCAGCGGATCATGAGTGTGAAGAAGAAGAAGAAGGGAAACCTAATTTCAAACGCGACTATTAACGAGAGCGCCCACAGCAGCAACAGCAACGACAAAATGCAAAGCGGGATTTACATCAACGATGCTCTTACGTCATACACAAGGGCTCTTTTCATGCAAGCGAAAGAAGTAAGAAAGGGGAAACAGTATAAATTTGTGTGGTTTAAGAACAACCAAATACTTATGAGGAAGGAGGAAGGTGGAAAAAACATCTCGATTAAATCTTTTACTGATCTTGAACTTGTTTGAATAATGAATTCTGAATTTAATGACACAAATGATGACTTTTCTATCCTCGATCTAAGTTTTTCAAATTGTGATAATGTTATTAAAAATAGTTCATACTCTATAAACAAACTGTTTGTTGTACACCAGAATATTAGAAGTTTGAGAGAAAACTTAGCATCTCTTGCTACC
The DNA here is from genome assembly GCA_949129095.1 of Volucella bombylans. Classification (NCBI taxonomy): domain Eukaryota; kingdom Metazoa; phylum Arthropoda; class Insecta; order Diptera; family Syrphidae; genus Volucella; species Volucella bombylans. Next base: position 238,762,883 of record OX422140.1, read on the forward strand.
TACCTTGATTCTTTTCATTGCATTCCGGATATTATTAATGTTTCTGAAATTTGGATTTATGGGTTTGAAATTAACGATTATCATCTACCGGGTTTCCTTTTCTTTTTCAATCCAAATGAAAATTATGCTGCGGGCGGTATCGGCTGTTTTATTAAAGAGAAACTAATAGTTCATGAAGCTAAGTATGTCGACTTTCAGAGCGCAGACATTCTAAAGGTTTCTGTTGGGTTTAATCAGATAGATTTTGTTCTTTTGTCTGTTTATCGTCTACATATGTTCAATGTTTTGGCATTCATAGGAGAATTTTCTTGTCTGCTGAACACAGTAAAAGAAAAAACCTAATTATTTTGGGAGATTTCAATATTAATCTCTTAGATAGTAGCGGAACTGTGTCAAATTACTTGGCCCTCTTGGCCTTCCACGGTTTAGCTAGTTTTATAAATGAACCCACTTGGTTGTCTTCAGGTACGTGTTTGGATCATATTTATGGACGATTTGCAGACTTTCCATTGAATGCCTGCGAAAGGTGCACATATGACTTGCAAATCACTGATCACTCAATGATAGGTTTATTGGTGAATACTTTTCAAAGCAAAAAGACCAGCCATAACGAAGTTAATAGCCAAAAGCAAAAAACAAGAATAGATTTTATAAAGCTGGCAAATCGTCTACTTTATGAGTCCTGGGACGATGTTTACATGGAAAGTGATGCTTCTGTTTCTTATGATGTGTTCATAACTCGCCTTAATAAATTTATATCAAATTGTTCCTCTACGGAACCCTTGAAAAAATCTAAAAAAGACTAAAACCCTGGATATCTAGTCAACTCATTGAAAAAGTTAACGTGAAACACAATCTTAGAATAAAATGCTCCAAGAATCCCATGAACCTTAGGCTGAAAAATAAGTTTAAAAAGCTATGTTTGGATTTAAAAAAAGAGATCGCTTTTTGCCGCGATAATTATTATCGAACTAAATTCATTTCTGCTAAGGGTGACCTTAAATCAGAATGGCAAGTAGTGAATGATATTCTGAACAAGTCTCGTTCTACAACAAAACCCCATTCAATTTGTGTGAGCAATTGCGAACTGTTTGACAAACTTGACATTGCTAATGCTTTCAATGAGTATTTCACCTCAATAACAAACAGCATACCAACACAAACAGTTCTGAGAAATTGCACTCGTTGTTACAATTCACTAAGTGGGGGTGGTGACCTGTCGCACTATACGAGCTTTGCCTTCGAACCTATCACTGCTTTAGAGCTCCTAAAAGCAATTAGATCCCTAAAAAAATCGAACTCTTGTGGCTTTGATAATATTTCAAATATACTTGTTAAACAAATAGCATGCCATGTGATTGACGTCCTGGCAGTCATTTTTAATCGCAGCATATTTGCAGGAACATTTCCCGGGGCACTCAAATGCGCTGACGTAATTCCGCTGTTTAAAAAAGGCTCTGCAGATGATATGAAAAACTATAGGCTAATTTCACTTCTGCCCACTTTTAGAAAATTATTTGAAAAAGTTACTAAAGAGAGAATAAGGTCTTAATTGAAAAAAATTTAGTTTTTCAATCCAATGCAATTTGGTTTTCAGCAGGGTAAATCTACCGAAGACGCTCTTCTAAATTTTTGCTCAAATATTTTATGTAACCTTGATGGTAAAAAATTAACTGCTGGTTTATTTGCTGACACCACAAAAGCCTTTGACATGGTCAACCATACTATACTGTTGGATAAAATGGAAAAAGCGGGTTTTCGTGGGTTCATACTAGAGTGGCTTAGATCATACCTAGCAAACTGATCTCAAAGAGTGAAGATTGATGGTATGAGAAGCGAGATTCGTTTCTTTAGTTTGGGAGTTCCTCAAGGTTCTGTGTTGGGACCCATTTTATTTCTAATTTATATAAATTCACTGTTTTTACTAAACTTCAGAAGTAGAATTACGGCGTTTGCTGACGATGTTGGCTGCTCATATGGCTCTGAAAGTGTCTTGGATTTAATCTCCGACATTAATTGGGATCTTAGTCTATTAAGAATTTGGTTCACAGAACACAATTTGAACATTAGCTCAAAGACAAAAATAATGTTTTTTAACCTAGCTTCCCCAATGTGTATGAATGCGGACGTTTACTTGTGATTCTAGTCAAACACTTCCAACATTTTGTAGCAGTCTTAACTGTAGTGATAATTGCTTTTTAATTGAGGAAGTAGACGAGTTTAAGTATCTTGGCCTCACAATTGATTCTAGGATGTCATTTGCCAGCCACACAGAGTCCCTAAGGAAATATTTTCGAAATACCCTGCGACACTTTTTTTATCTAAAAAATGTTTGTTCAAAGCAATTATTAAAAATCATTTATTATGGTGTCTTTCACGCTAAACTCCAGTATAGAATTGTTTGTTGGGGGGGCGTATATCTGAATAAAATCAAGCCTTTACTAGTCTTACAAAAAAGTGTAGTGAGGAAAATCTGTAACAAGAATCGGCGTTATCCAAATTTCCCATTGTTTTGTGATATGAAAATTCTTCCAGTTCGTCATTTGTACTGTTTTAAAGTATTGAAAACGTTCTTTCAGAGATCAGGAAATTTAAATTACAGACTTATATCTGATTACAATCTACGGAGAAACTTTTCCTATGTTGTGACTGTACCCGTTTTTCGTACAACTGCATTTCGGAATTTTTATAATATCCCTTCATGTCGACTATTTAATAAGCTCCCTTTAAATATTAAAATGATAAGAATTTCTGGAATGTATGAAAGGTCCATAAAGTCTTGGCTTTTTAATTATGATTCACAGAACGTGCAATACCTTCTCTCTGATATTCTGGTGTAAATAATGTTTTTTTTTCTTCTAACTTCTTCTTAACTTTTCTTTATTTTTAACTTTTCTTTATTTTTATGTAGTTCTTTTATTTTGATTTGCATCCTTCACTTTTTTTGTAAATATAATTGTATATCAAATTAACTTGTTCTTTGAATGTAATTAAACGGGTCACCCCACACACATATTAAGAATATTAAAAATAATATTAAAACATTGAAGTGGCATTTGGCACTATTTTTAATACTTTGTGTAAAGAAAATATAAAATGTCACTATATTATTTCTATTATATATATTTTTTTAATATACTTAATGAATTATTGCGTTCAAATCATGTAAATTTTATACATGTATTATATATAATGAAATAAAAAATACTACTACTACTACTACTACTACCACTACTACTAAGTTTTTTTTGGCTAGAATAACAGTAGCCATACAGAATTGTTTTTTTTTTTTTAATTGAATTCAAAAAAAGAAAACTTAAACATATTAGTTATTAAGTTTTATTTTGTGAATTTATCTTTTTTTAATAAACCCAATTGTTATTGTCATGAATTGAATTAAGTTTTTTAATAATGATGGAGTAAAAACGTTGTCGCAAGTGGTGTGTGGAGGGGCGGACCAACCGTCCTTCGATGGGGCGACTGTGACGAGACATGACGCAAAAACGATGACGACATGACAGGACTGGAAGGAATTTCGATTAGGGGCTACCATTCACAGTTTTGGCCAGAATGGTAGCAATTGGTCGGGTTTAAGTGTGAGTTGGCCATCCTCAGCCAACAACACCCGGCTTATTTCAGGTCGTGACGAGCTGTCATCACTGTGTGACCCTGGGACATATTATTCGGTGTAGGGTACGTAGGGTTAAGTTAGTTTTAGGTTTAGTTATAAGTCGTTATTTCAGTTCGGTAGTTAGGGATTAGGTTAGTGTAGGTTTAGTTAGCTACATCGCGCTAGTCCCGGTCTTGCACAGTGGTGATGGCACACAGATGTGATCCTGCTGTTACTTTTCTTCTTTTTTTCTATCATATTTCTCTCCTCCTATCTTTTAAGTCCGTCCATAAAATAACGTAGCTTTCTCCAGGCTATCCTTGTTTTCCTTTTTTTTATAATTCGGCACGAAGCAAAAAGGTAAGTTGAGTTGCGATCTACGGGGTAGTGGCAAAAACCAACCCAATCCGATGAGCTAGAGCCGAGCAACCGCGAGCGCGCCACTGTTAACTACTCCTTCATCATGGATGCCTCCGTGTCCAACTGACTCCTTACAATGTCGCCAAACGTAACGGCTAGTCCGCTAGTTTTTTTCTTTTTCAAAATTTTTACTTTCCTATCCATCTTTTATTTCTCCAAGATCACATTCTGATTATGCTTTTTGTTTCTGAGCAGATCAACGGTGGCTGTCCGGTCTCTAGGCGAGAAGCCAAGGTACTCTGTGAGGTAATCGGTAATCTGTAAAGGATCCAAAAGCGGACTAGAAGTGAGAGGTCGATAAGCTGACTGCTATCCGATACAGTTAGCCTTAGGGTGACTTATATTGAAGCGTGGACTTGAGATCATGAACTTCTAGTCGTGTTGAAGTATAACCTGGACATTCTCTGCCAGCCTGGGATTTGGTTCAGCCATATACCCAGTGTGGAGGAAAACTAAGGGTTATGCTTAAGCACTCGTTACGATACTGAAATACCATTCTCCAATATACGTGATAAGACAGTACATTACGTACTATACTTATACCGACTTTAGTACCCATTGAGAGTGATTGGAAAATCGGTTCCCATATTCCACACACCAACGCGATCTATAAGAATTAATTCACCACAGCAATTTTTTTTTGAGTTTCATATTATTTAGATAGACATACTCGTATATCATATATTTTTTTTTTTTTTATTTTTTTATTAGATATCATTTTTTTAACCTTTTTTAGATTAGTTTTTTTTTTTGAATGCATATTTTTTTTATTATTCCTTTTTTTGAATCAAAACATTTTTTTTTTTCATATACGTAAAATATTAATTTCGTACATATTACGTATTCGTTTTTTTCAAAAACAAAAAGGAGGTAAGTTATAGCAATTTTTTTTTTCGTTATTAATAACGAGACAGGGGCAGTCCGTAGGGACACTTCTTCGGGCGATGTAGCTACTGGAGGTTTCGGTTTTGAGGATGAGCGGAGAGCCCCAAGAGACAGCTCAGACAGCAGCCTCTCCTAGGAGGCAACCCACTCTCCATGGAAAAAAGACAGGTGGAGAATGAGTAACCACCGTCACATGCGGCCCATGGAAAATGCCGAGCCCGGAGCGGATGTCCTGGACCTCACGACGATCTCGCACGACTTTCTACGATTTAGCCCAGATCGTAAAAAATACAAATAACAGCCCGAAGCCACAGAACCAACAACCCACAAGGCGGTTCCCGTGGTGACAGGGATTCCGGAAATTTACGGGGAAGAATCTGGCTCTCATCCCTCGGAAGATGAGAACTTCGAGCATCGAAAAACACGAGCATCGACAAACAAACGAGCGCCGACGAAAAGACAGGACGCTTACGATCAACAAACTAGACAATACGAAGAGTACAAGCACAGTGACAAACGATCAGGAGGGAGGCGTAGAACAGTGGACGAAGACGAAGACTACAACATAAATGGACAGAAACAGAAAGAGCACAGGCAAGCTACATACAAACTACAAAACGCATACCTAAGGAAGACAGAGAGAGGTGAGGACAACCTAATGTCGAAGTTCGACGATAAGATGAACGCAATGATGGCAACGTTCCAAAAGAGTATTGCCGTCATGAGTGAAAAAATCAGTTGTCTCGAGCTTTCAGTTGCCTCATCTTCTAAGGGTAACATGACGACGGCTAACATACGGTTACACGAAACCAGGGAACGACAAGACAGATCTGAATCGCCTACATACGATAACATGACTTACACCAACAAACCACGACGAAATAATCACTCGACAGGGACGCACAGGTACCAGGACACACCTGGATACTACCGTCGCTATGATGCTCGAAGGGCAAATACGGCGATCCACAAGTGGGGGATCAAATTTGACGGCACGTCCAAAAAAATGAAGGTAGAGAGTTTCGTTTTCCGCATCGAAACTCTTAAAAAGAAGAATGGGGTATCTTCTGACCAGCTGCTAGCCCAATTCCATCACCTAGTTTCAGGCCCGACTGAAAGATGGTACTGGGAATATTTAGAAGAAATTGGGGGAGATGAAAAACTCAGCTACCATGATCTTAAAGCTGAGCTGACCAAACAATTTTGAGACGGACGACGGGACCACGCAATTCTTAGGTCTATTCGACGACTTTTACGCCGACATACGGTCGATGACAATCCATATGACCAACCGATCGCTCGAACTGGACCTGGTAGACATACTGCGACACAACATTAAGGACCGTGTCGCTACACTCATCTTCGTTTGCTCCATACGGAGTATACAAGACCTGCGCAATGAGTGTAGAAAAGCAGAGAGATACCTAACAACCAGAGACCAACATTATAAACGCCACGTGACCGAGATTGACGAACCACCTTTACGCGGCCAACAAGACAGCTCTGACAACGACGACTTCGAGGTAGCGGCCCTACAAAATCAACGGACAAGTAGACCCAACAACTACACTAAACCTGACCGACCAACAAAAGAAAGAACAGTCTGCAAAACTGAGCCGACGATAAATTTGACGAATCCACAGGCTTGTCCTTCGGGATTCCATACGTTGACTTGCTTCAGTTGTGCGCAAGGGAACATTAATTTCCACTGCATTCTACAGGGAAACCTGCAGATCAACGGGAATGCCGGGGGTCATCCTTCGAAACAGACCATAACCCCGACGAACCTCGAAAAACTCAGCCAGATAGCATCCTGCAGCGTGACCCAACGACACCTACAGCATAGACGTATCCTGATCCTCCTCAACAGAAGACCCTCCACCAACGGATAGTGGAATACAACGAAGCGAGGAAGCGTATTTTCGGAGAAAAAGTGGCAGTGCCTGTGGAGAATAATAGAAAATATAAAAAAATACATAGGCTAAGGGAAAAATGTGCAATAAAAAGACGACGACTAAAGAGAATATTCGAGACTGTGATAACAACACGACACGACAACAGACCGTTCGTCCAAGTGAATATCGCGGGAGAGGATGTCCTCGGTCTGTTAGACAGTGGTGCATCTATAATTTGCTTCGGAAAAGGGGCGCTTGACTTTTTGAAGAGACCTAACATTACACTGACGAAAATGACGAATAGCTGATGGCAACCATCAGCAAATACTTGGACGGTTTACTTCTCCTGTCTCATGGCACGGCAAAAGCAGGGACTTAGAAATATTCGTGGTCCCGAATTTACAACAAGAAATGTATTTAGTGGTAGATTTTTGGAAAAGCTTCGCGGTCGCTCTTAACATCTTATCGGGACTAGACTTGCCATCGTCGAACGAAAACGACTCCCCAATTCAAGCGCTCACCCAACCACAAACCGAGCAGTTGGAGGGGGTGAAACAACTTTTTCTGTCGTTCGCAATCCAGGGGTTGGGCAAGACGAAATTTCTAGAGCATGTGATTGAAGTAGACGACCACCAAGCTCCTATCAAACAACGACATTACCCCATTTCGCCAGCGATACAAAAACTCTTATATGACGAACTGGATCGAATGGTCGAACTAGGGGTAATCGAAGAAAGCAGTAGTGCTTGGAGTTCGCCAGTAGTCTTGGTGAGAAAATCGGGGAAGAATCGTCCATGCCTAGATTCACGGAAGGTCAACGCCGTGACAAAAAATATGCCTACCTTCTTCCCCACATCGACGGTTTACTCAGTAGCCTCCAAGTTACCAGGTATATCTCTGTTATCGATTTGAAAGATGCGTTTTGGCAGATTCCTCTGGAGGCCAAATCAAGGGAGAAGACAGCTTTCACAGTACCTGAGCGGCCACTTTACCGGTTCACGGTCATGCCGTTAGGGCTGTGGAATGCTGCCCAGAGAATGTGTCAGCAAATGGACAAAGTCATTCCCCATCGGTTGAAAGAGAATGTCTTTGTCTACCTCGATGACCTCTTGGTTTGTTCTCCAGATTTTGAATAGCATGCAAAACTTCTGTTAGAGGTGGCTAGGTGTTTGAGGGAAGCAGGATTGACGATCAACGTCGAAAAAAGTAAATTTTGCTATCGCGAAATAAAGTATCTGGGATACATAGTTGGCGATGGCAGTCTTAAGACAGACCCAGACAAGGTGTCGGCGGTAGAGAAATTTCTGGAACTGAAGACTCCTAAGCAACTCCGTCGGTTTCTAGGAATGACAGGGTGGTATAGGCGGCTTATTCCAAACTTCTCCGTACTATACGCACCTATGACGGACTGCCTTAAGAAAGGACAAACTTTTACTTTGACAGAAGACGCGCTGAACGCGTTTGACAAGTTTAAGACGACTTTGGTGTCCGCACCCATGCTCTCAAATCCGGACTTTAAGAGACGTTCCTACAAACAGTGCGACGCTTCGACGACTGGAGTGGGTATTGTGCAATTCCAGGTGGACGCAGGGAAAACCGAATGACCTATAGCATTCATGTCTCAGAAGCTAAATTCTGTGCAACGGAATTATAGCGTCACAGAGCTTGAATGCTATGCGGCCGTCTTGTCAGTGAAGAAGTTTAGAGCCTATGTTGAGGGCTTACCCTTTACTATTGTAACCGATCACGCTAGCTAGTGGTTGCTGAAACAGAAGGATCTGTCTAGTCGCTTGGCCAGTTGGAGCCTGAAACTTCAGGGCTTCGATTTCTAGATCGAGCATAGAAAGGGTACCCTAAACGTAGTGCCTGATACTCTCTCACGCGCCCACATGGAAGAGATCAGTACCCAATCCGACATTCTGCAGATTGATCTCAACTCCCCATATTTTTCCTCAGAGGAATATGAGGAGTTGAAGAAAATCGTAACAGAAAATAAGGACCGACTTCCAGACACATGCGTTTCAGACGGATTTGTGTCTAAGCGAACTGACATACGAACAGGAGACCCAGTAGAAGACGAATTATCCTGGAAACTCTGGATTCCGAAGAGAGAGCTTGGTGGCTGCAGCACATGTTGCACGGGCCGCTGGACATGGCGGGATTCACAAGACTCTTGCTCGCCTGAGGCAGATGTACTTCTGGATAGGTATGGTAACTGATGTCCAGAATCTCGTCAAGTCTTACGAGGACTGCAAGTGCTGCAAGCCACTCAATATTTATCTAGACCGCCGATGGGACAACAAGTCGTTACGGAGCGAAATTTCCAGAGGTTTTATACTTGACGCATTCTACCTGCTGTTGCTGGATGTTTTTTTTTTTTTTTATTTATTTATTTATTTTACTTATTTATAGATTACGAGTATTTATTTATATTTTTATTTATATATAGATTTATTTATTTATCTTTTATTCTAGTCATTTATATTAGCTTATTTATTATATTTTATTTATTTATTTTAGGTTAGAAATTTTGCTGTGATATTAGTACAAGTTTAAATATGCGAGGTATTCGGTAAGCATTGATTGTGATCTTCGTAGGTATAGGTTAGAAATGAAAAGGAGTATCTCAGGGAGTGGGCCCTTGCACCACGTATCAGCACGCTTGTCAGAACAATTCTTGTAAAAGGCCTCCTTGGTACATTTTACGAATTCAGAATGTTCACGACCACTCACACTCTGCTTTCGAGCCTTTAGCGTCAGCCTTTTAACCAAAGAAATAAATATGTTTAATTGTGGTGCTCTATTCGTGCTCCCTCACTGTACCAAATCAAGTAAATTTACCCCTTTTTAGAAACAAACCTTTTCCCCTCCCAATATATTAATTTCTCTTTCACAACTCACGATAAAACCTGACTCTATCGATCCCTCTATTTTCGAATTCCCTCAATCCACTTTCTTCATAGGCTCCCTCTCTCCCTGTGCTCTTGTCCTTATGGTGAATTTGTCTCTTTTGTCCTAGAGAGTGTTGAATATTTCGAATTCTGGTGGAGTAGGTGGAAAGCCTAGCTAGGGAGGTAGATCGTGTGGGAGTTAATTTAAGTATAAGTTTAGACAGGAACCCAGAGTTGAGCGTCAGGAATTACAGTGGGGAATAAAAATAGGCAAAAAAAAAGGGAGCTTAAGAATAAAGTCAAAGAAAAGAGCAAGGAAGAAGGTCAATGACATTGAGCGGAAAGTCAGCTGACCATCGTTCGATGCGGTCAGCTGTTGAGTGGTTGGTGTCAGACGGTTTCTACGGCAAGGTCTTTGGGTGAGTTTGGGAGTGAGATTCGGGACAGTCGCCGTGCAAGGTCGTGGCATAATTTTCAAGGAGTTTTTTTTTGGGTTCGACAGTGTCGGAGTAATGAAGTAACTAGACATATATTTTTTTCTTGTTCCAAAAATTTAAATAAAGTAGTCTCCCAGGCATAAACAGTAATCAAAACACTATTGTTTCTTTAACAGTTTATTAATTACAATATATTACTTTATTTGATTCAATACGTATACAATATATAATATATTTCAGAAAACGATGTTTAATGTCGAGCGGACCACCATCAACTAACTCGTTCAATGATAACGTTGGTTGATCTATTCATATTTACGCTTTTACTATATATGTAAGATGTTACAATGTACGACTTATGAGCGTCGTAAAACGGATGAGAGAGTTGAAATGAGTAAATTTACGATCTACCATTTCGCTGCATACGCTTGATTCGCTACATATACTCCCCCTTCAGCGAAGGCGTAGACTTGAAATGTTATCTAGTGATATCTACTAAAATCTACCTAAAAAAAAAATTATGTATTCTAGTGTACTTCATTCATTTTCGATTTAATTTCAATTTCTGAATTTAACTTTTTTGTTAATCGGCTCAACATTTAATTCTGAATCGATAACATGGGCCGGTTTCAAACGGTCAATAGCGACAGATAGGTGTTTGTTTTATACGTTTAATATAAATTGCTTTCGCAGTTTCCTCACGACTTTGTAGGGTCCTTCATATGGAAGTGTGAGACCTGGACGTGCTCTATCTACTCTAATAAAAAAAAATCAGATTGTTCCAGTGACTCTGGAACGTATACTGTAGGTTGAACAATTTTTCTTGTGTCTGTTGGAGTCACTGATTGCATTGCATTTCTTAGATGGTCAATGAAAGGTGATGTACTGTCACGTTCCACGAGTGGGCCCTTCATCACAAAGAATTCTCCCGGTATTTTAAGTGCTTGCCCGTAAACTGACTCGGCAGGTGAACGTCCTAAATCCTCCTTTATCGCAGTTCTAATACCCAGCAAAACTAGCGGGAGCTCATCGCTCCAATTTGCACTGTTTCCTCTAGCAATAATAGCTGCTTTTATCTGGCGATGTACTCGCTCGACCATGCCGTTGGATTGAGGGTGATATGCTGAAGTTCTTATTCGGTGAGTGCCTAAGATGTTCGTTACTTCTTTAAATAATTTTGACTCAAATTGAGTCCCTTGGTTAGTGGTGACTCGATCTGGTGTTCCAAACCGACACACATACTGATGCACAAACACCTTCGCAATTGTAACTGCTGAGATATCACTTATTGTATACGCTTCTACCCATCGCGTGAATCGATCGACGACCGTAAGAATATATGAAAACTTATTTGACATAGGAAGAGGCCCTACTATATCCATGTGGATGTGTTCAAAGCGACCCTGCGGTAACGAAAATGAATTCGGTTTGGATTTAGTGTGTCTATGCACTTTCGAAATTTGACAAGATATACAAGTTCTTGCCCATTGATTGCAGTCCTTGTTCATTGACGGCCAAAAATACCTACTAACTACTCTCCTTCGAGTAGCTCTAATACCCTCGTGAAGTAGATTATGTAGTGTATCAAACACAGTTTTACGTAGTTCTTCCGGCACAAACGGTCTGTGTGCACCTGTGCTTGTTTCACACCATATTTTAATTTCTGGTAGTGGTATTTTTATTTCTTCTAGTTTAAATCCGGATTTTTTGTCCATTGAATCTTTGATAAGTGACTTAAGTTCTCCATTTATTGCCTGCAATTTGCTTAAGGTTTTAGCATCAAATGCTACTGACGTTATCTCAGGATTTTGAGTTTGAGTAAAGGAACGAGAAAGAAAATCCGCGACTGTGTTTTGTTTACCTTCTACGAGTATATGATGGATGTCGTTCGTGAACTGGGATATGTATTCTAGATGCCGCGCCTGGCGAGGACTGCGTTCCGTTTTGGATGTTAGGGTGGTTGTTAATGGCTTGTATTCGGTATAGACCACGAAGTCTCTGCCGTCTGTGAAGAACCGAAAATGCTTTACTGCAAGAAAAATCGCCAAAAGTTCGCGGTCAAACGTAGAGTACTTTTGTTCCCTTTCTGACAATTTCTTTGATAAGAAGGAAAGGGGCTCCCAATGTCCTTTATTTAGTTGTTGTAGTACAGCACCAACTGCTGTATTCGATGCGTCCGTCGTAATATTGAAGAGCGAATTCTCAATGGGGTGTGCTAGCTTTGCTACTTTACATAAACTTTCCTTTGCTTTAATGAAGGCATTCTGGCATTCATCAGGCCAACTAAAATGGATTCAACACGTTTTTTTGATGGAGTTATACCGTTTTCGGTAATTGTATAACTCAAGAATTCCAACGATTAGACACCAAAGACACATTTTGAAGGTTTTAGGCATAGACCGTAGTCGACAAGCCTTTGAAAAAGTAACCTTAGGTGGTTAGCGTGCTCTTCTTTATTTCTACTGGCAATGTGGAGGTCATCTATGTAGGCAAAAACGAAATAGAAGTCTTGCACCACTGCATTGATGAAACTTTGAAATGTTTGGCTGGCGTTTCGCAAGCCAAATGGCATTCTTACAAACTTGAAGAGTCCGAAGGGTGTGGTAATTGCAGTTTTGTAGACGTCTTCGGGAGCTACAGGTATTTGGTGGTATGCCCTGACAAGGTCAATTCTCGAAAAAATCTTCCAATTACGAAGTTGCATCGAAAAATCGTAAATGTGAGGAATTGGATACCTGTCTGGTATCGTCACAGCATTAAGCCGTCTGAAATCTCCACATGGTCTCCAGTCGTCACTGCCTTTTTTTTTCCATATGAAGTGGCGATTATACAGGGGAGGAGGATGGTCTACAAATACCCAACTCAACCATATGTTGGAACTCCACACGTGCTGCCTTATGTTTCTGCAAATTTAATCTGCGTGGCTTAGAAAATGGTAATTGCCCTTTTGTAAGAATATGGTGCTGAATTGTATGTTTGATAGGATTGTTGAAATTTGGTGGGGCTGAGAGAACGGGAAAGTCGTTTAAGATTTTCTGAAAACTATTACCATTGTACGCTTGCTGTTTGGGAGATGGTTTATCAACCAAAGCGTGCACGGCATTTATGAAGAATTTTGTTGTTGCATCTATGAGGCGTCGATTTTTTATGTCGACCATTAAAGAAAATTTATTTAGGAAGTCGGCTCCTAGAATCGCATGATTTACCGCTGCGACCGTGAACGAATGAATGAACTGCCTTCGAAGTCCTAGGTTTACTTTTAAGACCTTTGTGCAGTACGTGCTTATGGACGTTCCATTTGCTGCACAAAGGGAAATGTCGGAGCGAGATTGAATTGTAGGAAAGTTTTTAACTGGTACTACTGAGATGTCTGCTCCAGTATCAATTAGGAAGGTTAAGTTGTTGCCTGAATCACGAAGGAAAAGACGGATTTGCATGGGTTCGTCCCAACTGTTTACCGTCACAACAGCTGGTTGCCTTAGTTTTTTTTATTCGTAGCCTGATTTTCTCTATTTGATGAAATTTTTTTATTAAAACTGCAGGTTTCGGTGCATTTTCGGGCGTCTGCCCCAAACTTTTTATGAAACCAACACCATCCTATCTTCTTGCCTGATTTACTTCGCGTGCGCGACCTGTCTGACCCATAATCCTGACGAGAACGACGACCCTGTTGTCCTAACTCATTCACAAGTTGTTTAACTATTGTTTTTACTTCATTAATTTCATTTCGTAGTTGCGAGGTGTCATCTATCTTTGCACTACTTTGTTGTTCCCTAACTCTAAGCTCATTTATATTTGATACCGACTCTGAAGCTTCCCAAATCTTATCGGCCAATGTTGTAATATCACTTTCACTTTTGCCTTCGTTAGAAATAAGTGCAATGTTGATAACTTGGGGCAGACGACGTACCCATAACTTTCGCACAAGATCTTCGCTAAATATTCCTGATGCCCCCGCTAGCTGTTTAAGCTCTCTTAAAAATTCAGAAGGTTTCCTGTCTCCTAATTGTTCGCTGGATAAGAGCCTTTCAATCCGACGTTCCTCGCTAAGCGAGTGACGATCAATGAGTGTTTTTTTGAAGGATGTGTAAATCTCCCGCTCTGGGGGTGACTGAATAAAGTCAAGAACTGTTTCGAGTACATCTTGTGTGGCTAATACGTAGCGATACTTTGTTATATCTGTATTAATTTTTGCAATTGAAAATTGAGCTACCGTTTGTATAAACCAAACTGCTGGCGATTTCGGCCAAAACGGTTGAAGCTTTATGTGGAATGCACTTATATTTGATTCACTTTCCGAGGTAACACTATTTGAGGAGGAATTATCGCGTTTAATGCCCGAATTCGTTTGCTGACTGTTACTTAGTCTCTCTTCCGTTTGTTCTGAAATGCTCATTTTGTAATTTAACTGTAACTATATATAGGTTTTAGGTATTTTACTTAAGTATAACTATTTGTGAGTTGATGATGGTGTGTACACTATGTGTCTACAAATGTTGTTAAAATGTTAGTTAAGAGATTAATTTTTCTTAAATTTAGGGTTAGTTAAAATTAATGAACAAAGTTTGTAAAAATATTTTGATATTATTTTTTTTAAAAGCATAAAATTAAAAAGAAAAAAATTCACAAAGATATTTTAAGAAATAATACAGATATTCAAATGTAATGATAATAATTGAAATATATGATATAATGAAAAATATATGTAGATGAGGATGTAACAATCTGCTGCAAAAAGAAATGAAATCTGGTTGTGGATATATGTATGTGTGTAATTAAAGAGCTGGATATCCTCTTGATTCAGCTCAAACTTTTGTGATGGTCTGATGATTGTACAGTTGCTTGCAGAAAATACGTATGTGCGTGGTGTATGTATGCCGTTACATACATCCGTTACTTTGCGTTTTAAGTTTTGATTGTACCCACATGTACATTTATGTGTAGATGCACGTGTGTATGTGTATGATGAATACTTGGTCCGTTAGAGTGGGTCAAATTTTTCACTTTATAGTTGTTTTCACGGAGAAAAATTTACTAATTTATATAATTTTTTTTTTTTTGGTTTTGTTTAACTATAATGAACTTTCATTTGGATGCACTTTATCCAAATGGATTAAAGTACTTCCACAATTTGAATTAAATATTTCCTTTAATTCGGTATTCTTACGTCGGGGTCACCATTTGATGCGTTCCTTCGCATCACCAGTAATCAAAACACTATTGTTTCTTTAACAGTTTATTAATTACAATATATTACTTTATTTGATTCAATACGTATACAATATACAATATATTTCAGAAAACGATGTTTAATGTCGAGCGGACCACCATCAACTAACTCGTTCAATGATAACGTTGGTTGATCTATTCATATTTACGCTTTTACTATATATGTAAGATGTTACAATGTACGACTTATGAGCGTCGCAAAACGGACGAGAGAGTTGAGATGAGTAAATTTATGATCTACCATTTCGCTGCATACGCTTGATTCGCTACAATACTTTGGGTCTGGATTACTCCAAGATAGTGTCGGAGAGAATAAAGTGACGATATCGTATATCTCGACATTTTTGCTGTTGAATCGGGATTGCTTCAAGAGACAGTGTGCGCGAATGCCGAGCTAAAAAAAACAGAGAAAAAAGGCACAAATAAGTTAATTAAAAATTGCCACCGGGCACGCAAAACTTCCCACGGGTAAACCCAAAAAAAAAAGCGAAGTGCAAGAAAAAAATTATTACTAACCCTTAAAGGGAAATGGTTTTTTTTTAATACCCATGTGTATGCGTGTGTTAAGAACGTCCTGGGTGTGAGCTTGTTGAGTGAAAATCCTGCGTTTTTTTTTTATTTCGGGCTCTTAGTTAAATACCCGAAACGTACCGCTAAAAGCTACATCGCCTACAAGAGGTGCCCCTCTTGTTGTGGTGGTTCACAACAACAACAACAGAAAAAAAAAACAAGAAATTAAAAGTGAACAAAAAAAAGAAAAAAAGAAGATATTTAAGAATAAAACACAGACAGACAAGTAAAAAAGAAAAGTTTTGAAGTTATTGAATTAGTGTAGTAGATATATATGAGTATGTACAACAACCAATTCAGATTAAGGTAGATATTGTAGGTCCATAGATTTCAGTTTTTTTTTTTTGAATTTGATGTGTAGAGTAAGGGTAAGCTGTAAGTTTAGGTTTTTTTTTAATTTTATTTTATTATTTATTTGGTTGTGCGCGGAAACAAAAAAAAAATATTTTCTTTATGAACTTAAAGCGATTCTTCAAAAGGCTGGCGTCAGAACTACGAGGGATCTGAAATCCGGTAAGTTATATGTATGTATATACATAAGTTTTTTTTGGCTAGAATAAAAGTAGCCATAGACAATTTAAAAAAAAAATAGAATTCAAAAAAGAAAACTTATAGATATTAGTTATTAAGTTTTATTTTGTGAATTTATCTTTTTCTAATATACCCAATTGTTATTGTCATGAATTGAATTAAGTTTTTTATAATGATGGAGTAAAACCGTTGCCGCAAGTGGTGTGTGGAGGGGCGGACCGACCGTTCTTCGATGGGGCGACTGTGACGGGACATGCCGCACAAACGATGACGACATTACAGGAAATGACGTGACTGACTTCCGCGGATTTTTTTTTGCTGGTGGTGACTGGGAGGAATTTCGATTAAGGGCTACCATTCACAGTTTTGGCCAGAATGGTAGCAATTGGTCGGGTTTAAGTGTGGGTTGGCCATCCTCAGCCATCAACACCCGGCTTATTTCAGGTCGTGACGAGCTCTCATCGCTCTGTGACCCTGGGACATATTCTTCGGTGTAGGGTACGAAGGGTTAAGTTAGTTTTAGGTTTAGTTATAAGTCATTATTTAAGTTCGGTAGTTAGGGTTTAGGTTAGTGTAGGTTTTGTTAGCTACATCGCGCTAGTCCCGGTCTTGCACAGTGGTGATGACACACAGATGTGATCCTGCTGTTTCTTTTCTTCTTTTTTTCTATCATCTTTCTCTCCTCCTATCTTTTAAGTCCGTCCGTAAAATAACGTAGCTTTCTCCAGGCTATCCTTGTTTTCCTTTTTTTTATAATTCTGCACGAAACAAAAAGGTAAGTTGAGTTGTGATGTACGGGGTAGTGGCAAAGACCAACCCAATCCGGCGAGCTAGAGCCGAGCAACCGCGAGCGTGCCACTGCCAACTACTCCTGCATCATGGATGCCTCCTTGGCCAACTAACTCCTTACACAACCCACATACAGATGGGTAATATTTTAAACCTCTGTTAGATCAAAACTTAAAATTTAACAAACTAGTAACTACCAGTACTGAACTAGAGAGCGAAGTACTTACTTTTACTGAAGAATAATACAAAATGCAGCCTGGAAAAGTACCCCTCTTGTCAATAAAAAGCCAACTGAAGTTAAATACCTAAGACTGATAATAAGGTCAAATCTTATAATAAGATAAATCTTCGACACACTTCCTCAAAAGGTGGCGGATGACTTAGCTACTTTCCACAGCTATGTACACTCTAAAAGAGTTTCTTATCTTCAGCTCAGACTAGCTGATTTTGATAAGTTTTTTCGTTCCAAACTGGCCTTCGCTGCCCGCATCTCATCTACACTCCCCTACTCCTCCACGCAACAAATTACCTCTTACATTTTACTACCAAAACCTCTCTTTCGACGTCTATGCTCTTACAGAAACCAATCTGATCCCCGACATAAAGAGCCAGGAGCTATTCCCATCTTCTTATAATACTTGCCGATATGACGATCACTCTCTCTCTATGTTTAATGATCCTGCCATCCTTAAAGTTGATTCTCCATGTAACCTCAACTCTCCTCTCATCGCTATTTCTTCTTCTGTTAAGCTTGACTTTGTTTCAGTTAAAATAACACTTCTCAATAGGTCACTGTACAAGTAAGTTTTCTGTTGCTACATTCTTACAGCTCGACCTATCGAATACTACATCCTTTCTATTAAAGCAATTGACCGTCTAATCGACCTAAGTGATTCCATGGAAGATATTCTTATCTTTGGTGACTTTAATATGTCCTTGCTGTAGTGGATTCCATTGGATTATCACATATTTTTTACTGCGTCAAACGCTAGTTCATCCAAGGAACATCTATTGATTGGTAGCATAACTAACTCAAACCAATGCCAAGTAAGTGGCGCCCCTTACTCCATCGGTCGGCAACTAGACCTAATTTTCACTAGCGGTCCTATTAACTCCACAGTAACGTTCTGTCCCTTTACCCTATCAACTGTCGACAACTTTCACTCCCCTCTTCTTCATTAATTTTTCCATAACTCTCCGCCCCAGCCCACTTCTTCAAGTACCATCTCTTCTCACAACTTCCATGAAGCTAATTTTTCCAAAATCAATACCTATCTTAGCAAATCTTCTTTCGATTTTCCCAACCTAAGCTTATCTGGTGCTGTCTCCATTTTCTGCACTGAAATATTTAATTCCATTTCTCTTTATGTCCCCTTTTCACAACATAAAACATAATCTATTTCCCCTCCATTGTACAACAGAAGACTTCGCTCTTTACGAAACAAAAGACACAAATTATGCGCAGCTTCTCTTCGCACCAATTCTTACTATGACTACTCTCACTATCTTGGAACCTACATCCAATTCACCCAGCTCTCTAACTGCCTCTATCAGCGCTTTATCGACACAGCGCAGACCAACCTTATCAACCATCCTAAAACATTTTATCAATTTTCCAACTACAAAAGAAAATCAGACGATTATCCCCCGTCTCTCTCGTTCGCTATTTTGCAAACTTTTTTAAAAAGTCATTTGCAGACAGCCTCTTTGTGCCCGACTCCATCTATTTCAAGTACCTTCCCAATTGGTCCCTCTCTCTCTCAACCTTTTGATCCCACCCTTATCGAAGAAAACTTATAAAATCTCAATGATGAATTTTTCTCAAAAAGTGTGCCTCCAATCTTTCGCACCCACTTTCCTCCCTCTTTCATCTGCCCCTCACACAAGTGGAATTCCCCCAAGCTTGGAAGACCTCTCTCATAACTCCGGTTCACAAAAAAGGATAAAAGAATGAAGTAACCAACTACCATCCCATTGCTAAGCTTTCTCACATACCTAAAATGTTTGAAAGTTTTTTATATGAAGTTCTAAGCTTTCAGTGCAAGTCACTTATATCACCCAGTTAGTACGGATTTCTAAAAGGTAGATCAACTACTACAAACTTAGTTGAATTCGTATCCTTTGCGCTTTCAGCCCTAGAGAATGGCAACGAAATTGACGTTATTGCTGCAGATTTCGCTAAGGCCTTAGATAAAATATTACATCAACTGATCCCTTTCAAATTGTCTTCCCTCGGTTTTCACCCCATATTGTCAAAATGGATCTCTTCTTATCTGCAGAACCTTTACTATAGCGTTCGCTTTAGTTCAGCCTTCTAAACCCGGTTTTTAGCCTCTGCTGGTGTGCCAAAAGGCAGCCATCAGCCATCCCCTCTTTTTCATTTTAACTATAAACGATCTTGAGAAGATTATCAAACACTGCTCCGTATCCATTTACGCCGATGACGCTAAGTTCTCCAAAACTATTTCCCCTCAAGACTCTATTCTCCTTCAAGAAGACCTCGATTGGTTTTCCACCTGGTGTCTAAAAAATTGCTTTGAGCTTAATGTCTCCAAATGACAATCTATGATTTTGTCTCGTAAGTACAATCAATCCCCCTCTCGACTTTATTTTCTGCATGACCAACTTGTACCCCAGGTTCAATCTCTTCGCGACCTTGGAATTTTATACGATAGAGAGTTCAACTTCCGCTCGTATATTGATGAGATAATCCTTAAAGCTAACTCATAGCTCGGTTTTATCAAACGTTGTTCTAAAGAATTTTGCAACCCTTATGTGATAATGTCACTTTACATTACCCCTGTCCGGCCTCTTCTTGAATATGCCAGCCAAGTGTGGTCCCCCTTTCAGCGAATTCATATATCCCGAATCGAGAACATTCAACGTCGTTTTCTTCGATTTGATCTTCGTGGACTACCCTGGAATGACCCATTTATCTTACCTCCCTACCGCGACCGCCTCAAACTTCTTTAACCTGAATACCCTCGAAAAATGCCGAGACGTAGCTAATATTCTCTTCATTCATCAACTGCTCTCCGATTCTGTGAACTGCGCTTCCCTTCACAATTCTATTTCCTTCAACACTAACCCTCGTAATTTACGATGTCCTCGTCCCTTTTATACCATGGCTCTAACGAACCAATTTCCCATATGCTCCGTAAGGTCAACTCAAACCTCCCCCTTTTTGATTTTAACCTGAGCACTTCTCGTCTTAAACTTGATCTCGTATCTGTTCTTAGTTTTCAAGTCCTAGTTTTTAAATTAGTTTAAGCTTGCATTACGCGAAATAAATGGCGGCGTTAGCTCCCACCGAATTGAATCTAATAGCTGAGAAGAGATAGATTAGAAGAAAAAGGCAACAAACGAGATATCATCTCTACAAGTCACAGCTCAATAGATTAACTGAACTGATATGACATCAATTAAAGGAGTTCAATTATTTCACTGATTTGTAAACGAGCTTACAACAGAATACAGAATACTCCCTATGGAAGTCCACCAAATACCTAAAACGTCCTACACAACAGAACCCACCTTTAAGATAAATGAACACCTGGGCGGAAAGGGCGACGTATTTGCTGAGTATCTAATGGATATTTTTCAACCCAATGAATCACAAGTCAATGAAATATGGCCAGAAATACAGCAACTTAATGAAAAACATCGTTTTGTCAAACGTCATGAAATTAATCTAATTATTGCAAATCATCTGAAACGGAAAAAATCACCTGGTTACGATTTAGTAACTACCGAAGTCCTACAGAAGCTACCACTAAGAGTTTTGCTTAAACTGGCTACTTTAATAAACGCGTGTTTTAACTTAAACCATGTTCCCTGTTCTTGGAAAGTACCAGAAATTGATACTCACGAACCATCATCCTACAGGCCCATTACTAATTCTATCTAAAGTATTAGAAACGGTTTTTCTGAAGAGATTACGCCCTTTTATTATTGGTGGAAATATGATTCCAATACATCAATTCGGTTTCAGAGATAAACATTATACTTTAGAACAGGTACACCGAATTACCGACGTCATCGAAAAAGATCTGGAGCAAAAAATTATATGCTCAGCTGTATTTTTGGACGCAGCAAAGCCATTTGATAAAGTTTGGAATGAAGGCCTCCTTCAAAGACTAAAATTACTTTTTCCCGAGGAATATACAGTAGTACTAAAATCGTACCTTACAAACAGGTATTTTAGAATTAAACAATTTAATTCCTATTCTCAACTGAAAGAAATCAATGCTGGAGTCCCACAAGGAATTATTCTAGGCCCAGTATTATACCTTTTGTTTACTAACGACTTACCAGCACCTTAAAATTGCACAATAGCTACGTTTGCTGATGACACAGTTGCAAAAAACGAAAGCGAATTAACTGAATCTGTTCCAACTGCTGGTGAAGCCCTTAACTGGACCAAAAAGAATCGAATTCACGTAAATAGCTCAAAATCTGTCCATGTGGATCTCACTAACAAAAAAATTAACCACATACCAATATTTATTTCATATGTTCAAGTGTCTTACTCTAATACAGCTAAGTATCTAGGCATGAATATAGATACAAAGTTAAGATGGAAGGAGCATGTGAAGAAGAAAAACAGAGCTTAACATCAAATTAACAAAACTAAACCGGCTCATTGGTAGAAAATCGCATCTATCAGTACATAATACACTTTTAGTATATGTACAGATATTAAAACTAGTATGGACATAAGATATTCAGCTATGGAGATGTACTTCCCAAATAAATATTGCCATAATTCAAAGATTCCAAAATAAAGTCGTTAGGGACTTGGTCAGAGCTCCATGGTATATGAGGAATACAGATTTACAACGCGACCTTAATCTATATATTGTATAGCAGACAATTTCTAAATACGCGAGAACGCACTTCTCAGAGCTGAAACACCACATCAACCAGCAAGCAACAACGTTAAGTGACACCAATGGGCAGACCCGAAGACTCGAACGTGTTAAACCACTCGAGTTATGTCATCACTTGTTGTAGATAAATATACAACTTCTGGATATTTCATATATAATTAAAAGTAATTAACTTAACTAAAAACTTTGATGTTATGTACATGCATTTAAAGATACCACATTTATTTGATTAGACGAAAATTGCTAATTAGTTTATACTAGTTGCATTGTGATGAAATTTTCACAACTTATAACGTTTCAATAATAAAAAAAATGTCTATATGTTTTTCCATAGGCGCTTTTTGGCTTAATGTTAGATGGCATTTTGGCAAGCTTGGTTTCTTTATAGTATGCACCTATTACATTTTCTAATTCTTGACAATGCGTCTGCTACTTTGTTTTCTTTACCTGGGATGTATGTGTCATGACAGTGTGTTTGCCTATCATAACATAAATCAGCATGATATTTGTCATACTGCTGACTAAACGTGTGAAAATCGTTGCATTGTATATTTTGTAAATTGTAAAGCTTGCATTATTTTAGTGTTTAAGACAATAAAAAATAATAAACATGTCAGGTCTTTTGAACCATGGATGGATGGTGGAGAGCGCGCCGCTTTTCACACAGCGGGAGCGGGGAAAAGGGAAAAATAATGTTGCCGGTGCCATGGCGAAAGCCATTAAAAGGAGGACGAGTTTGAAAACGCCTCCTAATCTAACAAAAAAGAGGATAAATGTCGTTTTAACGGCTGAGGAGGTCCAATATGAGGTCCAATAACAACTTTGCCTCTCTAGCGGCATCCGAGTCGGAAGATGAGGATGAACAAATAAATGACATCACCAACAGCATACAAAAGCTGGAAGAAAAAGTGTTTGCTATTAAGCAAAAACAAACAGCACGCAGGCAGAAGGAGCAATTAGAAGTAGCGAGCTCCCAACAACAAAACCAGCAGCAGCAGAAACAACAACTGCAGCAAACAAAACAGCAGCAGCAGAAACAACAACAACAGCAGCAGCAGAAGACGAAGGAGAAAGTACCTCCTATCAATACCTATAAATTAAAGGTAAATGCAACCAAGGGCCTTTGTAAGTTGGTCATTGGTAACAATTTTAACATTAAGAGATTGGGGAACGATCGTCAGGCCATCCACTGTAATACAGTGGAGGGCTACGCGAAAGTGAAAGAGCTCCTAAAAGAAACGACGACGGAGCACTTCTCATTCACACCGAAGTGTGAAAAGCGGCATAGGCATAGGTCGCAGCTCTCGTACGTGTTATATGAGAACGTGGGACACACCGCAAACTATCGGGGTTGTCCTAAGTTCATGACATTAAGAAAGCAAAACTTGCTCGGCAGCAGAAGGTGGAGGTCAAACATTCACCTGTTAGGTTTCAAACACCAACCGTCACGTCCCAAATTTCCAACGCCCAAATGGAGTCAGGTAGGGGGGCTACGGTACCATAAGCGACTGTTGTTTCTCCAGCGCCAATGCCGAGAACAACGAAAGCTGCACCTAACATGATGGCCATCTTGCTCGCAATCCAAGGGCAGCTGGATCGGCTGTAACAGCAGGTACAGGAACAGGCCAAGCGGGTGGAGCAGATCTACGCGCTGCTGCCAGGCCTAACGCAAAACATGTCGTAATGGGTACGCACATGGTAGAGCAAACTTTGAAGATGAATATTAATTTACTAATTAGGATCGAACGAAGAGCCGCGATGTTTAAATTGCAACAATACCAAACTCCTGATGTGCTTTTCGCTAGCGAAACCATGCTAACCGATCAGAAAAACTGGAGTACAATAATTATGTTGTTAGAAGAAGAAACCGGAATAGATCCAAACGTGGAGGCGGTGTCGCGATATTCATTAAAGAAGGTATAAAATTTCACAGAGTGTAGAAGGGAGTGTTGCGCAGGTTTCGGGTGTTGGAAGCAGTCGTTATTTACATCCCGCTACGCAGTGGAAAGCGGCTGTACTTGGCCTCTGTTTATGCACCTGAGGTTTCACAATCCACCCAATTCATTACAGAGCTCCACACGCTTTTTCGACTTCTGAGGCTGGAATCGGGGGAGAATTCTTTTATAATCGGCGGGGATTTCAACGCTAAGCATAGAAATTGGGGAAATAATTTGCCAAATACTAGAGGGTGCCTACTACTCGATTGGTGGGGTCAGCACGATGTTATGTACAGACCCAGAGGCGGGTCTTATTTGGATCTACTGCTGTATGACGAACGTATACGACTGACGGGTACGAATTTACACACGCTAAACTATCTGCGCACATTCGTATATGACAGCGACCATTGTGGTTTTAGCACCGAAATTACAGTAAGACTTGATGGACACGCTTCTCCGTAACCTTGAAAAGAGCGCTCTCCTCGAACACTTTCCACCCATAATCCAATAGGAATTTGTCAAACGAGGAGATTGACAATTACATAAAACAAATGGACGAGATAATTAAACAAACTATGGACACTACAATACAGCGGTATCGACGTACGACTAACGAAGACGTGTTCCGCAATCCTACTATTGACGCAGGTATTGATCCAAATGAGGCCACTGATGACGACGACTTCTTTGTGATCGAGGATCCTCAGGAGAAGGTTGAGGCCATAGGGGCGACTTTCCAGGAAGTATACAAGGCCACTGATACCATTGGCCCTTATTATGACCTGGACAATCGCGTCTTGGTGCACGACTTCTGCATTCGAAAAGAAACAGGGAACTGGCGATCCGAGGGCTCTGGTTTCACCCGGTTCAGCGACGAAAATATGGCAAATAATGTCATTGCCAGAGAAGGTGATCTACCGCCGTTCATTTCGAAGGAAGAACTCCATGAGATCTTCGACACAATCAGAGTTAAGAAATCAGTGGGGACCGATGGTATTCCGAAAATCGTGGTTCGACATCTTCCTCTAGAAGCGGTGGACATTTACACCACTCTGTTTAATAATGCAATGAATAATGCACATTATCCAGCGCATTGGAAAATGGCCGTGGTTCAACCTATCCCCAAAAAGGGAAAGCATATATCCAAACCGGCGAATCTCCGGTCGATAAGTCTCCTTCCGAATATCAGTAAGGTTTTTGAAAAGGTAATCAATAGAGCTCTGACTAGGTGGATTGAGGACAAACATATAGTTCCGGATAATCAATTCGGTTTTAAGGTGGGACATGATATCTCACATGGCGCGTCTAAACTGGTGCCCGATATCCAATGGAATAAAGGCAAAAACCAATGTACTGGTATCTGCCTTGTTGACTTGGAGAAGGCCTTCGACACTGTATGGTTAGAGGGTCTTTTCTATAAGCTGACTAGGCTGGGGATCTGTAAACCACTCTTGCACATTCTTTATAATATGCTAACCAACAGACAGTTCATCGTGAAAACTGGTGATGTGACTTCTGTTGGAATATTTCAAAATAAAAACGGTCTTCAGCAAGGCGCGGTCAATTCGCCGATCCTATTCAACATTTTTACAAGCGACTTGGTAGGTTCACTTCCCCATACTATTGCGTACGCAGACGATTTGATAGCGTACAGAACAGGTCCAAAAATCGAGGTCATTAATACTCTCTTGCAGCGTGACTTCGATAAGATAAGACGATTTTGCGATGACTGGAAGTTTAAAATCAGAAGTCGGAAATCATTCTCTTTAGGACGCCGTTGTCTAGAGCCTCTATGGATACCAGGGAAAATTGGCGAAAGTTCTCTATCATTGGACAACACGGGCAGCCTCTTGCATGTCGAAATGTAGTCCTTGTAGACCTTGGGGTCTGGTTAGATCGGTTTCTGTATTTTGACAAAAACGTAGATTCTAACCTGGCCAGAGCTAAAGGCGCTTTTGCCCTTACAAACAGACTGTTTTCTAGCAGCCAACTCGATGCGAGGGTAGAGATAATCTGCTACATGGCCCTTGTCAGGCCCACGCTGGTATTTGGTTGTTTCCTGTAGGATCAATGAACGGGCAAGCTAAATGGAAAAGATTCGGGTGTTTGAGAGGGCTTGTATTCGCTTGTACAGAACACCAGAGTCGGAGTACAAGAAATTTTATCCTAATGAGGTCCTTTACAACAGGGCGAACCTAATACGAGTGGACAACATTGTAATTAAGCTGACTCGAAGGCACATTGCAAGACCAATGACCTCGATGAATAACCTGATATCTGGGGCTTACTACCCCAATTACCTTTACCGCGAGAGTGTGCGCTCTGGCGGCTTCGTTAAACCAGAAGCATTCCTCTATCTGCGTCAGATAGCGTTGATCCAAGATAGATCAGCGTTTCCGTTAATCTTCCATGTCGCTCGGACAGCTGGGGACAGGCGACTCAACTACGGCAGAGACGTCGCACACGGCAGTGTGGATCGTCTCAGGTTCAATAGGGCGGTGGGGAATCGCGATAAGAGGGATTTCGTTCGGCAGCACCAGCATTTCTGGTGGTTGAATGATGGAAGAGATGTTTCGTCGTCGTTTCCGTCAATTATGGACCAGCCTCACTAATGAGGCAGAGCTGACCAATATATTTGCTCTGTAAATAGCGTTGGCTAGCTTACGTAGGTTTAGGTTAGCACTTAAGAAATATATACATATATTAGTGTATACAAAGGTATATACTAATGTATGTATATAATTGTGTATAATGTCTATGTGTGTGTATGCGTATATTGTGTATGTAGGATAAGGTTTATTTTAAGTTAGATATTAAGTTTTTTTAAAAATAAAAAATTACATCCATAGGCAAAATTTTTTGTTAACAATTTTTTCTTAGCCCTAAGTATATAAAATAAACATTTCTAAATAAAATGTAAATGAAGTCGAAAATCATACTCGTAGATATAAGAATTTAGAGTAGCTTAGAGTGCCTGTGTGGGGCCAGTAAATTAGTATAAGATTGTTAAGTAATTGTAAGCTAGCATTTAAGTATTTTTTGTTAGTATGTAAGAGTTAGTAATTAAGAAAATATAATGCAATTAAAACAAAACTAAACTATTACAAAGTTGGTTTCTAGCTTTGGTCATGTAGGTGCATTCATTTTTCAGTGCGAAAAAGGAAAGCAAAATACAAACATATTTATCGTAAAATTTAAAACAAAATTATAAAATTGAAACTACTGACGTAATTTAATTTTTCTTTTACAGAAAGGTTTTATTTATACTAATGTTTCATATTTAACTATGATTTACCAAACCACTTCGATGTTTCAAAGTCCAGTGTGAGTGGTTTGTTCAAAAATTCAGTTATTAAGGCAAAAATTATCACCGGCAAATTTAAGATTAATAAAAAATGACGCCGTAGTAAGGTATGGGATGTATTTGGAACTATTAAAAATGAGAACATTGATAGATGTTTTACACAATGTTTAAAATTTACGCAATTTATATTTCGAAGTCGTAAAATCTGTAATTATGAGTGCTAACAATATTGGCTATGGGCTTACTTCATACATTTGAACCCACAATTATTTAAGAACTGCATACCTATCGTTAACAATTCATTACGTAAAGGCTAGTGAATTACCAGACTTCTGGACTTGAAATTTATGGAAAATATATCATCTACAGGTGATTGATTCTAAAATTGTTTAAAGTGCAATCAAAGATTTCGTTGAAATTTCAGGTCAAAATATTAATTCGAAAATCTCAACACTGTTAAGTGAATTTGAATGTGGTTTAAATGGCAAGGCTATTATTGTGACAGATAGGGGTTTAAATATGATTACTGCCTTCCGTTCATTTAACTATATTTCTTTGCTTAAATTACTTATTATAGAAAATAATTAGGATCTTTGTTCTCTTCAAAGCTTCTTCAAAAATTACGTTTGTACAAGATTTAATACAATATATTATTTATCACTTTCCATAGAAAAAATCTGGGTCGAAATCGCAAATATACAGGGTGTCCCAAAAATCAACGTCAAGCCGTAAATGGGTGATAGGTCAAGTGGTGTCGGTCATCACAAAATTACCAAAAAAATCTAAGTCATGTACTTTTTAAATTATTGGCACTCGAAAAAAAATCGAGAAATCTGACACCCTGTGACGATCTTTCAAGTGCTGTGACCGCAAATCTTTTCTTAGATTTTTTTTTGTCACGTAACCCTGAGTAACTTTTCTGTAAATTACGGTTCAAAATTGAAACATAACTATACCGCTTTTAACTAAAATATTCCTTTTTTGTCCATCTATGGTTCTGAAAATCATTAATCACCCAAATTGAACTGACTGTATTGACAAAAAAGTGTACTATGCCATTTTGGCAAGTAACTTTAAAAGATGGCATATTTAGTCTGTATTCCAAAATAGTATGACACTTTCTAGACTAACGCTTAATTGAGGAAAAAAAATATTTTGATAAAGAAACATGATTCATAGTTAATTCTTTTTAGTAAGTTAAAATGAGTACAAAGTGTGAGCGAGAATGACAGTGATGCTGTGATTGAGACGGATTAACACGCCATTTCGACTAGTGTGACTGAAACAGATAGTGATGCATGAATTGGGTTTCTTTATCAAAATATTTTTTTTTGTCCTCAATTAAGCATTAGTCTAGAAAGTGTCATATCATTTTGGAATCCAGACTAAATACGTTACTCGGGGTTACGTGACAAAAAAAAAACTTAAGAAAAGTAAAAATTTGAAAGATCGTCACAGGGTGTCAGATTTCACGATTTTTTTTTGAGTGCCAATAATTTTCAAAGTACATGTCTTTGATTTTTTTTATAATTTTGTGATAACCGAAACCACTTGACCTATCACCCGTTCCCGTCTTGACTTTGGTTTTTGGGATACCCTATATTACGAACAAAATAATTAATTGCAAAAAATTAATAACATTAATTTAAATTACAAAAGTGTCTTAATTAAAATTTTAATCTGTTTTGAGGAAACCTCAAAAAAGTTAGAGGGCGAAAACTATCCAACTCTTCATTTCACAATCGTTCACATTCATGGTCTAAATAAAATATATGTGCCAATTCTGAAGAGATAGAAGTAATTCGAAATTTCAAAACAAAATTAAGCTTCTTTTTTAATATCATTGCTTTGCCAAATTTAACAGTAAATCATAAAATTGCTCTATTTCTTTTTTACTTACACAAATAAGTTATTTCAATTTAATGAAGCCATTAAAATTACGTTTACGGACTTTGCAAAAATTTAATGCAATATTATGGAAATCAAATACCTGAACAGGAAGTTAAAGTCTTTGAACGATTGTTAAATGAGGAGTTGGATTCCTTTATATCAGATGATAAAGATTTGTTTGCAGACTTCATTCAACCGGCTGAAAGTGGCAATCCTAATGATAAAATTAACAAAGAACTACTCGCAACGTAAATGTAATTTAAATGAAGATTTTGAGGTTTTACAGTGGTGGCACTTGCACCAAGTTGAATTTCTACTTTTGTTAAAAGTTAGTTGCAAAATATTGACTATGTAAGCAAGCAGACCAAATTTTGGTTAACCAATAAGTGTTTGCAAGTGCAAGCCATTGGCTTGCAACATACCTAATTAGGTAAATGAATATTTGGTGTACTCAGTGTACTCAGTGTAGTGTACACTATTTCTATAAATACACTGCAATAAGTATTTAGTTTAAAATGGGTGGAATACTCACTTAATAATCAAATATCACGTGATTCGTTCATTTTACCTTTCAAGCTGTGAGCGCAGTAACGAAGTGTACTTGAAATAAAATGAATGACTTGGAACTGTTTTTAAGATATTCAATGCAGATAGACCAAGAGCCCGCAGTAATTTTTGGTTGTGAAAGGTAACCAAACGATATGAACATTAATACTAAGCCTTGAAGAAAGTGATTTTTAATCTTATTGTCTGGCAGCATATGGTGGTAGCTTGACAGAGTAACAGTATATCACAAACGCGTTATTTTTCAAAAACGGTATAATAAGGTTAACCACTTGATTCAAGTCATAAATAAGAGTACAGAACCGCTTAAGTTTCAGTTTTCAGTTTTCAATGCATTTTATTTTCTTAATCACTAACTCTTACATACTAACAAAAAATGCTTAAATGCTAGCTTAAAATTACTTAACAATCTTATACTAACTTATTGGCCCCACACAGGCGCTCTAAGCTACTCTAAATTCCTATGACTATGTCTTTCGACTTTATTTACATTTTACTTAGAACTATTTATTTTGAATACTTAAGGCTAAGAAAAAATATTTGTTAAGAAAAACTTAGCATATGGACATGATTTTATTTTTTTTATAAAAACTTAATATCTAACTTAATATAAACCTTAGCCTACCTAACCTATATACACAATGCACACATACACACACATAGACATTATACACAATTATATACATAAATTAGTATATACATTTGTATATACCAATATATGTACATATTTCTTAAATGCTAACCTAAACCTATGCAAGCTGGCCATCGCTATTCACAGAGAAAACGGATTGGTCAGCTCTGCCTCATTAGTGAGGCTGGTCCGTAATTGACGGAAACGACGACGACACATCTTCCTCATCATTCAACCACCAGAAATGCTAGTGCTGCCGAACGACATCCCTCTTATCGCGATTCTCCACCGCCCTACTGAACCTGAGGCGACCCACACTGCCGCGTGCGACGTCTTTCTTGTAGTTGAGTCGCCTGTCCCCAGCTGTCCGAGCGACATGGAAGATTAACGGCACAGCTGATCTATCCTGGATCAACACTATCTGATCTAGGTAGAGGAATGCTTCCGGTGGAACGAAGCCGTCAGAGCGCACATTCTCGTGGTAAAAGTAATTGGGGTAGTAAGCCCCAGATATCAGGTTATTCGTCGAGGTTATTGCTCTTGCAATGTGCCTTCCAGTCAGCTTAATTACGAAGTTGTCCACTCGTATTAGGTTCGCCCTGTTGTAAAGGACCTCATTAGGATAAAATTTCTTGTACTCCGACTCTGGTGTTCTGTACAAGCGAAGACAAGCCCTAAGGCAAGCCCTCTCAAACACCCGAATCTTTTCCATTAAGCTTGCCCGTACATTGAACCACACGGGACAACCAAATACCAGCATGGGACTGATAAGGGCCATGTAGCAGATTAACTTTACCCTCGCATCGAGTTGGCTGCTATAAAACAGTCTCCTTGTAAGGGCAAAAGCGCCTTTAGCTCTGGCATCTACATTTTTGCCAAAATACAGAAACTGATCAAGCCAGATCCCAAGGTATCTGACTACATTTCGACAGGCAAGAGGCTGTCTGCGTTGTCCAATGATCGAGAACTTTCGCCAATTTTTTCTGGTGTCCCTAGAGGCTCCAGACAACGGCGTCCTAAAGAGAATGGTTTCCGACTTCTGAAAGTTGATTTTCAACTTCCAGTCATCGCAAAATCGTCTTATTTTATCGAAGTCACGCTGCAAGAGAGTATTAATGACCTCGATTTTTGGACCTGTTCTGTACGCTATCAAATCGTCTGCGTACGCAATAGTATGGGGGAGTGAGCACATCAAGTCGCTTGTATAAATGTTAAATAGGATCGGCGAATTGACCGCGCCTTGTTGAAGACCATTTTTAATTTGAAATATTCCAACAGAAGTCACATCACCATTCTTCACGATGAACTGTCTGTTAGTTAGCATATTATAAAGAATGTACAAGAGTGGTTTACTGATCCCCAGCCTAGTCAGCTTATAGAAAAGACCCTCAAACCATACGGTGTCGAAGCCTTCTCCAAGTCAACAAGGCAGGCACCTGTGCATTGTTTTTTGCGTTTATTCCATTGGATTTCGGACACCAGTTTAGACGCGGCATGTGAGATATCATGTCCCGCAGAGCTCTATTGATTACTTTTTCAAAAACCTTACTGATATTCGGAAGGAGACTTATCGACCGGAGATTTGCCGGATTGGATATATCCTTTCCCTTTTTGGGGATAGGTTGAACCACCGCCGTTTTCCAATGCGCTGGATAATGTGCATTATTCATTGCATTATTAAACAGGGTGGTGTAAATGTCCACCGCTTCTAGAGGAAGATGTCGAACCACGATTTTCGGAATACCATCGGTCCCCACCGATTTCTTAGCCCTGATTGTGTCGAAGATCTCATGGAGTCCTGCCTTCAAAATGAACGGGGGTAGGCCACCCTCTCTGGCAATGACGTTATTTGCCATATTTTCGTCGCTGAACCTGGTGAAACCAGAGCCCTCGGATCGCCAGTTCCCTATTTCATTTCGAATGCAGATGTCGTCCATCAAGACGCGATTGTCCAGGTCGTAATTAGGGCCAATGTTATCAATGGCCTTATATACTTCCTGGAAAGTGGCCCCTATGGCCTCAACCTTCTCCTGTGGATCCTCGATCACAAAAAAGTCGTCATCATCAGCGGCCTCATTTGGATCAATGCCTGCTATTGTCAGTAACCGTTCGTTGTCTGTTGTCCGGGCTATTTTAAGACACTGAAAGTCGTTTTGATTTTTTCTCCGAAATAGTTTATTTATTTGCGGAAACATATTCGGGTTGCTGGTGTTTACAGCCCGAACCTTGTTGTTCCAATACAAACTTACAGAAATTCTATAATTTTCTTTTATTAGCGTTTGAATATTTTTAATCGACGACTTCAGTGTCCTAATCTTCGGGTCTTGTCGGTCAGTTAACTGTCTATATAAGTTTTTGAGTCTTGTCAGAAGTTTACTCTTCTGTCGGTGCAGTGCGTCAATAGTAGGATTGCGGAACAGGTCTTCGTTAGTCGTACGTCGATACCGCGGTATTGTAGTGTCCATAGTTTGTTTAATTGTCTCGTCCATTTGTTTTAGGTAATTGTCTATCTCCTCGTTTGACAAATTCCTATTGGACGGTGGGTGGAGCGTGTTCGTGGATAGCGCTCTTTTCAAGGTTGCGGAGAAGCGTGTCCATCGAGTTTTACTGTAGTTGTAAGAATATCTTTGGACAAACTCCTCCAATTCCGCAATTTCGTTGGGAACTGTAATTTCGGTGCTAAAACCGCAATGGTCACTGTCATACACGAATGTGCGCAGACAGTTTAGCGTTTGTAAATTCGTACCTGTCAGTCGTATGTGTTCGTCGTACAGCAGTAGATCCAAATAAGACGCGCCTCTTGGGAACGACGGGTTATCCGTCGCTTTAAGACCGAGTCTGTACATGACATCGTGCTGAACCCAACAATCGAGTAGTAGGTTCCCTCTAGTATTTGGCAAATTATTTCCCCAATCTCTGTGTCTAGCGTTGAAATCCCCGCCGATTATAAAATAATTCTCCCCCGATTCCAGCCTCAGAAGTCGAAAAAGCGTGTCGAGCTCTGTAATGAATAGGGTGGATTGTGACGCCTCAGGTGCATAAACAGAGGCCAAGTACAGCCGCTTTCCACTGCGTAGCGGGATGTAAATAACGACTGCTTCCAACACCCGAAACCTGCGCAACACGCCCTTGTACACTCTGTGAAATTTTATACCTTCTTTAATGAAGATCGCGACACCGCCTCCACGTTTGGATCTGGGCCGGTTTCTTCTTCTAACGATATAATTATTGTACTCCAGTTTGTGCTCATCGGTTAGCTTAGTTTCGCTAGCGAAAAGCACATCAGGAGTTTGGTCTTGTAGCAATTTAAACATTGCGGCTCTTCGTTCAATCCTAATCAGTGAATTAACATTCACCGCAACGACCTTCAAAGTTTGCTCCACCATGTGCGTACCCATTGCGACATGTGTTGCGTTAGGCCCGGCAGCAGCGTGTAGATCTAGTCCACCCGCTTGGCCTGTTCTTGCACCTGCTTTTGCAGCTGAGCCATCTGCCCTTGGATTGCGAGCAAGATGGCCAGCCTGTTAGGTGCAGCTTCCGTTGTTCTCGGCGTTGGCGCCGGAGAAGTAACAGTCGCTTGCTGTACCGTAGCCCCCTTACCTGACGCCATTTGGGCGTAGGAAATTTGGGACGTGACGGCTGGTGTTTGAAATCTGACAGGTGAACGTTTGACCTCCACCTTCTGCTGCCGAGCCAGTTTTGCTTTCCTCATGTCAGCGAACTTAGGACAACCCCGATAGTTTGCGGTGTATCCCACGTTTCCACATAACACGCACGTAAGCTGCGACCTATCGGATGCTCCGTCAACACCCAGAGCACACTCCTCGGAACTGTGGTTCTTAGCGCACTTCACGCATCGAGGCTGCATTTGGCAGTTTGACGCGGCGTGCCCGAACCTCTGGCAGCGAACGCATTGTATAATGCCTTCGCTCCTTTTTAGTTTTTCCCAGTGAACCACTTGGTAGTCTAGGACATTGACACTCCTTAGACTATCCAGACGGCTTTCGGGACTGAGCTGCACCAGGAAGAACGGCAGACTACGTTTCTCCCGCCTGGCTCTAGCTGTGGTAAATGGCTTTACCCCCACAAACTTGAGTCCTTCGCACTCTCTTTGAGCAGTGCCAGGATCTCCTCAGGGTCAGTAGACGGTTCCAACCCCTTCAGCAGCATCGATTGCCGCTTTTCACACTTTGGTGTGAATGAGTAGTGCTCCGTCGTCGTTTCCCTTAGGAGCTCTTTCACTTTCGCGTAGCCCTCCACTGTGTTACAGTGGATGGCATGGCGATCGTTCCCCAATCTCTTTATATTAAAATTATTACCAATGACCAACTTACACAGGTCCTTGGTAGCATTTACCTCTAGTTTATAGGTGTTGATCGGAGGCACCTTCTCCTTCTTCTTCTTCTGCTGCTGTTGTTGTTGTTGTTGCTGCTGCTGAGTCTGGTACTGAGTCCGCAATGGTCACTGTCATACACGAAAGTTCGTAGACAGTTTATAGTTTGTTGGTTTGTGCATGTCAGGTGTATTCGTGTATCGAACAGCAGGAGATCCAAATAAGACCCGTGTCTAGGAAACGACGGACTATCCGTCGCCTTAAGGCCGAGTCTATACATTATACTGTGCTGACCCCACCAATTGAATAGTAGGTTCCCTCTAGTATTTGGAGTATTATTTCCCCAATCGCTATGTTTGGCGTTGAAATCTCCGCCGATAATAAAGTAGTTCTCCTCCAATTCCAGTCTTAGGAATCGAAAAAGTGTCTCGAGCTCTGAGATGAATAAAGTGGATTGAGTAGCCTTAGGTGCATAAACAGACACCATGTATAACCGCTTTCCACTACGGAGAGGGATATACACGATGCATGCCTCCAGCACCTGGAACCTACGTACTACACGACTGTATACTCTTTTAAAACGAATACCTTTTCGTACGAAAATCGCAACACCTCCTCCCTGAATGGAGTTGGGTCGGTTTCTCCGTACTATTTTATATCTTTTGTGCCTCATTTTGTGTCTCTTGGTAAGCTTAGTTTCGCTAACCAAGAGCACATCAGGGGCTTGGTCTTTAAGCAACTTAAATAGTGTGGCTCTTCGTTCGAACCTAATCAGTGAATTAACATTCACTGCAAGGACCTTCAGGGTTTGCTCCGCCATGTACGTACCCATTACGACTGGAGGTGCGTTAGGCCCGGCAGCAGCGCGTATATTTGATCTACCCGCTTAGCCTGTTCCTGTATTTGACGCTGAAGCTGAGCCATCTGCCCCTGAATAGAGAGCAAGATAGCCAGCATGTCAGGTACAGGTTCCGGTGCTCTAGGCGCTGGGGCCTGAGAAGCTACCTTTGGTTGTTGTACCGTATTTCCCCTACCTGCCGCCATTTGGGCGTAGGTAACATGGGGAGTAACGGCTGGTGTTTGTGTCTGCACGAGTGGACGTTTAATTTCCACTTTCTGCTGCCGAGCCAGATTTACTCTTTTGATGTATTGGAATTTGGGACAACCCCGATAATTTGCGGTGTGTCCCGTGTTCCTACATAACGCGCAAGAGAGTTGGCTTTTTTCTGACGCTCCGTCCTTGCCTAGAGCGCATTCCTCGGACTTGTGGTTATTTCCGCACTTCACGCATCGAGGCTGCATTTCGCAGTTCGACGCGGCCACACACAACCACACAAATCAACTAAACAACGGGTACCTCCAATCAACACCTTCAAGATGGAGTTGAAAGATATGATAGAATTATGTAAGTCGGCCATTGGCAACAATTTTTTTATTAAAAGACTAAGTCAAGATTGGCATGCGATCCACTGTAACACAGTGGAGCGCTATAGTAAAATAAAAAACTTATTGAAGGAATCGACGACTGAGTTCTTCTCCTACACCCCGAAGGAGGGCAAGCTGCAAACAATGCTGCTGAGGGGGATTGAACCGTCGACTGATCCGGAGGAGCTCCTTCCACTGCTGAAAGAGAAGGAGTGCGAAGAGCTCAAATTCGTAGGGGTTAAGCCATTCGTCACGGCTAGAGCCAAAAGGGAGAAGCGGAAACTACCGTTCTTCCTGGTTCAGCTTAGTCCCAACAGCAAACTGGATGGTCTAAGGAGCATCAAAGTCCTAGACTACCAGGTTGTACACTGGGAAAAATTAAAGAGGAGCGAAAACATTTTACAATGTGTTCGCTGCCAAAGGTTCGGGCACGCCGCGTCGAACTGCGAAATGTAGCCTCGATGCGTGAAGTGTGGAAAGAACCACAAATCCGAGGAATGCGCTCTAGGTAAGGACGGAGCGTCAGAAAAAAGCCAACTCTCTTGTGCGTTATGTAGGAACACGGGACACACCGCAAATTATCGGGGTTGTCCCAAATTCCAGTACATCAAAAGAGTAAATCTGGCTCGGCAGCAGAAAGTGGAAGTTAAACGTCCACTCGTGCAGACACAAACACCAGCCGTTACTCCCCACGTTACCTACGCCCAAATGGCGACAGGTAGGGGAAATACGGTACAACAACCAAAGGTAGCTTCTCAGGCCCCAACGCCTAGAGCACCGGAACCTGTACCTGACATGCTGGCTATCTTGCTCTCTATTCAGGGGCAGATGGCTCAGCTGCAGCGTCAAATACAGGAACAGGCTAAGCGGGTAGATCAAATATACGCGCTGCTGCCGGGCCTAACGCACCTCCAGTCGTAATGGGTACGCACATGGCGGAGCAAACCCTGAAGGTCCTTGCAGTGAATGTTAATTCACTGATTAGGTTCGAACGAAGAGCCACACTATTTAAGTTGCTTAAAGACCAAGTCCCTGATGTGCTCTTGGTTAGCGAAACTAAGCTTACCAAGAGACACAAAATGAAGCACAAAAGATATAAAATAGTACGAAGAAACCGACCCAACTCCATTCAGGGAGGACGCGTTGCGATTTTCGTACGAAAAGGTATACGGTTTAAAAAGAGTATACAGTCATGTAGTACGTAGGTTCCAGGTGCTGGAGGCATGCATCGTGTATATCCCTCTCCGTAGTGGAAAGCGGTTATACAAGGTGTCTGTTTATGCACCTAAGGCTACTCAATCCACTTTATTCATCTCAGAGCTCGAGACACTTTTTCGATTCCTAAGACTGGAATTGGAGGAGAACTACTTTATTATCGGCGGAGATTTCAACGCCAAACATAGCGATTGGGGAAATAATACTCCAAATACTAGAGGGAACCTACTATTCAATTGGTGGGGTCAGCACAGTATAATGTATAGACTCGGCCTTAAGGCGACGGATAGTCGGTCGTTTCCTAGACACGGGTCTTATTTGGATCTCCTGCTGTTCGATACACGAATACACCTGACATGCACAAACCAACAAACTATAAACTGTCTACGAACTTTCGTGTATGACAGTGACCATTGCGGACTCAGTACCGAAATAACCGTTCCGAACGAAGCTGCGGAATTGGACGAGTTTTTTCAAAGGCATGCCTACAACTATAGTAGGGTGCGTTGGACACACTTCTCCAGAACACTGACAAGAGCACTCTCCTCGAATTCGCTCTACCCACCGTCCAATAGAAATCTGTCAAACGAGGAGATTGACAGGTATCTAAAACTAATGGACGAGACAATTAAACGAACAATGGACAAAACGATACCTCGGTATCAATACACTGACAACGAAGACTTATTCCGCAACGCAACCATTGACGCACTGCACCGACATAAAAGTAGACTGCTGTCAAGGCTAAAAACCTTGTACAGACAGTTTACTGACAGACGTAACCCGGAGATTATGACGCTAAAGTCGTCGATCAAAAATCTCCAAATATTAATAAAAGAAAATTACAGAGCATCTGTAAGTTTGTATTGGAACAACAAAATTCGGGCTGTAAACACCAGCAACCCGAATATGTTTCCGCAAATAAATAAAATATTTCGGAGGAAAGATCACAACGACCTTTCGTGTCTTAAAATCGCCCGAACGACTGACAACGAGAACATACTTATAACAGCAAGCATCGATCCACATGAGGCTGTTGATGATGACAACTTCTTTGTGATCGAGGATCCGCAGGAGAAAGTAGAGGCTATAGGAGCGACTTTCCAGGAAGTATATAAGGCGAATGACATCATTGGCCCGAACGACGACCTGGAAAATCGAGTCCTTGTGCACAATTTCTACCTTCGAAATGAAATAATGAATTGGCGATTCGAGAGCTCGGTTTCATCCAGTTCAGTGACGAGAATATAGCAAATAATGTCATCACCAATGAAATGGTACTACCACAGTTCATTTCGAAGGCAGAGCTCCAAACGATCTTCGAATCACTTAGAAGTAAGAAATCAGTGGGAACCGATGCAATACCGAACATTGTGCTTCGACATCTCCCTCTAGAAGCGGTGAACATTTATACCACCCTGTTTAATAATGCAATGAATAATGCATATTATCCAGCGCATTGGAAAACTGCGGTGGTACATCCCATCCCCAAAAGGGATAAAGACACTTCCAATCCGGCGAATCTCCGGTCGATAAGTCTCCTTCCAAACATCAGTAAGGTTTTCGAGAAGGTGATCAATAGAGTCCTGACCAAGTGGGTTGAGGACAAACATATAGTTCCGGATAATCAATTCGGTTTCAAGGCGGGGCATGATGTTATTCATGCTGCGTCTAAACTGGTTTCTGATATCCAATGGAACAAAGGCAAGAATCAGTGCACTGGTGCCTGCCTGATTGACTTGGAAAAAGCCTTCGATACCGTATGGTTAGAGGGACTCTTTTTCAAGCTGGACAGGTTGGGCATTAGTAAACCACTGCTGTATATTCTTTTTGATATACTCTCCAGTAGACGGTTCATCGTGAAGAATGGCGATGTGACTTCTGCTGGAACATTTAACATTAAGAACGGTCTGCAACAAGGTGCGGTAAATTCGCCGATCCTATTCAACATTTACACAAGTGATATGATAGGTTCACTTCAGCATGCCATAGCGTACGCAGACGACTTAATCGCGTACAGATCAGGTCCAAAGATTGAGGTTATTAATATACTCTTGCAACGCGACTTCGATAAAATTAAGCGATATTGCGATGACTGGAAGTTGAAAATCAACTTTCAGAAGTCGGAAACCATTTTGTTTAGGACGCCTTTGTCTGGGGCCTCTAGGGATACCAGAAAGAATTGGCGAAAGTTCTCGGTCGTGCGACAGCACGGGCAGCCACTTGCTTGTCGAAATTTAGTCAGATACCTTGGGATATGGCTAGATCAATATCTGTATTTTAACAAACATATAGATGTTGCTCTGGCCAGAGCCAAAGGTGCTTTTGCCCTTACAAAGAGACTGTTTTATAACAGCCAACTCGATGCGGGGGTAAAGGTTATCTGCTACATGGCCCTTATCAGGCCTATGCTTGTGTTTGGATGTCCCGTGTGGTTCAACGTAAGAGCAAGTTTATTGGAAAAGATGCGGGTGTTTGAGAGGTCTTGTCTCAGGACTTGTCTTCGCTTATACAGAACACCAGAGTCTGAGTACATAAAATTCTATCCTAATGAGGTCTTGTACAATAGGGCGAACCTAATAAGAGTGGACAATTTCGTCATTAAGTTGACTCGAAGGCACATTGCAAGAGCAATGACCTCATCGAACAACCTGATCTCCGGGGCTTACTACCCTAA
The DNA here is from genome assembly GCA_949129095.1 of Volucella bombylans. Classification (NCBI taxonomy): domain Eukaryota; kingdom Metazoa; phylum Arthropoda; class Insecta; order Diptera; family Syrphidae; genus Volucella; species Volucella bombylans. The sequence goes on from OX422140.1 coordinate 238,803,008, forward strand.
CTATATGTATCATGAGAGAGTTCGCTTTGACGGCTTTGTTCCTCCAGAAGCGTTCCTCTACCTAGATATGAAAGGTCTGATCCAGGACAGATTGGCGGTGCCGCTAATCTTCCACGTTGCTCGAACAGCTGCGGACAGGCGACTCAACTACGACAGAGACGTCGCACATGGCAGTGCGGAGCGTCTCCGGTTCAGTAGGGCGGTAGGGAGTCGCGATAAGAGGGATGTCGTTCGGCAGCACCAGCATTTCTGGTGGTTGAATGATGGGGAAGATGTTTCGTCGTCGTTTCCGTCAATTACGGACCAGCCTCACTAATGAGGCAGAGCTGACCAATCTATTTGCTCAGTAAATAGCGATGGCCAGCTTACATAGGTTTAGGTTAGCATTTAAGAAACATATACATATATCAGTGTATACAAAGGTGTATACTGATATATGTATATGATTGTGTATAATGTCTATGTGTGTTTATGTGTATTGTACATTTAGGTTAGGTAGGCTAAGGTTTAGTTTAAGTTAGATACTAAGTTTTTGTAAACAAATTTGTTCTTAGCCTTAAGTATAGAAAATAAATATTTATAAATGAAATGTAAATGCAGTCGAAAGACATAGATATAAGTATTCAGAGTAGCTTAGAGTGCCTGTGTGGGGCCAGTAAGTTAGTATAAGATTGTTAAGTAATTGTAAGCTAGCATTTAAGCATTTTTTGTTAGCATGTAAGAGTTAGTGTTAAGAAAATAAAATGCATTAAAACTGAAAACTGAAACTGAACTGAGGGTGTAACTGTATATCAAAAATCGCCATTATTCAAAATAGGAATAATTGCTGCAACAGTTAACGTATTTTATTACGGAGAACTAAAAAAAAAGATTTTTTCAGGCAACTGATGCTGCTTTATTCATTACAATTTTAATTCTAAAATACAATCTTTTAATGTAGTTCTATTTATAATGCATGAAAAACAAAAGGGTCTTATTACTTTAGAATAAACGAATAATTTGTTATATAATAATAAAAATTCGTTCCCACGAACGTTTGCTGACTATGCAACGTGTGTTGAAACTTTATACTGTTGTTGATAGTGCTGTCTGGCGATTTCGTTGCCCCTAATTTACTTCTACTTTTGACAAAGAATATTGTACAAATTAAAACCACAAATATTAACAAAATGATGCCTAAATCTGTAATGATAGAAACTTCGATTAATATAAAATTTTTGAATCTCTAAAACATTATTTAAGTGCAACTTTGTAGATAATCTAAATCTAATTTCATATTTCTTGCAGTTAAGTTAAGCTAAGTTCGTCTGTAGGATTGGTGGTAGGATTTCGTACTTCCTAATCTCTTTATTCGAGTACTCCTGCGTATCGATAGAAACCGTGTCATTGGAAAGTTGGATAAGGAAACTTCCGTTAAGATGTCTCCTGACTCCATGGTGCGTAATATTGCCATCAAATTGTGTCTTCTCCGATGTTCTCTATTATGGTTTTGTTGTTGAATTGACAATCACAATTTGCATTTGTACCCCTTAATAGTAGGGTAACACAATGGGTGTTGGGAAGTTCCTGAAGTTGTTCTTTCTTACAGATGATGGTGCTCTGAAAATATCTGCATTATCCAGTTATACCAAACTGTTCCTGTTGATTTACTAAGAGTTCCCTGAATCCTAAATGTATCTGGCTGCCTTCCTTGATTGTTGATCGTATTTGGATGTGGTTATACTCTACCTTACTTGTCTTGGGCAATGAAACTATGTAAAGTATTGTTGACTCTGTTGCTAATATTGAAGGTTCCGCACACTCTATGGCCTCAATTTCGTTGTTGTATGGAAGTGTTTCTATATTTGAGATGATTTGATTAATCTCCACATTGTCCAGTAATCTGGTGTTGATTGTACCAGATTTGGCAAGTTGTGCTGCTATTACTATTTCATTTATTTCTTCCTTTATAATGTTGAGTTTATTGTATATTATTTGCTTATATTTTTCTGTTTCTTCGTGATTTAAGTTCTTAACGATTTTGTTATAATCAGCTATTAATTTATTGATAGTGTCTGTTAGATTTCTATTAATTTTGTATTGTTGATTATTGTTTTCAATGATTTTATTTTCATTCTTAAGAATGGCATACCAATCGTTTTGCTCTTCCTTTACAGGCCAGAAATCTGAAAAGGGAAATTATTGTTCAGAAATATTCTTGATGTTTGACTAATGAATTCGACATCATGAAGCTGTTGTGACAGTAACCCTACTATCTTTAGAAACTATTTCTTTTTTGAAAATTGGTTTCTGTTTGCCATGTCTTCTTTTGTCTGAAACATAAATTATATCGCCGATATTGTAAGTTTTATGTTTATTTCTTTTAACATTTTCTTGGAGAATCTTCCTGTTTTGATGACGTTTGATCTGATCTATTAAATCACAATTTACCTTATTCCTAAAGTTGATTAAATTCTGATAATTAATTCTTTGACTTCTGCCAAAAAATATGTCCACTGGCTTCTTTTCGTCACCGAGTGGTAACTGTTGTTATATCTATCAACGGAAATTTCCACTATTTCCTTAAGGGTTAAATCATGAAGACATCTCACCAATTCTAAGATGGTCGAATAGACTCGTTCAATAGTTCCGTTCACCTCACTCTTACCTGAGGGCGTTCTGTAGATTTTAATTCCCAAAGACTTAATGTAGCTACTTATAAGAGGACTGCTAAAGCTTCCTTCATTATCCAATACAATCATTTTGGGTGCTGTGAAATAATGAAGTATTTTGGTTATTTTTCCTCTGATGTGTAGAACTGATCTATCCTTTATATGGAAAAACTTTGCAAATTTGGTAAACTTGTCAATGCACGTTATAAATTTGTCGCCTTTTATTTCCATTATATCGATGTGCAGAATTTCCGACGGGTAGGCAGCTGTAGGTGTAGGTTGAAGTTCCGGCTTACAAGGGTGTCTGTCATATTTGCTGGTGTTGCAGACATCACATTCTTTAATAAACTTTTTAATTTTCTTAGTCATCTGCGGGAAATAGTATCTTTCGAGTATTTGATCCTTGTTTTCTACAGCGCTGCGGTGAGCTCGGTTATGCGTATCTTGTATAATGCGCCACTGGTTTTCTTCGTTTGAGATATCTTCGGCGACCCGCTGAGTTATTCTTATTCTAAACTTGGAGAAATGATTTTTGTAAATTTCCTGCAACAAGTTAAGGTGTTCCTCTGGGAATTTGATTCCATTGATAGTATTAAAATTTAATCTGTCTTTTAAAATGTTAGTAATTTCTTGTTGATTCCAGTTATGCGTACTAGTTCCTATGTAGTATCAATTGTAGGATGAGTGTGGTTGTTCATGGGCGTTCACTTGACCTTTTCCAAAAATGATTTGCGTCCTAAATACGTTTATCGGTGCTTCACAGTGGGGTATTAATTCGGTACTGTCTTCATCTGCACTATGCATAGTTTCGGCAGTATCTGTACTTTCTGTGAGGATATTATATTCCGTCTTTAATCTGGATAACGCATCTGCGACAAAGTTTGTTTTACCAGGTCGGTAAATTAACTCATAATTGTATTCTTCTATTTGCGATTTCCATCTTTTCAATTTCGCATTTGTATTTTTTGCACTGAGAGCAAATGTCAACGGTTGGTGATCTGTCAAAATTTTGATTTTCTTCGCACCGTAAAGATAATTCCGCAAGTTGTCCAATGCCCACACAATTGCCAACATCTCCTTCTCATTGGTGGCATAATTCTCTTCAGTCCTATTTAATGAACGCCAAATATAAGTTATATGCTTATCTTTCCCCAATTCGCCTTGGCTCAGGGCTGCCCCTACTGCGTGGTTTGATGCATCAGTCGTAAGTACAAATGGTTGATCCAAATTGGGAAAGGTAAGAACTTCGGATGATGTGAGTAGTTCTTTCAGATTTGTAAACGCTCCAAGCTCTTCCTTATTGAGGTTGATTTTAAAATTTTTGAATTGACTTGCTTTTGTTTGTGCACCTCCTCCCCTTGTAAGATTGGTAAGAGGTTTGGCAATTTTGGCAAAATCTTTTATAAAGCGCCTGTAGTATGAAGTTAGGCCCAGGAATGCTCTAAGTTCTTTTAAATTTTCGGGAACGTTTATTTTTTGAATAGCTTTAACTTTTTTTGGGTCAGGCCTGATGCCTTCTCTTGTAATCAAGTAGCCTAGGAACTCTGTTTTTTCTTTAAAAAACTCGGTCTTATCCAAATTAACCCTTAAGTTAGCCTGTTCTAGTCTATAAAATTCAAGGTTTTTAAGATGTTCATCATCCGTCTTTCCGAATATGATGATATCGTCAATGTATGCATAGCAAATTTTGCCGATGTATTCATTAAGGACGTCATCTATCATTCTTTGAAATATCGAAGGTCCATTCCTTAACCCAAAGGGCAATCTTAAGAATTCAAACTTCCCGTTAAGAGTAGAGAAAGCTGTTTTTGGTATATCAGACTTTTTCATTCTTATCTGGTGGAACCCAGATGTTAGATCCAAGGTGGTAAAAAAATTTGCTTTCCTTAAACTTGCCAATGTATTTGATATGTCCGGAATCGGGCAGGTATCTGGCACGGTAACTTAATTAAGCCTCTTGAAGTCAATAACCAAACGGTACTTCTTTTCGCCTGATGCGTCTAGTTTTTTCGGGACCACCCATACAGGTGAATTGTATGGGCTTTTTGATGGTTGAATTATCCCGTCGTCAAGTAGCTTTTTAATTTGGCTGTTTACCACTTCCCGCATGTTAACTGGATAAGGGTATGTTTTAGAGTAAATTGGCTCGTCTGTTATCGTTTTGATTTCTGCTCTGATATGAGTGTATACTAATTCTGTATCTTTGATAGGGCCAAATACTTTACTATGATTTTCCACTAAACTTCGAATTTTTTGTTTTCTGCTCTCTTCTAAATGATCATCTCTAATTTCTAAACTATTTACTTGGGCAGATTCCTTTGATTTAAGTTGAATTTTGATTCCTGAGTCGATCGTTAAGATATTATTTCTGCGATCTGTTACAGCTCCTAACTCCCGAAGGGTATCATCGCCAATGATACCGTCGAATGAATTCAGACCCGGAAGGATGAAAAAATTGATTACTGCGTCAATTCCCACACATGTAAAGAACCTTCCACAGATTTTACGCTTAATCTCTGATTCGCCGGTAGCTGATTGAATTCTGAAAGGCTTTTCTGTTGGCATAGAGTTAACTCCTAATTCGTCTGTAATAAAATTTTTGTTTGTGCCTGTGTCGACGAGAAACTTCAAAATTTTCCCATCCTTGGTTTTATATTCTATATAAGGGATGCTAGAGAGGCATCCGTCATAAAATTTGCTTCTAGGATTCTCATTAACTTCGAGTTCTTCATTGACCCTTTTTTGATATTCTTCATTTGATTCGGTATATTCGTCATCAGCTTGGGTCTCCAAATTATAAATTCTTTGTTGCTTATGTGGGGCATTTAGAGATTCATTTTCCCGTTTTCCTGTATTGAACTGCTGGGGTTTGTTCATATAATTTACTTGTTTCGTCTGAATGGATCGATCTATTTCCATTGGCGGATTTGGCTTAGGGTAGTTTGGTCGAGGAGGTGGGTCATAATTTGGCTTTGGTGGATGCGTTTCTCCTCGTTGTTGATGTTGTATATTATAACCTGAATTTCATTGTTGTACAGTTAATGTTGGTGGCCTTGGTGGCGGGTCACGTTTAGGTGTATATATTTGATTTATAGGTGTGGTAATTGCGTTAATATTTCCTTTTTTCTGCACTGATACGTTGCGGTAGTTCATATTTTGAATTTCGAGACACACTGCGTAAGCTTCTGGAAGTGTCTGAAGTCTTTGGATCATGAGGATTTTACTTAATTCTCCATTAAGGCCCCGAATAAAGACGTCTAAAGCCCTGTTACGGTATGTCTCTACAAGAACATTTGTTGTTTCACTGGAATAGTTTGTTGATGACTTATGAGAATTGGTGGTTCACATTGGCATAAAATTCATCAATTGACATTCCTGCTTGCCTGGGGTTGCTTAGCTGATATTCCAGTGTGCGTATGTCTCTCTTATCAGCGTAGTGTAAAGAGAGACATCTCTTTGTGACACTCCAATCTTCTTCAAAGAAATTATAGGAAATAAGGGCAGAGTTTGCAGCACCTCTAACCTTTTGTCGGATGCTTTGCAGTATGGCCCTATATATTGGCTTATTTTTAACGATATCGTAGTCCCTAAGTATATTCTCAACACTGTGGACCCAGGATAAGTATTCCACTGAGTTACCGTCGAAGGTCTGCAACTCCTTGATACAGTCTGGAAGTTTACAGATATCTTTCAGGTCTTGCTCTGTTGCTGGTGCTTTAAGTTCTTGTCCGGATCTAATGCCAATTGTTACAGGTTTATTTTCAAGCGCTTGAACTCGCTGATCTAGCTGCTTGAGCAATTCAAGTTGGGCATTTACAGCCCCAGTTAAATGAGTCAATTGAACACTAATTTCCTCCATTATGTAATTATTTTGTTAAAAATTAAACAATGGTAATGTATATGATTTGTGATTTATAAAGCTATTTAAATGCTTCCTTTTTTTATAATTGTAAAAGGAATTTTAAGGTTTTTTTTTATTTATAAAATAAAAAAACTTCCTTTTTAGCCACCAGCTTTGTCTTCGCAAGCGGCCTACTGCGGTACGGATGTTATCACGTCACTGTACATAGTTTCTTTAATTAAAATAATTGTACTAGTTGTTGTACAGTTCACAGTCACAATTTGCGAACACTATTCACATCACTATAATATTTGTACTGTTTATTGTACAGTTTACAGTCACAATTCGCGAATACTATTCACGTCACTATAATATTTGTACCGTTAATTGTACAGTTACAGTCACAATTCGCGAATATTAATTCACACGGAAAAAACCAAAACCGAGATGAACTTAAACAAATTTTATTTTAGGGTCTGCGCAACCAAAACCTAGTTCTTGTGGTTTAGGATTTTATTACACGAACTATCTGTCCCTATGTTCTTATGGGTTATAGAGTCAGGTCCCTGCTCGGGCGCCAGTTAACGTATTTTATTACGGAGAACTAAAAAAAAAGATTTTTTCAGGCAACTGATGTTGCTTTATTCATTACAATTTTAATTCTAAAATACAATCTTTTAATGTAGTTCTATTTATAATGCATGAAAAACCAAAGTGTCTTATTACTTTAGAATAAACGAATAATTTGTGATATAATAATAAAAATTCGTTCCCACGAACGTTTGCTGACTATGCAGCGTGTGTTGAAACTTTATACTGTTGTTGATAGTGCTGTCTGGCGATTTCCGTCGATGCAGTTCATTTCAGGTGGTGTGGTTAACTCAACCACTTAAAACTATTAGTAAACAACAGAGTATGACCCACTCAGTACAAATTCATGTATCCAAGACGTTTTAGGTGTAGCCAAGACTCTGCCAGACGCGGTGGAAGTGCGTAAAAATTCCAAATTTTGGATATTTAATGAAACCGCATCAATTTTTCGTGATACATAAAATATTAAAACATGAATATAAATATGAAGGTCCAAAAAATTTTTGGGTGTCGCTAAGGGATTAGCAGATGTAGTCAAAATATTAATAAATTGACAATTTGGAATAATCGATGCAACCACATAATTTTTTCCCAGAACGTAGAGCTCATCTCCCTGATGACAAATATATAACTCCAAGACGTTTTACTTGTCCCTATGTCCTTGCCAGATGCATTCAAAAGATCGAAATTGGTTACGATAATTACCATATTAATCGACATAAAACATATTACTGGACCCCAAATAATAAAAATAAACAACACGAAATCTCTCTAAATTACAAAACGAAGGAATAGAAATACATGTCCAAGATATTTTACTTGTTGCCAAGTCCTTGCCAGACTCATTGAAAGGAAAAAAATACACTATAATAGAGACCTTTGTTTGTAAAATGTATCAAACACAATCTTCAGAAGGAAACGATACGAGCTTTTTTATAAATGCTGTAAGATTTTTAAAAATATCAAAAGTAATTCATATTACTTTAAATATTGTAGATACCTAGGTCCTAATAAGGAATTAACGTGATGGATGGTGGGGAGCGTTCCGCTCTTCCCATAATGGTAGTTGCAAAAGGAAACAAAAGGAAACTGTTGCCAGTGCCGTGGCGAAAGCCATCAAAAGGAGGAGCAGGTTGAAAACCACTCTTAATTTAACAAAAATAAAAATAAGTGCTGCTTTAGCAGATAAAACAGCAAAAACAGCAGAACAGAACAAAAAACAAACAGATGATGTGTTGTACATCTCTGATGAGGTCCATTATGAGGGGGGCAAAAACAAATTTGAATCTCTAGCGGCATCTGAACAGGAAGATGAAGATAAAATTATAAAAGATATTAACAGCAGTATACAAAAGCTGAAAGAAAAAGTGCTTGCTATTAAGCAAAACCAAACTGTACGCAGGCAGAGTGAGCAATTAGAAGTACAGAGCTCCCAACAACAACAGCAACAAGAGCAGAAGCAACAACTGCAGAAACAACAAAACCAACAGCTGCAGCAAACAAAACAGCAGAGGTAGAAACAACAGCAGCAGAAACAGCAACAGCTGCAAAAACAACAACATCTGAAACCACAGTGGCTGAAAAAACAGCAGCAGCAGCAACAACAACAGCAGTAGCAGTAACAACAACAGCAGCAGCAGAAGTAGAAGGAGAAGGTGCCTCCTATCAATATCTATAAATTAGAGGTAAATGCAAACAAGGACCTGTGTAAGTTGGTCATTGGTAATCATTTTAACATTAAGAGATTGTCATGCCATCCACTGTAATACAGTGGAGGGCTACGCGACACTGAAAGAGCTCCTAAAAAAAACGACGACGGAGCACTAATCATTCACACCGAAGTGTGAAAAGCGGCAATCGATGCTACTGTAGTGGCCGGAACCGCCTTCTGATCCTGAGGAGATTCTTTCACTGCTCAAAGACAGGGAGTGCGAAGGCCTCAAGTTTGTGGAGGTAAAGCCATTTACCACAGCTAGAGCCAGGCGGGAGAAACGGAGTCTGCCGCTCTTCCTGGTGCAGCTCAGTCCCGAAAGGTCTGGATACTCTAAGGAGTAGTAATGTCCTAGACTACCAGGTGGTTCACTGGGAAAAATTAAAAAGGAGCGAAGGAGTTATATAATGCGTTCGCTGCCAGAGGTTCGGGCGCCCCGCGCCGAACTACCAAATGCAGCCTGGATGAGTGAAGTGCGCAAAGAACCACAGTTCCGAGGAGTGTGCTCTGCGTAGAGACGGAGCATTCGAAAAGATGCAGCTCTCGTGCGTGTTATGTGGGAACGTGGGACACACCGCAAACTATCGGGATTTTCCTAAGTTCGCTGACATTAAAAAAGCAAAAATGGTTCAGCAGCAAAATTCCACCTGTTAGGTTTCAAACACCAGCCGTCACGTCCCAAATTTCCTACGACCAAATGGCGTCTGGTAGGGGGGCTACGGTACAGCAAGCCACTGTTGCTTCTCCGGCGCCAATGCCGAGAATAACGAAAGCTGCACCTAACATGCTGACCATCTTGATCGCAATCCAAGGGCAGTTGGCTCAGCTGCAATAGCAGGTACAAGAACAGGCCAAGCGGATCGAACAGATCTACTCGCTACTGCCGGGCCTAACGCAACACATGTCGTAATGGGAACGCACATGGTGGAGCAAACTTTGAAGATGAATATTAATTTACTAATTAGGATCGAATGAAGACCCGCGATGTTTAAATTGCTACAAGACCATACTCCTGATGTGCTTTTCGCTAGCGAAACCAAGCTAACCGATAAGCACAAACTGGAGTGCAATATATTATATTGTTAGAAGAAGAAAACGGCCCAGATCCAAACGTGGAGGCGGTGTCGTGATCTTCATTAAAGAAGGTATAAAATTTCACAGAGTGTACAAAGGAGTGTTGCGCACGTTCCGGGTGTTGGTGGCAGTCGTCATTTACATACCGCTCCGCAGTGGAAAGCGGCTGTACTTGGCCTCTGTTTATGCACCTGAGGCTTCACAATCCGACTTCTGAGCCTGGAATCGGGGGAGAATTATTTTATAATCGGCAGGAATTTCAACGCTAAATACATAGATTGGGGAAATAATTTGCCAAATACTAGAGGGAACCTACTACTTGATTGGTGGGGTCAACACGATGTCATGTACAGACTCGGTCTTAAAGCGACAGATAACCCGTCGTTTCCCAGAGGTGGGTCTTATTTGGATCTACTGCTGTAAGACGAACGTATACGACTGACAGGTACGAATTTACAAACGCTAAATAATGTGGGCACATTCGTGTATGACAGCGACCATTGCGGTTTTAGCACCGAAATTACAGTTCTCAACGAAATTAAGTAATTGGAGGAGTTTGTACAAAGATATTCTTACAACTGCAGTTAGACTCGATGGGCACGCTTCTCCGCAACCTTAAAAAGAGCATTCTCCTCGAACACGTTCCACCCACCATCCAATAGGAATTTTGCAAACGAGGAGATCGACAAGTACCTAAAACGAATGGACGAGACATATAAACAAATTATGGACACTACAATACCGCGGTATCGATGTACGACTAACGAAGATTTGTTCCGCAATTCAACTATTAACGCACTGCACCAACAGAAAAGTAAACATCTGTCAAGACTCAAAAACTTGTACAGACAGTTAACTGATAGACAAAACCCGGAGATTAGGACACTGAAGTCGACGATTAAAAATTTTCAAACGCTAATAACATAAAAGAGAATTATAGAATTTCTGTAAGTTCATATTGGAACCACAAGATTCGGGCTGTAAGCAATAGCAACCCGAATATGTTTCCGCAAATAAATAAACTAATTATTTCGGAGAAAAAATCAAAACGACCTTCAGCGTCTTAAGAAAACTGGACAACAGACAACGAACGGTTACTGACAATAGCAGGTGTTGATCAAAATGAAGCCGCTAATGCTGACGACTTCTTCGTGATCGAGTATTCAGGAGAAGGTTGAGGCCAAAGGGGCGAGTTTGCAGGAAGTATACAAGGCCACTGATACCCTTGGCCCTAATTATGCCCTGGAAAATCGCGTCTTGGTGCCCAACTTCTAGATTCGAAATGAAGTAGAGAATTGGCGATCCGACAGCTCTGGTTTCACCCGATTTAGCGACGAAAATATGGCAAATAGTGTCATTGCCAGAGAAAGTGATCTACCTCCGTTCATTTCGAAGGAAGAACTCCATGAGATCTTCGACACAATCAGAGTTAAGAAATCAGTGGGCACCGATGGTATTCCGAACATCGTGCTTCGACATCTTCCTCTAGAAGCGGTGGAAATTTACACCACCATGTTTAATAATGCAATGAATAATGCACATTATCCTGCGAATTGGAAAACGGCGGTGGTTCAACCTATCCCCAAAGGGAAGGATATATCCAATCCGGCGAATCTCCGGTCAATAAGTCTCCTTCCGAATATCAGTAAGGTTTTTGAAAAAGTAATCAATAGAGCTCTGACTAGGTGGGTTGAGGACAAACATATAGTCCCGGATAATTAATTCGGTTTTAAGGCGTGACATGACATCTCACATGCTGCGTCTAAACTGGTGTCCGATATCCAATCGAATAAAGGCAAAAACCAATGTACTGGTGCCTGCCTTATTGACTTGGAGAAGGCCTTCGAGGGTCTTTTTTGGAGGCTGATTAGGCTGGGAATCAGTAAACCACTCTTGTTCATTCTTTATAATATGCTAACCAACATAACGTCTCTTGTGTTTAACGTGGACTCCTGACATTATGGCCTTATCCCACGGGATGCCCATGCATGGGACCAAGGATTCGCCTTGCTATCGCTCACCGTCAATCCATTGATACCAATTCGGAACTGTATTGCCGGCACAAGTTCCACCCTTGGTATGAGTCGAGGCCGACCTAAAACCTCTTACTGCTCTTAGGTTCGCATCACCCAGTACATATTGCAACTCCACGTTGAGCCGAAACCCTTCCCAAGGTTTTGGGTTTAAACCACAGCCACCATGACGCTCCCACAAGGTTGCCTACCTCTAACAAGTCAGGCCCGGAGCGAGATCTGACTCCGATGGTATCGTAATTAAAGTCCTGGAATAGAATACCGGTGGTCCAGTCGCCAACAAGACCTATGACCGGCAACATGTGACTGATCGAATCGTAGCAACCTTCGGTAGTGTCATCTGAAGATGATAAGAACAGTACTTTTCTCTGCCCCCGTTCATTATTAGACAACGTCATTAAAGGGCGAAGCCTTGATACTCGTAATTGGGCGGGGGCCCATGCTAACCAACAGACAGTTTATGCCATACGCACAGTTTCAGGGCAATCGTAAACAGATCCCATCGGCCGCCTATCCCAATTAAAATATCAATCGACCTACGTGACAACATTGTATTAAAAAGACAACATTACTCATAACGCTTGGGCTTTTATGTTCCCTAATATAGGTCAACACAAAATCTGTTCATGACGAATGTAACAATGTTCTCCTCGTAATTCAACGGGAGTAAACAAAATCCAATCGTAAACAAACTGCAGTCGTCTGGGTCAATAAACGAACAAATGACGACTCATATTGAAATATTATACAACACATTCGGTGGTCGTCGATCGCGGATTATTCATTGATTACAAACGTATAAACATAAACATCAATATTCCTACAGTCGGCCATCCTGGTATCCGACTGCCCTCAATCGGACTTTTCTTGGTATGCCCCTTCGTCCTCAGATACTCCGTCGCTGTGAGTTGACACCCATGGCTTCATGTAGTCCGCTCATGTCGACGGCATATTCGGACCTTCGTGCTATTCTACTTTTTTCACCTCGTACCTGTCGTTCTTCTTGACTTTGATAATTTCGTACGGCCCGTAGTACTTGATATGCAGCACTCCGAATTGCGTCCTAAAGATTGCCACCAGATACCTGGTACTACTTTGCTGCTTTTCTTTCGCGGTTGAAGGTTTTGCAGTTTTCTGCCTGCACCTTGTAGATCTGTTGTTTAGCTGCTTTTCTAACCTAGTCCCGTTCATTCTCAAATTCGTCTCTCATTACTTCCTCCAATATAGTCCGTAGCTCATGGCTAACTTCTCTCCGCATTGTTGTCCCGAAAATAAGATGAAATGGGTTTCGATTCGTGCGTCGAGACACCGTCGAGTTCATTATACTTTGTACGTTGTTGGTATACCTGTACCATTTTTTGGAGTCGTCCACCGATAGTTTAGTTAAGATCTCGATGATTACCCGGTTCATGCGTTCCACCTGTCCATTTCCTCTTGGAACACCCTTTGTCGTCAGCACGTGTTGGATCCGATTTACTCCGCAAAATTCTTCAAATGCGTTAGTGTTAAACGCGGCTCCTCGGTCTGATACAATGCGTATAGGTTGTCCAAAGATTTGGGCCTGAAATTCCAGCTTCTTTATTGCTTCATCATACTTCATCATACAGGGTATATCCAAACAAATTTCGTGAATGCGTCGATCACTACAAAGAGATAACTATAATGTTTATTAGTAGAGGGGAGGGGACCCCGATGGTCAATATGGTATGTGTGCAGGGGAACGTAATTCTTCTGGATCGGGTTTAGAAATCCCTCCGCCTTACCCGCCTTCTTTGCCGATAGTATACAAGTAACGCAATTGGCCAATACACCTTCAACACAACTGCTCGGCTTAGGGATAAAATAGTCCTGCCTACAGATGGCTTCCACTTTTATCGCACTTATATGACCTTGTTCGTGAATTCCTCTGACTATTTCCCTCTACATTGCCCTCGGCACAAGTAATAGATGGTCACCGGCTTCCAACTTGTAGACTATCTCGATCCTGAGTTCATAGTCTTTGTAGTCGCTTCTGGTCGTCAACAACTCCATCACTAGCTGGCAGTGCTCGTCCTTAGTCTGCGCCACCTTTATCCTATGTAGTATTCCTTCCTCAACCCTCATGACTGCTGGATATCTGCTCAAGGATCCACGTGTCGCATCGCTGTCCCTTTTCCATGAACTACTTTCATATCACACTCCTGTAGCATGATGGCCCATCGAGCTACCCGCGGAGAAAGTCCCTCTTCGTAATTGTTGCTTGGAACGCGTTACAATCGGTTACCACCGTGAACCGGACTACGCAACTTCTTGAGACATTTCATGATGGCCAACACCTCCAGTTCGTAACTTGTATAATTCTTGTATAATGCTGCTGTTTTAAAACTTATATAAAATGTACGATGAAACTCACTATCATCATGTTTCTGTAGTAGGGTGCCACCATATCCTATCAGGCTCGCATCTGTAAACAGTTCAGTTGGCAACGCTGGATTACACAACTCCAACACCGGTTCCTTGCAGAGATGCGCCTTCAGTGTGTTTACTGTAGCAATTTCTTCTGAGCCCATATAAAACTTAGCTGCTTTAAATGCATTTTATTTTCTTAATCACTAACTCTTACATACTAACAAAAAATGCTTAAATGCTAGCTTAAAATTACTTAACAATCTAATACTAACTTACTGGCCCCACGCAGGCACTCTAAGTTACTCTAAATGCAGCACTCACCTGCGCATTATGATAAACGATGAGGAAATTGGCAGCAAATTGAAAAATGTTAAACTCCTGTTTGAAAACTTCCTAGGATGAATCCTCGACACTCTACACTCTACACTCTCGGATATGGTATTCAAAATCGAAATTGTCTTTAAATTGGAATTCTATTAACTTTTTTGTTTTACAGATCCGATTCAAATGTTGCTGATTTTATTTATTTTACATTGCTCGAATGAACCAAAAAATGTATGGTAATGTGTTGGCTTGGTTGTGAATGTCCTTCGACCTCATATTTTAGAGTTTTTCAAGTTGTATAAAATGTATTTAACGTAAGAAAGGAAATAAAATCACTTGTTTTCTGTTCAGTGTTGTAAGACGTTATAAAATTCGATTTTATTTTCAGTTTCTTACTGTTTGTATATCTGTACAAAATGTTGCTTAAATCGTATGTGTTGCTAAACATTTATTTGAAACTTGACACTTGTGTTTAGCTACGTTTCCATTAAAGCAAAGAGTTAACAATATTATATTAAGTTTTCTACAATTGAGTTTAATATACAATATATAAACATTTGCTCAAACAAAAGTTAAAAATGAAATTCTAGGTGAAGAAACGGTACACGTGGTTTTTGAAAATATCAATTTAGAAAGTTTGAGATGGAGGAGTGCAGAGATAGGGGAATACGATACGACCTGGAAAAGCGAAATTAGTTTCGGTCAAGTCAAACAACCAATAGAATATTTCACTCAGTTCTTTGATGATGAGATATTACAAAACATCTGCGATGTAACTAATTTATACGCATTACAAACCAGTGGCACAGAATTAAATGTGAAATTACCGAAATTAGAAGATTTATAGGAGTATTGGTATACCTTGGCGTAATAAAAGTTTCAAATATGCGAATGGTATGGGCATGAACTCATCAGTAGCCAATAGCTGGCTGTTGTACCGCAGAGACCTGAAAAACTCAAGCGGAGATAATAAGTATATGTCACTACAAGGCTTTCAGTTGGATATTGCTAACGATGTACTCAACACAAAAAAAAAAAGCAGATCCAACACGCAATAGAGGTCGCCCATCGTCACTTTTCTCAACAATGCAATCAGATCCACCATTACCAGCATCGTCACCAGCACTTTCATCACAATCTTCGTCAAATTAGTATAAAAGATCATATGTTGCAGAACCTGCAAAAACCATATGATTTGACCAAATCGGTCAGTGGATTGAATGGGGATCGAAAGACAGATGAAGGTTATGTCACTCTCACTCTCTTTGAGCATCCCCGCTCAAAGTGCACTAAATGCAAGGTTTATTTGTGTTCAAAACCCCCAAAAAACTTGTTTTGTGTCATATCACACTCAAATTGTATTTAAAATTTAAAAAAATATCAATAAAAAACAGAAATTAAAACATGTGTGTGTTTTAAAAATTGTTCACTATTGCCCAACGTTTATGTTAAACTACCAGGTAGAAAAACGCACAGAATTTTTAACCACAATCGAACCAGAAAATGCGTGAAAAGCTGTAATCCAATAATGCAACAAGAAACGTGTAACAGTTCTTTCTACAAAGAGCTAACTTTTATCGTTATCCCCACGCATTGAAAAGGATAATATATTAATATTTGGAGGTCGACTAGAGAATTCAAAGCTACCAGATGCGGAGAAGCATCCGTACATACTACCAAGTAACGACCATTTCATGAAATTATTGGTCGAAATGATACAAAAGAGGACGCTACACGGTGAAATTCAAGTAACCGTGGCAACCTTGCGTCAATCATACTGGATTCTACAAGCTAACGTACTTCGTACGTCAAGTAATTTACAAGTGTGTATGATGTCACCGATTCAGCGTAGCTACCAAAGGCCTAATAATTGGCATCTTACCAACACACAGAGTAACACCTTCTAGACGAGTTACTCACACGGAAATCGATTATGCTGGTTCCATCCGAATTGTTGTATCTAAGGAGCGAGGAAACCGGACGTCAAAGGATACATAGCAGTATTCATATGCCCAGCAACTAAAGCTATTCATATCGAGTTAACAATTGTGGAACAACATTTGTAGGAGCCAGGAAGGAAATAACATCACTACTGAAGCTCACCTTCAAGCAGTTGCAAAAGGAACTTGCAGAAAGACTTGCGTTTGACGGCATAGATTAGCACTTCTTTTCACCAGCTTCACCACACTTCGGTGGGCTGTGGGCTAACAAACGATATTGATGACAATCAATTACTCACGACAGGTCACTTCTTCATTGGGTCTTCAATCAACGCCTTGCCAGAACCAATAATAGATCAAAGCCGATGTCTCCGTTCCCGATGTCTATTGATCCAAAAGCTGACCCAAAACTTTTGGAGGATCTGGTAAACAGAGTGCTTATCCCATCTTCAACAGTGTTCTAAATGGAAACGAATGGAAACCAATATTCACAAAGGAGATATTGTACTGCTTAAGGATGACCCTCCGCCACCTACTAAGTGGATGTTAGAAAAGATTTCGGAAGTATATCCGGGAAAGGACAAATAAATTCGTGTTGCAATTATTTTCTGCTATGACAAGTATATGAAGAGGCCAATAACCAAACTTTAGCCTCTACCAATCGAAAACAATTCAAATATCGCTCCAGATAATGAACCAGGTCAATCCAGCAGAAGCAAGCTAAGGAAAAATGACGGTTCCGTGCAAAATTGTTAACTCATTATTGCATGTGTCGTTAATGGTAACACTCATACCATCAGCTGCTTCACAACAAACCTTCAATGAAGTGGAGATGACTCATTTCTGCAGCCAGCCAGGAATATTGTTTGAAAATGTTAGTAGTGCAAACATGACTGAAAGTTCTAGGAAAACAGTTGTATTTCTTAACCTGACTAACTACTGATCAGAATTCACATATAAGAAATACGAATATATAAGGCAGATGAGTGAAATATGCAATAATAACGAATTGGCAAAAAACAGTGTCATGTTATGCGAAACTACTTTAACTCAATTCAAACGCCAGCTTCAGCAAATTTGGCCTAATTACGAGTATGACATATTATTACATGCAGATGGTGGTCAATGGTTTGCCCAGAAATATGTAGAAACAATTCAAGGCGTACGCAACAACGAAAACCACATAATGAAAACTCAGACTACAATCACCAATTAAACGCTAAACGTATTTAAGCAAGAGCATGAGTCAACCCAAAGATAACAGAAGCTACATACTGAGTTGATTAGTAATCTAAAGGACCACACCGATAAGTATGTAGAACTAACTGGTTCTAACTAAACTGAAACGAGAATTTAATATTACTTTCAAATATTTTATTATTATTTCAAATAGTAATAAAATATATCTTAATTATAACAATGCAAATAGTCTTCAAGTCCTAATTTAAGTGTGTGGTACGAGCACTGATATTACGATGACGACGACAGAAATACATCTTTACGGCGGATATCGAAAAAAATGTACCGTCAGGAATCTATCAAGATTATCAACAGATAGTAACACGAAATTGTGAAGTAAAAGATTACAAGCTTACAACACATATGGCACAACAGCAGCGCCATATTTAGCTGTCAAAACACTTCAATAACTAGCCATTGATGAGCATGAGCGATTTTCCATCGCCTCAGGGATTTTGAAAAATAATTTCTATGTCTAACCGAGGGAAGTTAACCGATTGTAGAAAGGCACAAGCTTAACTAATTGCCATGCTAAAGGAAGAAGGATTTAACCCCAGTAAATGGTCCAGTAACAACACCAAGTTACTTATCGGTATATCGTCAGACAGACAGCACCAGCATGATATTAAGATAGATAAAGAAGAAACGATCAAGACATTGGGTATCCACTGGAGTCCATCAGCTGACACCTTCCAATTCAAGGTAACAATTAGTGATGATGAGCAGATATTACCAACGAAGCGCAACATGCTGTCAGAAATTAAGAAACTCTATAACCCCTTGGGTTGGCTAGCACCTGTTATGAAAATCTAATCTCAACTGGGATGATCCACTTACAGCAGTAAGTGCAGTTGAAGACATAAGGATTTCTAGATGGATAGGAACAAATAAATTCCAGAAAATAGAATTGCATGGGTTCTGTGACGCATCAGAAACAGTTTATGCAGCACTTGTATATTCCAAAAGTAATACTGCGAAATGGGACATACAGTAACACTCTGTTAGTAGCCAAAACTAAGGTGGGACCCATAAAAAGAAAATCTCCCTTTAGAAATCGGAGCCGTGCGGAGCCCATTTACTACCAAAAGTACTCAAGGAACTAAACCGAATATTTGGGTCACAAGTGGATAGCTTATTTGCATGGGCAGACTGCACTATTGCCTTAGCATGGATAAGATGATGCGTATTTAAATGAATGTATTTATGGCAAATAGATAATCCCAAATACAGGAGGTTTCTGATTCGAGAAATTTGAAAATCCTGCTGATTTTGCGTCTAGAAGCATCACACCAGATAAATTAAAAAACCATCGATTGTGGTGGAATGGTCCAGAATGGCTTGAGGACCCTGTCATTTCTCGGCTGTCAGAAGACATTACAAACATCATCATACCTGAGCCGAAGGTAGCACTAACGTCACTTGTCGTGAAGCAAAACATATTCGAACGATTTTCTTCATAGAGTAGATTAATTCGAGTCATTTCCTATTGCAAACGCTTTATGTTAAACTGGAAGGCAGAAAAACGAAGAGAATTTTTAACCAAAATCGAACTAGAAAATGCGAGAAAGGCAGTAATCCGCGTAGTACATCAAGAAGCATTTCTTGAGGAACTGTCATGCTTGAAGCGTAGAACTGTTCTTTCTGTGAAGAGAAAACTTATATCGTTATCACCACGCCTCGTCAAGGATAATATATTACTAGTTGGAGGTCGACCAGTGAATTCAAAGCTACCAGAGAAGGAGAAGGTTCCGTGAATACTTTGAAATGATATACAAGAGGACGTTACGCGGTGGAATTCAAGTTATCATGGCAACCTAGCGTCAATCACACTGGGTTCTATAAGCTACAAATGTTGTACTAAAGGCCAAATAATTGGCATCTTACCAACACTCAGAATAACACCTTTGGATCCATTTACTCGAATATGAAGGTCCCATCCAGATTCTTGTATATAAAGAGCGATGAAACCGGACGTCAAAGGGATATATGGCAGTATTCGTATTCCTGGCAACTAAGGCTAATCATATCGAGTAAGTTAGCGACCTTACTTCAGAAGCATTTCCTCTTAGGCGTTTATCTTACAGCGATTGTGGAACAAAATTTGTAGAAGCCAATAAGGAAATAATATCACTAATGAAGCTCACCTTCAAGCAGTCGGAATATTGGATATTACTTAATGTCTTGCGTTAGACAGCATCGAAAGGAACTTCATTCCACCAGCTGTTACGGCCGAAATCTCCGTTCAACGCGCCGTACAACCACCACGGAGTGTGGTCGTGGGTTAAGATGTTAAAATGGGCTCCACGCGATTGCACTTCCGTCCTACTACCCACATTCAGAATCGCGACTAAATGGGGATTTGCGTTTTCCTTTTCCCCGTGCCGACGAACCGATTTCAACTAAGAAGAATAAATCATAAACGACTGTTTACCACAATGTTATAATTCTTTTTTCCTTTAATTCAAACCAAATTAACAACTTAAACACTAACTTACATATAGGTCTCAACTAAACAATTCTACTCCTTAAACTTATATTAAATACAAAATCTTAAAGAACGACAAAAAAAAATACAGAAACCCGTATTTGAACCGTTTTCCACGCCAAGCGTTGCTTTTACGAAATCGAATTAAACCACCCGCTAATCAACGACCTTTCAATTTAATTCCGATATTAACCGTGTCTACGTAAGCGGAATACTATAGGTATAACTAGGTGGATATATTTATGTATTACTTATGGTTACATATAGGCTTAACATATGTATCTTCGTCTCGTTCAGCACGTCTACAGCTGCTTCCTTGTCCCTGCTTGGCTCACACTTCTACAGCGCCACTAGTTGCCTTGTATCTTTTAGGTCAGAGATCATTTTGCGAATCCGTTAGGCGCTCGACAAATATAAAAGTTCGATTTATTTATTTTGACACTATCGACAAAATTTTTTGGATCTTCACTTATCCTCTGTGGTACCGAACTAGTTTGTCACTAGTTTGTCACTTTTGTCTTTTAGGTTGTTGCCTGGCACTATTAAATTCGCGGTTCCTTTTTTTCGTTATACGTATGTTGGTTTTGTTTTTTTTTTGTTTTAAACACTTTTTTTTGCTAAAAAAAAACTTGAGAGGCTTCCTCTCACTGGCACTGCCAAACTGCTCCCTGAGTTGTTTTTTTTCTATTCCCTTTTTCTATTTTTCTTTTTTTTTTCTTATATTTGTTTTCTGTATTTATTTTCTATTACACTACTAAATATTTTTTTTCACCGGACTACCGAACTGCTTGCCTGACTCCTTCTAACTGACCCTCACTTCCAATCGCAGCCTTACCATTTTCCCACGCCCTACCAGTCGCCTGTTTTCTTCAAACTCGTACCACCTACCATGATCCGTTTTTTTTTGTTTTCGTGTTCAACTGGTTCATCAGATCAAACCACATCTCCTGATTTTCTATATCCGCTAATCCTTACCGAAGGAATATCATACGATACCATGACGTCGGATCGCGCAATGTGGAAACTAACATAGAGCAATTGAAACGAAAAAAAAGCATGTTCCTACACGGAGATTTGAACCTGGGAACAGAGAATTGCTTTCCGGGTTGGTAACCCGCTGACCCAAGTTAATGCTGCCGTCGATGGTGCCAAGATATGAACAGGTGCTAATGATGGTTGGAAGAATATTTTTAATTACCAGCGAACGAAAACCTGCTCACTACAACCCATAATACAGCTTCACCACACTTCGGTGGGCTTCGGGAGGCAGTCGTAAAATCTATAAAATACCATCTAAAGAGGATAGCCGGTGACACTACTCTTACATTTGAAGAACTACAAACACTGCTTACGCAAATAGAAGCATGTTTAGACTCTCACTCACTTATCTCGGTGACCAACGACATCGATGACATCGATGTAATACTCACACCAGCTCATTTCCTCATTGGATCTTCAATCAACGATTTACCCGAACCAAATATAGATCAAAGCTGAAGTCTCCGTTCCCGATGTCTATTGATCCAAAAGCTGACCCAAAACTTTTGGAGGATCTGGTCATCAGAGTACTATCCCATCTTCAACAGTGTTCTAAATTGAAACGAAGGGAATCCAATATCCATAAAGGAGATATTGTACTGCTTAAGGATGACGGTCTGCCACAAACTAAGTGGATGTTAGGAAAGATTTCGGAAGTACATCCGGGAAAGATTGGTGCCGTAACCGTTTTTAGCAATGACAAATATGTGAAGATTATTGAATATTATTAATTATAAGATAATTAATTGTTGTTGAAATATGCCAAACATTGTCTAATTTGCCTTATATTATCAGTTTCTCATGCCTCGATGCAACACTATAAAATTTCATTTGATATTGTTTAATCTAACGAGTGCATTCACTCTCTTTATCGCATGCTCATTACTCAGTACTCATGTTATGTATGTAAAATTTAATTCGTTCTTCTGGATTTGACCGTCAACGAGTAAGGTTGTTCTTTGCACAAATTAATTGAAATAAAAACAATAAATTTATAACGTCACTGAATTGTGCGGTTTGACTAAGGTTTTTAATTGTTCGTATCACAGCTCGTTTTGGATTAGAACCGAATTCGAAGAAATACGCAAACACCATTATTGTTTTTCTCATTACTGGTAACAGTCATATCATCAGCTGGCTCACAACAAACCTTCAATGAAGTGGAGATAATTCATTTCAGCCAGCCAGGAATATTTTTTGAAAATATTGGTACTGCAGATATGATTACAGGTTCTTGGAAAACAGTTGTATTTGTACAGGTCAGAATTCTACACATATAAGGAATTCATTTGGCAGATGAGTGGAATATGTAATAACAACGTATTGACAGAAAACGATGGCATGTTGCGCCAAACAACTGTAACTCAATTCTAACGCCAGCTACGGCAAATCGAGCTTAATAATGACATAGTATTACATGCGGACAGTAGTCCAGTTCAAATTAGCGAACACTCTCCATTCGATATTATAGGCACAATGGCCAGTGAGCTGTTCCATGTGTTAGATCAGCGATTTGTTCGCAAATATGAGGAAACAATTCATAATGTACGCAATAACGAAAACCACATAATCGAGCTCATGAAAAATCAGACTACAATCATTGATTCCATGCTAAATGTATTTAAGGTGAGTCAAACCAAAAACGACTAAAGTTACTTACTGAGTTGATGAGTAATATAAAGACCAAAGCGATAACTGCAATAAATGCCGACGGTTCACCTCCACTGCACTTACTGTAATCATTATTATCAAAATATACAAAGTACCTTGCTGAATGTTTTATTATCTGCACATAATGGAAAAATACATCCGCTCACACTAAGTGTTCAACAACTATACAACGGACTATTGCACATACATGACAACATTCCTCGGACGATGATGATACCTGGAGAACGTCATCACGAATCTATTTTACAACATTACAAGGAGCTGCATCCGAAAGGAAGAGTTATGGGGAAAAACTTCATCATCGCAATAACGATACCGCTTTTGTACAATAAGGAATTTAAGGTTTTTAATGCGCTACCATTGCCAACAAACTGCAATGAAAACTTTACGTCCAGTATACTGCCATCGGACAACCCATTAGTCAGTCCGCAAAAAGACCATTATTGCCCCATGGCTAAGGCGGAGTTTGCGTCCTGTTATAAAAGGTCAACAAGCATACATTGGTACAATCTGCAACATCCAATATAGACCGCCAGTTCGTCAGTATGTTCCTGTGAGATAAACACCATTACACGAACTTCATAACACCCAGCAAAGGCTTACTGGATAGAAATGAATTATCCAAACACCTGGATATTCTCTATGTCTAGAAAAACTTATCGGTATAATTTGTAACTTCAACACGCGGACAAGTACATTAAGCAGCAGTGGAATCATGCGACTGCAATCCGGATCGGGAATATGTCAAGAAGCAACCTTAATCATCGGGAAGCAAGCCATCACCAGCTGTTGGAACACATCTATTATACCAACAACGAATCTGTCGAAGCAGTTAAATGATTTCCGACAAATACGAGTACAAGAGAAATCTCCCGTTTTGCAAGCAGATCTTATTCAGAAGATGATAAATTTGGAGCATGCTATTAAAATTCAAAAAGGTCAGGAGCACTTTCAAGAGACAATTAAGACACATAAAATTCAACACTACACCATCTTAAGCCCCCCAGCGATAGTTCTGATTATAGTTGCAGTGTTTATTCCCATCAGGCAGCAACGTGCTCGAAGGCCACCACCACAAGCAGTAAGAACGCAGCAACATAGGAAAGGGGAAGTTCATGTGGAAATAAGCTTAAATGATGCTGATTTCTGACTAACTTCTGCATAATGTGATCCCATTATGCCATGATGATAACATCAAACAGTTTACTTGTCTATTATAACCATTCAGTCAGCATGATATCTCAGGACTGAGCATTGTATACGTATATTGTAAATTCTAAAGTTACCCTTATTTTAGTATTTAAGACATTACAAAATAATAAGCATGTCAGTTCATGTGAACCAGGCAGCAAAGAAAATACTCTTTCAATTATAATAGACTTCTCCACCAGTGGTAAGGGATCTTTAGTAACAATATCTTCAGCTATTTTAACTGTATGGGAAATCGTACTGATATTCGTTCAGTTTGATTTTACCTCTGATGAATTTTAAATTAGGTTTTTTTCATGTTTGATAACCAAATTAATGGTCTATGTTAGTAATTCAAATTTTTTTCCGAATAAATAATGTCTGAATAGTTATGCTGCCCATGCTATGGCTGGTATTGTAGTTCTTCTTCGGTTGTCGAATAATTTTGTTCATGACTGTTCAATGTTCGAGATGCAAATGATATTGGTCCGTGATCTTAAGAAAGTACGGCTAATATTGCGAAGGTGCTAGCGTCTGTTGTTAGCTTAAATGTTTTGTTGACATCTGGGTACTTAAATTTTTTCAATTACATTTTATTTATTTGTATTCTCTTAAATAAACTTTTTAATGACTTAAACTATGTTATAAATTGTTGTAGAATAGTTTGGGGAATTTTATAATTATTATAATAGTGATAATGCCACATTACAATTAAAATAAATTTATTGTGGGGTGAACAATTTAATTTTGCACTATAAAACATTTTGGAAAGAAAAGGGAACTCAATAAAAAAAAATAAGCAATCGATAAAAATGGACTTTACGCGGTACCTATACTGCAGCAATATTTCTAATTCGTTAAAATAGAAGCCTAGGAGCAATACAAGGCTAAACAACATTAAATTTGTTTTTTTACTAACCATAAGCTTATGTTCATCAAACCATGTGCAAATGAACTTCATGATTTAACTCTGCGATTACATTTAAGGGATTAGATGAATCGTAAGCAATGGCTATATCAGCAGCGAAACTTATTAGTTTTCCCACAAATGGTTGCTCAAAGATTGAATTGATATGTATGAAGAACAAAATCGGATCGAGAACTAAACCATATGGTTCTCCTAGATATATGAATATTATGTAACTTAGTTAAAAGAATATTGTGGTCAACCGAGTCAAACACTTTGGTTATGTCTACAAAAAGTGCAGCGCAACATTTTATATTATCTAAGTCCTGGTGAATATAAGAACAAAAGTCCAACAGCGTATCTTCCGTAGAAAAACCGGCCCTAAACCCAAACTCTAGTGGACTTAAAAAATTTATCTTTGTTAAGTACCTCGATACTCTGCATTTGATACACTTTTCAAATACTTTAGAAATCGCAGGCTGCAATGAAATTGGTCGATAATTGGTAACATCCTTTTTGTTACCTTATTTTAACATTGGTAAGACATTTGCACATTTCAATTCATCCGGAAATATACCAAGCCTACATCTTAAATTAAAAATATATACCAAGATATCAATAATATTATAAGATA
Source organism: Volucella bombylans (assembly GCA_949129095.1). Taxonomy (NCBI): domain Eukaryota; kingdom Metazoa; phylum Arthropoda; class Insecta; order Diptera; family Syrphidae; genus Volucella; species Volucella bombylans. The sequence goes on from OX422140.1 coordinate 238,828,723, forward strand.
TTTTCTTCAGAACCAAGTTCGAAATGCCATCATTACCACAGGAACTTGAGTTTAAAACGAACGAATTTCTTTAAAGTGTTCGAAACCAGAAATTGGCTCAAAAAAGAAACGTCATGAAGTAAAATAAAAGAAAATTTAATTTTACAAGGTGAAATGGATCTATTTCGAATTTTACTTTTCAATCTGTTAAATACGAGTATGATAGCCGTCATGCAGTGTTCTATTATTTGCAGGTCGAAAATAATAGTAGCACACGGATTTAATTTTAACTTGGAAAAGCGCCTAAATATGTGGTCAAGGCAGGTACTGATATTAACCTTGTTGGTTCATTTATATAGGAAGTTAGACCGTAATCAGCCATCAGAACTGCGTGCGAATCTGAAACACTACAAGAACTCAATAAGTCCAAATCGAAGTCACCTAAGATAACAAGATTATCTGCTTGCTCGTTATGTAAAATCGAAGAAAATTCGTCCATAAAACTCTGAAGTGATACCTAATGAAATCTATATACACAAATAAAAGTAATTAATTAATTACATACGATGCAAGAGATATTTAAGATGTCTGCACTTTTAAAACTAAAAGAATTTGCTTCGTACTGAAACATATCGTGTACAAAAACTTAAATTCCTCTCGCAGAATACGACCCATTAGGACATGGATAAAAATTATAGTTAGGCAATTTGTAATCATCGATTTCACAAGAATAAATCCAAATCTCAGACAAGAAGATTATGTCTGATCTAATAAGTTAGAAAATGCTTCATGGTTGAAATTAATAAATCAAAATTTTGCCGAAGGCTACGTATGTTTTAATGGCCTACATATACTTATTTGAGGTCATTTAAAGTATTACTTAAAATGCTATCACAATTGGTTGTTACAATAGATATGGTAAAATCACTGTTAATAATCTAGATTATTATTATTATTTAGCATCATAAAATAAAGAGCATTCAATGGTTTTGAATTTTAACTAGATCATCAAATAATCTTACAACAATAATCTTACCATTTCCAACTTTTCTTAGAAGCAATTGCGAATTCTTAAACCATAGATACTTAAAATTATTCTCTGCTTTTACACTTTTTGCTGCCGTATAAAGGGCACGAGTCTATTTAGTTAAACTATGGTTGATAAAAATGTTTTTATATTTAACGCTATAAAAGAACGTTTACAAGTCATCAAAATGTCTAGCCAAATTCGTCTGCTACGATTACGTATGTGTGTTATCTTAAATTTCAGCCGTTGTAATCGTCTCGATAAGTAAAGAATTGAGCGCGTAATGAAAAAATTAGAATCGCTATTGTGAGAGCACAATGCTCGAAGTCAAAAAAATATTGCGAATGTACACCAGTAGGTAATTCAAGACCGCAGTCAGTCAGTAGATTTCCAACGTCCCTATGATGTATTTTACGAAAAGACTTGGTTACACGTCCTTATATGATCGTATAGAGAGCTAAACCCAAATAATCATCATGCATGCCAAAATTCCATAAGTGGAAGATCCTTCCTGGGAGTAAACCACAGCTCCAACTATGGGGCCCATCTCTAACAAGCTAGGCAAGAACCGAAGTCCGGGGGCCCCTGATTCCTACGGTACCGTGTTTTAACTCCTGGTGTAGGCTACCGGTACACCCTAGTACAACACTAGCTGCTCATAAGCGAAAAAAAAATTTGTTACTATTAAAAAAGAATACAGGTAGGCTTAAAGTCAACCACCCAAATAACGAGAACCAACAAAAAAAATCCTTTAGTTCCGTTACTTTATCAATGGGAAGCATTGCAGGAAGAATGCAATGCATAAAGCTTTGCTCACTCTCGATTTTGCCTTTCGCGCGTTAACAGGTGTTTGTAAAGTGTATAAATACAAAATAAAAGTCAGATAATTATTTGCAGCAAATATGTCAGAGTATGCTGTTGGTAAATATTTTCAAATTCAGAGTATTTTTATTAAAAAGTAAGTAAGGCTCTGTTGAACTAAATGTGGTAGTACATTTTTTTGTAGAGACGAGCTAACATTTTTTTATTATTAAAGTGGGATAAAGTAACATCGTGAAACTTTTTTAATTTGAAGATTGTATTATTATACCTTTAAAATAATGCTTAATTAAAGTGCTGAAACTCAGCGGAACATTTTTTTTCTTCTCCTACATTCCCTTTACGTCAAGAAGTTTTTTTTTGTTCATTCCAAGTGTAAGTCATTAGTAACAGTTTGTGCAAGTGCTGTTTTGCACCACGTAATGTCAATAACCGTTCTTGATGAAGCTGCTCATAAAAAATGCCTCAAATACAGTAACACTTTTGTATCACACCTTTTCAAAAAGTATAAAAAAAAATGTCACTAGAACGATTTTTAAGAGCTGAAGAGTTTTGACTTCGAAAAGAGTTCCTAATTCCATTGCCTGAAATTCATGTGCCAACAACTTCTAGACAAGGAAGACAGGAAAAGGAATTCTAGGAATGTAGAAACAGGGCTAGAAAACCGAAATATTCTAAACCTTATGGAAAGAGTCTAAGCTTGAAATAGAAGGAAAGCGTTCTAAAGCCGAAGTTGTAAGAGGAGTTGTCGAGTGTTCTCCTAAAACACTTAAAAGACTTAAGTAACCCGAAACTTCGAATACGGTGAAGCCTTATACACCTGAAGAAGCCATAGCCCTTATAACCAATTTGAAACTGACAAAACATCAATATAAGCAACTTCAAAAAAGCGCAAAAGAAAGAAATTGTAATATTTACCCAGCCTACAATACTACATATTTTGGAAGTAAAACAAGTTATTTTTTGACAATAACCGAAACCTTATGTGAAGTTAAACTACAGCAAATGTTGGACTTGACACTACAACGTTTGTCTGCTGCAGAGCTTGAAACTTTTGAGAACCAGTTAGAAAACGGTGATACTGTATAATGCTCGTGGAAATGGGGCTCTGATGGTTTTGGAGGGCACTCGCAAAACTTTTCGGTAAATTCTGAAGCAAGCGATACTGATATTGTGCTAACATTCATAGTACTTTTAGAAATAAGTAAAGTTGGTTCTGGGACTGAAAATATCTATATAAATTCAAGAACATGTTCTCAAAAATACTGCCGTCCAGTACGTTTCGAATTCGCAAAGGAAAATATTGAAACAATAGCAAGAGAGTTCAATCGTATGGATGCCGAAATAAATTGCCTAGAAGCCACAAGGGCAACTTTTAACGACAAAACTGTTTTAGTTAATCATACTTTGTTCAAAACTATGGTAAATGGCAAAACATGTAATGCTGTTATGGAGAACAGGGCTAGCTCAGTTTGGTATATATGCAAGGCATCTCCTAAGGACATGAACAATATTGAACTTTGTTTACAAAAACCTTCTGACACCACGCCTATTCATACGTCTTACAAAGTCTTCTTGCATCTTACAATATTTAAAATGAAAGCTGGCTGGCAAGAGGAGCTGAAGAAAAACTAGCAGTTAAAAATAGAAAAAAAATATTACAAAATTAACTTAGATCTGAATTGCGAATCTTAGAAGATTTTCCAAGATTTTCAAGAAAGATGTTCCGAATAGGAACAAATACTAATGTGTTCCATACCAAGTAGATATCTTCTGATCCAAAGATAAGCGAATTGCGACATATACCAACCCGAAAACACAAGATACCACCCCCTGAAGTCATGGAAATGATTTTAAATTGATTTATAAAACACATTTTCAATCAAACATAATAAAAAACTTAAATCCGAATTAAGCCCAGCTAATGACCCTAAATCGACTACTGTGCGGTGGTCCTGCCGCTCAACATGACCTATGAAAGGGAGCTTGTAACTGGTTGAAACGTAACAGCCTTCGGTGGCGTCAATCGGAAAATGTTTACGATAATACCAGTGGTTACTCTACCCCCGTTTATTATTAGACTACGTCATTGATGGCCGTAGGCTTGATAATAAAGGGGGAGCCCCGTCAAGCGGATAGTCGAAATTATTCCAACACTGTATACGAAAATGTTGACTGTTTCATGTGGTTTGGATCGTGATGCGTTGTAATAAGATGGTTTTTAAATTGATGTTTGAAAATCCGTTTTTCATAGCAGAAACGCATTTTTTTCAAAATTCTCGGTTTTCAAATCGTTTTTCCAGAATTTCTCGCATAATCCCATATTTTTAGATTTTTGTATTTTGTGTGAACAGAGGTTCATACTGATTTTTCATTAAAAGCTACTTTGGTTATTACCACCGTTCTGTGTTCAACTACGTTTATGTTGTAACGTTCTAAAAATGGTAAGTGTTAAAGATCCTGTTTCTTTTTATTTGTGTGATCCAATAGCAATTAAGTAAGTGATTAGACTCTCAATAATCTCAACAAAGATCACTACTATTTATCCTTCCAATAAACAGTGCAAACTGCAGAAATTATCAACATATCAACTTCAGCTCGTGAAAAAGTAATGTTGCACAGTCGGATACAATTTACCAATATTGAAAGCGAATCGAGATGTTGGATAATGGAACTATCCAGAAGACATTTAAATAGTTACCATACATGGTCAATTATATAATCAAATACCCCTTGCCTTTGTTTGATGAATGAGAAAGCTTATTCAGATTACGCACATAAAACTATGGAATACCTAGCTTTTCTGTGATCTGCTTGAACTCATTTATCTGATTAAATAAAACTGTTAATTAGTTCTTTTTTATATATGTATGTGTTTATTTTTATTTTATTTATTCAATATATTTGTTTATTTATTTATTTATTTATTTCTATATATACTTATTTTTCTGCAGGCATATTTACATATGTAAGCTATTATTACTCGTTTTAATTTTCTCTTAAGTACGAGTACGTATGATACATTAGGGTTCCTTATTTTGACGATTTTTAATTTTTATGCTCCCATGGGATCATGGAGTTCGAAATAAATAAAAACGAATATTCTCCAAGTTTCAAGTCTCTATGTTAATATTAACCCTTGCCGCCTTGCAATGTAAGTTTCTTATGTGAGTAAAATGGAGTTTTGGCATTGAATAATCAATATTTTATTTTAGACAATGTGACTGTTCAAAAATTTTAAACCCCGCAAACTTCAACCTTGTAATAGTAGCTATTTATTCGAATTTTTATAGATTTTTAGCCATTAAAAATTTATAGATTCAGCTAGATACAAAATTGTTAGTGCTTTTTTTTACAAAATTTGTTCAAAAATCAGTAATTATTATTTATTATAATAATATGTAGTAAAATTGTCAGTTTTGCGTACGTTTTCACTACTTTTTGAATTGGTTTAATTTTTTATGAATATTGTCATCGATCGTATTATTGCGAAACTGTTACTCAATCGCAAACTTTTGTTTGTGGCTTAAGTACATTCATTTTATTAGTCAAATATAATAATATAATGTGAGTAGTTGACAAGAAAAAAAACAATAAGCTGACTTACACTAACAATATAGTCTCACCATTAAATGTTGTATTTATTTTTATTATTAATTTTTGAACAAATTTTGGAAAAAAATAAAAACATTTTTTTATCTACTGAGACTATAAAATTATAAAAATTATAACGAATAACTACTATTCTACTATAAGGTTGAAGTTTCCCCCAGCTAACATTTACTTTGACTGGAATAAAAATGTTATTACTCAATGCCGAAAACCCTATGTTATTCACATAAGAAACTTACATTGCAGGGCGGCGGGTTAATATTAAGGTTGGGACTTGGAGAATTTTTTTTTGTTTATCTCAAACTTAATGAGCCCCTGGGAGCATAAAAATCCAAAATTTGTCAAAATAAAGACACCCTAATGTACTCGTACATATAACTTTTCAATAAGGATCGTTCCTTTTTTCTCAATATGAAGGGTTTGTTCGATGTTTCCGAATAAAAGTAATTAATGTAAATGAAATTCTCATTCCATTTTTATTAAATTATTTCAGTTGAAAGATATTTATCTAAATCTGTATATCATATGTCCGTATTGTAAATTGTGAGGTGTCTTGCCTTTGTATATTTAAAAGCGAAATAAAAAATTTTATTTATATCTAAAAAAAAGGTGTTCATCCTTTACTTTCTAATTAAATTATTATATACATTTTTAGTTAACATTGGTCGTTTACAAATGTTATACAATAGTTTTGTATAAGTAAAATAATTCCCTGGCATGAACAAACATGAAGTTGAACAAATTTTGATATTTCCACAAGAAAAAAAAATTCTATTGTCTTTCAAAAATATTTGTGTAATAATCGAGCTTTTTTTAAATAGAATTTTATTAATATTTAGTCACTAATAAGGAAAAGGTATTTTTGGTAATTGCTTACAAAAATAAATACAAATTAAATCATACAGTTGACTTTTCATAGTTAACAAAATCACAACATATGCGCACATGTGATACTTATATAACTATAACCTATATAACACTCAAATTTTAAACAAATGGATATTGTTTTACCTACCAGCCAAGCATAGGTGGACACGTTATTGCAAGCGCTGTTGCCCAAACTATTAAAATCATAATGGAAGCTAGTCGTTTCGATCTTCTTTTTCGTGAATAAGTAAGTGGTTGTGTAACAGCCAAATATCTACATACATACATATGTAAACAAAAGAAAACAGATAGGATGAATTTTATATGATTTCTTGTTTAAAATATGGATACAGAAAAATGTAGTTGAATTACCTATCCACGCTGATGGCACATAAACTTAAAATCGATGCTGTGCATAGCAAAACATCTAATGAAATCCAGATATCGCACAAAATCCATCCTAACTGCCACGATCCTGCAAAAAAAGTTATATATTATACATGTATTATGAATTTGCATATTAGAGAATAAATCCGAACTGCTAAATTTCTAATAGGACGATATTGATTCGAAAAGTAAAGTTATTATTTTATTAAATTTGTGCGCCTCTCCATTGTTTGGGCTTTTATGGATTAGGAATGAAATTGAGTGGTACATAAAAAGTCGGTTATTTAAAAGCAGCATGATATTACAATATATAAAAAACATGATGCTATTGAAAAGATTTCGTAATCTTTTCTTTTGATTTTTATATATTATTTATGGAATACACGAATACAATTTTACCAATGCGTGGCATTTATTAATTTGGACAATAAGGTTATTATTTAAGTCACCGCTTACAATATTTTTTTGGTATTTTGTCAAATTTGACTTCAAATTTAAGTAGATGGGTGTATTGCAGAATCAATAAATCTGTTGGTGAATTTAAGAGTCTGGAGAAGTATTTTTTCCATATCGTCATCATTAATGATGACTGATGAGGCCAGTGGTAGGGAAATAAGCTTGATTTCTGCGCTAATGTCATTATTGGAACTTATTGCAGAGACGAGGTAAATTAATTCTTTATCGTCTATTCCTTACAAGCATCACCATCCAATTCTCAAAAGAAGCTAAATGCATAGGTGTCATCCGGGAAAACAAACTTGTTTGGACAAATAGCTTTCGGCAAGACATGGGGTTTGTTACTGACGAGGGTTCTTTGGATTACTACGGCTATGTTAAGGCCAATTATATCCTATGTGTCGGTTGTCTGGTCGGATAAGCTCGCACGTAAGCACTCCTTATTTTACCAGTCTTCAAATAACGGTCTGTCTCGTCTGCATGGGGACTTTCTCTGGGATGATGCCTAGCTCTACCCTAGTTGCACTGACGAGCCTCTTTCGCCTTGTGATTCATAGCATGGGCTACCCTCTCAAAGCCATCTTGCGTTTAAAGAGTATGCACTGGAGCTCTGATGAAATCTCATCAGAACCCCTTTTGAGGAAAAAAACACGAAATCGATTTTCACCGTACCCAAGAATGGTTTCGGCCAGACTCTTGGTCGAAACCTGTAGAATGGTTCTGAGGTCCATAAATTTAGACAATCCCATTAGTGACGCATTATCAATGCAGATACGTGGTATAAATATGTAATATTGGATGCAAGTATATTATAGAAAGCTGCAAAAGAGTTCTTCGAATTTATGATTCCAAGCACTCCACACGTTTTCATTCAACGCCGCCTTGGCGCAAATTATTGTGCCTACCGTGGAGAAGATAAATTCATAATTTGACTACTGAAGCCGGGGTTCTGCCAAGTTTGGCCCCTGCGTGATGATTAGAAAAGAAACCTCACTAGCAAAAGTTTCCCAAAGTGGTGAGGAGCGGACTTGTAGGGGGAAGAAAACTCATTTCGTCCACTGGACAACGGGCAACGGTGGTTATTTCACACCATATGAAATCCCTTTGAAGTCTGCAATAGCATATGCCCTGGGCACTCGCTAGCTTATTGTGTTAAATTGTTTTCTCTCTGTGCACGTGTCATAGCAACCACAAAAATTAGATACGAAGAGGAGCTCACCACTTTTAAAAAGTTCCAACTCCTTGCTGGAACAGCAAGCGCCGACGGATACATGGGCATCCGGGCTCTGTACTTAAGTAACTTTCATATCCCAATTACTCGTGGGAACCGAAATTGGTCCTACAAAACTTCGGTTTTAGAGACTGATAGCTCTTTGAAAGCATCAACTCCTATGGACACACCTGCGCTCTCTGCAGCAGAAGCTGTCAACCGGACGTTTGCCGCTAATTCTGGCGCTGAAGTGAGAAGCGAGTAGGGGAATTCGTCTCTTTTGAACGACTCAGACTCAGACTCAGACAGTTTATGTGAACACACAATTACCATGCTATCGCATGAGTTATGTGCGCACTTAGTTGGCACGAAAGTAGCCGTAAGTTCTGTGAATTTATCACAGAAATCCACCAGCTACGTTAAACTAAGAGCTTCGTGGAGGGGAAGGTTCCAACAAGCCTTGAAACAAGGCAATTCTAGGGAACGTGCTCTAGAGATTACCTTCTGTTAACCAATATCGCCAAAAAATTATGAATCGATTTGATATTTGATTGTATTTATTATTTGACATTTCCAAAATGCACATTTTGTATTAACAAATTAATTCTTATCAAAGCTAATACTTTTAGCGTTTCTGATATTTAAAGGTTTATCGTCTTTTACACTATGTCATTTAGACAAATATTTTAAAAGTTACAACCACAGATAATTGAGTTCATATGTAGATGTCTCATCCAGAAAAAACTTTTTCAGCCCTAAAGAATCATTTTTCGAAGTCCAACCATCGAACCTATTGTTAGATCCTAGATATTTACATAAATTTATAAAAATTTGAATTTTATATCCGCACAATTGTAGGGTGTAGTTTTTGTTTTAAGAATACAGTCTGCAATATTTATACATAATTATAACACTTTGTAAAAAACATGGAAAATTTTAATTTACCTCCAATCGCGGTGACCACCATATTTGTTATATACGATGTCTTAAATTATGTAGAGAAGACCACTTACTTATCATGCTATCCTTAGTAAAGGATATATTCTAACTCATAATCAATCGCTTCTCACTCGGAGGGGTCTAGGTTCGAATCCTGCCCATGAACAAGTCTTTCAAGTTTTTCAACTCAGACAGAAAAATTCTGCGTGTGAAGGCATAACACTGACACGTAGATTTGGCTGTTGTAGAGTTTCAAGCACAAATAATTACTGCGAATTATAACCTTCCACTCTGAGTGAAGAAAAAACTCTCCGTCCTATTCGTTTCTCGTTCGAGCTCTTAGTTCCGAAACGGCAGAAAAGCTTTACAGTGGAATCCTACGTGCAGTGTTGCATACCTTCAGTGCATAGATCCTCATTTCGCCCACACTCAAAGAGCTTTTTGTTGTTTTGTTTTCTTGTCGTCGCCGGAGAGGATGCCTCATTGATCTTGCATTGAAGGAAATCTTTCGCTGATTGTCTTCGTCGCTGGAGTACGTCTACTGAGTAGAGTAGGACTGGATCCATATTTTCGCTTTTGGATAGACATAAGTGTCATTTCGCCTCGCAACATATGCAAACAACTTGACAGTTGGCTTCGTCTTTCAAAATTGAGTACATTTCATCGTTTCGCCGTTTGATACATATTAATGTCGTGACACGTTTTCTTCGCACAATATTCAATACACACAATATTCATAGATTCGAGTTTTAATTCAACGAATATATTTAAATATTGTATATTGAACTGGACATTTTCATTAAATCTAAATACGACTGATACGTTTAGCTAGATCTCTTTGGCAAAGTCGTATTTTTTCTTCAATTTGAAGTAAATCTCCAGGACATGGAACATTTAGATTCGTTTTTTGCTTTCGGCTAATTTTATTGGTAGTTGTTTGTAAAATATCAATATGTCAACTGAGTCTACTATCAAGGCTGCCATTGAGGAACTGAAGCAGATGCGCTCATCCACAAAGGGCAGTGTTACTCGTATTAAGTACCTCGCAGAGACAAAGGCAGACTCTTTATCAGCAACAGAATTGGAGTGCCGGTTGGGTACACTCGAGTCATATTTTAAGCAGGTTCTTGCTTACCATACGCAAATCAAGCGGATAACACCTGCTGACACCAGTCGTGGAGAGTTAGAAGATTTATATATTGCGGCAAAAACCAAAATCCAATCGCTTTTAGGAACTACGAGTACAAGGAATATTGGTATGGAAACAAATTTTGTAGTACCACCGCCACAATATAACAACCTACCAAATCTCAAGCTTCCGAAGTTAAGCGGGAAATACTCCGATTACAAGAACTTTATGAATTCGTTAACAAAGCTGGTGGATGATGAGACAAATTTGATTAAAATTTAAAAGTTCAACCATTTGCTTTCTTGTTTGAGTGAGCAGGCTCTCACCACGGTTAAGGCCTTTCAAATTTCGGACGAAAATTATTCAATGCCACTTTCCAGGCTCAAAGAACGCTACGATAATGATTTTCTTATTTTTGCACAGTACGTTTCGGAGTTGTTCGAGCTGCCGATCATTACAAAGGCTTCGTCTGTAGACTTACGAGCCTTGATAGATAATGTGTGTGCAATATTTAATTCGCTTTAGTGCAAAGGATCGTTTGAAAACATTTGCAATGCAATGATTATTCAAATCGCAATATCGAAGGTAGACCCAGAAACACTATCAAAATGGGACGAGCACCAGGATTACAAGAAACTTCCGAGTTGGATAGACTGTTCAGCTGTTCTAAGTAAACGATGTCAATATCTCGAAACTCGTGATACTAAAAAACTGTACACGAAGGACACTGAATAAGGCCAAGCCATCGGGTTCTGCTCATCGCTCCCAGACTTCACTTACTGTTGCAAAGCGAGCTTGTTTGTTTTGTGGAGATACCAGCCATTCGATTTTAAATTGTCATAATTTTGGTAAATTAAGAGTTATGCAACGATTCTCAAATGTAAAAAAGCTTGGGCTTCGTTTGAATTGCTTGGCAAAGGGTCATACTGTTTCGAAGTGCCCATCGCCTTTCAGATGCAAAGCTTACAAGCAATCTCATCACAGCCTTTTACATCGATCACAACAAGAAGCAAATATTTCTACAAGTGGAGAACCACCAACATCAGCGGCTGTCCATACTGCCTTAGAGAAGTTAACCTTAGCCGAGGCTCAAGTGATCTTAGCGAACGCAGTGATTCTCGTAATGCATTCTACTGGAAGTTTTCAGGTGGGAAGGGCGCTGATAGATTCTGGCTCACCGAAAGATTTGCCAGATCGCATCACTTGCGAAGGTCACGGAGGAGTGTAGATATAGTAGAAGTAGGGGTCGCTGAAACAAAAATCAACTTTCAAACTCAAACCACTATTCATTCAAGATATAGTAACTTTGAAGTATTACTAGAATTCTTAGTCACCACATCCATCACTGGTTATCAGCCACAATCAAGTATTAGTGTGGCGCCTTGGAATTTGCCTAAAAATCTGGAGTTAGCCGACGAGCATTTCTATCATTCGTCCCGAATCGGTCTGTTGTGCCGAAACATTCTTTGATTTGCTCAAGTTGGGTCAGATCAAACTAGGCTAAGGACTTCCTTCCAGGCACAGTCAGATAAGGATAGGAACAATGTCTTCTGACTAAGGGCGAAGATTCATTGGATCGTTATGTTGAAAGGTTTTGGGAGGTGGAAAAACTCCAGGCATCCAAATCAAAGTGGACAGAACAGCAAAGGGAATGTGAGGCACACTTCAACGAAAACCTGGAAATTTCTTCTAATGGTCGATTGATGGGAAAAATGCCATTCAAACAGGATTCGAGTTGTTTAGGAGCCTCATACATGATATAGCGTTTCGTCGTTTTTTAGCACTTGAGCGTAGGTTAGCGAAAAATAAGTCTATAAAGCAACAGTACGCATCGTTTCTAGAGGAATACAAGAAATTAGGACATATTTCGCTTGTCAAGGACCCAAACTTAAACGGACCACACTACTACTTGCCCCATCGCTGTGTTCTTAGGCAAGGAAGCTTATCCACGAAACTAAGGATAGTATTTAATGCGTCTTGCTATACCTCCTCACAAATTTCGTTAAACGATATTCTCATGGTAGGCCCAACAATCCAGCCTGAGCTATTTACTATTCTCCTTCGATTTCGTTTGAATGGGTTTGTTCTGACAGCCGATATCGTGAAAATGTATAGACAGTTCCTGGTTCACACTGCTCATCGCAAATTTCAATACATCTTGTGGAGGACGAGGGAAACAGAACCAATACAAACATACGAACTGAATACTGTGACATATGGAACTACTTCAGCTCCGTTCTTAGCCATCCGTTGTCTTAAATATTTGGCAGATAAACACCGATCATCATCGCCGTTAGGATCCTGTTCATTAGATGAGGATTTTTACGTAGACGATTTTATCACAAGAGACGACAATCTTGACAAATTAGTGACAAATGATTTGAGGAAGTCAAATCAATTTTGAAGTCAGCTGGGTTAGAGTTATTCAAATGGAACAGCAACCACCCCAACATCGACAAAGCTGTACCTGATACAAAGATTAAGTTGAGTGAATCAGGTTTAACCAGCACTTTGGGAATTTCGTGGAACTCCGTTTGTGAACATTTTATCTTTTACTACGCACCTACCAAATCATTTTCTAAGCAGACAAAAAATCGGTTTTATCAATTTTGTCGTCACTCTTCGACCCATTAGGCCTGCTCATTCCGATCATCATTAAAGGCAAGATAATCTTTCAGCAATTATGCATCGAAAGGGTTGAATGGGACGCATCACTGCCACAAGTCATCGAAGCAGAATGGGAACGGTTCGTAACGGATTTGCAGTCTCTACAAAAGGTATCGGTTCCTAGATTGGTCTTCATGGGATACCGGCGCAGCTATCAGATACATGGGTGCATCTATGCACGTATATGGTTGCTGCTTATATCTTAGATCGGTGGATGAATTTGGATCCTCTCAGGTTAGGCTCTTGGGATCAAAATCCCAGGTGGCACCTATAAATAAAAAATCAGCTCATCTGTTGTCCAAATTGTGGGAAAAGATCGAGACCATTTTCAAGGATCGTCAGTCAGAAGTTTACTTTTAGACGGATTCCGACGTTGTTCTACATTGGATTGCTACCCATTCCTCGAAGTTGACCACTTTCGTCGGCGATCAAATTGCTGAAATTCAGACGAAAACGCGAGGAGTCTTATGGCGGCATGTTCCTACACAAGAATATCCAGATGACATCGTGTCGAGGATCAATCTGGTTCTATGGACCACGATTTTTATGGAGAGTGATGAAAATTCGCCCTCAAGGATAGAGATTCCGCTTTCATCAGAGGAAATTGCACTGGAAAAACGGAAAACAGACCTCATCTGCAAAGGAACAATACCCAATTTAATACACGGAATAGTCGAACATTTTAGTTCCTATTCAAAGATACTTCGAATAATAGCGTACGTAATACAATTTTATCGTCGATTTGAGGCGAATTGGTCTCGAAGCATGAAAAAGCTATCCAACATGAAAGATTTGCAAGAGGACCTCGAACCATTTTTAACTCCCGCTGAATTAGACCATGCACTTTTGCATATCATGTATGCTATACAAAAGGATTCGTTTGCTGAGGAAATTGATGCAATCAAAACCAATCGACCTCTAAAAGAATCAAACAAGTGGTTGAATCCTTTCCTGCAGGAAACAAGTGATTTCTCGTTGTTAAAAGTAGGAGGATGGCTGAAGTATGCGGATATTTCTGAGGCGTGCAAATATCCATTGTTGTTACCAAAAAACCATATTTTTGCAAAAATATTAGTTCGTCATATACACCTATCCAATTACCATGCTGGTCCTAAGTTTTTGGTGGGCCTGATTAGACAACGATTTTGGGTAATAAACACTCGAGAGTGTGCAGATTGTAAGGCAATGCATTCACTGCGTTCGGTATTGGTCCAATCTATTAGAGCAAATAATGTGTGACCAGCCTCAACAGAAAGGCACTCCCTCGTATCTGTTTCTTTGTTGTGACGTAGCCTTCTGTGGCCCCATCTTAACGTACCTTAACGTTAGAGGCAAGGTGCCTTATAAAAGTTATGTATCAGTCTTAATATGTTTTTCGTCAAAGGCTGTTCACTTAGAAGCAGTATCTGACTTGTCAGCCGAAGCATTCATTGCAGCTTTGAAATGGATGATTGGTCGTAGAGGTCTGCCAAATTCCATCTATTCCGGCAATGCAACCAATTTTGTTGGATCACTGTCAAAACTCAAAGCTACGTAATATGTTCTTTAAAAAGTGTTCGCAAGAAATCTTGCAAAATTTTTGTACTAATCTTGGTATCAATTTTAATTTTATACCCCCCAGGGCACCTCACTTAGGCGGGATCTGGGGGGCAGCTGTGAAAGTCGCGAAGGGTCACTTATATCGAAGCTTAGTAGAAGCAATGTTGACATTCGAGGAGCTATCTACAGCATTGGTCGAGATAGAAACGGTGATGTATTCTCGACCCATTACACCGATGTCATCTGACCCCAATGACCTTGAAGCCCTAACGCCCGCAAATCTATTGATTCATTCGTCGCTCAAACCCATCATAGAACCAGCAATCGAAGTTCCCGAAATAAGCTGTATCGAGGGATGGCAGCGAATCAAAGCAGTGAAGTCTCATTTCTGGCGCAGATGGAGCTACAGAGAAGAGAAAAGTGGTCATCGCATAGCAACAACCTCAAGATTGGCGACTTAGTTCTCATCCACGAAGACAACGTCCCACCGCAAAGATGGCTAATTGGAAGAGTAGCAGCAGTCATCAAAGGTGCTGGTGGTCAAGTTAGAGTGGCAGATGTTAAAACGGCAAGAACAGTCATCAGGCATGCTATTCGCAAGCTTGCACCATTACCCTCTTAGCAAAGATAATAAATCTATACAGGTGTCGCATTCCTGTAGAAAAAAATGGTTCACTTTTTGTGGGCTAGCCGACACTCGTCCAGCTGACACGAGCTTTCGGAGTAATATAAAGTTTCTTTTATTTTCGCTCTTTCTTGATTTGTTTACTGAGAGATTTTTTTTCTCTCACCACAAGTGGCAAGTGGCAGTGGCAAAAGGAATATGAAAAACAAGTGCAAGGGGTTTGCGGGAAGGGGTGTGAAGACTTGGCTATTTGTTTTCATTCGACTGCAATAGGAAATAATGTAATTTTTCATGAATTGGTATTTTGTTTGAGCGTATGGGTGTGTATGTAAGAAAGAACAATTCAAAGGCGCGAAAAGTCGAATATTGCTTTACATTTTGTAATTGAAGTTTGACGAGCAAAATATTATTCGTGTTATTAATATGCAGTGCATGTAAATAATAAGTAATTGAATTGAATTGGAGTGATAATTAAAGTGCACAGGTATTACATTACATATATTTATATATATGTATATATATATGCATATTATGTAGGTATATATGTATTGATTTTCGTAATACAATTTTAGCTGTTTTACTCCTATTATAACTAATAAGATTTTTAGGTTAATCACAAACTACCTATATATCTACATATTTCTAAAAGCTGAAAAGAAGGTAAACACATCTATATCTGAGCAACAATAAAAATTTCCTGGAGGAGAACAAAGTGCGCAATAGCACATTGCTGTGCAACCGAAAATGAGTTTTCGGATAAGAAATTATTTCGTTTCCCTAAAAAAGGCACTGTTAAATATGATGAATGGTTAGCTTTGACGGAGGAGTCTCGTGAACATATAAAATGCCTTAAAAAACCTTACATTTGCAGCAAACATTTTGAAAATGCCTTTTTGGGAAAAAAATATTTAAAAACAAACAAATCTCTTTTTAAAACGAAGCGAGAGTGTTCCGAACTCTGGAGACGGTTCTGTTTGCTTTGATCCAGTCAAAGCTAAGATTACTTATGAAAATTATAAGGATTTAAAACTGAGTTCGAGTGAACCTACAATAGGGGAACTAAATTTGGCTTCTAAAAATTTATTAAGGACTAAATTCAATGATCACATTGAATTTGCTTGCGCCAATTGTGAGGCTCATGTAAAAAGACAATCTTTTTACATTAGGAGAATTAAAAAGCTCAAGAAATTGAACAATGTCTTGAGAATAATTATTAAAGAAAATCGAAACCAAATTTATTAAAGAAAATTCGTCGTTTAAAAGAGGATAAGAAAAGGCTACAAGCGCATGAAAAGCAAAACATTCAAGGGAAAATCGATTCATTGCTTGGTATTCATCAAAATGCTATGACATTGCTTAATGAGAACGTTCTTCAGAATGAAAACTGTTTTGAAAATAACATGAATACTAATAATATAATTAACCCATTAGATGATAACACAGTATCAGTTAAGGTACCGCAAGTCAACGAACTTGCTATTAGATATTTTGCAGGATACTGCTATTTCAAAACAATAAAAAAGATGAATAAAATCTGTGAAAATTGTGCGGGAGAAATGTTAAAAGACAAACATGATTTCAACCTAACAGAAGTACTGATAAAATTAAAAGAATATGAGAATTCGAAAGAAAATACAGTTCTCTTGTGGCCGTCAGAAAAATATTTTCAAGTATGCCATCTTCATATACAAATATTCTCCGCATACTTTGAAAAACTGCCTTTTGAATCTAATTTAAGAGAAAACATAATCAAAGAATGTATAAAGGCAACAAATATGAATTTTCCGAAATAGTTTGATACCTCTAGTGAATGTTACGAGCACAAGATTAATTTAATAAATTTCCTAATAATTGTATTGCTCTGGAAAAATTGAAAATGGGTCCTTGATAAAAACAGAAATAAAAACACGATTCCCAGAAATAAAATAAGAAAATTGCAAAATATAATGAACGCTTAAAAATGTAAGTAAGCAACGTAAGCAACGATAAATTGGCAACGATTATTGGAGGGTTGGGAGGGTGCGGGTCGATGTCCTGCCACGTCCTCGCTCGTGTCCCCTGGAAACTACTTAAGTAAGGGTGATTTACCTATAATTTGTTAAAACATGTGAATTCTTAGAACTCGTTTTCCAATTTTGTACTTAAGCCGCCTTTACTTAAGTAGGCCAAGAGCAGTGATCGATTATTATACAGGTATATATATAGATAATACTATGTACATATATTGGAATATATACGTGGTGTGCCCCAAAAGTAATGAGAATAATTTTTTTAAAACACATATATCAAACATGAAATGAATTGTCACCTTCAAAGTAGGATCTTAACGGTGCTGTAACTCTTCGTAGCAATGCTGGGAGGCAATTTCTAACATCGCCTTCAAAGCCTTGGTCGTAGCTTTTTACATTTTTCTACCGTGCGTTCCTTACTCTTAAGGTACATTTTGAGTTTGGGGAATAAAAAAAAGTAGTACGGGGCCAGGTCAGGACTTTTGGGACACGTCATTAATATAGACACTTCAAGATGGCCAAAATCTGTCGCCACTGTAAAATACATTTTGTCGAGCAAAGATAAACCCGTCGTAAACCAAATCGTACAATTTGTCACTGTAAACACTCATTGCTTTTGAGGAGTTGCTCTTCCTCTGGGTTAATGCAAACTGAACAAATGACACCTTGTCGAAGATTACCACCAGAATAAGCCTAGGCAACCTGTGCTACTTCAGACTGGTTTAACAAATTGGATCCAAAGTCTCTACTCCAAAGAACATTGATTTTGCTAGTTAAAATATGGCTCATTCATGGTTGTCGGAAAAATATTTCCAATATTTTCCTTACTTACTTAGGTGGCGTTACAGTCCGGGGTGGACCAGGACCTCAACCAGCAAGCCTTTATACCTGGCGCGATCTTCCCCAGCTGTTTCCAGCGGTGCTGCACTCCAAGTTGGTTGAGATCCCATTCCACTTGTTCGAACTCCAATATCATTTTTTTTTTTTCATTTTATATGCATTTTTATTATATGACTTAAATTACTCTTATATGCTAAACAAAAAACGCTTAAAAATTAGCTTAAATTACTTACAAA
Source organism: Volucella bombylans (assembly GCA_949129095.1). NCBI lineage: Eukaryota > Metazoa > Arthropoda > Insecta > Diptera > Syrphidae > Volucella > Volucella bombylans. Next base: position 238,847,064 of record OX422140.1, read on the forward strand.
TAATCTTATTCTAACTTACTGGCCCCATGCGGGCACTCTAAGTTAAACCTAACACTTAAACTATGTCTTTCGACGAAAGGTCTGCAAAATACTCCTCTGTGGCGTCGATGATTTCCTCGCGTGAGCTGAATTTTTTATTGATGAGCCATCTTTTGAGGTTTGGGAAGAGATAATAGTCCGAGGGAGCCAAATACGTCGAATACGGTGGATGCGACAGCAATTGGAGCCGTAAGTCATTGATTTTAGCCGTGGTTGCGATGCTCTTGTACGCCGGCGCTTCATGTGAGGCCGTTTTTCAGCGATTTCGACCTTCAATCGCTCCAATAATGCACAGTAATACTCGCTGTTGATGGTTTTTCCTTTTTCCACGAAGAGTATGGCATGACAATCCCAGAAAACCGACGCCATAACTTTTCCGACCCATCGAGCCTCCCTCGGCCGCTTCGGAGCACTCGTGCCGGGTGTTCTCTGTTCTCTGGTGTGTAATAGTGGATCCAAGTTTCATCAAGAGTTACCAATTGATGCCAAAAGTCCGCCCGATTCCGCAACAGCAAGTCCAAACACTCTTTCGAAGTGCTCTCGCGTTCGTGTTATAACTGCAGGATAACTTTTTCATATGCAGAATATTGCCCAAAATATGTTGTGTGCGCTCAGTACTAATCTTTGTGGTGTCTGCTAGCTCGCGCACCTTCACTTTCCGGTCAGCCAACACCATTTCATGTATTTTTTTGACATTGCCTTTGCAACCGCATCGGAGGGCCTACCGCTGCGGACTTGATCGGTAGTGGAGTTTCGGCCACCACGAAACTCTCGAAACCAATATTTGACGGTGTAATCTGACGGAGCATTAGCCCCATAATATTTATCCAACTTTTCTTTTGTTTCCTTCGTCGTTTTGCCTCTCAAAAAATAATGTTTTTAAGACAGTCTTTAATATTTATACATAATTATAACACTTTGTAAAAAACATAGAAATTTTTAATTTACCGCCAAACGCGGTGACCGCCATATCTGTTATATGCGATGTTTTAAATTATGTAGAGAAGAGCACTTACTTATCATGCCACATTTCATAATAAAGTTAGTTGCCTGAAGAACTCATTGTGGAATAGATCGCCTTTTCTTTTGGTCGTTTCGCTCCACTCTCTGTTGTAATTCATCCTTAGTAAAGGATATATTCGAGAGTCTAACTTATAATCCACTAAGATTAATTAATCTATCAATCAAAGATAGAAATCTAGAGTTGACGTTGTGAAAACCCTCGCAGCGTACCCCTATTTCAAACACAATGTCATACTGCTAACAAAACAAAAACTGAGCACTTCAGTGGGTTGCATGCCAAATATTCGCACAAGCAAGATAGCTGTTAAGCTTCCAACACATTTTTTTGGTGTATTTCGTATTTCATCGAACATCTCACCTAAACCATGCGACATTCTTGAAAACAAAATGCACTGGAATATACACCAAACGAAAACGGAAATAGAAAACATTAATTGTTTATCCTCCCATTGCCGATCTATCTGTACATCTATATACGAGTAAGAACACAGTGGTCACTGGGAGCACAATTGTTGTTGCCGCACGAAGGCTGAACGAGATCTTTACTCTCTAGACACTCTCAGACATCTAGACATCTGTGGCAAATCCGAAAAGATGAACATTTTATTTTGATAGCATTAATAGTTATACACAATTGAAATATCGATGTGTGCTGTACACATAGTCAACAAAATAAATGACACGCCAGATATATATTCTTGAAGTGAATATTTTACCAATTGACAACAACACTTATGAATAGAGTACCAGTAAAAAATGCATACATATTTGTATGTATTTAAAGACGATATATGAACATACAAACAGAAAAAAACAAAACCAAATAAAATAAAAACAAGCACGCCGGAAGGAGAACAATACAAGGAAAACCAAGATAAACTGGCAACTTCATGAACCAACCAAATTTAAAAGAGCAAACGTCTCGTAGTACAGTTTAAGCAAGTTGAATCAAACTGGGACGTAGTAGTACACACAAAGTGTGTTCGCGGTACTATGCAGCAGTACACTGTCCAAAAGGTACGAAACGGAATCATAACAAACGCAGTAGTGTCATGTGTGGTTCCCCATTGCCTGTGTACTTTTGTGTTTTTGTTTTTTTTTTCCTCTTTTGTTTGTTCGGTCGGATTCGAATCGGGCTTTGAGGGTTCGGTTATTGTTTGGGTTTTAAAAATTGTTTAAGTTGAATGGATAAATAGATTGAATTGTTTTTTTTAGTTTGTTTAACTAAAGCTAAGCAATAAAAATAAGTGGAACTATCCAAAAGAAAATACGTGTATATCAACTACATTGGTACTCGTAAGTTTACTTAAAATATTAATAATAATTATGCTGCGAAAGCGTAAGTCAAATCTTTCCCAAAGCTCTAATAAAGCTATGAACTATGGACTTAACGAGATATTTCACAAGCTAAACTGCGAAGGCTTGAACAGGCGGTGCGTGAGGCAGCACACAGAGCTGTTGAGTCAACAGTACAGTCCCAAACTCGGCGTCAGCAGTATGCTGAATAACTGACATCTCGGCGGGCTGAGCAGACAACAGAACAATCCCATACTCAGCGTCAACAAAACGTTCAACATCTGGCTTCCCAACGAGCTGATGAGACACCAGAACAGTCCCAAGCTCGGCGTCAACAGCATGCTGAATATCTAGCATCTCAACGGGGTGCTGGGACACCAGAACTGTCCCAAGTTCGGCGTCTTCAGAGCTACAGAAACCGTTGAAGCAGCAGAATCACGCAGACGTGTGAGATGTGAGGTGTTTTCGATAAATCTGCATTTGAGTACGATGAGACTCTTGATTATGAAAGCCACAAACTTATAAAAATAAAAGCGATAGACAAAGAATGCAGATTTTGCGATGCTATAAAATGGAAAGGGGAAGAAGCAGGCATATGTTGTTCAGGTGGAAAAGTAGGCCTTCCTTCTATAGACGAGCCAGTTGAACCTCTTAATAAAAAGGTTCTGTTATGAATAAGTCTCACCGTTTTTTAAAAAACACATACGGAAATACAATACATGCTTCCATATGACATCTTTTGAAGCGGATAACATTGTATTAATGCCAGGATTTTGCCCGACATTCACAATCCAAGGGCAAGTGTACCACACAATTGGCTCCTTGCTTCATGCTACCAATACGCAACCCAAATTTTTGCAAATTTATTTCACGGCGGGCAAGTCAATAGGCATTCTGAGTACGTAGAAGGCGTAAAAAAAAACACGGTAAAAAAAATACAGCAAGTTCTACATGATAACAACATTTTAGTTCATGAATTTAAAATAGCTAAAGATAGAGTGACTATACATAATTACAAGCTTGTGATACACCGGAGTACCGGACTCTCATAGATTTTATGACGGTGTGAAGTACCCAATATTTTTTTGGAAAGAAAGGACAGGCAACAACCATACCTAACAAAAAATTGTCTTGCAAAGACTTTAAAGACCTATCGTATGACGGTACGCCGCAAAAATTTTAATTTATTGCTTCGATGTAGACTTCTCCTTCATCAATTCTTGGTGAATGTGTACGTCAAAATAGAGAGTGAGTGCTTAAGGTTTATTGCTTTGAACCAAACGAAACTGCGGGCAGAAACTATATTCATTTACAAGACGCGATAAGGAATGATTCGGATTCATGAATACACGCAGTATGCGTTCACATATGTGCGTAACTGCGGTAGGCCTGATATGTTTATTACAATGACATATAATCCGGCCTGGTCAGAAAGGCGCATGCCTGAACAAAATTCAACGGACAGACATGACTTAACAGCTAGGGAATTTAAGATAAAAGTTTAAAAGTTAGTTGCTCTACTTACGAAAGGTAAAATATTTATTGACATGAAGTGCTTCATGTACTCGATTGAATGGCAGAAATGACGTTTGCTTCACGTGCACTTGCTGCTGTGGTTAACGGAAAATCAAGTCCTAACCAAATTGACGAAATCATAAGTGCGGAGGTACCGAACCCAGAAAATGATCGAAAGCTCTATGATACTGTGACCAAAAATATGATTCACGGATCCTGTGGTGCACTAAATCCTTCATCACTATGCTTAAGGGAATAATAATGTACCAAGAAATATCCAAGGGCGCTTTTAAGAGATAGTCAAACCAACGAGAAAGGCTATCCTCTGTACAGGAGTAGAGAACCAGAAGATGGTGGACGTACGATAACACTTAAAACCCGAGATGGAATACAGGAAATATTGATTGACAATAGCTGGGTTGTCCCATATTCTCCTCTTCTCTCTAAAATGCGTAATTGCCATATAAATGTAAAGTTCTACAATACGGTACAGGCTGTAAAATGTATTTGTAAATATATAAATAAAGGTAGTGACCAAGCTATTTTTAACATCCGACAGCAAGGGAACGTAAATATTGACCCGGAAGATGAGGTCCAGACATTTCCAACCGGGCGATACTACTAAAGTAAGGAAGCAGCGTGGCGGATCTTGGGTCTGCCTTTGCATTGGAGACACCCAACAGTCACTCATCTTGCGGTACATCTGCCCAATAGCATGTGGATTTACTTCACTGAAAATAATCAGTTTCAGTTCTAAATGCATTTTATTTTCTTAATCATTAACTCTTACATACTAACAAAAAATGCTTAAATGCTAGATTAAAATTACTTAACAATCTTATACTAACTTACTGGCCCCACACAGGCACTTTAAGATACTCTAAATTCTTATGTCTATGTCTTTCGACTTTATTTACATTTTATTTATAAACATTTATTTTGTATACTTAGGGTACAGATAATATATGTATCTATACAGATGTCTCATTCATATGGGAAGTTTTGTCCTATGAAAATGAAATCGAACTAAAAAAGAACTTTTTTATAAAGCTGCAAATTCTTACAAAGAGCAGAAAAATCATTTTATTTCTTTTCGCTTTTTGCACTTGCCACTTGTCATTCACATAAGTCGTTTATCTCCGCACGTTTAGTCGTTTATCATTCACATCAGTCGCACTCCTATGCAAAAACAATACGTAAACGAAAGAAATAAATAAAAAAAAACATACGTTGACGTTGCCTAGCATAACCGGTTTGCTTGGGTTTATGTACGTGTGCTTGTTATTTTGTTTGTAACTTGTTATGCAATGTAAATTAAATAGGGGTAGGAATATAATTTTGAAGATCATGAGATCGATGGTCCGTGATGTGGACGTGCTGGAGGGGGTGTGTATGACATTGCATCACACTATAAAAGTGGTCGATATCTGAAGCACGAGGGGTTAAGGTCTAATACATGTTATGGGGTTGAAGATGTACATATGTACATGCGCGCCAGAGCAATTTTTGTCAAATTTTGTGCTCAGGACATTACGTACCTACAAAATTTGATAAATTTCCAAGCATTGAGAAACATCGAATTTATTCGGAAAATGTATATTTATGAGTACATATTTGCTCCCTTTTCTTTGAAGTTATGTAAAAGGGAGTTTTTAAAACTGTGCGCAAAATATTTGTATGTAAAGATCGAAAATCTTCAATTCCGAGACTCGGGGACAACACAGTAATGTACGGCCGAATATATGGTAGTTCGAACAAGTGGAATGGGATCTCAACCAACTTGGAGTGCAGCACCGCTGGAATCAGCTGGCAAAAGATCGCACCAGGTGGAAAGGCTTGTTGGTTGAGGTCCTGGTCCACCCCGGACTGTAGCGCCACCTACGTAGGTAAGGTAAATATTGGAAATATTTTTCCGACAACCATGAATGAGCCATATTTTAACTAGCATAATCAATACTATATAGATTATGATTTTGTTCCTTGGAGTAGAGACTTTGGATCCAATTTGTTAAACCAGACTTGAGTAGTAATCTTCGACAAGGTGTCATTTGTTCAGTTTGCATTAACAAAATATCTAATAGCAAGGTCGTTGACTTGCGGCATCTTAACTGATACTATGTTATCATCTAATGGGTTAATTATATTATTAGTATTCATTTTATTTTCAAAACAGTTTTCATTCTGAAGAACGTTTTCATTAAGCACTGTTTGCTCCTCTGTATCATTCTGCAAAACGGTGTTCCAATCCACCTGCAAGTACTCAGAATCTTCTTCCTCGCAATTGGAATATTTTGATTTAAACAGAAATTTAATCGATATAACTTTGGCCATCAATGAGCTAAATTCAGCTCTTATTTAACCAAAATAAATGTGTTTAATGGATCCTGATTAAATTTATTTACATAAACGTAATATAAACCATCATGATTCGTGAATAACGTTTCCCTTATCCTTAAAACGCTCCCTATTGTTAGAGCCAAACCTTTGAAACAGAATGATCTATTTGTTGCGTTAATGGGTTTGATATTTATTATATAATCCTTAATTTCTATTACGAAATGGATATTTTTATCATTCCGTACAAGAGCTGGTTTTCCACTTAAAAGATCGAAATGGCGATCTATTTCTTTAATAAATCCAGCTGTCGGTTTCGCAAATTGGGCTATATGGCCTGGGAATTTGTTCAGTTTTATTAAAGCTTCAATTCCACAGGATACAGATCTGCTTAGAACCTGTGCAGCCAACCAACTCCACGTTCATCTTTTGAAATTCAGTAGGGTCAATATGTGCCGCTGTCACCCTTGGTCATATTTTGGTGGTATTATTTATTTCTGTATTACTAGGTGGAGTGAAAAATAACCTCCTTGGGAATGAAAAAAATCTTTTTAATCCCGTCCGAAAAGTAATTTTCCGGAAGGTCTGCGAAATACTCCTCCGTGACGTCGATGATTTCCTCGCGTGAGCTGAATTTTTTATTGATGAGCCATCTTTTGAGGTTTGGGAAGAGATAATAGTCCGAGGGAGCCAAATACGTCGAATACGGTGGATGCGACAGCAATTGGAGCCGTAAGTCATTGATTTTAGCCGTGGTTGCGATGCTCTTGTACGCCGGCGCTTCATGTGAGGCCGTTTTTCAGCGATTTCGACCTTCAATCGCTCCAATAATGCACAGTAATACTCGCTGTTGATGGTTTTTCCTTTTTCCACGAAGAGTATGGCATGACAATCCCAGAAAACCGACGCCATAACTTTTCCGACCCATCGAGCCTCCCTCGGCCGCTTCGGAGCACTCGTGCCGGGTGTTCTCTGTTCTCTGGTGTGTAATAGTGGATCCAAGTTTCATCAAGAGTTACCAATTGATGCCAAAAGTCCGCCCGATTCCGCAACAGCAAGTCCAAACACTCTTTCGAAGTGCTCTCGCGTTCGTGTTATAACTGCAGGATAACTTTTTCATATGCAGAATATTGCCCAAAATATGTTGTGTGCGCTCAGTACTAATCTTTGTGGTGTCTGCTAGCTCGCGCACCTTCACTTTCCGGTCAGCCAACACCATTTCATGTATTTTTTTGACATTGCCTTTGTAACCGCATCGGAGGGCCTACCGCTGCGGACTTGATCGGTAGTGGAGTTTCGGCCACCACGAAACTCTCGAAACCAATATTTGACGGTGTAATCTGACGGAGCATTAGCCCCATAATATTTATCCAACTTTTCTTTTGTTTCCTTCGTCGTTTTGCCTCTCAAAAAATAATGTTTTTAAGAATACAGTCTTTAATATTTATACATAATTATAACACTTTGTAAAAAACATAGAAATTTTTAATTTACCGCCAAACGCGGTGACCGCCATATCTGTTATATGCGATGTTTTAAATTATGTAGAGAAGAGCACTTACTTATCATGCCACATTTCATAATAAAGTTAGTTGCCTGAAGAACTCATTGTGGAATAGATCGCCTTTTCTTTTGGTCGTTTCGCTCCACTCTCTGTTGTAATTCATCCTTAGTAAAGGATATATTCGAGAGTCTAACTTATAATCCACTAAGATTAATTAATCTATCAATCAAAGATAGAAATCTAGAGTTGACGTTGTGAAAACCCTCGCAGCGTACCCCTATTTCAAACACAATGTCATACTGCTAACAAAACAAAAACTGAGCACTTCAGTGGGTTGCATGCCAAATATTCGCACAAGCAAGATAGCTGTTAAGCTTCCAACACATTTTTTTGGTGTATTTCGTATTTCATCGAACATCTCACCTAAGCCATGCGACATTCTTGAAAACAAAATGCACTGGAATATACACCAAACGAAAACGGAAATAGAAAACATTAATTGTTTATCCTCCCATTGCCGATCTATCTGTACATCTATATACGAGTAAGAACACAGTGGTCACTGGGAGCACAATTGTTGTTGCCGCACGAAGGCTGAACGAGATCTTTACTCTCTAGACACTCTCAGACATCTAGACATCTGTGGCAAATCCGAAAAGATGAACATTTTATTTTGATAGCATTAATAGTTATACACAATTGAAATATCGATGTGTGCTGTACACATAGTCAACAAAATAAATGACACGCCAGATATATATTCTTGAAGTGAATATTTTACCAATTGACAACAACACTTATGAATAGAGTACCAGTAAAAAATGTATACATATTTGTATGTATTTAAAGACGATATATGAACATACAAACAGAAAAAAACAAAACCAAATAAAATAAAAACAAGCACGCCGGAAGGAGAACAATACAAGGAAAACCAAGATAAACTGGCAACTTCATGAACCAACCAAATTTAAAAGAGCAAACGTCTCGTAGTACAGTTTAAGCAAGTTGAATCAAACTGGGACGTAGTAGTACACACAAAGTGTGTTCGCGGTACTATGCAGCAGTACACTGTCCAAAAGGTACGAAACGGAATCATAACAAACGCAGTAGTGTCATGTGTGGTTCCCCATTGCCTGTGTACTTTTGTGTTTTTGTTTTTTTTTTCCTCTTTTGTTTGTTCGGTCGGATTCGAATCGGGCTTTGAGGGTTCGGTTATTGTTTGGGTTTTAAAAATTGTTTAAGTTGAATGGATAAATAGATTGAATTGTTTTTTTTAGTTTGTTTAACTAAAGCTAAGCAATAAAAATAAGTGGAACTATCCAAAAGAAAATACGTGTATATCAACTACATTGGTACTCGTAAGTTTACTTAAAATATTAATAATAATTATGCTGCGAAAGCGTAAGTCAAATCTTTCCCAAAGCTCTAATAAAGCTATGAACTATGGACTTAACGAGATATTTCACAAGCTAAACTGCGAAGGCTTGAACAGGCGGTGCGTGAGGCAGCACACAGAGCTGTTGAGTCAACAGTACAGTCCCAAACTCGGCGTCAGCAGTATGCTGAATAACTGACATCTCGGCGGGCTGAGCAGACAACAGAACAATCCCATACTCAGCGTCAACAAAACGTTCAACATCTGGCTTCCCAACGAGCTGATGAGACACCAGAACAGTCCCAAGCTCGGCGTCAACAGCATGCTGAATATCTAGCATCTCAACGGGGTGCTGGGACACCAGAACTGTCCCAAGTTCGGCGTCTTCAGAGCTACAGAAACCGTTGAAGCAGCAGAATCACGCAGACGTGTGAGATGTGAGGTGTTTTCGATAAATCTGCATTTGAGTACGATGAGACTCTTGATTATGAAAGCCACAAACTTATAAAAATAAAAGCGATAGACAAAGAATGCAGATTTTGCGATGCTATAAAATGGAAAGGGGAAGAAGCAGGCATATGTTGTTCAGGTGGAAAAGTAGGCCTTCCTTCTATAGACGAGCCAGTTGAACCTCTTAATAAAAAGGTTCTGTTATGAATAAGTCTCACCGTTTTTTAAAAAACACATACGGAAATACAATACATGCTTCCATATGACATCTTTTGAAGCGGATAACATTGTATTAATGCCAGGATTTTGCCCGACATTCACAATCCAAGGGCAAGTGTACCACACAATTGGCTCCTTGCTTCATGCTACCAATACGCAACCCAAATTTTTGCAAATTTATTTCACGGCGGGCAAGTCAATAGGCATTCTGAGTACGTAGAAGGCGTAAAAAAAAACACGGTAAAAAAAATACAGCAAGTTCTACATGATAACAACATTTTAGTTCATGAATTTAAAATAGCTAAAGATAGAGTGACTATACATAATTACAAGCTTGTGATACACCGGAGTACCGGACTCTCATAGATTTTATGACGGTGTGAAGTACCCAATATTTTTTTGGAAAGAAAGGACAGGCAACAACCATACCTAACAAAAAATTGTCTTGCAAAGACTTTAATGCCTATCGTATGACGGTACGCCGCAAAAATTTTAATTTATTGCTTCGATGTAGACTTCTCCTTCATCAATTCTTGGTGAATGTGTACGTCAAAATAGAGAGTGAGTGCTTAAGGTTTATTGCTTTGAACCAAACGAAACTGCGGGCAGAAACTATATTCATTTACAAGACGCGATAAGGAATGATTCGGATTCATGAATACACGCAGTATGCGTTCACATATGTGCGTAACTGCGGTAGGCCTGATATGTTTATTACAATGACATATAATCCGGCCTGGTCAGAAAGGCGCATGCCTGAACAAAATTCAACGGACAGACATGACTTAACAGCTAGGGAATTTAAGATAAAAGTTTAAAAGTTAGTTGCTCTACTTACGAAAGGTAAAATATTTATTGACATGAAGTGCTTCATGTACTCGATTGAATGGCAGAAATGACGTTTGCTTCACGTGCACTTGCTGCTGTGGTTAACGGAAAATCAAGTCCTAACCAAATTGACGAAATCATAAGTGCGGAGGTACCGAACCCAGAAAATGATCGAAAGCTCTATGATACTGTGACCAAAAATATGATTCACGGATCCTGTGGTGCACTAAATCCTTCATCACTATGCTTAAGGGAATAATAATGTACCAAGAAATATCCAAGGGCGCTTTTAAGAGATAGTCAAACCAACGAGAAAGGCTATCCTCTGTACAGGAGTAGAGAACCAGAAGATGGTGGACGTACGATAACACTTAAAACCCGAGATGGAATACAGGAAATATTGATTGACAATAGCTGGGTTGTCCCATATTCTCCTCTTCTCTCTAAAATGCGTAATTGCCATATAAATGTAAAGTTCTACAATACGGTACAGGCTGTAAAATGTATTTGTAAATATATAAATAAAGGTAGTGACCAAGCTATTTTTAACATCCGACAGCAAGGGAACGTAAATATTGACCCGGAAGATGAGGTCCAGACATTTCCAACCGGGCGATACTACTAAAGTAAGGAAGCAGCGTGGCGGATCTTGGATCTGCCTTTGCATTGGAGACACCCAACAGTCACTCATCTTGCGGTACATCTGCCCAATAGCATGTGGATTTACTTCACTGAAAATAATCAGTTTCAGTTCTAAATGCATTTTATTTTCTTAATCATTAACTCTTACATACTAACAAAAAATGCTTAAATGCTAGATTAAAATTACTTAACAATCTTATACTAACTTACTGGCCCCACACAGGCACTTTAAGATACTCTAAATTCTTATGTCTATGTCTTTCGACTTTATTTACATTTTATTTATAAACATTTATTTTGTATACTTAGGGTACAGATAATATATGTATCTATACAGATGTCTCATTCATATGGGAAGTTTTGTCCTATGAAAATGAAATCGAACTAAAAAAGAACTTTTTTATAAAGCTGCAAATTCTTACAAAGAGCAGAAAAATCATTTTATTTCTTTTCGCTTTTTGCACTTGCCACTTGTCATTCACATAAGTCGTTTATCTCCTATCGCACCCCTATGCAAAAACAATACGTAAACGAAAGAAATAAATAAAAAAAAACATACGTTGACGTTGCCTAGCATAACCGGTTTGCTTGGGTTTATGTACGTGTGCTTGTTATTTTGTTTGTAACTTGTTATGCAATGTAAATTAAATAGGGGTAGGAATATAATTTTGAAGATCATGAGATCGATGGTCCGTGATGTGGACGTGCTGGAGGGGGTGTGTATGACATTGCATCACACTATAAAAGTGGTCGATATCTGAAGCACGAGGGGTTAAGGTCTAATACATGTTATGGGGTTGAAGATGTACATATGTACATGCGCGCCAGAGCAATTTTTGTCAAATTTTGTGCTCAGGACATTACGTACCTACAAAATTTGATAAATTTCCAAGCATTGAGAAACATCGAATTTATTCGGAAAATGTATATTTATGAGTACATATTTGCTCCCTTTTCTTTGAAGTTATGTAAAAGGGAGTTTTTAAAACTGTGCGCAAAATATTTGTATGTAAAGATCGAAAATCTTCAATTCCGAGACTCGGGGACAACACAGTAATGTACGGCCGAATATATGGTAGTTCGAACAAGTGGAATGGGATCTCAACCAACTTGGAGTGCAGCACCGCTGGAATCAGCTGGCAAAAGATCGCACCAGGTGGAAAGGCTTGTTGGTTGAGGTCCTGGTCCACCCCGGACTGTAGCGCCACCTACGTAGGTAAGGTAAATATTGGAAATATTTTTCCGACAACCATGAATGAGCCATATTTTAACTAGCATAATCAATACTATATAGATTATGATTTTGTTCCTTGGAGTAGAGACTTTGGATCCAATTTGTTAAACCAGACTTGAGTAGTAATCTTCGACAAGGTGTCATTTGTTCAGTTTGCATTAACAAAATATCTAATAGCAAGGTCGTTGACTAGCGGCATCTTAACTGATACTATGTTATCATCTAATGGGTTAATTATATTATTAGTATTCATTTTATTTTCAAAACAGTTTTCATTCTGAAGAACGTTTTCATTAAGCACTGTTTGCTCCTCTGTATCATTCTGCAAAACGGTGTTCCAATCCACCTGCAAGTACTCAGAATCTTCTTCCTCGCAATTGGAATATTTTGATTTAAACAGAAATTTAATCGATATAACTTTGGCCATCAATGAGCTAAATTCAGCTCTTATTTAACCAAAATAAATGTGTTTAATGGATCCTGATTAAATTTATTTACATAAACGTAATATAAACCATCATGATTCGTGAATAACGTTTCCCTTATCCTTAAAACGCTCCCTATTGTTAGAGCCAAACCTTTGAAACAGAATGATCTATTTGTTGCGTTAATGGGTTTGATATTTATTATATAATCCTTAATTTCTATTACGAAATGGATATTTTTATCATTCCGTACAAGAGCTGGTTTTCCACTTAAAAGATCGAAATGGCGATCTATTTCTTTAATAAATCCAGCTGTCGGTTTCGCAAATTGGGCTATATGGCCTGGGAATTTGTTCAGTTTTATTAAAGCTTCAATTCCACAGGATACAGATCTGCTTAGAACCTGTGCAGCCAACTCCACGTTCATCTTTTGAAATTCAGTAGGGTCAATATGTGCCGCTGTCACCCTTGGTCATATTTTGGTGGTATTATTTATTTCTGTATTACTAGGTGGAGTGAAAAATAACCTCCTTGGGAATGAAAAAAATCTTTTTAATCCCGTCCGAAAAGTAATTTTCCGGAAGGTCTGCGAAATACTCCTCCGTGACGTCGATGATTTCCTCGCGTGAGCTGAATTTTTTATTGATGAGCCATCTTTTGAGGTTTGGGAAGAGATAATAGTCCGAGGGAGCCAAATACGTCGAATACGGTGGATGCGACAGCAATTGGAGCCGTAAGTCATTGATTTTAGCCGTGGTTGCGATGCTCTTGTACGCCGGCGCTTCATGTGAGGCCGTTTTTCAGCGATTTCGACCTTCAATCGCTCCAATAATGCACAGTAATACTCGCTGTTGATGGTTTTTCCTTTTTCCACGAAGAGTATGGCATGACAATCCCAGAAAACCGACGCCATAACTTTTCCGACCCATCGAGCCTCCCTCGGCCGCTTCGGAGCACTCGTGCCGGGTGTTCTCTGTTCTCTGGTGTGTAATAGTGGATCCAAGTTTCATCAAGAGTTACCAATTGATGCCAAAAGTCCGCCCGATTCCGCAACAGCAAGTCCAAACACTCTTTCGAAGTGCTCTCGCGTTCGTGTTATAACTGCAGGATAACTTTTTCATATGCAGAATATTGCCCAAAATATGTTGTGTGCGCTCAGTACTAATCTTTGTGGTGTCTGCTAGCTCGCGCACCTTCACTTTCCGGTCAGCCAACACCATTTCATGTATTTTTTTGACATTGCCTTTGTAACCACATCGGAGGGCCTACCGCTGCGGACTTGATCGGTAGTGGAGTTTCGGCCACCACGAAACTCTCGAAACCAATATTTGACGGTGTAATCTGACGGAGCATTAGCCCCATAATATTTATCCAACTTTTCTTTTGTTTCCTTCGTCGTTTTGCCTCTCAAAAAATAATGTTTTTAAGAATACAGTCTTTAATATTTATACATAATTATAACACTTTGTAAAAAACATAGAAATTTTTAATTTACCGCCAAACGCGGTGACCGCCATATCTGTTATATGCGATGTTTTAAATTATGTAGAGAAGAGCACTTACTTATCATGCCACATTTCATAATAAAGTTAGTTGCCTGAAGAACTCATTGTGGAATAGATCGCCTTTTCTTTTGGTCGTTTCGCTCCACTCTCTGTTGTAATTCATCCTTAGTAAAGGATATATTCGAGAGTCTAACTTATAATCCACTAAGATTAATTAATCTATCAATCAAAGATAGAAATCTAGAGTTGACGTTGTGAAAACCCTCGCAGCGTACCCCTATTTCAAACACAATGTCATACTGCTAACAAAACAAAAACTGAGCACTTCAGTGGGTTGCATGCCAAATATTCGCACAAGCAAGATAGCTGTTAAGCTTCCAACACATTTTTTTGGTGTATTTCGTATTTCATCGAACATCTCACCTAAACCATGCGACATTCTTGAAAACAAAATGCACTGGAATATACACCAAACGAAAACGGAAATAGAAAACATTAATTGTTTATCCTCCCATTGCCGATCTATCTGTACATCTATATACGAGTAAGAACACAGTGGTCACTGGGAGCACAATTGTTGTTGCCGCACGAAGGCTGAACGAGATCTTTACTCTCTAGACACTCTCAGACATCTAGACATCTGTGGCAAATCCGAAAAGATGAACATTTTATTTTGATAGCATTAATAGTTATACACAATTGAAATATCGATGTGTGCTGTACACATAGTCAACAAAATAAATGACACGCCAGATATATATTCTTGAAGTGAATATTTTACCAATTGACAACAACACTTATGAATAGAGTACCAGTAAAAAATGCATACATATTTGTATGTATTTAAAGACGATATATGAACATACAAACAGAAAAAAACAAAACCAAATAAAATAAAAACAAGCACGCCGGAAGGAGAACAATACAAGGAAAACCAAGATAAACTGGCAACTTCATGAACCAACCAAATTTAAAAGAGCAAACGTCTCGTAGTACAGTTTAAGCAAGTTGAATCAAACTGGGACGTAGTAGTACACACAAAGTGTGTTCGCGGTACTATGCAGCAGTACACTGTCCAAAAGGTACGAAACGGAATCATAACAAACGCAGTAGTGTCATGTGTGGTTCCCCATTGCCTGTGTACTTTTGTGTTTTTGTTTTTTTTTTCCTCTTTTGTTTGTTCGGTCGGATTCGAATCGGGCTTTGAGGGTTCGGTTATTGTTTGGGTTTTAAAAATTGTTTAAGTTGAATGGATAAATAGATTGAATTGTTTTTTTTAGTTTGTTTAACTAAAGCTAAGCAATAAAAATAAGTGGAACTATCCAAAAGAAAATACGTGTATATCAACTACATTGGTACTCGTAAGTTTACTTAAAATATTAATAATAATTATGCTGCGAAAGCGTAAGTCAAATCTTTCCCAAAGCTCTAATAAAGCTATGAACTATGGACTTAACGAGATATTTCACAAGCTAAACTGCGAAGGCTTGAACAGGCGGTGCGTGAGGCAGCACACAGAGCTGTTGAGTCAACAGTACAGTCCCAAACTCGGCGTCAGCAGTATGCTGAATAACTGACATCTCGGCGGGCTGAGCAGACAACAGAACAATCCCATACTCAGCGTCAACAAAACGTTCAACATCTGGCTTCCCAACGAGCTGATGAGACACCAGAACAGTCCCAAGCTCGGCGTCAACAGCATGCTGAATATCTAGCATCTCAACGGGGTGCTGGGACACCAGAACTGTCCCAAGTTCGGCGTCTTCAGAGCTACAGAAACCGTTGAAGCAGCAGAATCACGCAGACGTGTGAGATGTGAGGTGTTTTCGATAAATCTGCATTTGAGTACGATGAGACTCTTGATTATGAAAGCCACAAACTTATAAAAATAAAAGCGATAGACAAAGAATGCAGATTTTGCGATGCTATAAAATGGAAAGGGGAAGAAGCAGGCATATGTTGTTCAGGTGGAAAAGTAGGCCTTCCTTCTATAGACGAGCCAGTTGAACCTCTTAATAAAAAGGTTCTGTTATGAATAAGTCTCACCGTTTTTTAAAAAACACATACGGAAATACAATACATGCTTCCATATGACATCTTTTGAAGCGATTAGATGCGGCATGTGAGATATCATGTCCTGCCTTAAAACCGAATTGACTATTCCGGACTATATCTTTGTCCTCAACCCACCTAGTCAGAGCTCTATTTTCAAACGCCTTACTGATATTCGGAAGGAGGCGTATCGACGGAGATTCGCCGGATTGTATATATCCTTTCCCTTTTTGGGGTAGGTACAACCACCGCTGTTTTCCAGTGCTCTGGATAATGTGCATTATTTATTGCATCATTAAACAGGGTGGTGTAAATGTCCACCGCTTCTAAAGGAAGATGTCGAAGCACGATTTTCGGAATACCATCGCTCCCCGCTGATTTCTTAACTCTGATTGTGTCGAAGATCTCATGGAGTCCTTCCTTCGTAATGAACGGGGGTAGGTCACTCTCTCTCTGGCAATGATATAATTTGCCATATTTTCGTCGCTAAACCGAGTGAAACCAGAGTCGTCGAATTGCCAATTCTCTACTTCATTTCGAATGTAGCAGTTGTGTACCAAGACGCGATTGTCCAGGTCGTAAATAGGGCCAATGAAATCAGTGGCCTTGTATACTTCCTGCAAAGTCGCCCCTATGGCCTCAACCTTCCCCTGTGGATCCTCGATCACAAAGAAGTCCGTCTTAGTCAGCGGCGATTGTCAGTAACCGTTCGTTGTCTGTTGTCCGGACTATTTTAAGACACTGAAGGTCGTTTTGATTTTTTCTCCGAAATAGTTTATTTCTTTGCGGGAATATATTCGGGTTGCTGTTGTTTACAGCCCGAACCTTATTGTTCAAATGTAAACTTACAGAAATTCTGTAATTCTCTTTTATTAACATTTGAAGATTTTTAATTGACGACTTCAGTGTCCTAATCTCCGGGTCTTGTCTGTCAGCTAACTGTCTGTACATTTTTTTAAGTCTTAACAGAAGTCTACTTTTCTTTCGGTGTCAATAGTAGAATTGCGGAACAGATCTTCGTTAGTCGTACGTCAATACCGCGGTGTTGTGGCGTCCATAGTTTGTTTAATTGTCTCGTCCATTCGTTTTATGTACTTGCCGATCTCCTCGTTTGACAAATTCCTAATGGTCGGTGAGTGGAGTATGTTCGAGGAGAGTGCTCTTGTCAAGGTTGTGGAGAAGAGTGTCCATCGGGTCTTACTTCGTTGGGAACTGAAATTTCGGTGCTAAAACCGCAATGGTCGCTGTCATACACGAATGTGTCCAGGCAGTTTAGCGTTTGTAAATTCGTACCTGTCACTCGTACACGTTCGTTGTACAGCAGTAAATCCAAATAAGACCCGCCTCTGGAAAACGACGGCGTATTCGTCGCTTTAAGATCGACTCTGTACGTGACATCGTGCTGACCCCACCATTCGAGTAGTAGGTTCTCTGTAGTATTTGGCAAATTATTTCCCCAATCTCTCTGGTGGCTTTGAAATCCCCGCCGATTATAAAATAATTCTCTCCCTGTTCCAGCCTCAGAAGTCGAAAAACGTGTCGAGCTCTGTAATGAATAAAATGTATTGTGAAGCCTCAGGTTCATAAACAGAGGCCAAGTACAGCAGCTTTCCACTGCGGAGCGGTATGTAAATGACGACTGCCTCCAACATCCGGAACGTGAGCAACACTCCCTTGTACACTCTGTAAAATTTCATACCATCTTTAATGAAGATCGCGACACCGCCTCCACGTTTGGATCTGGGTCGTTTTCTTCTTCTAACAATATAATATATTGTACTCCAGTTTGTGCTTAGCAGTTAGCGTGGTTTCGCTAACGAAAAGCACATCAGGAGTTTGGTCTTGTAGCAATTAAACATCGCGGCTCTTCGTTTAATTCTAATCAATGGATTAACAGTAACAGCAAGGACCTTCAAAGTTTGCTCCACCATGTACATACCCATTACGACATGTGTTGCGTTAGGCCCGGCAGCAGCGCATATATCTGGTCCACCCGCTTGGACTGTTGCCTGAGAAGGTACAATCGCTTGCTGTACCGTAGCCCCCCTACCTGACTCCATTTGGGCGTAGGAATTTGGGACGTGACGGTTGGTGTTTGAAACATAACAGGTGAATGTTTGACCTCCACCTTCTGCTGCCGAGCCAGTTTTGCTTTCTTAATGTCATGAACTTAGGACAACCCCGATAGTTTGCGGTGTGTCCCACATTCTCACATAACACGCACGAGAGCTGCGTCCTATCGGATACTCCGTCCCTACCCAGAGCACACTCCTCGGAACTGTGGTTCTTTTTGCGCTTCACGCATCGAGTCTGCATTTGGTAGTTCGGCGCGGGGCGCCCGAAACTCTGGCAGCGAACGCATTATATAACGCCTTCGCTCCTTTTTAATTTTTCCCATTTTACCACCTGATAGTCTAGGACATTGATACTCCTTAGACTATCCAGACGGCTTTCGGGACTGAGCTGTATCAGGAAGAACGACAGACTCTGTTTCTTCCGCTTGGCTCTAGCTGTGGTAAATGGCTTTACCCCTACAAACTTGAGTCCTTCGCACTCCTTCTCTTTGAGCATTGCCAGGATCTCCTCAGCATCAGAAGACGGTTCCCACCCTTTCAGTAGCATCGATTGCCGCTTTTAACATTTCGGTGTGAATGAATAATGCTCCGTCGTCGTTTCCTTTAGGAGTTCTTTCACTTTCGCGTAGCTCTCCACTGTATAACAGTAAATGGCATGACGATCGTTCCCCAATCTCTTAATGTTAAAATGATTACCAATGACCAACTTACACAGGTCCTTGGTTGCATTTACCTCTAATTTATAGGTATTGATGGGAGGCCCCTCCTCCCCCCTGTCCGACTTCGGTATGCCTACACCACAGTGTCGAGGAGAGCTATCTACCGATTTGGTTAAAGAGCTAAGCTACGATACCACATAGTTAGATGCTCATATCAGCGAAATTGAGTCACGCCTGCCACCCGAGTAAAAAGACATTTATGACAAAATATTACAATGAGTTGAACGTGGTGAAAGCGCCTTTTTTTTCTCGATGCCCCGGCCGGAACATAGTGTCTGATTTTTAACGTAAGCCACCTGTCATGGAAACTTATGTTTACGGGATGCCCATACATCCATGGGGGCAAGGATATGCCTTGCCATCGCTCTGCCGCCTTCCTTAGATACCAATTCGGAACTGTATTCCCGGCACAAGTTCCACTCTTGGTATGAGTCGAAGTCGACCTGAAATCTCTTACTGCTCTTAGGGTCGCAGCACCCAGTACTTATTGCAACTCTACATTGGGTCAACCAAAGGAAGACCCTTCCCGCGAATTTGGGTTTAAACCACAGCCACCATGATGCTCCCACAAAGGGGCCTACCTCTTCAAGTCAAGCCCGGACCGCCGAGATCCGGGGGCTCCTGACTCCCATGGTATCGTGATTAAAGTCCTGGTATGGAATACCGGTGGTCCAGTCGCCAACAAGACCTATGACCGGCAACTTGCGACTGATCAAATCGTAGTAACCTTCGGTACCGTCACCTAAAGATGTTTACGATAAGACCAGTACTTTGATCTGCCCCAGGCGGAACAGGCAAAACTTTTTTGCTTAATTTGCTTCTAGTAAAAATTCGTAGGGATCGTAACGTCGCACTAACTGTGGCTTCCTCTGGGATCGCCGCAACATTACTGAGCTATGGACCCATGGCACACTCAGTTTTTAAATTACCTCTTAATTTGGACAGCGAGAAACCCCCAACGTGCAACATCAGCAGAGCGGTGCTCGCGGCTCCCTGTTGCAACATTATAAACTGATCGTGTGGGACGAGTGCACTATGTCACAGTAACGCGCCATCAAGGCGCTCGATCGTTGTCTACAAGACATACAAAGCAATCGAAAGTTAATGGGTGGTGTGGTAGTGTTATAGGCAAGGAATTTTAGACAGACCTCACCTGTTATCGAGAGAGGCACTGCAGCAGACGGAATTAACGAATGTCTGAAAGCATCATACCTGTGGACCAAAGTTGAAAAGCTGTATCTCACCACTAACATGCCAGTCCAGTTAGGAGCATATGTCCAAAAACTGCTAGAAATTGGTGAAGTCCGTCTTGAAACCGACCAAGAAGGTATGGTTCGTTTCAACACCAATTTTGTCATGTTGTGGAGTCGGAAGACGACCTTGTTTCTCAAGTTTTTGCAAATCTGCAACACAGTATTCACGACGAAAATTGGTTGTATGAAGGAACCATACTGGCACCAAAAATTGAGACTGTTGAGAAAATAAATAAAAAAAATCTTGGCCGAAATAACCACCGAAATATCAGAGTACAACTCCATCGACACAGTCATGTCATCCGATGAGACTACGAGCTATCCCGTGGAATTCCTAAACTTTTTGGAGTTATCTGGGGTGCCATCCCATAAATTGGAATTAAAAGTTGGTATACCCGTTTTGTTAATGCGAAACTTAAATGCGCCAAGATTATGCAACGGTAGTCGGTTGCGAGTCACAGAACTAGGAAGGAATATTGTGAAGGCCACAATCTTAACTGGCGAAGCCAAGGGAGACAATGTGCTTATACCACACATCCCAATCATACCAAATAGCTTACCATTTAATTTTAAGCATCTGCAGTTCCCATTAAAAGTTTCACTTGCAATGACTGTCAATAAATCACATGGTGAAACCTTAAAGGTAGCAGGATACATTTGGAAATGCCATGTTTTTCCCATGCTCACGCGTTCTACATCGTAAAATCTGCATGTCTATGCAGAACAAAAAAAAATATTGAACGTAGTTTATAGAAGCGTATTGCAGTAACTACCTATTTTGCATATTATGAATCATTATCAAAAATTCTCAGTTTCAATTTACATAAATTACATAGAAAAAGGGACACTCAAAGTAGGGGAGAAGGAGGCAGCTTTGAACAGGAGCAGCTTTGAACAAATGTAATTGTGAAGTAAATTGAAATAAAGTTTTTGCAGAAATATTTTGTACGAGTTGGCAGCACTCACATGCACAACTGTCACTTGTTACCGCCGACGCTTGTCTGCGCGAGTTACGTTTTCCAATAAAATCTTATCAATTTTTTCAAATTAAAACAACTTTTTTTTCCCTTTTTATTTTTCTTATTTTATTCTTCTATTAATTATTACTTTTTGATGCTGTCTATACAATTGCTTCTTATCAACTAACTTACGAGTATTAATGATGAACTCCTTCCTCGAAACTCAGGCCAACCAACTCCTTCGCACTTCCCATAACGCTGCTTTTCTCTAAAATGCTTTATAGCAACTGCATGCTTTATTTGCAAAACTCCTCTCTCAGATAAGATAGGTGGAGAGGGAGTTGTGACTGCGGTTATCAATATACTGTTACCCAAGCCAAGCCAAGTTTCTCTTATCATCAACGCTAAACTCCACTCGCAGGTTGTTGCTAAGATGTTCTTTTTTTTCCTCTGCTGATTGCAGGTGTTGGCTTCGTTGTTGCTATGCTGAGTTGGGTGCCGCTGTCGCTTTAGATGTCAGTTACATGACGTAACTCCTCCCGTCAAAGTTTGAACTGATGAGGAGGCGGTTATTTTCTTATCAGATTTTACAATATGATCGTTGAACCTAGGTGCTAATTTATTTCGCCTATCATCCAGTTCGAAAATAACTTCATTTGTGCTATACTTAGGAGGGTCCTTACAGGATTGATTGCGTTTGTTTATATAGTGCAGTTTATTACTAAGACTTTGTTCGTGAGCGATTTTAGCTAATTTTTCGTAGTTTTCTATGTGCTTACGAAGATATTCTTGTTCTGTATTAAAATCTAAATTATTAATGATATTAATGGTTGGTTTGCATGTAAATGTCCTGTAAGAAGCTCGAACGGTGTGAGTTTTGTTGCCGAATGAATGGAACTATTGTACGTCAGAACAGCATCATCAATAATTTCTCCAATATGTACATCCTTTCTCTGTGCTTTTATTATGCGAATGAGTTCTGTGAGAGTAGAGTGAAAACGCTCTACAGGAGAGTTTCCGGTAGAAGTTTTCGCACATATAGTATGAAAACTAATACTGTAAAGCTGGAGAAAATCTTTAAGCAACGTTGAAACGAACTCACTGCCATTATCAGATACAACCATTTTAGGTACTCCGTGGTGAGAAAAGAAATGTCGCAAAGACTGGATTATGTTGGCACTTGTTCTGGCGATCAATAGGTACACGCTAGCAAACTTTGTGAATTTGTCTATGATAGTAAGAAAATTTTCATTATGTATAGAATATATGTCGATATGAATAATTTCTAGTGGTTTAGATGGTGTTTGAGTGAGCTCAAATTTTAGTGGCTCCCTATTCCTGTCATATTTATATTTAAGACAAGTACTACAATTGTTAATTATTTTTGAAATTATACGAGTATGTTTCATGTTAGGAAAAAAAATATCTCTTTTTAAATGTTCTAGACTTTCGGATATGCCACGATGATGTGAACTTTCATGGTATTCTCTTATCAATTTCTCTTGCTCATCCCTATTGGTGATATCTTTAAGTAATATGTTTGATCTAACTAATTTGATACGCGACCGATGAAAGAATTTCGAATATATGGATTGTATAGCCCGAAAGGTATCATCATCTGTTAAAATAGCTGTTAATCGTCTTGTATTTAAATATTCTTTAAGGATCGAGATTATAACACTTTCGTCTTTTGGATTAGCATGTTCTATAATAAATCTCTTTTTTCTTTTAAAAAGTATCTGCATTTTCGAAGATATTTTAGGTTTGGAGGAATTCTGTCGAATTATTATCTGGTTAGAGAATTCATTAATTGGGCGTTCTGATATGGGAATTCCATCTTCCAAATTCTCCTCTCCTGAATGTAAGGTAGATACATTTTCAGAGACATCAACATTATTTTCCATAGATCTTAAGTCATCTGGGTCATGATCGGTTAGGTTTATTTCATTAGCATTAAGTTCTATACGAGATAGGGCATCGGCGTTAGAATTGAGTTTTCCCTTTTTATAAACAATCTCATAATCAAACTCTTCCAACCTTAGTCTCCATCGTACAAGTTTGGAGTTGGGTTCCTTTAGCGAAAATAGCCAAATAAGAGGCTTATGATCAGTTATTATTTTGAATTTCCTACCAGGGACGGAAGTATTTTGTTGCCCATATAATAGCTAACAGTTCCTTCTCAATAGTGCTGTAATTCTGTTCGCTCTTTGATAATGTCCGACTTGCATAGCAAATCGGTTTATCTGAACCCACCAAACCTTGGGAAAGTACTGCACCTATAGCAACGTTACTAGCATCGGTAGTAACATTGAAAGGCTTGTGAAAGTCTGGGTAGCAAAGAATTGGATCATTACATAGAATGGTCTTACAATGTTCAAAGCAGTTTTTAAACCTAGTGTCAAAGATAATCTTATTCCCTTTCCGTAGGCATTCAGTCAAAGGTTTTGTGAGACTTGCGAAATCTTTTATAAATTTCCTGTAATACCCGAAAAGACCAAGGAAGGATTTAATTTGCCTTGGTGTCTTGGGTATCGAAAAATTTTGATACTTCTTTACGAAGAAACTCCGATTTATCCATTTGTACTTTAAAGTTTGCTCCTATTAGCTTTTGGAAAACAGCGCTTAGATTTTCGATGTGCTCTTGTAGTGAGGTGGAATACACTATTATATCATCCATATAGACTAAGCAAATTTTGCCTTGAATATCCCTTAACACATTATCCATTACTCTCTGGAAAGTAGATGGCGCGTTTTTAAGCCCAAAAGGCATTCGTAAGAATTCATAATGTCCGTTTTCCACGGAAAACGCGGTCTTTGGGATATCATCGTCTTTGATTTCAACCTGGTGAAAACCAGAAGCAAGGTCGAGTGTGCTAAAGTACATGCTTCTTCCTAGTTTGTCTAAGATCTCCGTTATGTTAGGAATAGGATATCGGTCGTCAATGGTTTTATCGTTCAGTTTTCGGTAATCAATTACCAGCCTCCATTTGTCCTTCCCACTTGCGTCTTTCTTCTTTGGAACAATCCAAACAGGAGAAGACCAAGGAGAATAGCTGGGGCGAATAATACCTTGACTGAGCAGATCGTTAATTTGTCGATGCACTTCTTCCTTATGCACAAAGATATCGATACGATTTGCAGTAAATCGGAATGTCGTCGGTGGTTTTAATTTCGTGTTTAATTTCATTAGAGAACGTTAAGTTCTGGCCTTCACTAAAGAAAATATCTTGGTATTCGTTGCATAGATTCTTTATTGCAATTTCTTCTTCTTTATTAAGGTGGTCTGTTCTAATTTTTTCATTTATATGTCCCGTTGGTATTTGGTCGTTTTCAATCGAAAAATTGTTGACTTCAAAATAGGTATCCGTTTTTTCAGCTTGAATGGGCTGCTCAACAACAAAGGTTTGTTGAAAATCAGAATTGTTAACTACCTCCATATAGGAGTACCAATTTTGAGCAACATATAGTCCTTCTGATACAATTAAATCAGGTTTTATATGTGTAGGCCTTATAAAAATGCTACCAAATTCCACATCGACAGGTAACAAACAAATAATTTTGGTAGAGCCTGGAACAACAAAGGTTCTGGACATTAAATTTGGTTTGAAACTTAGTGGAAGCGTAATATTTTAATTTTTTAATACAGCGTTTTTAATATCGATGACAACTCCAAGGTCTTTGAGAATATCAATTCCAATTAAACCGTCATAGTAGTTATGGAACTTGAAAATTAGGAATGATAGCTTTTTGTCAGTTTTAAGTTCAGGTAGACCTGGTAAAACTATATGTTGGTCAACGAGGTGGGTGTTAAATATTGTCTTGATTTCATTTGGTTCTATTTTGATTGGTTTAAAGTGTTTAGCTACGCCCGGACTTATGAAAGATCTATTGCTACCGGTATCTATAACAAATTTTAAAGCGGTATTGTTCAAACTATAGATTGTTATATAAGGTAAAATATTGGAGCCGAAATTATTGATATCTAAGTACCCAATTGGTTGTGTGAGGCTAGCAAAGGAAAATTTGTATCATCGATTTCCGCCTGATATTCTTGATGTGAAGTACTAGGTAAGCTTTGGAAGTATTGAAAGTCCTGAGGGTAGTAATCATACTGAGGATTAGAATTGAATAGATCATTGTTATTATAATTTGTTGATTCGACACTAAACAATTGCTGGTTATGACCACCTGAATGTCTGCTAGTGTTACCACTGGAAACTTCCATTGGCTCAGATGAGGCGTATTGCCTAGCGCCATAATTTGATGTTTTGTTTGTATAGTAAGGGTTACTGAGTTGAATGTTATTATAGGTTGGTCTAGTGGGTCTGTACTGTGAATTTAATGGTGTAAAATTTCTAGGAATTGGGGGAAGATTTCTTGATGACTGAGCATTTTGTGAATATCTGACATTAGGTGTTGGAGTAGAGTAACGTGGTATGATATGGTTATATGAACCTTGTGGGAATCTTTGAATATTTTGTGGAGCTCTTTGACGAAGTTGAGGGACTGCGATCGTTTGAAAATGTTGAGGACTATGGAAGTAGAATCGATTTTGCTCCTCTAGACAAAAATTTAGGGCTTCAGATAATTTGGTTGGTCTCATTGCCCATATGGTTGAGCCTAAAGGTTCTTTCAAGCCCGATAAAAATACATTGAGACAAGTCTCTTGGTAAAGTATTCTTTTAGCTTCGATAACGTTTCCCATTTTTTCATGCAATTTAATGTGGTTCATTAATGTAGAAAAAATTTGAATTATTTTGGCATAAAATGTTTCGACCTTATCTTGATTTTGTCTTAAAGTGTGCAAATCCCGAATGAGACTAGTTTCATTACGTTTGTCGGCATAATGAACTACTAAATTGTTTTTTATTTCGTCCCAATTTATAGGGGTGCCGTACATATTTAGTACCTCATTTGCCGGACCAATAATTTTGTTTCGGATAGCACGTAATATAATATTGCAATAAGTAGTACCTTCAATCTGTGGCATTAGGGTGAGGATTTCTTCGACATTGCTAATGAAATCAAATAATAAACGAGGATTTCCATCGAAAGTTGGCACATCCTTAATGGCGTCCGGAATTCTCAGTGAATTAAAAACCTCTAAGGCAATCATTGAATTATTCATGACCGGTTGCATATTCATAACGTTATCTGAATGCGTAACTATTTGTTTCCCGTTAGGTAATTCAATTTTATCAATTGATTTTAATAAAGAATTAATAACTGTTCTTCTTAAATTCAATTCGAGTTTGCTTGCTCTATTCCTATAAAAGCTTGTCGCGAAAAGATAATCAACTCTCTTTTGCAGCACTTTATTATATTTTGCAATCGGAGGCATAACCCAAAAGATTAACTTAAAATAGGACTTACCCTTACAAGTTCTGCAATTTCAAAAATTAAAATTTAACTTTATATATAATTTTTTTATATGTATGTGTATATTCATATATATATTTATTTAGAATTTCAGAATTTAGAATTCAGAATTCACAAAAGATATTATGGAATAAACAAATTTAATTCTTAACACTATTATTTATTAATCTTATACACTATGAACTATTAATTGAAGTTAGTTTTAATTCCTTAGGCTTACTAATTACGAGTATATTGTTTCTTTTTGACAATGCACTTGCTTCTGTTTTTTTTTTTGCACAGTTGGAGTAAAACTCTGTAGGTTCTTTGTACTAGGAGTTAATACTGCCACTTCGATTATCTCACTAATTGCTTCTTTTTGACTATGCACGTGCTTCTGTTTTTTTTTTTTTTTTTTTTTTTTTCACAGTTGGAATAAAACTCTGTAGGTTCTTTGTACTAGGTGTTGACACACGTGACGTCATCAATACGTTTTCATTTTACCAACGCGCCCCGCATCAATGCCCCACACAGCTGACATTTTTTCACTTTGCTGTATATATATATATATGTAATAAAAAATGAAATGTTAGACTGAACGTTACAGCTGTAAAATAAAAACCTTTTTTTATCTCGATATTTTAACGATTGTTTAATTTAAATTAATTGCCTATCTTTAAGACAAAGTTCAATTGCCGAACACTAGGAGTTAATACTGCCACTTCGATTATCGTTCGATGTGTGTATATTAGAATCCAGGAACTTGAATGAAGCTACTGTTTAAATGTTCACTTATAAATTCGGATTCGTACTAATACCGACTGCGCCAGTTACGTTTTCCAATAAAATCTTATCAATTTTTTTAAATTAAAAAAATTTTTTTTCCCGTTTTATTTTTCTTATTTTATTCTTCTATTAATTATTATTTTTTGATGCTGTCTATACAATTGCTTCTTATCAACTAACTTATTAATGATGAACTCCTTCCTCGAAACTCAGGCCGACCAACTCCTTCGCACTTCCCATAACGATGCTTTTCTCTAAAATGCTTTATAGCAACTGCATGCTTTATTTGCAAAACTCCTCTCTCAGATAAGATAGGTGGAGAGGGAGTTGTGACTGCGGTTATCAATATACTGTTACCAAAGCCAAGCCAAGTTTCTCTTATCATCAACGCTAAACTCGCAGGTTGTTGCTAAAATGTTCTTTTTTTTCCTCTACTGATTGCAGGTGTTGGCTTCGTTGTTGCTCTGCTGAGTTGTGTGCCGCTGTCGCTTCAGATGACGCATTTGTCAGTTACATGACGTAACTCGCGCCATTGTTATACAAGGTTATTTTGATATCGAGTGTTAATTCAAAAGTTTTTTAGAATAAACGCGTAAAGATCTGACAAAATAATTTCGGGGTAAGTGGTTTGGTTTTCCAGCTTATTAGTCAAAATGTTTTACGTATAATTCACGCAATAAAGTTTAGAGTGACAGTCATTTTGAGCATTTTTTTGGAAATAACAAAGCTTTACTTTTTAAAGTACCGTTGGGGCAGCTTTGAACTAAATGAAGGGGGCACCTTTGAACTGTATTTACACTGTGTATCTGGTTTTTAAAGGTAACAATGGTTCGTAGTTACAAAAAAAAGAGAGAGAGTGAAGTCGACGAGCAAGATGTGAAGACTGCTGCTTTGCAAGTAATTACTGGCCAAATGAAATTGAGGCAGGCTGCTATCACCTACAATATTAAACATAATACCTAGCATTATCGAATCAAGAATTATAAAAAAGATATACCGCTTAGATCTGAAGAATTTACGTCTAAATACACTGTCTCTCAAGCGTTTACTAAAGATGAAGAACAGATGTTAAAAGAATATCTTTTAAAAAGCTCAAAGATAAATTATGGTTTAACCTATAAACAAGCACGACAACCAGCATATCAATACGCTAGCGCTCTGAATAAATGTCCGGATAAATGGATTGAAAATAGGGAAGCAGGCATAGAATGGCTAAAAGGCTTTATGAAAAGAAATAGAGAACTTTCGCTTCGAAAACCTGAAAACACTAGTTTGTCAAGAGCAACGAGCTTCAAAAAACATAATGTTGCACAATTTTTTGACAACTATGAAAAAGTTTTACAGAAATATAGTTTTACAATAGACAGGATTTACAATCTTGATGAAACCAATATAATGACTGTGGTACAAGCACCGAATGTTATTGGTCGAACTGGAGCAAAGCAAGTGGGCCAGTGTGTCTCTGCTGAACGTGGGCAACTAATAACAATGTGTGGAATAGGAAATATACCATAGGAAACTCCATTCCTCCTAAATACATGAGTGACTTTAAAAATGACAGTCCATCTGAATATTTAACGTACTTAGATGCTAATAATCTATATGGTTGGGCAATGTCACAGAGCCTGCCCTATGGTGAGTTTGTTTGGATGGAAATTGATAATTTCGATATTTTCAATATACCATCAGACTCTCAAATTGGCTACATTTTGGAGGTAGACTTACAATATCCTGAATATCTTCACGACCAGTATAATTATTTACCTTTTTATCAAGAGAATAAAAACCGCCAAATTCTACATTTAATAAGCTCGTAGCGGATTTAACTCATAAATCAAAATGTATCATACATTATAGAAATTTGCAGCAATGTGTTACACAAGGTATGAAAATCGTAAAAATACATAGAATTTTGAAATTTAAGCAATCGTGTTGGTTAAAGAAATATATCGATTTAAATACAGATCACCGTACATTGGCTTAAAATGAATTTGAAAAGAACTTCTTTAAATTATTATATAATGCTGTTTACGGTAAAACGATGGAAAAAATAGACAAACCAAAAGATGTGAAAATTGATACAAATTGGGAGAGCTGTGGAAAAAGGGTAGGTGCTCGGGGTCTCATAACAAAACCGAACTTTCACAGTTCAATCACAGATAATAAATCTATACAGATGTCTCATCGCTGTAGAAAAAAATGGTTCAATTTTTGTCGGCTAGCCGACACTCGTCCAGCCGACACGAGCTTTCGGAATAATGTAAAGCTTTTTTATTTTCGCTCTTTCTTGCTTTGTTTACTGATAGATTTTTTTTTCTCTCACCACAAGTTGAGTGCACTGGCAAAAGGAATATGAAAAACAATTGCAAGGGGTTTGCGGGAAGGGGTATGAAGACTTGGCTGTTTGTTTTTATTCGACTGCAATA
Organism: Volucella bombylans; assembly: GCA_949129095.1. Classification (NCBI taxonomy): domain Eukaryota; kingdom Metazoa; phylum Arthropoda; class Insecta; order Diptera; family Syrphidae; genus Volucella; species Volucella bombylans. The sequence continues at coordinate 238,877,084 of OX422140.1, forward strand.
GGAAATTATGTAATTTTTCATGAATTGGTATTTTGTTTGAGCGTATGGGTGTGTATGTAAGAAAGAACAATTCAAAGGCAGGAAAAGTCGAATATTTCTTTACATTTTGTAATTGAAGTTTGACGAGAAAATATTAAGCATTCGTGTTATTAATATGCAGTGCAGATACACCTGTGTGCAAAATAATAGCAGTGTTAGATGCTTAACTTTTTATTTTACAATAAAACCAATTTTATAGCACCTGTATTTCAATTATTTATTTTTTCTTTCTCTAATGTTCTAAAGACTTAGTATTGAATTTGAAATTAAGTAACTAACTATTCTTATAGAAAACCTAAAATACCACCTTGATCAAAAGGAATTCATTCAGAAAATTAAAAATACAAGTTTATTCATTTAAATCTATATTGTCCCGTTCAAAGTAATCTCTTATCGACTGCAACACACTTATGCCAGTGCTTGATCCAATACTCGAAACATTTTTTACATTCGTTTTCGGTATGTCCATTAGTGCTTCCTGCGATTTTTCCATTACTTCCTCTCGGCTGCTGAAACGCGTTCAGCGTAGTGGTTTTTTAACTCGATTGAACAGAAAGAAGTCACAAGGAGCCAAATCAGGTGAATTCGGTGGCTGGTAGATGGTATTTGTTGCATTTTTCAAAAAATTACGAATAATGATGGCACTGTGCGACGGTGCGTTATCATGGTGTAAAATCCACTAGTTTTCTGCCCACAATTCTGGTCTCTTTCGGCGAATTGCTTCACGCAAACGTCTCATAACGCCCAAATAATACTTTTTTTTTACTGGCTGGCCTTCTGGCAAAAATTCATGATGCACTACATCGTTGTAATCCATGAAAATCGTGAGCATTGCCTTCTTTTTTGACTGAAAACGACGTGGTCTTTTTGGTCTCGGCTCATTTGGTGAACGCCAAATCACCTTCGTGAACAATTACTTTGCAGAGAAAAACGCCAAGTACTATTTGGATGGGTTAGAGAGATGGGAGCATCGTTGGGAGAAGTGTGTAGAGTTACAAGGAGACTATGTAGAAAAATAAAAAAAAATAATTTGAGAAAAAATGTCTTGTCCGACCGAACAGTGAGGTCGGAAATTTTTTAGACAACCCTCGTACATATATATTAATTTCAACCATGATGACTCGGTAAAAATTTAAAGATCCTGACTGGGAAGTTGTGATGCATCCACAGTATAGTCTTGGCATTACGCCGGAAGATTATCATTTGTTCCGACCCCTGCGACACTCTCTTGCTGGCATTAAATTGTCTTCAAAAGAGGCATGGGAAAGCAAGAGGAATGGTTACGAAATATTGTTTGTAAAAATTGTTATTTGAGAAGGAGGAAGACCGTAAAAGAAAAGATTCGTCCGGGTATTCTTCGCGCTGTAACTCTTGAAGAGACAAGTAAATAAAAAGAAGCAAAGTTGCAAGGATCAAAGAAATTAAATTAAATTAAACATGGCTGTCTTATTTATATATAATTTTCTTCTTTTTTTTTGTGGAAAATCTAACAAAACAAATTAATTATATTGTATTTGATATATTATAATATTTATTTTCACTTTTCTTTTCTTCAATTTTCATCACATCATCTTGCCTATTTGTTTATTTACTCTTCCGGCCTGGAAAATCTTGGAAAGAACTAGCCAGTTCCAAGTCAATACCTACCACCTATGCTTATGACAGCCTCCATTGTACTAGGTTTCATAATGTGATGGCCTAATTCGGGGTCCCAAGAAAACTTATCCGGTTGTGTCGCATCATACTAGAAAATTTGTGATGCGTCTTACAGCTTGGAAACAAAACCTCAGAATTTTTCCAAACCTCCACCGGATTCCGGCAAATAGATACGCTTTCATAATCTGGTTTTTTCAAACTCATATTAAAATACTCGTATTATGTAACCGCAGGCAGGTATAAGCACAATAAAGATCTGCCCAGCTGTTGGGACACGTCATTGATATAGACTCTTCAGGGTGGCCAAAATCTGCTGCCATTGTAAAGTATATTTTATCGAGCAAAGATAACCCCGTCATTTACCAGATCGTACAATTTGTCGCTGTAAATGCTCATTACTTTAGAGGAGTTCCTCTTCCACTGGGTTAATGCAAACTGAACAAATGACACCTTGTCGAAGATTACCACCAGAATAAGTATAGGCAACCGGTGCTACTTCAGTCCGGTTTAACAAATTGAATCCAAAGTCTCTACTCCAAGGAACATTGATTTTGCTAGTTAAAATATGGCTCATTCATGGCTGTCGAAAAAATATTTCCAATATTTTCCTTACTTAGTTAGGTGGCGTTACAGTCCGGGGTGGACCAGGACCTCAGCCAACAAGCCTTTCCACCTGGTGCGATCTTTCGCCAGCTGTTTCCAGCGGTGCTGCACTTCAAGTTGGTTGAGACCCCACTCCACTTGTTCGAACTCCCATATATTCGGCCGCACATAGCTGCGTTGTCCCCGAGTCTCGGAATTGAAGATTTTCGATCTTTACATACAAATATTTTGCGTACAGTTTTAAAAACTCCCTTTTACATAACTTGAAAGAAAAGGGAGCAAATATGTACTCGTAAATAACATATACATACATTTTCCGAATAAGTTCGATGTTGCTCAATGCTTGGAAATTTATCAAATTTTGTAGGTACTTAATGTCCTGAGCACAAAATTAAAATCGGGAAATTGGTCTAGCGCTCATGTACATACGTATATCTGCAACCCCATAACATGTATTAGCCCTTAACACCCGTGCTTCAAATATCAACCACTTTTATAGTGTGGTGCAACGTCATACGCACCCCCTCCAGCACGTCCACATCGTGGACCATCGATCTCATGATCTTCAAAATTATATTCCTACCCCCATTTAATTTACACTGCATAAAAAGTTACAAACAAAATAAAACGTACATAAACTCAAGTAAACCGGTTATGCTGGGCAACGTCAACGTATGTTTTTTTTATTTATTTCTTTCCTTCACGTATTGTTTTTGCATGATAAACGACGTGGCAAGAGCAAAAAGCGAAAAGAAATAAAATGATTTTTCTGCACTTTGCAGCTTTTTAAAAAAAGGTATTTTTTTAGTTCGATTTCATTTTCATAGGACAAAACTCCCCATATGAATGAGACATCTGTATAGATTTATTATCTGTGGTTCAATGCAATATACAGAAAACATGATAGCAATTCAAATGAATCGTGTTCACGTAGTATACAATAAACCAATTTACTTAGGTTTCACTGTACTCGATCTATCAAAGTGGAAAATGTATGATTTCTACTACGAGTACATGAAACCAAAGTATGGTAAAAATATAAGATTAAATTATGTGGATACTGATTCGTTTGTATATTCTATTCAAACTGAAAATTTCTGTCTGATATTGATGAACATGTCGACACATCAGCTTATCCTGTTGATAATATATATAACATACCAATGAAAAACAAAAAGGTAATTGGAATGATGAAAGATGAAATGAATGGAGGAATTTTAAGAGAATTTGTCTTTCTTCGTACCAAGATGTATTCAATGGAAGTCGAAAATGATAACAAACAAATTAAAAAAGCTAAAGGAGTAAAGAAAACAGTGTTAGATGGTATGAATATTGATGATTACAGATATTTTTTGTATAAAAAGAAACAATTTTATGGTAATATGTTTATAATTAGATCTAAAATACATAATATTTATACGCAATCTGTAAATAAGCTGTAGATGATAAGAGACATGTAATGAAAAATGGTGTCAATACTCTTGCATGGGACATTATAGGCTAAAAAGTAGAAATAAAATATATACAATAAATCTTTGCCTTTCTTATTTTTGAAGAAGATCCCTTACAGTCTCAAAAGGTAAGAAAAAAGTGAGTCAAAAAAGCATTAACCAAAATATTCAGCGAACAAAGCACAAGCCATCAAGCAATTCATATCAATTTGCAGCAATAGATAACAATAAAACTGCAATATGTCTTATATATTTACTGATATGAAACAACTGCAAATGTTGTTACGCTATGCTTCATTCCCATATAAAAGCAATATGCACACACTTTCGTAGCCATTCAACAAAAGTAAAGATGAGTATAAATTTTGAAGAAGCTTTTTCCATATGGTTACATCAGGATTGTGACTTGACACCCTGGTTGCAAGAAGATTGTGATGATCTAGATATAACAACCCAACAAGAGGAAATTTTAAAGACTTCACACCATCATTTCGAAGAAGAAGAAACGTTACATCTGCAAGAGAACATTTTAAAGGGTACACGTGGTAGCCGGCAAGCCAACAATGATGATGATGATGATATTGGTGGTATTTCTAATGTGATGTTCAATTCAATCGATAGTGTGTCCCCCTTCGAAGAAGATTCTTTTCAGCTATTAAACCGTGAAGAAGAGGTAGGGAAGGAAAATTGTATTTATTTCCGCCCTGGTGAAATGATTCAAGAAGATGATGAACTTTTCAAATCAATGTTTGAATCTAAAGAAATAAACGTGGAAAATGAAGATATCTGCAAACAACAAAATTTTGTTGATGATAGTGAAATGATCAGCTCATTATACTGTGATGAAATCATTCTCCCTTCAGACAATGAGGACCCTGTCATAAATAAGTTAAAATTAGTCACATCCACTAATCAAAAACCATTTGAACAGAATACTAAAAAAGCTCATTATCTATGTCGTTGGCTACGCAGAATGAAAAGGGTTGAACATTGTATTCCACAAAAACCTATGGTGGTACAGGCAAAGGAGCAATGAATGGCCCAAAATAGCCTAATTTCAAATGAATGATTCGTTCGGTCACATATATTTGAATGAGACACAAACGCACGCAATTTTTTCACATGCACCAACAAAACGGCAATAGTCATATGATATCATATTTGTATTTGCAGTCACCCTGTTCTAAATTAATAAATCGAAAATTCTATAAAATGTTCTGTCTTATTACACATTTTGGTTTCGCAGTGCGCAGAAGCTTGCGCATCCAAGTTCTTCGTGATCAATGATAATATTGTTGGTTTTATTTCCAAGAATCTCTTCATTCCACTTTTTTTTTGAGCTCATTTCACATAAGGGTCATGTGGGTATGGATATGTCTTTTGAAAAATTTAACAATCTTTGTGACACATGCTGGAAGGCTAGTTAAGGATTTGTTGTTATTTTCAAAGTTTTTCCTATTGATAGAGGTCGATACGGAAACGGATTTAATATTTTCATTCAGCTATAAACAATCAGTTTTACCAGCTCTTTTATTTAGTATACCATCGATTTTTTTTTCATGTTGTAATAGTACAAATCTGATCTGACAAAAGCTGATCTGATAAAAGCTGATCTGATAAGAACTGCTCTGATAAAAGCTGATCTGATAAAAGCTGATCTGATAAAAGCTGATCTGATAAGAACTGATCTGATAAAAGCTGATCTGATAAGAACTGATCTGATAAAAGCTAATCTGATAGTAACTGACCTGATAAAAGCTGATCCGATAAGAACTGATCTGATAAAAGCTCATCCGATAAGAAGTGATCTGATAAAAGCTGATCTGATAAAAGCTGCCCTGATAAAAGCTGGTCTGATAAAAGCTGATCTGTTAAAAAAACAGATTAAAAGCTAATCTGATAAAGGATTTATAAAGGCGTATGATTAATGCAAATTAATAACAAAAACCTGACTATACATATATGGCTGATCCAAACGAGTTAGTTGACAGATTAAGTCTGCTTATGTCTTATCAATCCGCAGGTCATACAAATCGTAATAACGAAATTGTTTCCCATCATTGAAGAACTAAGAGAAAGTTATAAAATAGTATAAAGCCATTAATATTTGTTTCATTTACAAAATTAGTGTTGACAAGTTTGGGCACTCTCCCCATACCAATTTTTAAGATGAAAGTAAGTTAAGAAAAGTGTTGGGATTTAATTTGGATCGTGATAAGAACATAAGCCACCATAACAAACGTTTAAAGAATCTAGGTTTGCCGCTGGAGGGCAATGACGCAGCTTCGAGAAGATTCGTTAGAGAGGATATAAGTCATTTAGCACTGAAAATTCAAAAAGAAAACGCGATTTTCAAGAATACCCTTAGTAACTGTTTAAAACTAAACCAAGAAGCTCTGGATAAGGAAATACACATTTTAAATACAAAAATCGAAAGCCTGAAAGAAAATATCACACATATTGAAAATTATCGTTTTAATCAGGTAGCCAAAACGAAACAAGAAATACTTCCAAGACGACAAACTGGTAGATTTTCATGAAGAAACAATAACTTTCAAACTTCACTTAAAACCAGATAAATAATAATTATTTTATGATTAAAAATGACCAGCCCATCGTGGATGCTGTGTACTTGAAAACGCATTACTTCTAACGAAAACTTTGAACGATTTGGTATAAGCAACACAACACATTATTCAAGATTTTGTTAACAAATTTAAGCAATGAATAAAACGAAAAAGAAAAAGTTTATTTGTTTTCTCTCAATTTATTTTGATTCTTAACATTAATTATTCCTTTCATTTACAACTTTTTAGTTCATACTTGTGAAGATCTTCCCAGTTCAGTTTCAGTTCTAAAGCATTTTATTTTCTTAATCATTAACTCTTACATACTAACAAAAAATGCTTAAATGCTAGCTTAAAAATACTTAACAATCGTATACTAACTTACTGGCCCCACACAGGCACTCTAAGCTACTCTAAATTCTTATAACTATGTCTTTTGATTTTATTTACATTTTATTTATAAATATTTATTTTGTATACTTAAAGCTAAGAAAAGCAATTTGTAAACAAAAAACTTAGTATATGGACATTTTTTTTATTTTTTATAAAAACTTAATATCTAACTTAAAATAAACCTTAGCCTACTTAACCTACATACACAGTACGCACATACACACACATAGACATTATACACAATTATGTACATAAATTAGTATATACATTTATATGTACTAATACATGTATATATTTCTTAAATGCTAACCTAAACCTATGTAAGCTGGCCATCGCTATCCGCAGAGAAAACTGATTGGTTAGCTATGCCTCATTAGTGAGGTTGGTCCGTAATTGACGGAAACGACGACGGAACATCCTCTCCATCTTTCAACCACCAGAAGTGCTGGTGCTGCCGAGCGACATCCCTCTTATCGCGATTCCCCACCGCCCTACTGAACCTGAGACGATCCACACTGCCGTGTGAGTCTTATCTTATGGAAGTCACGCTGTAAGAGAGTTTTAATAACCTCGATTTTTGGACCTGTTCTGTACGCTACCAAATCGTCTGCGTACGCAATTGTATGGGGAAGTGAACCTATCTAGTCGCTTGTATAAATGTTGAATATGATCAGCGAATTGACCGCGCCTTGCTGAAGACCATTTTTAATTTGAAATATTCCAACAGAAGTCAAATCACAATTTTTCACGATGAACTGTCTGTTGGTTAGCATATTATAAAGAATGAACAAGAGTGGTTTACCGATCCCCAGCCTAGTCAGCTTATAGAAAAGACCCTCTAACCATACGGTGTCGAAGGCCTTCTCCAAGTCAACAAGGCAGGCACCAGTTCACTGTTTCTTGCCTTTGTTCCATTGGATATCGGACACCAGTTTAGACGCGGCATGTGAGAATCATGTCCCGCCTTAAAACCGATTTAATTATCCGGAACTATATGTTTGTCCTCAACCCACCTAGACAGAGCTCTATTGATTACTTTTCCAAAAACCTTACTGATATTCGGAAGGAGACTTATCGACCGGAGATTCGCCGGATTGGATATATCCTTTCAATTTTTGGGAATAGGTTAAACCTTCAGACAATGAGGACCCTGTCATAAATAAGTTAAAATTAGTCACATCCACTAATCAAAAACCATTTGAACAGAATACTAAAAAAGCTCATTATCTATGTCGTTGGCTACGCAGAATGAAAAGGGTTGAACATTGTATTCCACAAAAACCTATGGTGGTACAGGCAAAGGAGCAATGAATGGCCCAAAATAGCCTAATTTCAAATGAATGATTCGTTCGGTCACATATATTTGAATGAGACACAAACGCACGCAATTTTTTCACATGCACCAACAAAACGGCAATAGTCATATGATATCATATTTGTATTTGCAGTCACCCTGTTCTAAATTAATAAATCGAAAATTCTATAAAATGTTCTGTCTTATTACACATTTTGGTTTCGCAGTGCGCAGAAGCTTGCGCATCCAAGTTCTTCGTGATCAATGATAATATTGTTGGTTTTATTTCCAAGAATCTCTTCATTCCACTTTTTTTTTGAGCTCATTTCACATAAGGGTCATGTGGGTATGGATATGTCTTTTGAAAAATTTAACAATCTTTGTGACACATGCTGGAAGGCTAGTTAAGGATTTGTTGTTATTTTCAAAGTTTTTCCTATTGATAGAGGTCGATACGGAAACGGATTTAATATTTTCATTCAGCTATAAACAATCAGTTTTACCAGCTCTTTTATTTAGTATACCATCGATTTTTTTTTCATGTTGTAATAGTACAAATCTGATCTGACAAAAGCTGATCTGATAAAAGCTGATCTGATAAGAACTGCTCTGATAAAAGCTGATCTGATAAAAGCTGATCTGATAAAAGCTGATCTGATAAGAACTGATCTGATAAAAGCTGATCTGATAAGAACTGATCTGATAAAAGCTAATCTGATAGTAACTGACCTGATAAAAGCTGATCCGATAAGAACTGATCTGATAAAAGCTCATCCGATAAGAAGTGATCTGATAAAAGCTGATCTGATAAAAGCTGCCCTGATAAAAGCTGGTCTGATAAAAGCTGATCTGTTAAAAAAACAGATTAAAAGCTAATCTGATAAAGGATTTATAAAGGCGTATGATTAATGCAAATTAATAACAAAAACCTGACTATACATATATGGCTGATCCAAACGAGTTAGTTGACAGATTAAGACTGCTTATGTCTTATCAATCCGCAGGTCATACAAATCGTAATAACGAAATTGTTTCCCATCATTGAAGAACTAAGAGAAAGTTATAAAATAGTATAAAGCCATTAATATTTGTTTCATTTACAAAATTAGTGTTGACAAGTTTGGGCACTCTCCCCATACCAATTTTTAAGATGAAAGTAAGTTAAGAAAAGTGTTGGGATTTAATTTGGATCGTGATAAGAACATAAGCCACCATAACAAACGTTTAAAGAATCTAGGTTTGCCGCTGGAGGGCAATGACGCAGCTTCGAGAAGATTCGTTAGAGAGGATATAAGTCATTTAGCACTGAAAATTCAAAAAGAAAACGCGATTTTCAAGAATACCCTTAGTAACTGTTTAAAACTAAACCAAGAAGCTCTGGATAAGGAAATACACATTTTAAATACAAAAATCGAAAGCCTGAAAGAAAATATCACACATATTGAAAATTATCGTTTTAATCAGGTAGCCAAAACGAAACAAGAAATACTTCCAAGACGACAAACTGGTAGATTTTCATGAAGAAACAATAACTTTCAAACTTCACTTAAAACCAGATAAATAATAATTATTTTATGATTAAAAATGACCAGCCCATCGTGGATGCTGTGTACTTGAAAACGCATTACTTCTAACGAAAACTTTGAACGATTTGGTATAAGCAACACAACACATTATTCAAGATTTTGTTAACAAATTTAAGCAATGAATAAAACGAAAAAGAAAAAGTTTATTTGTTTTCTCTCAATTTATTTTGATTCTTAACATTAATTATTCCTTTCATTTACAACTTTTTAGTTCATACTTGTGAAGATCTTCCCAGTTCAGTTTCAGTTCTAAAGCATTTTATTTTCTTAATCATTAACTCTTACATACTAACAAAAAATGCTTAAATGCTAGCTTAAAAATACTTAACAATCGTATACTAACTTACTGGCCCCACACAGGCACTCTAAGCTACTCTAAATTCTTATAACTATGTCTTTTGATTTTATTTACATTTTATTTATAAATATTTATTTTGTATACTTAAAGCTAAGAAAAGCAATTTGTAAACAAAAAACTTAGTATATGGACATTTTTTTTATTTTTTATAAAAACTTAATATCTAACTTAAAATAAACCTTAGCCTACTTAACCTACATACACAGTACGCACATACACACACATAGACATTATACACAATTATGTACATAAATTAGTATATACATTTATATGTACTAATACATGTATATATTTCTTAAATGCTAACCTAAACCTATGTAAGCTGGCCATCGCTATCCGCAGAGAAAACTGATTGGTTAGCTATGCCTCATTAGTGAGGTTGGTCCGTAATTGACGGAAACGACGACGGAACATCCTCTCCATCTTTCAACCACCAGAAGTGCTGGTGCTGCCGAGCGACATCCCTCTTATCGCGATTCCCCACCGCCCTACTGAACCTGAGACGATCCACACTGCCGTGTGAGTCTTATCTTATGGAAGTCACGCTGTAAGAGAGTTTTAATAACCTCGATTTTTGGACCTGTTCTGTACGCTACCAAATCGTCTGCGTACGCAATTGTATGGGGAAGTGAACCTATCTAGTCGCTTGTATAAATGTTGAATATGATCAGCGAATTGACCGCGCCTTGCTGAAGACCATTTTTAATTTGAAATATTCCAACAGAAGTCAAATCACAATTTTTCACGATGAACTGTCTGTTGGTTAGCATATTATAAAGAATGAACAAGAGTGGTTTACCGATCCCCAGCCTAGTCAGCTTATAGAAAAGACCCTCTAACCATACGGTGTCGAAGGCCTTCTCCAAGTCAACAAGGCAGGCACCAGTTCACTGTTTCTTGCCTTTGTTCCATTGGATATCGGACACCAGTTTAGACGCGGCATGTGAGAATCATGTCCCGCCTTAAAACCGATTTAATTATCCGGAACTATATGTTTGTCCTCAACCCACCTAGACAGAGCTCTATTGATTACTTTTCCAAAAACCTTACTGATATTCGGAAGGAGACTTATCGACCGGAGATTCGCCGGATTGGATATATCCTTTCAATTTTTGGGAATAGGTTAAACCACCGGCGTTTTCCAATGCGCTGGATAATGTGCATTATTCATTGCATTATTAAACAGGGTGGTGTAGATGTCCACCGCTTCTAGAGGAAGATGTCGAAGCACGATGTGCGGAATACCATCGGTCCCCACTGATTTGTTGACTCTGATTGTGTCGAAGATCTCATGGAGTCCTTCCTTCGAAATGAACGGGGGTAGACCGCCCTCTCTGGCAATGACATTGTTTGCCATATTTTCGTCGCTAAATCGGGTGAAACCATAGCCGTTGGATCGCCAATTATCTATTTCATTTCGAATGTAGCAGTTGTGCACCAAGACGCGATTGTCCAAGTCATAATTAGGACCAATGATTTCAATGGCCTTGTATATTTCCTGGAAAGTCGCCCCTATGGTCTCAACTTTCTCCTGCGGATCCTCGATCACTAAGAGGTCGTCATCGTCAGCGGCTTCATTTGGATCAATGCCTGCTATTGTCAGTAACCGTTCGTTGTCTGTTGTCCGGGCTATTTTAAGATACTGAAGGTAGTTTTGATTTTTTGTCCGAAATAGTTTATTGATTTGAGGAAACATATTCGGGTTGCTGGTGTTTACAGCTCGAACCTTGTTGTTCCAATACAAACTTACAGAAATTCTGTAAGTTTCTTTTACTAGCGTTTGGATATTTTTAATCGACGACTTCAGTGTCCTAATCTAGGGGTCTTGTCGGTCAGTTAACTGTCTGTACAAGTTTTTAAGTCTTGTCAGAAGTCTACTTTTCTGTCGGTGCAGTGCGTCAATAGTAGGATTGCGGAACAGGTCTTCGTTAGTCGTACGTCGATACCGCGTTATTGTAGTGTCCATAGTTTGTTTAATTGTCTCGTCCATTTGTTTTAGGTAATCGTCGATCTCCTCGTTTTAAAAATTCCTATTGGACGGTGAGTTGAGCGTGTTCGAGGAGAGCATTCTTTTCAAGGTTGCGGAGAAGCGTGTCCATCGAGTTTTACTGTAGTTGTAAGAATATCTTTGGACAAACTCCTCCAATTCAGCAATTTCATTGGGAACTGTAATTTTGGTGCTAAAACCGCAATGGTCGCTGTCAGATACGAATGTGCGCAGACAGTTTAGCGTTTGTAAATTCGTACCTGTCAGTCGTATGAGTTCGTCGTACAGCAGTAGATCCAAATAAGTCCCGCCTCTGGGAAACGACGGGTTATTCGTCTCTTTTAGACCTAGTCTGTATGACATCATGACATCGTGCCGACCCCACCACCAGGTTCCCTCTAGTATTTGGCAAATTATTTCCCTAATCTCTGTGTATAGCGCTGAAATCCCCGCCGATTATAAAATAATTCTCCCCCGATTCCAGCCTCAGAAGTCGAAAAAGCGTGTCGAGCTCTGTAATGAATAGGGTGGATTGTGAAGTATCAGGTGCATAAACAGACGCCAAGTACAGCCGCTTTCCACCGCGGAGCGGGATGTAAACGACGACTGCTTCCAACACCCGGAACCTGCGCAACACTCCCTGGTACATTCTGTGAAATTTTATACCTTCTTTAATGAAGATCGCGACACCGCCTCCACGCTTGGATCTAGGCCGATTTCCTTTTCTAACAATATAATTATTGTACTCCCGTTTGTGCTTATCGGTTAGCTTGGTTTCGCTAGCGAAAAGCACATCAGGAGTTTGGCCTTGTAGCAATTTAAATATCGCGGCTCTTCGTTCGATCCTAATCAGTGAACTAACATTCACCGCAAGGACCTTCAAAGTTTGCTCCACCATGTGCGTACCTATTACGGTATGTGTTGCGTTAGGCCCGGCAGCAGCGCGTACATCTGGTCCACCCGCTTGGCCTGTTCTTGCACCTGCTTTTGCAGCTGAGCCATCCGCCCTTGGATTGCGAGCAAGATGGCCAGCATGTTAGGTGCAGCTTCCGTTTTTCTCGGCACTGGCGCCGGAGAAGCAACAGTTGCTTTCTGAACCGTAGCCCCCCTACCAGGCGCCATTTGGGCGTAGGAAATTTGGGGCGTGACGGCTGGTGTTCGAAACCTAACAGGTGAACGTTTGACCTCCACCTTCTGCTGGCGAGCCAGTTTTGCTTTTTTAATGTCAGCGAACTTAGGACAACCCCGATAGTTTGCGATGTGTTCCACGTTCCCACATAATACGCACGAGAGCTGCGTCCTATCGGATGCTCCGTCCTTACCCAGGGCACACTCCTCGGAGCTATGGTTCTTTGCGCACTTCACGCATCGAGGCTGCATTTGGCAGTTCGACGCGGCGCGCCCGAACCTCTGGCAGCGAACGCATTGTGTAACGCCTTCGCTCCTTTTTAATTTTTCCCAGTGAATCACCTGGTAGTCCAGGACATTGATTCTCCGTCGTCGTTTCCTTTAGGAGCTCTTTCATTTTCGCGTAGCCTTCCACTCTATTACAGTGGATGGCAAGGTGATCGTTCTCCAATCTCATAATTTTAAAATTATTACCAATGACCAACTTACACAGTTTGGTTGAATTTACCTCTAATTTGTAGGTGTTGATAGGAGGTACCTTCTCCTTCTTCCTCTGCTGCTGCTGCTGTTGTTGTTCTTGTTGTTGCTGTTGTTGTTGTTGTTGTTGTTGTTGATGTTATTGTTGTTGTTGTTGTTGCTGCTGCTGTAGCTGTTTTTGCTGTTGCCGTTTTTGTGGCTGCTGTTGTTTTTGCTCATGCCGTTGTTGTGGCTGCTTTTTTTGTTGTTGTTGGTGCTTTTTTTTGTTGGTGTTGTTGCTGGGTCTGCTTTTGAGCAAGCAGCGTCTGCTTTTGTTGCTGGGATTGCTCTTCGCCTTCCCTCTTCCTTCTTGTCATTTGCCTTTCTTTGATGGCCAGTACCCTTTGTTGCAGCATTTTGATGCTGCTGCTTATGGCCTTCATCTCTTCCCCTACGTCTTCCGATTCGCTCTGTGCCAATGAATCGAGGCTGTTTCCTTCCCTCTCTCCACCAAGCAGTTTTACACTGGAAGTTGGTTGGGTTGGACGTTGAACTATGTTGGAAGTTGTCCTAAGCTTCCTTCTTCTCTTAGTCGTGGGTGTTTGGCTTGACCCCCTTGAAGCCTGATAATAATTCAGCAGGTCCCGCTATTGGCATAGCGGACCGCTCTCCACACTCCATTACGTGACTTTTTTTGTTTTTTCTATTATTATTTTTTTTTTACACTTCTCTCGTTATTAGTTCAATAAAAATTAGAAATAAAAACTGTTGTCTGACGATGGGAATCGAACCCAGGCCTAGGGATCGTTACACCAGGTATGATATCGTCCAGGTCTTTACCACCTCGGCTACCGAACACTTGAAATTTCACTGGCTAAAAGTATGTTATTTTTCTGCCTTTTTAAGCCGAAACACAAAACACTTCTGATCTCCGTGGAGGTCTATGAACGACTGAAGATCTTCCCAATGAGCCCAGATATGTCAAGGCATGCGCTTGTTAATTGTACTCGTATTTAACATTTCTTCACTAATGCTGCTATACCGCGATGGAAGAAAAACCTGTTATATGAAGATATATATACATATATATATATATGTGGGAATGCTGACATTAAGTGTAGTAATATCGTGAATCATTTGTGGGAATGCTGACATTAAATATAAGTATCGCAATCAATGAATGATTCACGATCGGCGGCAGTCGAATATGACATAGAATAGAACACCAATATGAATCGTCCGCTTGTTCGTTTGTTGTCCCAGAAGACTGGAGTTTGTTTACCTTCGGGGTTGTTTACTCTCATCGTATTACGAGGAGAACATTGTCCCATTAATCATGAATGGATTTTGTGTTGACCTATATTGAGAAGCATAAAAGCCAGAATGATATGGGCAATGTTGTCTTTTAATACAATGGATCCACTGAAGTCGTTAGTTGTCTTAATTGGGGTCGGCGCTGGATGGGTTTTGCTGATGCTGGCCCTGAAATTGTGGACATGGCACAAAATACTAAGTGTCGTTGGTATCTGGGACTGGATGGATTAATTGGGCAGCGATTGAACGAGTGAAGTATATAAAAGAGGACTGACGATTGGACAAGGCAGCTTAGTGTCAACCTTCCTGGCTCGTGGTCGTGAAATTATTCGTAGAAATTTTGTATTATCCTGTAATTCTTTTTTTTGAGTTAAATAAAATATTATAGTTCTCTACATGGGGGCTCGTCCGGGATCTACCGGAAAATAAATGAATTATAATATTTTCTTTTAAGACAGTTAAGTTGAAGGGTTTAAGTCGAAAAATTAAGACGGTTAAGTCGCACAGTCAGGACGGTTAAGTTGCAAAGTTAAGTCGGTTAAAGTACGGACTTAAGAAGGTTAAGTTGGTGAGGTTCAAAGACCAAGCTAAGCAGAACACTGTGGATGGAAGACTTGACAGTTCGACAGTTGCAGCAGTTCCTGAAGAAACAAGGGTTGTCGTATCGGTACAACGTGAAGACCGATCTACTGGATCGCATCAAAGAAAAGTGTGGCAAAGAAATCACCGTGGATGACATACTAAGCGAAACAAGCAAAGGCATTGAAGAGTTACCAGTAGTTGCAGAAGAAGAAGCAGAACCCGAGTTAGTTAAAGCAGTAGCAAAAGAAGAAGACAAACCATAATAACTTTGTCTTCCGCGACGTGGAGGAATCACTTGAGCTATTTTCAGGGGAAGGAGGTAAAAGCTGTAGCAAGTGGATAGAAGAGTTCGAGGCCATATCCACAGCCTGTGAATGGAATGATATACAAAAGTACCTATACGCTCATAGGCTACTAAGAAGCGCGGCGAAGTTAGCTGTAGAAGCCACTGAGGGAATCACCAACTGGAATAAGTTAAAAGCCCATTTAACGAAAGAATTCGGGCGAAAAGTAAGTAGCATCGAAATACATCGACAGCTAGAGGCCCGAAAGAAATTACCATCAGAAAGTCTACTGGAATACTTGTACGCGATGGTGCAAATACGAAACCAAGGGAATATCGACGAAGGTTCATTGATAGACTACGTAATAAATGGAATTCCAGACACTGTGGGGAACAAAACCGTACTGTATGAGGCGTCAACAATAGAAGAACTAAAGTCCAAGCTTGAAACATATAGCAGAATGCAACGACAGATGCCGAAGCCAAAGGGAGAAGTGGACAAAAACAAGGGTAGAAATCAAACAACGTATAAGGGAGCGTCAACAACAAAACGGTGTCACATTTGCGGATCATTATCCCATTTGGGACAGGGCTGTCCAGACAAAGGCAAAGGAATGAGCTGTTTCAAGTGCAACCAGTTCGGCCATATATCACCAAACTGCACGGTGAAGAACGAGGTATCATCCTCACCAAGGGGAATAAGTCAAGTGAAACGGATTGAATCCGACAGTTACATCACGATCAGTATTAACGGTCGATCTCATCATGCATTTATCGACAACGGCAGCGACGTCTCGATCATTCACGAATCGATTCAGAAAAGTATTGAAGGCGCCAAAATCGAGTAACCTGGAATGATCTTGAAGGGATTCGGGGATCGACTACGGAGAACACTAGGGTCATGCGTCTTGGAGGTGCGGTCAGGAAATGAAAAACAATGGCTGCGTTTCCAAGTGATACCGGAGCAGTGGATGTCTGACCAAATTTTGTTGGGGAGAGATTTTCTGAGGAATGTGGATGTACTTATCAGTCGAGGAAAGGTGGAAATTGTCAAGACCCAAGAAATGACAAAAACATTTGAGTTGGAGGAAAACGATATCTTCAAAATATCAACAGTGGAGGAAAAGAGCAGTAAGACGATACGCGTGGGTAATGAGAAGTTCAGGGACCATGTAGAAGCCATTGTAGATGCATATGCACCCAGAAAGCCGGAAAAGTCATGCATACAGATGAACATAGTAATGATGGATGAAATACCAGTGTACCGAAAGGCAAGGAGACTAGCACCTGAGGAACGGAAGATAGTACAGGATCAGATACAGGAATGGCTAGAGGAGGGAACAATACAAGAGAGCCGATCAGAATACGCCAGTCCCATTGTACTCGTTAAGAAAAAGGATGGCAGTTTTAGATTATGCGTGGACTACCGAGAATTAAACGCAAAGATAATTAAAGATGGATACCCAATGAATGTGACGGAAGAAGTGTTGGAGCTGCTACACGATTCAAAAGTCTTCATAACTTTAGACCTTAAGAATGGATTCTTTCATGTTGATGTCGCAGAAGCTAGTAGGAAATATACATCGTTTATAACACCAGACGGCCAGTATGAATTCTGTAAAGTACCTTTGGCCTATGTAACTCCCCGGCCGCATTTCAGAGGTTTATCAACCAAATTTTCCGGCACCTGGTGTTGAAACAATACTTGTTGGTATATGTTGACGACATTGTCATCTTCGGAAAAGACGAGGAGGAAGTATTGGAGAAGCTAGTCGTCGTACTAGAGGTAGCTGCGGAGTTCGAGCTGAAAATAAAATGGGAAAAGTGCAACTTCCTAAGCAGGTCCATTGAGTTTCTGGGACACCTAGTGGAGAATGGAAGCATCAAGCCTTCAATGGAAAAGGTAAGAGCTGTGCAGAGATTCCCTACACCAAGCAGTGTGAAGCAGATCCAGAGTTTCCTGGGATTGACGGGATTCTTCCGGAAGTTCATCCCAGCCTACTCGCAAATCGCGAAGTCGCTTACTGATCTATTGTGCAAATCAGTGAAATTTGATATGGGCCAAGAACAAATTGCTGCAATTGAGACACTGAAGGCGCATCTCTGCGAGGAACCAGTGTTGAAGTTATTTAGCCCAGCGTTGCCAACTGAACTGCATACAGATGCGAGTATGATCGGATATGGTGGCACTTTGCTACAAAGACACGATGACGGTGAGTTCCATCCCACATTCTATTTGAGTTTCAAGACAGCAACATCGGAGAAGAACTATACGAGTTATGAACTGGAGGTGTTGGCCATCATCAAATGTCTGAAGAAGCTGCGTGTATATCTACTCGGAGTCAAGTTCACGGTGGTAACCGATTGCATGGCGTTTCAAGCCACCATGTCAAAGAAGGATTTATGCCCGCGGGTGGCCCGATGGGCCATAATGCTACAGGAGTACTCAATGAAAGTCGTGCATCGAGCGCCTTGAGCAGGTATCCAGTCATGAGGATTGAGGATGGTCTCATACACAGGATAAAAGTCTCACAATCAAAAGATGAGTATTGTCAACTAATTTTTAATATAATTGCAGCGACGGGCGCCTACAAAGATTACGAAGTGAGGGCTGGGTTGTTATACAAATTTGAAGAGGGTGCACACTTGCTAGTCGTACCAAAATCTATGCAGAAAGAGATCATCAGAAGCGCTCATGAGCAGGGACATATGAGCTCGCAAAAAATCGAAGCAGTATTAAAGCAGGACTACCACATACCTAAGCTTAAGAAATGTATAGAAGACGTCATCACTAACTGTGTACCGTGCATACTGACAGCAAAGAAAAGCTGGCGAATGGAAGGATTTCTGCATCCGATCGAGAAAAGCGACGTTCCACTCCACAGGTTACATGTTGACCACTTAGGTCCACTACCATCCACAAATAAATTTTATAATTATCTCTTCGTAGTTGTAGACGCTTTTACGAAATTCACGTGGCTGTATCCGGTCAAGACGACAAGTGCAAGGAAGTGATCAAGAAAATGGAAGCGCAGAGTGAGGTATTTGGGAACCCAACTCGGCTAATTTCGGACAGAGCAGCAGCATTTACAGCAACCGCTTTTAAGGACTACTGTGACCAAAGGAAATGACGACTACCGGAGTACCCCGTGACAACGGCCAGGTTGAAAGAATGAACAGAATCATCATCGGTGTACTCTCGAGGCTAACCGTAGAAGACCCAACCAAATGGTATCAGCATGTAAGTCAAGTGCAAAGGGCTATAAATTCGACAGTGTCAAGGAGCACGAAAAGGAGCCCGTTCCAGCTGATGTTCGGAACCATCATACGAGCAAAAGACGATCCGGATATGAAAAGCCTACTGGACGAAGCAATTCTGGATGACTTCGAGAATACTAGAGACGAGATGCGGAAGAGGGCGAGAGAAGAAATATTGAAGGTCCAGATGGAGAATCAACGCAGTTATAACAAAAAGCGGAAGGAGGCCGGGAGATGTTCAGGGGAGAAATGAAGGAGTTGTTTATAGTTGACGAGTTTTCATCGTAGGCGTGCAAGGTTAAGTCCTTGGTTTTCAAGTAAGAACGTCCGGACAATGTTATTATTGCCGGTTCTTGAAGGATGTGAACGGTCATACTATTTTGGCAGATCTCGTTTGCAACATATGGTTCAAGGGATGAAAATAACCATCTTTGTGGCTGATGCATTTGTATCCATACGGTGGTTAAATTAGCTTGCTTGACTATACAAGACTTGTGAAGATTGGGGTTTCTAATTAAGACTTGGATTTCACATTAAGGATTAGATGTGTCGGTGTCGAATAAAGGGTGTGTTATGGGGCATAGGAAGTCGTCGTTCTGATTTTTACAGGTATTGAGTTCGTTTAGGCTCAACGGTGAAAAATGTTCCCTTTTATAATCTACAATGATGTACTTGTTTGTAGGTTGTAGGTATATGAAATTGCCTTGGTGTTTCATTGGGAAAGGAATAACTTTGAAGATTTGGAAATTGTCTATTAGAGACAGGGGTATCTTGAATTCATAAATTACTTTATCTTGTTTAATGGCGACGTTGGCGTTACATACATGATAGAGTGACATGATATTTTCCTAATTTACTAGACGTGGTAACCTTAGACCGGAGGGTATTTGAGGTTTAATAGTATTTAGGACAGAATTTAGCTGATCGGGAGTTACTATAGTTGGGTGTGGTTTCCCATGTTTGACATCTGTGGCTAAATCAAGGATCTCGTCGATAGTGTTCTGATACCTAATTATGATTAGAGTTACTAGGGACGTTAAAGACTGTATTTCAGAAAATGCGTCCTGATTTTGAGTATCGTTGGATAAATTGATTAAAATGTTCTTTAGGTTCGTTATTTTTGCATTGACTGCTAGCATTTGATCTTGTATTACTTTTTCCGATTTATTAAAGATGTTGATGGTGGTTTCTAGGATAAATGTTTGATTTTTCATGAGAGTAGTCATTGTCATAGATGAGTACCGATCGATCTCTGGTGTCGATGTGAATGGTAGCATGTATGGGCGAAACGAGAAGAGTTGGTAGATGGATGATGTTAGGGTATCCATTGCCGATTTTAATGATCCCACGACACAAGGGAATTTCGGTTTGCGATACTGTATTCAGTAATGTCAGCTTCGAATTCGGGGAGTAGTATATGGATTCCATTCTTGTAAAAGAAGAAGAAATATTGTTGGAAATTATGAAGGTTGATTAATTGAAGTTTTAGTTCATGGGTTTACTCTTGGAAGGGTTGAAGGTTATTGTTGTGGATAACTTTGGTCTTTTTTGCTATTCTTATCATGGAGTTCTCATTGGAAATAATTTTTACTACCTCAAATGGACCTTCCCATAGTGGAGACAGTTTGTTCTTCCTAGCATTGTTTTTTAATAATACCTTATCACCGACATTGAAAATTTTAAAATTTGATTTTTTATCGAAATATTGTTTGGAGCTTTCTTTTTTCCTTTTTAGTATTTCCCTGGCAGCTTGGTATCCGTATTGCAACCGTGCCCTTAGTTCGTTCACATATTTTCATAGTTGTATGAAACTTTTGGCTGTTGAGTTAGCTTGCTGGGGACGTTGGCTGGGTATCCATAAAGCAGTTCGTAAGGCGTGTAGCCAGTGCTTGAATGAGGAGTTGTAAGAGGATCTTAATTGACGTAGTGACGTAGATACTCTATTAGCGTCCTGTGACTGCGCTCGAGTGCTCCGTTAGTCTGAGGATGATAAGGTGTAGTGTTTAGTTTTTTGATTTTCATCAGTGAACACATTTCCGTAAACATTTTGCTTAAGAAATTGGCACCTTGATCCGTCAGTAGCGAGAATGGGATGCCATGTCGGCACACAATATTCTCGACGAACACTCTTGCGACTGTTGGAGCCTCCGCATTTGGTAAGGCATACGCTTCGGAGTATTTAGTCAAGTCGTCTTGCAACGTTAGTAGATATTTGTGATCTGCATAGCTTGTTGGTAAAGGTCCAACTATATCTAGCGCGATCCTTTCAAACGGTCTTGAACTAGTCGTAGTGAACTTCATGGGTAATGGTGGGTTTTTCCTGCTTTTGTTTATTTGACATGAAGAACATTTTCGGATGTACTCATCTATGTCTGCTGCCATTTGATCCTTTTTAATGTTCGGGTGGTTCCTTGATGTCCCCCGAATGGTGAGTCGTGCTATTCAAAGAGTAATTCACGTATATTTTTAGGGCCCGTTACCTCTATCCTGTCGTCGATATAAACTGTGATAGTTATATCCAGAGTTTGAAAGATTTTTTCAAGAAGATCTCTGAAGTTTAACCTATGGTCGTTCCCTATTGCGGGAAGAGAAAGTCCTATAGATTTTAAACATTCCTTCGTACATGTTGCTTTTATGTCGTTCAGACAAGATGTCACAATCTTTTCGTCAGACTGACTTCTGATCGGTATTGGGGGAGTGGCAACATGAATAGGTGCTTGATTAGGCAGTGCTAGCCTAGTATTTTTCCCTGCTTGGGGTTTCTTAAACTTAGCAGATTTGGATTTCAGAATCTCTTCGTCATGTGATTCTATTAGGGGCAATACTATGACTTTGTATTTAGCTAGTCTGTCCGCGAAAATTGATCCCGTTTGTTCCTGAAGGACGAGACTGGAAAGAACTTGAATTTCTGGAGGGTTAAGGCATATTACTTGCGAAGATTCCTCGCTTTTATTTTGACTACGGGTGGTTATACGTACAGTGTGTTGCTTTACACTTTCTTTCTCGATCGGTAAGCGACTTAATGCGTCTGCGTTTGAATTAGTTTTTCCCGCATTGTAAACAATTTCATACTCGTATTCGTCGAGTAGAATTCTCCATCGTGCCAATCTCGACGTTGGATCTTTAAGATTCATAAGCCACTGCAAGGGCTTGTGGTCTGTACATATTTTAAATTTGTGCCCATATACTCGTATATACGGACGGAATTGTTTGACGGCATATACTATAGCAAATAATTCTTTCTCCGTAGTAAAGAAACTTTCCCGATAGCGTATTTATTACTATTTACTATTTATTACTAAGTAAGTATTGCTTACACGGTAAGATAATGGAATCTTTTAAATGTGGAAGCCTTAAATGTTTCAAATATCAGATACAAGTATGTGCAAGTATACATATATAACAATAAGAATTCAGGAAGTGATAACAAAATAAAATAAAATAAGGTAAGTAAGATAAAGTAAAAGAGAGAAAAGGATAGAAAAGAACAATTGGCTTTACAATCAAATTGAACATTTTAAGCGTTTAAAATTCTAAATCTAATTAGTTTCATTGGCCAGGTATTTTAAGAGAGAGGTTTTAAATTGTTTTATGCTTCTAATTTTCCTAATATTTATGGGCAAAGAATTCCACAGCCGTACGGAGTTTACGAAGAATTGGCGTTCAGACGTCAAGCAGGCATAGCTCGTTTGAAAAAGCATACATGATCTACCTGACTGAAGGAAGCGTAGCCTATTGAATAGGTATGCTGGTTGCTTAGTTTGAATTATGCCATGCAAGAGACTTAGCGTTCTGTATTTGAGCACATTATCAAATGTACATCCGCTGATTTGCTTTGAGTAAAAGGAAATATGGTCATATCTTCATTCACCTGCGCAGTGGCTTCGTGAACCAAATTCATGGGAGATAAGTGGATCTGGGCATCATCGGCGAACATATGAATTGCACAATGCACGACAACCTTTGGCAGTTCATTTACGTAGAGCGAAAAAAGCAATGGTCCAAGAATGGAGCCTTGCTTTACTCCCCTCTTTATAGGCAAATAGCATGAACATCGGTTTCCCGCTACAACCTGTTGTCGTCTTCCTTCTAAGTAAGAAAATATAAGTTTTGTAGAGGGCAATGAAAATTTAAACTCTTTTCTGAGCTTTAAGCAAAGTATAGTGTGATTAACGGTGTCGAATGCTTTCGAAAAGTCAAGTAACGTTAGTATTGTAGCATGGTTGTCATCAATAGCTTTCCTAATTTCGTTAATTACCAATAATAACGCAGTCTTGCAACTTCGTTTTTGACGGAAGCCAGATTGATTCTCACAAAGCAATTCTTTACACTGTAGATAGATTTGAATCTGTTTGAGAATACATTTCTCAAAAACTTTTGAAAGGAATGGCAGGTCTGAATTCCACTGCATTTCCATTGGATTTCTTTGGAATAGGAATAATTTTAGCGTCTTTCCAATGAGTGGGAAAGACTGACGTCGTTAAAATTGAGTTGAAGATATGTGTTATAAAAGGCAGTAAATATGGAAGCAGAAGCTTAACAAATTTTGGATGAATTTAATCGATCCCCATAGCATTTTATTTAATCGATAGTACCGCTTCTGCAACGTCTTCCTCGCGTAATCTGTAGAATTCAAAGTATGATTCTCTACAATCATCCGGTGGCTGGTCGAAAGTAGTTAAGCTTACTGAGGGTGGATCACTTGACATTAAAAAAGTTGAGTTAAGGTGGTTGCAGTCTATATCATCGGGAGTTTTAGGCCTTTATTTTCCTAACCCAAGTTCACGGATATGTTTCCAAACCTCTCTGCCTGAGGAGCAGCTACCGAACTTCCGACAGTAGAAGACACGCTTGGCGTTTCTTATTTTAGAAACCGCTTCATTACGTAATTTGCGATATATATTTAAGAACTCAGGCATTCTGTATTTTATCAAGTCATGTTTAGAGAATGCAAGTGCTGAGAGTTGGCTATATAACAGGACTTTACCCATATCGGATACAAAAATTGAATCGATCAGAGTTGAAGCAGTGGTCGTAAAATGGGTAGGGGTAGACGTGTTAACTGGGTTTAGATCAAGCGATTTCATTTGTTCCAAAAAGCCTATGGAGCCGGATGTATCCAACAGATTACAATTAAAGTCGCCGCATATAATGATGTTAGTGGCAATGTAGCCTTTCTTCTCAAGGGTAGTAAAGAGTGGAGCAAAAGAGATGGAGTTATTTGGTCTGTAGACTACACCAATCAATATTTTCTCATGACTACATTTGATGTTTATGAAATAGTATTCGAGAGGACAGACCTGGCTTGATTTGCATACAAATTCAAAATTGAGAGTATTCCGAACATACAATGCAGCTTCCCCTCCGACGCGACCGACCCTATCAGACCGAAGAAGCTCAAACCCTTTTACTTTATAAATTTCATTTGGTACGTCAGCATGAAACCATGTTTCAGAAACACATATGACGTCAATTTTAGAGTCAACGAAAATATGCCTAAATTCATCTATTTTCGGGTACAAACTTTGAGCGTTAATATGGCAGATATGAATGCCCTTGTGTTGTGTCTGGAGAGCACGAATCATGCCAACAATATATCCGTTAGCTCCAACGACTGCGTTTTCCTCAGTACCTGATATACTACCCATATTCATGATGGGTGGCTATAAATATATTTTTTGTAGGAAAATCAGAAGCCTTTAAGTGACTAGTTAAGAATAAGTTTAAATAAAGTGAAAAACTTACCATGACCATTGAAACTGTTAAATTATTATGAGGGCTTATAATTGTTTTTGTGTTAGCAGGTGTGTTCAAAATAAGAAAGTGAATAAAAATAAACATAAATAAAATCTTTATAAAAATATAAAAAAAAGTAAAAAAAAGAAAAATGAATGAATAAAAGTAGTGGGGCGAAAAACTACAACGGCAACTCCGTATTTTCATTGTTGGTTCTTTTGTTTTATTTTTTCTGGGTGATAGCTTCCCATTCTTGGTGAGTTTGAACCACAAAGCTTCTTCCATCCTTTATTAAATTAACGTAAACTAGGCCCATCTTGGTGTATGCCGCGAATATTTTGTTCTCTTTCTTCAGTTTCACAGCAGAGCGTAAAATATCACGATTTATCCCTGTGAGACTTTCATTGATAAAACAGCTGGAATCAGAAGCAATTCCTAAGTCACGGAGACAAAGCTCTTTTTGTTTATTTTTTCGATAAAGAGCAGCAGCTCGAAGTATAGAGTCTCTTTCGTGTTGGCTTGAGAATTGCAGTATTATTGGTGTTGGAGAGCGATTGTTATGGGTTCCACGGGGGTGTAATCGGAAGATGTTTTTTAATATTGTTGGTGTTTGGAAGTCGATGGTACGACAAAGCTCACTGAATAAATTACATAGGTTCTCTTCGTTAAGATGTGGGACCCCGAAGAGAACAGCGTCGACGACAAACTCCTTTCTTTGCAAGGCATCCACATGCTGTCTTATATTATGAAGCTCTGCTTTCAAGGCATTGATTTCACTTTGAGAGTTGGCTTCCATATGCTCAAGACGTTTGGTCACCTGGAAAACGTTCGATGTTATGCTTTCCACCTGACTGGACCAGTTGTTTTGGAGTTCAGCAATTTTGGATTCAAAGTCTTCACGAAGTTTTTGGATTTCCTTAGCGAAGGCTTCGATTAGGAGAGCGCTTTGTCTACTTAGGCGGTCATCCAAAGTTTCCAGGGAGAGTCGGGCGCAGGGCGCAGTACTGTACCGAGTTTCGGCGTCGTTCAGAGTTCGGCTGGCGAGGCAAATTGGTTTGTCTTGGCATGCTATTCCTTGGGATAGAATAGCACCTAATCCAATATCACTGGCATCCGTGGTTACTATGAAGTCCTCCTTGAAATCTGGATAAGATAGGATGGGAGGTTCTATTAATTTATTTTTTAGGGATTGGAATGCTTCTTCACAGAATGCATCCCATTTAAAATCTACATCCTTTTTTAATTAACTAAAATGGTTTTGCTATTGCAGAAAAATTTTGGATAAATCTCCTGTAGTAACCTACTAATCCTAAAAACGATTTTATTCCCTTTACTGACCTAGGAATGGGGAATGTTTTAGCTGCTTTAATTTTCTCGGGATCTGGCCTGAGGCCGTGTTCTGAAATGATATTTCCTAAATACATCAATTCTTTCTTTAGAAAATTGCATTTGTTGGGCTGGAGTTTTAGGTTATTTTGACGTAACCGATTAAAGACTAGAATTAGTTTGGAGTTGTGATCTTTCAAATCGTAATCGTACAAAACGATGTCGTCGACATATACGAAACAGTCGAATCCTTGTAGACCCGTCAGTACTGTATTCATCAGACGTTGAAATGTTGCTGGGGCGTTTCTCAGGCCAAATGGCATACGATTGTACTCGTAATGTCCATAAGGGGTACTGAATGCCGTTTTGCATCTATCTTCTTTGTTCATACGGATTTGATGAAATCCGTTTGCCAAATCGAGGGTGCTAAAATATTTTGCCCTGCCAAGTTGGTCTAGTATATCCGTGTTGTTGGGGAGTGGGTATGCATCAGCATTCGTCAATTCGTTTAACCGACGAAAATCTACCACTACTCTCCAACGCTTGTTGCCTTCCTTGTCTGGTTTCTTGGGAACCAGAAGCAAAGGGGAGTTCCACGGGCTTGCACTAGGCTGGATTATTCCTTCCTTTAGCATTTCGTTCACCTGTTTGTGGATCTCGTTCCTGCTTGCATCAGGAAGTCGGTAAGGTTTCACGTATAATGGAAGCTTATATTGGTCAGTTATGATTCTATGACTTAAGGCTTCTGTACACGAGAGTTTGTCGCCTTCAAGAAAGAATAAGTCATTGAATTCTCTGCAAATTTTAAACACCGTTTCTTTTTCTTCCCGGTTGCAATGATCCAGGTCTATGACTGATTTGAGTTTGTCTAGTCTGCCTTTGATCTTGTAGTTGGATTTATCAGTTACCAAACTAAAATTGTCCAGAGTGTCCCACTCGATATTGAAGTCCTCTGTCTTTAGGACTTGTTCCTTGTCTAGGGTGTTCATCATTAGAACTTTGATGTTCGCATTGTGGGCTCGGGTCAGGCTTTCGCCGAGATAAATGCCTGGAAGAATTTGCTTTTTATGAATCAATATGTCTTTTTGGTTTATTTCATCAAATGGAATTTTTATTATATGTTGAAATCGGGGTTTCAGCCTTATTGTTCGGCTGGTGACTTCCGTTTTTTCTATTTTATTGTTAAATATGTGTTTTCTGTTAGTATCATCATCTGCCTCAGTCTTAACTGCTAAGCTCTCTCTTCACTTAGTCTTACTGTTGTATGGTGGGAGACTTTTATTATTCTCCTCGGTCCTAACTGCTTAGTTCTCCTTAGTCTTACTGCTGGCCGGGATTTTCTTCTTATTCCCCTCGGTCCTAACTGCTAAGTTCTTCTTAGTCTTACTGTTGGCCGGGAGTTTCTTCTTATTCTCCTCGGTCCTAACTGCTAAGTTCTTCTTAGTCTTACTGTTGGCCGGGAGTTTCTTATTATTCTCCTCGGTCCTAACTGCTAAGTTCTTCTTAGTCTTACTGTTGGCCGGGAGTTTCTTATTATTTTCCTCGGTGTCTGTTCCATTACAAGCGGTTGATTTACCAGTGGCTAGGTCCAGGCATGAATTCCGTGAATCACCAGATCCCGTCCGTAGACAGTCGGTATCGGGTATCGATTCCCATCGAGACTGCATGTGTTCCACACCGATGCCTAGTTGACAGTCGGGGTTAATTGTGGAATCAACAAAGTTCGTATGGCCAGGCTCTGCACCGTTGCTTCTAGTGTTGATCAAATAGCTAGTATTAGGTATACCTAGGGTTCTTAATTTTACTTGTCGTTTGGGAAAATCGATGTGACATTGAAACTTGGTCAGGAAATCGTTTCCAAGTATGCCATCGAATGATAGGTTTAGGTGGCTAGGTACCACCTGAAATGAATGCTCTAGTGGGATCGAGTATTCGTCAGTCCTTAGTTCAATGGTTCCAACTATTTCCCCTATAGTTTGAACCGAATCACCCGCTATTGTGGCTAAAATACATTTATTAGAGTTTAAAATGTTGGTCTTTGTTCTTGTTGATTTAATTATGCTGATGTCAGCGCCTGTGTCAAGCAAGAACGTTGCCGAATATTTGTCCCATGGACTAAATTTTACTCGTATCACTGGTTTTCGATATTCGTCACAGAATGATACGAGCGTTGTTAATTGGACTAGTGTATGTCGGCTTGGGTCTGTACTCGGGCTAGATTTTAGACTGCATCTACCCGAGTCGTCCCGTTTCCCATAATGGTTCCGTTTAGGAATTTCTGGTTACCGTACTTGCTGGTGGCGAATTGCCTAACGTCGTGGGGAGCGTTTTGAGAGTTATTCATTTGATCAGTATCAGGAGTGTTTTCCGAAAGGGGTTTAGTTTGGGCAAAACTCCGATGTCTATCAGACGTGTCCTACATACGTCTTCGCGATGGTTAGGTTTTTTGCAATAGCTACATTTTAGGAGTTGTACCTCTTTCTTGATGTTCTGAGGAGCGAAATTTGGATAATTGGTATTTTGAAAACATGTGGCAGAAGTGTGCCCCACCTTGTTGCAGGTTTTTTGTGGATGACATTCGAGTTAATAAAACAAGAAGGGGATGTGTGTCCTACCTTATTGCAGGTTTGACAAATAATTTTATTCGAAGGACTGGAAAGGTTTGGGTTGCTGTAACAGGACGCCGATGTATGTCCGACTTTATTACATGTCTGACAAACGGGCCTGGAAGAAGAATTTTCAGTTTTAGTGGACCTGTTGGTACCTGTTTAAGTGGTCCGTTCGAGCCGAGCCGAATGCTCCTCCGCGTAGGAGACTGCTCGTTTCAGGTCCTTTTCGCCGTGGGCTTGAACCATAAATTTGAGGTTCTGGTTCTTTAATCTGTCCTCGAAAACTTGGATGGCCAGACGATCGTTTTCGTCGGCTAGGAACCGTCGGACAGCTTCGTCGTTGGTGGTGGCGAAAGTAGCAGAGTTCAAGGAGGTCAGTAATCGGCTGATGCGATCACCGTACGCTCTGATTGTTTCGTCTGCCCTTTGTTGAACCCTCAGTAACTCATTCTGTACCGACGACCGTGACTTCTCTTCTCTGAATTGTTTCTCCAATTCAGTTACTAAATCATTCCATTTGTTAAATGACTTTAGTTGGACTAGTTCGAATGCTGGTCCTTGAAGTCTGGTTTTCACAAATTCTAAGAAGAGCTTGTGTTCTGGCTCTGTCTTTATTGATGTAAACAGTATATTGCCGCACGCGATGAATTTGTTTAACTCTTCCGGATCTCAGCTGAATGCCGGGATTAAATTATATATGTCGTTTAGACTGATTTTATATTCTGACATGTTGGTGTCAGGGTCTGAATATTCGTCGTTGGGAAAAGGCAAATTTTCAAAAAGCCGCAGGATAGCAGCCTGCTTACCGGTAGTAATTTTGGAAGGGGAAGGAGGAACAGCGTTGGTAGGTTCAAAGTTTAAAAGATTTCTTATAAAAATTTTCTTATGAATGTTAATACAAAAAAATTTTCTTATTACTAATATTTGCTTTTAGAATTTTTCTTTGTTGAATGGTGAGGTCCTTTTATGATTTTCCATTTTTGAATTGTGAAGTCCTTTTATAATTTTTCTTCTTCCTTTTTTTTTTGTGAAGTCCTTTTTACAGCTGTTCTGTCCTTGTCTGTTTTATCTTGCTCCGTCTTGAAGGTGAGCCGGGTAAGCTTCACGCCCTAAAGTCGGTGATTATGACCCGGTCTTTGACACTGCCCAAATTTTTGCCTCCGGCGTCCGATATGGAATTCGCCAGGTCTTACTTTTATGGGACTTTTTGCACTTTTTTTTCACACAAAAAAAAATTTACTCCTGGTGTGTAGCCCCAGTACGCATCGAGTTCAGTTATGACTCGTCTTTGGTAGCAGGATCCGTTCTTTACTGGTATCGACTCGATCGTAGGATCCGTTCGTTACGGGTATCGACTCGATCACTCGATCGTAGGATCCGTTCGTTACGGGTATCGACTCGATCACTCGATCGTAGGATCCCACCGCTGCCGCCAAATGTTGTATTACGCCCAGTAGTACCGTGCTTTCCACGTATCAATGTAGAGAAGAGTACACGAGCGGAGAGAAGAAAATACTTTTTGTTGAACGTTATAATAATTTTTATTTAAATTTATAGTTATAGTTAAAGGCCCGCTGTGTAAACCAGGGCTGCGACCTTTACTGTTTGTGTGTCTTAATCACTCTCTGTCTTGTCCTTCCCAACCACTGCCTTTTATACTAAATTTTATTCAAATTTTATCTACTTACGCAATAGCTTCAGTACAAAATAATTCTCACGATGCATTTTCCCTCTATTGATAAGATTTCTTTTAAATGTTCCAAGTGTCCCAGTTATTACCCTTTTGTGTCAGCGCCCATGATCGTTCGTACGATCGGTCGGTAATTTGATCCGTTTGACATACAACGGCTTGCTGCCTGCCCTGTGTTGTTATAGTTGAGTCGGCGTTTTGGCTTTGACCCATATAACACGCTTCGTGAAGAATGCATTGAAGTACTTCATCACTTAAATGCATGCACTGTGTTGTTATTGTTGACCCATATATCACACTTCGGGGTGAATGCATTGGATTGTATGCATTGGATTGTTTACAATCGCTTGTGGCAGCGTAAAGTGGGTTCTCCACTGGGTTATGACGTTGGTATGGGAATCACTTATTCTGGACTTTGTATCTTGATTATGAGTGTGAATTATAATGTACTTGTAGCTATTGGAAGATGCGAGTAGTGCTTATGGGGTGGGAATATAGTAGTGTAGCGGAGTACTACAAAAGATAGTTACCGATGTACGTTGGTTTTAAATGTATGAATATTATAATAGATAGCTCGGCAGGAAATTCCACAAGCGAGTTGTTCGGTTTAGGAATGAATCAAGATACGTCAGAGTACGCCCGAAAGTGGACCTGAGAGAATACTGAATATAGAGAGAGACGGGTGTTACGCTTAAAGGTTTGAAGGGGTGGAATGGTACTGGCGATTTCAATGCAGCACTGATGGTGGTAATAGCGATAAAACAATCGCACGGTTTTGAATTTTATCTAGGAGGTGCAAAGATTGCCTTGGCGCATCTGACTAGATGTGTGCCTTGTACTCCAATTTTAAGCAGATGAATGGACAGCTCAGAAGAGGAAAGTATTTCTTAATTCGTTTGAGGAAACGTAGATATTTCGCAGAATTTTAGGCGACATTGAATATCTGGTCATTCCAATGTAAGTTGTCATTGACACACATACCCAGAATGGAAAGTTTTTCAGTTTCGACGATGCAACTGCCATTCAAGGTGTTTAAATTTCGCTTTAACGACAACAGAAAGAATTATGTTTTGGAAGCAATAAATTCCACTCTGATCCCCAATTAGTTATGCTGTTAATATCGGAATTTAATGAGCTTAACATACGCTGCCGTTCCCGTTCTACAGCCGAAGAGCAAGGACATGAGTCCGGGAACGAATATGAAAAGCAGAGAGTACTGTCGTTAGCAAGGGAATATATTGGATTATAAATAGCAGGCAAGAGGTCCTTGATGAATATTAAAAAGAGTGTCGGAAACAGAACAGAGCGCAGAGGCACACTAGCATTTATTTTGTGAACATCAGACTTGAAATCATGCAAGACAACTTGAATTGAACGTTCCGAAAGCTAATTTCTAATCCATTGGAGAAGAGAGTCCCCGATCCCAAATGCACGCATTTTCGACAAAAGAACCTGATGTCAAACTCTGTCAAATGCCTTAGAAATATCAAGTGTAACTATCTTCTTTCATCAGATTGATGTACGCAATGGTTCCACATTTCCGTGAGACATGCAGTCAAATCACCAGTGGACCTGTTGCTACGAAAACCATATTGCCGGTCATTGAGAAGTGTACGTGTTTCGAGCTGACGATTTATCAGCGTTTCCATGACCTTGGAAAGAAGGGACGTCAGTGCAATGGGTCTGTAGGAGGAGAGAGAAGATGATTCGCCTTTTTTCCATGTGCTCGGAAAGAGTCCTAAAGAGTAGGATTGATGAAAAAGCTTATGCTTTTTTTGCCAGCATGGAAGAACACCTCTTCAGAAGAAGAGGAGACCAGCGGATTTATGTATGTTGAGATCATTAAGCACTCTTGATACTACACGAGTGCGAAAATAGACTCGCTCCATTGAAGATTCGACGCACTTAAGTGTAGGCGGAGACAAAGCACAATCTGGAAGTGTTGATCTGGCCGCAAGGTGTGCAGCAAGGAAATTGACTTTGTCTACGGAGCTGACAGCTGGAATGTTATTGTGAATGAGCCTTGGGATGGACGATGAGGCAGAATTTCTAATGTTTTTGACAAACGACCAAAAGCTATTACTACATTTGGGATATTGTAGTATTTTTTGGCTCAACTTTTGGTCGTATTTTGTTTCGGTTTTCCTCTGTCGGATTGGTCTTGAAGGACCGAAAAAATATTTCTCTAACCCTGACAGCCTCTTTACAGCCCGAGTCATACCATGCCTTTTCTTTTGGTTTAATACCCTTCATCCGATGAGGGATAAAGATTGTCATTCTTAAGGGAATGGTGTCTGTGATCATATCAGCAGCGGCATCCACGTCGTTATCGAGAAAACATAATTGTTGGGGCACAAAATAGCCAAATTAAAGAAAATTGAATTCCTATAAGTACTTTATACGATTATACTTTATACTTATACGATTAACGATCGCATTGGCAACATTTTGTAATAAATATTTAAATTTCGCGCCACTATATTAAAATGTTCCGTATTTTTAAGTCTCCAAAAGGAACTGTAGCTTACAATACAAGTTAATAAAAAGTGGAGCTATCGACCTACAAATTGTTTCATTTTCTTCGCTATCGCTATTTTCTTGTATCTTCGCCACAAAACAAGAATACAATCGGTATTTGTGAAAAAAAACTTTTGTAAAAAGTTTTAATACGCATAAAATCGTTAATCAATAATTTCAGGACATTCATGTATTGTACATATCTCTAAATCGCGAAAGACAATCGTAAGTCAAAAGTGCAGTGGATAGTGGAAATAAAAACTCCTAAAAACCTTTAAAACTATTGAACTATCCTGGAGATTGTGATAAGGTGCGCGTTATTTCGGTAATCAAAGGTGCAAATAAACGGTCTGAAGCAGCGCAACTAGCAGCCCATTACTAGCTATCCAACAGAAGCAAGGAATTAGTGTAGATAAGTATACGTATATCTACCTCAAGGTACGTGCAAAACCATTATCACCAATGTGCGTTTCTAATACATTTAAACGACCAACGATCTTCATATACATACGTCATAGATCATCAGCCTAAAACGCACCTTCGTCGTAATATCAATTTCATCATACATTACATTACATTACATTATGTTTTATTGAGACTTTTTCCAATCAATACATTTGTGTGTGTAAAATTTTTGTTTCTTAAGAGCTAAGACTAAGTTTGCGTCTGGCTTAAAAGTAAGATAATAGTTTTATAAACAATTAAATCGAAATTATAAATAAGTTTACATAGCTTTGAAGTATACGCTTGCTCCCGGCGTATTACATCAACGTTGCTCCACATGTCACTTAAAAACTAAAAACTAAAAACTAAAAAAAAAAGAAAAAACAAATGACTAGGTATTGAAAATTCTTAACAATAGTTACCATATCATATTATAGCTATTCACTTAAGCTTTTGATCCGCTTAATGTTCCTATATATACTATAAGGACAAAAGCAGAGCACTAGCTATAGTGATTATAAAAAAAGTTATCCGCGTAGATTTAAAGGGGATGCTTTTTCATAAAAAGGAACTGAAAGGTTTCGGTTCGCATTTGGTCTCAACAAAGGAAAGGATCTTGGGTTTAAAAGATTAAATGGGGAAATGTAATAATTTTCCTCCACACTATCGTTGATATTTGAGTCCAACAAAGATTTAACCATTGGATTAGGATGATCACGTATACGCTCTAGCTTTTTTACAAATAATTCGGTTTGGTATGTCATTATGGGTGTAATGTTCGTTTCGGAATACAGGGTCTTATTAGAAAACCATTTTTTATTTGGCCTTCTATATTTAATGTTAAAATTTTTCTCCCAAAAATCTGGAGCTCTTCGGCTACAGTAGGCGAAATTGTAAACAAAGTACAAAACCCATATGTTATTATTGGTCTTATTAAGGTCTTATACAATAGCATCTTGGTATTCGGCGAAACTTCTTTAGAATTGAAAAGTGGCTTAAGAATTGTTGTGACCATTTTGGCTTTATTCAATACTCTGCGGGCATGTTTGTTGAAACCGAGTCTCTTATGGAAGTCAATACCGAGGTGCTTGACTTCATCTCGTAGTGGAATATTGTTTCCATTGATCTCTAGTTTCAAGGTCTTACTTTCTTTTACTGCAAGATAATATCCTTTCCCGCTTGCATTTCTAAAGCAGGTTAGGCCACATTTAGCTGCATTAATTTTTAGCTTCCACTTTTTGAAGTATGCTATAAGAGTCGGTAGTTTGTCTTTAATCTTATTAAGCGCAACATTTGGCCTTTTGTCACTTGCTAATATCAGACTGTCATCTGCGTATAAAATACCACTAGGGTCATCTTGCGATGGGTAGTGGAAAGGAAAGTCATGAATATAGATATTAAATAAGATTGGTCCTAGGATCGATCCTTGAGCCACACCGGAAAGGACTGAGAAATAGTCTGAGTGCTCATCACCTATGATAACAGAGTTGAGCCTATCTTTTAGAAAGCTGGAAATGATACAAATTAACCACTTAGGAAAATTTAGACCAATTAACTTATAGATTAATCCCTTGTGCCAGACAAAGTTAAAAGCTTTTTCTAAATCTGTATCAAGACCTACCATGCATCTCCTGGTTCTCAAGTTTTGAATAATTTTATTGTGCAGTAGCAGTGAGGCATGTTCTGTTGAATGACCCTTTTTGAATCCAAACTGGTTACTTGGAATGATGTTGGAGTCTTCGCACATGATACTTAGCTGCCCTGCTATATGCCTCTCGAATAGTTTTCCTATATTAGATAGCAAGGATATTGGTCGAAAGTAGCTATTGGGAATATTTTCCCTTTTTTCCAAATTGAAGGGAAATAGCCATTATTCAGGCAGTGGTTGAATAAAATAGAGAAAGATGTGTCAAGAGAAATAGGACATTTTCGAAGAATGAAGTTTGAGATATTATCTATTCCAGCTGACTTTTTGTTTTTGAGGGCTTCTCTCAACAAACTCACACTATTTGGGGATGTAAATGCTTGCGCATTGTTGGGATTTATCGCGGTATTTGAGGGCGAAAAGATTATCAGAGTTTGATTGAACTCGTTTCTACAAAATGATTCTATTGTCGAGTAGATATCATTCTCCTCAGATTGATCTGGAACTGTTTCTGGACTCGAGTAAATATGTGATTAATATTCTTTAAACGCGTTTAATTTACTTTGCACATCATTTAGGTTCCCTCCGTTGTGGACTAGAGTGTCTTTCAAAATATTACTTTCGAATAATTTTCTTCCGGTTATCCTATCGATTTCTTTAAATGCATGAGGCGGGGGTCTTATCTGGTTCAATCTTACCTTAAAAGCAGTGTTACTATCCATCCAAACCCTTTCTTTAATTATTTTACTTAAGCACTGAATCCTAGCGTAAAGTTGGCGATATTCATCGTTAACACAGTTAAGATGTCGGTTATATAGTCTTTCCAATTGTGTAAGCCATGCACAACGTATCTTAAGCAAGTTTTTTGTACTGTCTGATATATTGTGATATTTGAAATTTTTCACATTGCGAATGGAAGAATGCAATTGAACGTTGATGTTAATTTGTTCATTTAATTTTGATATCCAGGTATCTATTTCATCGTTTGAGATATTTCTTTCGGTTGGACTATTTAAAGCGGACAGTCGATGATAAAGTCCTAATCTAAAAGCTTCCCAATTAGTGCTTTTGAAACATCTGTATGTTGCCGGTGGCTGTAGGATTGGAAGGAAGTCGATTATGCTTAGTAGTAACTCAATCCCAAAGTGATCCGAGTTCGTTGCGAATGTTGAGCAAACTAGAGGGTTTAAGTTATTGCAGATGAGAGATGAAGATATAAGAAAAAAGTCAATCACAGATGATGATCTGGGAAATGTAGGGCTGTTGGGAGCAATTAAGTCTAAATTCAAATAAGGCCCGTTGTAAAGCCAGTTGTGTATCGAGTTCCCATTTTGGTTATGGACTGTGTCACCCCAATCTGTATGCCGTGCATTGAAATCCCCTCGCAATATGACTGCGTCAAATGAATTCATAAACGTGTAAAGTCGGTCAAGTTCGTTTAGCAAACGTCGACCTGCATTGGAAGGAATATAAATGCTTCCTATTAAAATATTCCTTCGGAAACCAGTACTACTACGTGTTGTAATAGTGACTAGGCAAATGGAAAAAACGTCACTCTGGAAAGGAATCTCAGTATACTTATACCTTTGGTCTAAAATAACTGCTGTTCCCTTACCTGAGTGACAAGGGATGAAATTAAAGCCATCAAAAGCGGGCTTATGGTACGAGGATAGCCTTGTTTCCGAAAGGAGGCATATTTGGGGCTTTTGGGTTTTTAGTGCGTTAAACAAATCTAGTCTTCTTTCAAGGGAAATTATGGAGTTACAATTTATCGAAATAATTTTGATGTTATTTGTCAGCATTATACCACTATAGAAGCTACAAACTCAAGATATGCGAACATTTTGTCTTCTGTAGACCGAAGTTGTTGATACTCGTAGTTGGGCCAGAATTGTCTGATTTTTGCTAGCAGTTCTTTCTTTAATATCTTTTAAGATATGTTAAAAAGATCTTTCGCCTCGTTTAAAAAATTATTAAGATCACCAGATTGTTTCTTTATTGTAAAGTTTGTTTGGGTGTTATTCGTGCGTTGAGAGTAGTTACTCTTAACCATGTCAGCATATGTGACGTGTTGATTCGTAAGGGTATTTATAGCGCCTTGTACTACCGCTCTATTTTTGATCGCAGCCTGCCTTGCGCCTTGGGTCGATATATCTCGTTTTTCTTTATATTTTAGATATGATGGGCAACAATGATAACTTGCCGCGTGCCCGGTTTCATTACAATTAACGCACTTAAGAGTAGGAACTTCCTGATTGGATTCTCTGAGCAATTTGAAGGAAGCGATGCACGCTTCTGAATCATGAGACTCGCCGCACAGGACACATCTACTATTATATGAGCAGCATTCACCGGAATGACCGAGTCTTTGACACCTATAACACCGAAGTATAGCTTTATTAATTTTTCTTTCCCAGTAGACACGCTGGTGGAGCAAGTATCTAATACTAATTAAATCTTTAATGGACTCACCTGGTTCTAATTGAACAATAAACATATTTAATTTTGTACCCATTTCTTTTGATTTGGAAGTAGAAAAGTGTGTTATCTTACAAATTCTAATACTAGGAGATGTAGCTTTCACAGCTTGTTCTATAACCTTGACAGGGGTATCACCCTCAAGGCATAACCGAAACCCTTTTCGTTTCCTTAGGCGCAAAAGAAAACGCACCAATACCCGTCCCGCGTAATCTATTAATAATAATTGAATGAATTTTAGCGTCATTTACATATACCTTTTGTTTTTCGGTAGCTCAAATTTACAAATTTGCAAGTGCAAACACTCATTTGCAGCGAGTTTGATAACTTCGCTTATAAGTTCACAATTGGCACCGAATACAAATATTGGTGGGCAGAAAGGGACATTGTTAATAATTTTAGGTGCATTACCAGCGAGTTGCTTATGCATTTCAACGGATGACGTGTTGGTTCGATGATTAACAGAGGTGTTGGTTGGCGAGTTTAAGTTTGACACAGGCACTTGAAGTTCCATATCATCGAGTGAGGAAAATCTATTTTGCGATGAAGCATTTCGCTTAGTCAAAGGTTCACCCTCACGCACGTTTCTACTTCTTTTCTTGCCATTGGACTGATAATTGCTAGCAGCACGTTTGAGACTCCCGATAACCGTTGTCCACTCAGCGGAGTGATCTGATGAGTGATTTACATCCATGGTGGTAATGTTGTTATTGTAACAACTCACATGGATTAGCAGCAGTGAGTTCACTGGTTGTGTTATTGATTGTGCGTTTCTCTATTGAGAGAGCGCTTTTTGTGTTAAAGCAATGATGATACGAGTAATTTAAGCCATCAGGAGTCCCATGTGCGTCGGCTTGTACTTTACCCAAACGAGCACTATTTTTATCTTCCAGCAAAAAAGCTGGAGGGTCACTTTTGGTTTTTTCACAAAAAGCCACTTTAAGGAGTCACTGTCTCAAAAAAGAAAATTAATGGGCTAATAGATTAATACGGCCTTAGCCGATTTAGGGGTTGATTGAGTTTCGCACTTGACAATTTTTATTCGATTTTAAGAGCACACGTCTGTTTACGACCGAGTCACAGAGCGAACCCATTTCATCATACATGTTTCATAAGATTTAGATTTTATTTCGCATCTATCAATTTCCAATATTTGTACATACATACACATATATATGTTATATATATTCAATCACACAAGAATCGAAACATACAAAATAAATCTATAAAACGAACTTTGACCACTCATCGAGCAAAGCCACATTATAAATTTGTTGAGCGTACCTTCAGTCCTACCAATAACATGTTTTAAAACCGGTTTTTAATCACGTTATAAAGGTTTTTTGCATTCACTCGGTAGCGGCCGTTGTACGGATCATACACAAATACATACACCTAGTTCGATTGCAACCAATTCGCTTGCACCGTCTTCGCGGTATTTCTCTGTGGCCAGAGTTGATAGCAAGGCAATTACATCTTCATACCTAGTGTATCGTTCGCTTCGCACTACATGGAATGCCATCAAATGGTCAAGTTGACAATTAGATAATAGATTCTTTTCGCTTTGCTTTTTGTCGTAATTTCGATTGGGTATCGCTCAAAACTTAACACGTCTAGAATTGGAAGTTATTACATACAAAACTAATTCGACAGTACACGTGTATCTGAAGCATAATCTCAATTTGGTGGAGGTGAAATTTGTCAAAGATCTTAGTGTTGAATATCATTTGAATGGATTGATGAGTTGAAATCAAATACTTGTTCATTGGGTTGGTGCCTTTGGAATAGTTTTGACCTTCACTGCAGCTCTATGGTTAGATTTTTCGCTTATTTTGCTTTGTGGCTGATGTAATTTAAAAACAAAAAGAAAACTATCTGTTGTATTTATTGTTGCTTAAAGAACCGGGATCATTTATCGGTTTTTTTTTTTTTTTTTTTTTTTATAATTTACGCGCGCCTAAGGGGTTGGATACCCTTTTACTGTTGCCAGGGCGCGGGCGGAAAGATAGAAGGAGGAGAAAGGAAAATTATTTGTGTAGTGGCTTGAAACTCAGGTGTGTTTGGTTTCTATGTTTGCTCTCCAGGGGTGGGAGTCCGAATAGGACGGAGAGTTTTTCTTCACTCAGAGTGATTCGAGATATAATTCCCAGTATTTTTTTCATTGCTTGAAACTCTTATAACAGCCAAATCCACGTGTCAGTGTTATGCCTTCACACGCAGAATTTTTTTGTCTGAGTTTCAAATATACAATGAAAAACTGATTTTGCCATGGGCAGGATTCGAACCTGGACCCTCCGAGTGAGAAGCGTTTGCTACTACCACTACACCACGGCCACCCGTTCTGGTTGTTCTGGTTGTTCTGGCTACCATCGTGGGAAACATTTTGTTGCTGTTACTAGTGTGAATTGAAATTCTTACTGCCTTGTGTAGATTACTACTGACGTTAGTACAGTTCTAAGAGCTGAGGGCATTTTTGAAGTTCAAAGGGAAAAGGTTCTGCTGAATTAGAATTTATTTTTGGTTAGGTTGAAAGAATTACTAATTTAAAAGGTTGCGATGATGAAATCTTTAGAGGAGCTTATGCACCAACGTGCGTCCACTAAGGGAAGTATAACTCGCATTAATACATTGGCCAAAAAATCTACGAATCTCTCTGTCACAGAATTGGAATGTCGACTTGGTATCCTAGAATCATATCTTAAACAAATCTTAACATACCAGACCCAAATAGAACAACTTCAGACAACTGACACTGCAAGAGCCGACTTGGAGGAACTGTACGTATGGGACCGGGAAGAAGGACGAGTACCATAGAAACTTCATTCGCCATTCCATCTGCACCGGCAAGTAGACTGCCGCATCGTCGGTTACTAAAATATAGTGAAAAAATAGTGGAAAATATTCAGAATACAAAAACTTTGTAAATTCATTTAATCATTTAGTAAACTCAGATCCTTCCCTCACTAAAATCGGAAAGTTTAACCATTTGTTATCCTGCCTTTCGAGTCAAGCCTTAGGAACAGTACGGGCCTTTCAGGTGACAGGGGACAATTATAGTAAGGCATTGGAAAGACTTAAGGAGCGGTACGATAATGACACCCTGATTTTTCTCGAAAACATTTTAGCCACCGCATTAGTACTTGTTCAGGACGGAGCAGAAAGCTTCCAATTCGGAAGAGCTCTGTTAGATTCTGGGTCGCAGATAAACTAAATAACCGAAAATCGCTCAAATCCTCGGTTTACAAAAACAAAGGGGAAAAACCAAAATCGTAGGAATTGTTTCGGTGCAAACAAGTTCGCACTATCAAACACAAACGAAAATTAGATCCCGATTAAATACTTTTGAAACTTCACTAGAGTTTCTAATAACCAAAACTATTACTGAATACCAACCCAATAAGGCACTGGCAACAGCTGATTGGAAACTTACCCAAAATATCAAATTAGCCGATGAAGGTTTTCACGATCCATCGATCATCGACATTCTACTAGGAGCTGAGACATTTTTCGACATATTGTCAACTGGAAAAATAAAATTGGGACCAAAATTGCCTGCAGCGCAAAAAACAAAATTAGGTTGGATCATATCTGGAAAATGTGAGACTCATCTAAATAGTTCAAGACGATTATGTTGTCATACAGCGCAAGATGAATCGCTACATAGTTATGTCAATAAATTCTGGGAGTTAGAAGAACCGAGTCATAAAAAACTGAAATGAACAGAAGAATAAACGAAGTGCGAAGAACATTTTTTAAAAACAATTGAAACTTGTCCAGATGTTAGGCTTTCAGTCCAATTGCCATTTAAAAACAATCCAGGTTGCTTAGCAGCTTCCTATAATATAGCATTTAAACGATTTCTTTATGTAGAATGCAAACTAAAAAGGAACGAATGGATGAAAGATCACACGAGGTCCATGAAGGAGTATGAAGATTTAGGGCACATGACGTTAGTTGATAATCCGCATCTAAGTAAACCACATGATTTCATTCTCCGCCATTATATACTTAACCCTAATAGTACATCAACTAAACTTAGGGTTGCTTTTGATGCCTCCTGCAGAACATCGCAGATATCGTTAAACGAACTTTTGATGGATGGGCCAACCATTCAGGACGACCTCCTAAGAAACCCGTCACAACATTAGTTTCTATAGATCGATTGACGAGAGAGTGAACAGATTCCTATTAAAATTTGTCAGCTCAATACCATAACATATGGAACGTCAGCGGCACCTTTCTTAGCAATTCGTAGCCTACGTTTCCTTGCAGTCAAATTCACTGAAACGTACCCAAAGGTGTACTTAAATTAAGGATTTAAAACTCCTAGAAGAAGGTCCAACTAGCACACCAGGAATCACATGGTATCCGGTACACGACACCTTTCAATTTTCTTTCAAACCTGTTCGAAGGTATTTGAAAAATATAGGGTTTTCCAATAAGGACTTGACAACGTTTTTTTTTAAATAAAACGCAAACCCTTCGCGATATTTCAAAAACTTTATTATCGGCTTGAAGTAAAATCAAAACATTTATGAATGGAATTCGACTTCGTTCATAGGCACAATTGCAGCTGTCGATTCGTTGGACCCAATTTTCAACGACTCGGCCACACATTTCGGCCGAAACGGCCGCTGTTTCGCGTTCAATGTTGGCTCTGAGCTCTTTCAACGTCGTCGGTGTGTGGGCACAAACCAATGACTTAACTTAGCCCCACAGAAAATAATCAAGCGGCGTTAGGTCTACGAACGAGGTGGCCAATCGACTGGCCCATGTCTTGAGATAACACGCTCACCATACTTACTCTTCAATAAATCGATTGTAGCGTGTGCTGTGTGGCTTGTGGCATCAACCTGTTGAAACCACATGTCGTATAATTCATATCTTCCAATTCGGGCCAAAACTAATCGGTGATCATGGTGCGATAACGCTGACCATTCACAGTAAGGTGACGATCGTTTTCGTCGGCGAAAAAATATGGCCCAATAACGCCGCCGGCATGCAAACCGCACCAAACAGTTATTTTTTGTGGATGAAGTGGTGGTTCATGAAGCACGACCAATAACGCATATTTTGCTTATTGAGCCAAAAATGAGCTTCGTCACTGAAGATGATTTTGCGATGAAATTCATCATCTTGGCGCATCTTCTCCAGAACCCAATCGGAGAACGTA
Source organism: Volucella bombylans (assembly GCA_949129095.1). Lineage (NCBI taxonomy): Eukaryota > Metazoa > Arthropoda > Insecta > Diptera > Syrphidae > Volucella > Volucella bombylans. The sequence goes on from OX422140.1 coordinate 238,919,657, forward strand.
CGTCGCTTCAAATGATCCTTCGGCTTCAATTCTTGAGTCAGCTTGATCTTGTATGGATGTAAACCAAGATCCTTACGCAAAATACGCCGCCATAATGTGGTCTGAGCGATGCCCAATTCTTGAAAACGCCGTGGAATTGACTGATTTGGATCGTCAGCCATATTTTCGACACTTCGACCAACCCGTTGTAGACTCAAATTTTTGCACTAAACTTGTTATTGCCTGTCTACTAGGGCGAGAATTACGACCGAAAATTGGAGTTAACGCTCTTAAAGTTGCAGTCACCGACTCCGAATTTCGTTGCTCGTTCGTATACTTTACCATGATGAAAATTTTGAGTTTACTGAATAAATTGACAGTGACAGTTTGATGATTAGTGAAAGAGTGCGTTCACAAATTAAATTCAAATTTGTCAAGTCCCTATAGGAAAACCCTTTACAAAGCGATCAGTTCTTTCGTTATCGTCTTCCTTGTTCGACCCAATGGGGCTCTTGAGTCCTATTATCATTAGAGCCAAAATAATTTTGCAAAAAATATGGGTTGAAGGACTAAACTGGGATGAATCCATTCCACAGGATTTAAATACAGTGTATTAGAATCGACGATGTTGAGTTTTTCTCAGCAGCAGATAGAAAAAAATGGGAATTGCCAAGAACCACAAAAAAAACTCAAACCAAGAAAGCGCTGCGAATCAAACAAAATTTTATTTATTAGACAATGTTACCAAGATGTTGCTCCGGCTGTGAGATGAATCCAAGTGAAAGAGACTATGGAACATCATCTCGCATCAACACCGACAATGCATAGTCAATCGTCGTAAGTTTTCGCGACCAACGTTAGTTACACTTACAACGCAATGGGTTTACTCTACTTTGTACAAGGAGCGTTGAGAGCGATGTGAGTTGACTGTACATTGTTGTTGTGATGAAATTAGACAAGATTTTTTTTTCACAAATCGAATGTAAATTGTGTCACAAGATGATGGTACAAAATTAACAAATTATTACAAACATGGGTAAAGTAAATGAATAATGAATATGTTAAGTATAGCAAAAAATAATCTTAAACATCTCGGCCCTCCTGGAACGAGTTTCAGAACGATGGGAGAACTGCCAGCTTGGTTATAGGACGAGTAAAGTTGCCGCGAGCTGTCCGTACTATCGCAACTCTGACATAGTTATCAGAACCCGGATGCGTAGCCTCAATTCTGCCAAGAAACCACTTAGTTGGCCGAAGGTTTCGCTCCTTAATCACCATTATGTCGCCAATTATAAGCTCAACCTTGGGTGTTTTCCATTTGGGATGTTCTTGAAGACTTGTGACGTATTCAGACTGCCATCGTCTCCAGAATCCTTGGACCATTGATGGCAGGTGATTCCAGTGTGACAAGCGGTTAGATGACGTGTTGAGGTAGCTGGACTCAGGAACAGCGGTAAAGGGTTTACCTATAAGAAAATGCGCAGGGGTTAATGGATTTGCAATCTTTATCGGACAACACACAAAGAGGACGTGAATTTAAAATTGATTCTATTTGAGTTTGCACAGTATACAACCCTTTGAATGTGAGGATATTGGATCTGATAACCCGGCGTACTAACTCCCATAATCCGGACTCCCATAATCCACCAAAATATGGTGCTGAGGGGGGTATGAAGTGCCATTCAACTCCGTCCAGTGTAAGCGCAACAGCAATATCGTCATTGTAGGTCTGTGACAACACCAACTTCTGCATGTCATTGAGACAGCGACGAGCTCCTTGGAAGTTTGTCCCGTTGTCAGTGTATACATTGGAACGTTTTCCACGTCGAGACATGAATCGGCGGAAGGCAGCTAAAAATGCATCAGTCGTTAGGTCACTTACCAATTCCATATGCATTGCCTTTGTGCACATACATACAAACAGTGCCAGGTAGGCCTTGGCCAGCTTTGGGTTAAGACCTTTTGACAGTTTGATGGTAAAGGGCCCAGCGTAGACACACCCAGTGTTGGCAAAATGGCGACTTTGGATGCCATGAGGTTGCGGCAAATCACCCATGAGTTGCGAGCTCGTAGCCTTCCGCTGCAGAAAACAAGGTTTGTAGGTGTGCACGATCTTGCGAATAAGGTTGCGGCTTCCCAGCATCCAACACTGTTTGCGAACGATGTCGAATGTCTCTGAAACCCCTGGATGAAGATGATTTATATAAACCTCAGTGGCTATAAGAAAAGAAACATGTGTGTTAGGGAGAATAACGGGATATTTTATATTATATGACACATTAGAGTTCTTAATACGGGGGCAACACGTAAGAGTCCATCGTTATCAATGAACGGGTAGTATCGAATGAGTTTAGACTTATTTGGTAAGCCCCGGTTGTTCATGAGACCACGAATTTCACTCCCGAATGTTTGTTGTTGCACATGTTTTAGAATGTAGAGTCTTGATGTTTTAAGTCCGGTTAACGAAATACCGCGCCCGCGACGAATCTTTGCAATTTGATTAGGGCGACAATGGGTGATAAACCGAAGGCAATACACTAAAATTCGAAGCAACCGAAGACACGACGAGATTTTGAGGATTAGACTGCTGATGACATCCATGTGAGTCGCTGATATTAATACTTGCTTGGGTGCTTAAATTATAAAGTTAAAGTTAAAGTTATATGAAATGGTGGTTTTGATTAAATTAATGAGACGATAGAGAAGAAGCGCTCCACAGAGCTCGAGTCGAGGAATGGCGACAGATTTTAATGGCGCTACCTTCATCTTTGCTACAATGAGAATGACCTTGAATTGATTTTCCGCGATTTTACAACGAGCGTACACTACAGCCTAGTAGGCCACCGATGTGGCATCCGAGAACCCGTGGAGCTCAACATCCTCAAATGACGAGGATTTCTGGTAATCCGTATCTGTTCAAAGAAGTGAAGCTCCCGTTGATAGCTAGTCCACCGATCAGCCAAAGACAATGGAAAGGATCATCTCAACCTTAGTTCCGAAGACCAAAGTTCCTGAAAAAGCAGTTTATAACCAGAGTATAACCGATGGGTTTACGAATCTTAACGGGTCGAATATCCGAGTGATCTCCGACAGTAATGTTTGTCGAGTTGGTGAAGTACAAAGTCGTGAGTCAGCCATCCGAAACAAGGATTGATCTGAAGTAGGACTCCAGTGCATACCGTGCACCTTGATCAACGACTTGGATCGTTCGGTATCAAACCAAGAGAATTCGCAATATTCTTGGGGTAAACGAGCAAGCAAGGGCCAACAATTGGAATTCCACTTTCGTAGTTCGAGTTTCGCGAGAGATAATAGGGTAACCAATTCCGACTGTAATCTAATTAACTCTTCCGATGAGTTGGCACCTGTCATGATGTCGTCTACATAAACATCTCTTAATAGTATACGAGCGGCGTTTGGATATTGGCTCTGATAGTCCATCGCAATCTGTTTTAACACTCGAACGGATAAGAATGGTGCCGATGCGGTGCCGTATGTGATCGTGCGTAGTCTGAAATGGCAAATTTCATCGGACGGATTTTCGCGCCACACTATCCGCTGATAATCAGTGTGATTGTCATCAACCCAAATTTGGCGGAACATTTTAACCACGTCAGAAGTAAAAACATATTTGTGTTTTCGGAAACGCAGACACACACCAACCAAGTCTCTCTGAATGCGGAGGCCAATGAGCAGCTTACTGTTAAGCGAATTACCAAATGAATCTCTCGCTGACCCATCAAACACGACGCGTAGTTTGGTCGTAGAGCTATCCGGTTTCAACACGGCATGATGGGGGAGGTAGAATTGCTTCCCAGGGTTGGTGTCTAATCCAGCTGAGAGTATGCGAACCATGTGACCCAGACGAATATATTCCTGCATGAATTTCAGATACATGCAACGCAGGTTTGCGTCACGTTGAAAGCGACGTTCCACGGATTTTAAGCGTTTGATAGCAGATTTGAGAGAATTACCGAAGACAGGCGAAGTAGTGTTGAATGGCAACTGAACGACATATCGTCCATCCGATGAACGCGAAAATGTCTTACGAAAATGTTGCTCAGCTTCATCATTACTAAATGATTCGTCAGGAGGGGGTGTTACATCATCAAGCTCCCAGAATCTTTACAGTAAAACGTTAACATCCAATGTAGTGTGAAGCGATGAAATCTCGACATGATGCGCATGTTGGGTGTCTAACAGTTCACCTGTTACAACCCAACCAAATGATGTATTCGGACTATGGGTAACCCTCTTGAGCCCTGAATTTGTTCCCCCTTGAGTACGCACCATAACTTGTCTGTTCCGAGAAGTATGTCGACTGGACTAGGTTCATTAAATCTGGGATCTGCTAATTCCAGATTTTGAATATGGGACCATGCGGTTATATCAAGAGACTGATATGGCAGTTTGGAAGTCAACTTGTTTAAGATGAATGCGTCAACGAATAGATGAGTTTGACTTAATAGAGAACGAAGTGTCATTGAAATACAACCTCTAGTATGATCTGCTTCTGTGGATGACACTCAAGAATGGCTATTTGAGCGTGTTTGCGAGGCAGTCCTAATCTCTGAGCAAAGGATTCGACAACGAAGGAGGCTTGGGACCCAAAATCAAGTAATACCCTACAACTTATTGAATTGCCCTTCATATCTTGAACCGTAGCCAATATGGTGGATAGGATTGTTTTCTTAGAGAGGCCAACATCGATCGAATGGTTATTGCTCAAGGGGTAAACAGGCGATAGTGTAGAGCAGGAAGGTTGAGGTTAAAGATAACCTTGATTTTGTCTTGAATTTGAAGCGACAAAGAGGTTGAGGATATCGATGACGATGCGATTGAAGGAATCGACGATGAAGAGTGAGTTTGTTCCGGCGGGTATAACAATGTGTGGCGATGCGACTTGCACACGCGACAGAGAAATGAAGAGCGGCATTTGTTTGCAGCATGGCCGACACGAAGACAATTGAAGCACAATGAGTTCGATTTCACAAAATTCCGACGAGATTCAATGTTAAGATTGGTAAATTGGGGGCACTGGGGCAAAGTATGATTGTTCTTATACTTTGGGCAAGCAGAGTTAGCTGCGACGATTCAGCAAAATGGGTTTGAATTTCACTCTGTGGCTTACGACGAGATAAATTAGGACGCGATAATGACTGACAAGATTCAAATGCTTCGCATCTGGATTCCAAAAATGACAAGAGTTCATTGAAAGTCATCTCGCGAACCTGCATGCTGTGCCCAACTCTGCTTACTACTTTACTGAGCAAGAGAAACATCAACCACGGATCGTGACTATTGGAACCAAGTACGTTGAGTCCACGTATGACTTCGTCTGCGTCGTCTGTTACCTTCCGTAATGTTTGAACATTACCCGCGGTTATTGATGAAAGGGACACAAAAATTTGTATAAATGATTAAACAATGAGATGTGACCGATCATAACGTTTTTCTAACTGGTCCCACGCTTCGCGGTAATTTGCGTCTGAGATGGTTAGATGCCTTGTCAAATGTTCAGCGTCATCGCGAAGGAATGATTTCACATAATGAAAATTTTGCGTATCCGAAAGATTTGGGTGCTTTTCAATTGTGCCCATACACGAATCCCGAAACGAGGGCCAACGTTAGTTACACTAACAGCGCAATGGGTTTGCTCTACTTTGTACAAGGAGCGTTGAGAGCGATGTGAGTTGACTGTACATTGTTGTTGGGATGAAACTAGACAAGATGTTTTTTTTTCACAAATCGAATGTACATTGTGTCACAAGATGATGGTACAAAATTAACAAATTATTACAAACTTATATAAAGTAAATGAATAATTAATAAGTTAAGTATAGCAAAAAATAATCTTAAACATACAGAACGGAAACATTTTCTAAAAGATCTACAGTCTTTGCAGAATCTTCCGATACCGAGATGTGTCTTGGCGGCAGGCAAGTAAGTTATGCAGATACATGGATTTTGCGACGCATCTATGAATGCGTACGGATGTTGCTTGCACATTAGGTCAACAAACACAAGCGGAAAGGTAACAGTTAGGCTTTTAGTCGCGAGATCTCGAGTAGGTCCCACTAAGCGCAAACAACTGCCTAGACTCGACCTGTGCGGTGCACATTTGTTGGCAAAACTTTGGTCGTATGTACAGGGCATATTCCGTAAATCCATTTCCAAAATGTATTTCTGGACTGACTCTGAGATTGTTCTTCACAGGATCGCTATGCATTCGTCCAAACTGAATACCTTTGTAGGTAATAGAGTAGCTGAAATTCAGGAAAATTCGGTAGGAGTGTCATGGCGATACGTTCCTAGTTCAGAAAATCCAGCGGATGTTCTCTCCAGAGGTTGCGCAGTTGATGAATTGAGACAGTCAATATGGTTTTGCGGACCAACTTTCTTACAACTAAGTGCTGAAAAATGGCCACGATCATTGAAAACACAACTTTCAGTAGAGGAGCTTCATCTTGAAACCCGTAAAACAACATTTTTATGCCAACCGAAGCAGCTTAATTATTTGCTTGAGATAATAAATAAGAACAGTTCTTATTTGAAAATACTACGAACATTTGCATATGTGCTTAGATTCTCCAATCAGGAGAAAACAAGGAGCGTGCCGTCAAGGTCTTCTTTCCCCCAGCGATGCGTCGAGCATCATTAAATCGCATTGTTTGGGTCATCCAAACTCAATTCTTTGCCAAGGAAATTGCTTGATCCATCAAGTGGCTTATCCCGTTTTGGAGAATTCGACGGAATCCGAATTATTAAGAGAAGGAGGAAGGTTGAAACACTCAAATCTACCACAGGGACGAAAACATCCTCCACTATTACCAAAAAACTGCAACTTCGTTAATTGGTATTTGTCTAACTATCATGCGGGTCCGAAGATGTTAATGGTTTTGACTCGCAGCCAGTTTGGGTGGTAAACGCTAGGGAAGTAGCCCATCGGATAGTCAGGAATTGTCTGCACAACCGAAGTTGCTCGAACAGTTAATGTGAGACCTATAAGCAGAAAGAATAAAGACATCGCGTCCATTTTCACGTGTAGGTGTAGATTTTTGTGGCCCAGTTATGATACATCACAACATTCGTGGGAAGAGACCATACAAAACGTACATTGCTTTATTTGTATGCTTTTCTTCCAATGCAGTCCATTTATGCAACAAATTTTATTGGGGCACAAACAAAGCTCAAAGAATTTGGTCAAATGTTCTTCCAAAATTCATCAAAAGAATTAATTTACACTTTTTGCGCTAACGAAAATATAACTTTCCATTTTATTCCCCCAGGTCACCTCGCTTTGGTGGATTGTGGGAGGCTGCGGTAAAGGTAGCAAAGGATCATCTCATTAGAACTCTCGACAATACCAAGATGGCATTTGAGGAACTCGCTACTGTACTTGTCGAAATAGAGAGCATCATGAACTTCAGACCAATAACACCTCTATTCTGTGATCTAAATGACTACGAAGCTCTAACACCAGCTCATCTGCTAATTGGGACCTCATTGAAGGCCATCCCTAAACGTGTAGACGACTCCAATATTAGTTTCATCAAGAAGTGGAGGCGAATCAATGCAGTCAAGGCTCATTTTTGGAAGATTTGGTCTGCAGAATATCTCGCCGAGCTACAACAACGCCACAAGTGGTCAACAGATAAGCCAAATGTGCAAGTCAGCGATATGCGATATCTGCAAGTCTTCTCCGGAAACGATGGAAAGGTCAGAGTTGCAGAGATTCGAACATCACGAGGAATACTGAAGCGCCCAATTAGAAAATTAGCACTACTTCCGATGTTGAAAAAAGAGTCCTTTCAAAGGGGGCGGGATGTTAAGGCACAAAATAGCCAAATTAAAGAAAACTGAATTCCTATAAGTACTTTATACGATTATACTTTATACTTATACGATTAACGATCGCATTGGCAACATTGTTCAATAAATATTTAAATTTCGCGCCACTATATTAAAATGTTCCGTATTTTTAAGTCTCAAAAAGGAACTGTAGCTTACAATCGAATCATACAACCGATGTTACTTAAAGGAAGTTAATAAAAGGTTTGTCACTTCGCGTTGAGCTATCGACCTACAAAGTGTTTCATTTTCTTCGCTATCGCTATTTTCTTGTTTCTTCGCCACAAAACTCTAGCACAAGAATACAATCGGTATTCTTCTAAGTATTGAGGAGATTAAGCACGGTCAAATATCTTCAGTACGTGGTGAGAAAACTCTCTCGCCAATTACAATTATGACCAGTTAAGATTCTTGAAGATGCTGCTAAGATCGCTTCAGTTGGCTTTCTCATATTGCCATACGGTTCTTTTATGAATCTTTCCTCTAAATGTGTGGTCGGTGTACTATGACACAATGACACAATGGTCCGATGAGCCTAGAGGTGAGAGCATTTCAACGGTGTACTTATCAGGGTGAGAAGTTAAAAACAAATCCAGAGTGTTGGCGGTATAGCTAGCAACGCCTGGTATTCGCGTGGGCTCATTTACAAGCTGCGTTGAGTTGTTTTCCGCAGCGAAGCCACCCAGTATTGTGGGAATCAGACAGCGCATAAAATTCGTCTAAATTTGAATTGCTGTCCAGTCTGGGGCTTCTGTAAATAAAGCTGTAGTAGATCATTTGCTTACGGAGATGAAAATTTAACTACATGAAATTTAATTCCGGATTGAAACAGGGAGTTTGGTAAGCTACATCATTTCGCACGTAAATGCCGAGATCGCGGTGAAAAAAGAATAATGGCACTAGTTCGTATCCAGGTAGCTTCAGATCAGAGTGATCTGAGAGGTGTGGGCGGGAATCTGCCTATGTTTCACTAAGTATTTATAGACGTGGTCTGTATTTATAGACGTGGACGTACGCAGAAAAGTGGTTGCTTTTAATCCCGCGAATATTGGTCATATCCACTCTAAATTACTGTGTGATTATAAAAAAAAGTCAAACACAAAAAACACAAACACCGACGGTACTAAGCGCCGCTGTGAAGTAAAAATTCAGAATTGGTTTACCGAATTAAAGTGCTGCAGGTGTTATGCCGTTACACTTACAACGATAGAAAACCGTGCACCAACAAAATTCTCACTCTCAACCCGCTATCCATCAGTTATTGCCTACACTCAGCCACTGCCCATGCCGCATGACAAACATAGCAACGGCAGTGACTGTTGTGACTGCCCTGCTTTATTTCTTTAACTACATACAGACACGCACACGCTTCAAATGTCCCTGCCCTTTACAAAAATTACAGGTGGATTCTGTCAGAACTACCACATCGATAAGATTTTATACCCGCTTTGAATTTTTGGAAATTATTTAGATTTTTTAAATAATCTTTTTGACTACTTGTTCTGTGAGCTGTTGCGCCGGTAACCTTCTAGGTAGCTTGACTGTACTTTTTCTTGTCTTGAACGGCAATTGCTGCAACTTGCTTGATGTGTAGTTTATGGGCATTCTTCTCCGAAAGCTCCATATCTGCACGCAACGTCCATCGCTTCTTGCAATGTCAGATCCCGTGATTCGAGCAGCTTGCTTTGCCCTAGTTAATGCTGGTCGTTAAGTAAAAAGATTATTTATTTTATACTACGCCGAAATGCGTGCTCTTTATTGATATTCTTAAGACTAACTACTATATCAGATCTTAATATACTATTGATGCGACGGTTGTTATCACCATGGAATATTCCGTTGTTTGTTGTTTTATTCCGTTTTATTATAGTAAACTATTTGGCTAGTTAATTGTTTGTGTTGATATTGCATTTACATCCGGTTATTTTTATCTGTGATAATTTCTGCTAACTATAACGGGGCTGTTTCACAGAAATCGTCAAGTAAATTGACAACATCACTGTTTACCTTGTCCTCTTGGAATTCGGGTGCCAGCTTATCAGAATATCATAAGACTCTGGCCCCATGTAATGAATCACATATGAGAGTTTATTTTCTTGTTTCACTTTAAAGAGATTAAAAGCCACTTCTAATCGCTTGAACCATCGATTAAATCGTGCACTTGTGGCAGACAAAAATCTATAGAAAATTTCGGTCCCGTTACTTCACTTACTGTGATCTGCATTACATCCCTTGGGTTGTGTTCATTCACAATCCCAATCCCAACCTTATCAATTAGGAAACAATGAATATTTCAGGTTACCACAATATTTTAGTAGTCTAACGCAAACATTTTAGTTTATAAAAATTGTCCCTTTTTTAATTCTTGGAAGCGAAGCTTTATAAAAAACTGAAACAAATTGTCTTCTATTTAAAAGAAATGAAATATTAGCGTTTTTCGGCAACTTGTGCTTTGCTGTCAGAAAACTGCAATGCCACCATTTACGATATATATAACTACATGTTGCGTTTGAGCATCCTTCCGGGAAGTAGGATGCGACATCCTGATTAACGTATTGGTCAACTATATTAATTAATGTATGTTAAGCGATATAGTCCTTAAGGTCTTCGCATGTGAGTACATGCAAAACAAAAAGAAGGTGTAGTGAATTTTGAATTATATATATGTATATGTAATAGCTAATTGAATTATATTCATTGCTTAATTATAGTAAATTATTAGGTATTTAGTGAGTTTATTAATTAATTAATAATTGTGTTAACAGACCTTTATTCATTCGCCATTGGAAGAAGGCGTATTTTTATGATAGTTTGTTTCGGTTGTGACTATGCTCATTTGCCCATTTGCCCCAGGGTACGTTGCTAAAACTGGGGAAAAATGTCAAACAATAGGAAGTGTTTAATCCTGAGTTACAAGTACTAGTTATCGTATCTTAAGATTTCGATTCGTGGTTAGTCATTTTCAGATGTTGCAGTCTAACAAGATATTCGACTTTTAGTTTTTTCAGAGGTCCTGTTGTATTCTCTGCAGAATATTAAATTTCTTTTGCAGATTGTAAAGCGTCCTTGTGCTAAGATCAACAAATCTTCTTGGTATTCACTGACTGAACAAAGTGGTCGAGAATTTAAGCACTATTAAAATTGTGTTAATACAGGTACAAGGTGGCGCAAAATTAGTCACCCTATCGGAAGGCGGTATAATTTTTACATTTTGCCGTACGTGAAACATATTTGACATTTGTGAACTAGATAGCTGCAGTATACAAACAGGCAAGCAATGGAGCGCTATACTTCGTGCAAGAGCGTGGAATAATTGTGTCGATATTTTTAACCAGTAATCGGTCGGCGGTGTTAGCGCAGCGTGAATTTCGACATCGATTTCCTAATTGTGTCGCTCCAACTGGGCAAACATTCCGGCACTTATTACTCGAACAGAGTGGAACGACTGGAAACCTTTCAGGGCGTGGATGCCACCGAACTGGTCGTTCGGCCGAGAATATCGCGGCTGTGGCGGACGATGTCGCTGAGAACGAAGAAACATCAACCAGACGACGGGCCACGCAATTGACCATTACCAGACGGACACTACAGCGAATTTTAGTGAAATACTTACACATGTTCCCGACCAAGGTGCAAACAGTGCATCAGTTAATGTCTCCTGACCGTCAGTCGCGTGTGAATAACTGTAAAGATATCCTCAATCTCAACATGGGCGACACATTTCCACTTAAGCGGTTACGTCAATAAGCAAAATTCGCTTCTTCATAAAAATTAATTCCATATTGTTGACTAAACCTACTGACAACAAGTTTCGCTCTGTATCGCATATTTTCACTCCCGGTAGCACTCTTCTTTTGGTAAACCCATTACGAGTCAACAAACTTTCGATTCTTTGGCAGCGATGCCAAATTCCAGGTTTCATTTCTTACCAGTGCCGAAATTAAGTCATACAACTTAACAAATGACTAACACTGGGAGTTTAAAAAAAAAGATTTTTTCTTTATTTCACTCAAATGCAACTTACTAACTAACTCGAGTGACCATTTGTCTCTCCCTTATATTAAATCTTAACTTGCTACATCAGCTATATTCAACATTGCGCGTGTAGACTTGTGCGATACTTGACACCTTGTCTGCAACATTGTTGTCGCACCTTATGTTGCTGTGATCGCGAAAAAGTGTGGGAAAAAGTTAAGTTACTTTGAAATTGCAAAAATTGAAGCGGCTTTAGATTTCATGGGGTACATAACCTACATGGATGCTCTCCATTGCTTAGGTTTTTGCTCTTTTTACTGAGTCTACTCCGAATATCGGCAGGTGGTTTCTCTGAGTTTCAAAGTCATTGATCATAAGCAGACTTATGAACCTTAATGCAAGCAATGAACAGCATTGCTGCATTTATTAACATTATCTGAATAATTAGTACTCTTGCTCCTAATCAGCACCAAACCCTCTGCATTCTGGAAGTTCATTTCGGTCTCTTGCTTTTTTCCATCGTATGGGAATTAGTACAGTAGCCAACATTGTAAAATAAGTGTGTACCGCTATATGGAATTCCCTTGTGTTTAAGCATTTGGGTTGGAAAACAGAAGACGATTTGTTAAAAATTTCAGACGACTTTTACTCTAAATGGGGATTACCTAACTGCATTGCAATCATCGATGGCAAACATATTTGTTGCAAATGTCCACCACATTACGGTAGCATGATTTTTAGCTATAGGCACTTCTATTCAATAGTATTACAAGGCGTTGCTTCTGCTGACTACAAGTTTATTTCCATTAAAATTAGAGCCCATGGAAAACAAAGGGATGGGGCATCTTTGAATTTTCAAATTTGCGTAATCAAATTAAATAGGGGGAATGTATAATTCCAGAAGAATTATACCTATCATCTATTCTTGCACCATTCGTAATGCTGGAGGACGAGGCGTTCTCGCTCAGAAGATATCTTTTACGCCCATATTCAAAAGCAAACTTAAACAATGAAACTGAACTCTTCAATGCAATGCCTTCAAAATCTAGAAAAACAATAGAATGCGCATTTGGCATAATTAACAGCAAGTGGCGTTTACTAGGAAAATCTATTGAAACAGACATTCGGACCGCAGAACTATTTGTAAGAACCATTTGCTTACTACACAATATTATAATTGATAAAGACGGAATATGTACGTAGACGCTATTACAAGTTGAAAAAAAATCTACTCGGTAGAATCAATCCACAGCGACAACATAATAGAAGTGCGCATGTAGCCGAGTCCGTAAGAAATAATTTCAAACATTACTTTGTATTGAAAAATATCGCAATTACCTAAAACCAATAAACACCACTGTACAGACTGTTCATCTTGTTATTTTAATAATAATAATAATAATAATTTCTTTACTTACCCTCTAAACCGTATTTTCTTTCAACATCCTCCCAACACTTTCAATTAATAATTTTGTTGTGTTAATCTGGATGACGAAGATTCCACAAACACTCATTTTCCCGCACAGTGTATATAAACGTGTCCATTCTGCACGAGCGATTCGCCACACTGAATCAAAATATTTTGATTCCGGTTTTTCTTCGCTGGCAGTCGCGCGATTCGCTTATCGCCACATCGCTTCGCCGTAAACACTTTCATATGTATGCATGTATTGTATTTAATCACTAAGAGCGAATCGCATCGCATCGCTCAACACAAATTCGCTTCGCCATAAACGTAGCCTAAGATGTTTGCACATAGCGTAGGCGAGGGGATGTTAGAGGGGGGAAAAAGAGAGATACCGATGTGCGTTGGCTATAAATATTTGCAAGTTATAGTGACTAGGAAATAAAGAGCTTGGCAGGGCATTCCATAAGCGAGTTTTACGACTTTGGAACGAATCACGATATTCAGATTACGTCCGAAAGTGGTCTTGAGGGTATACTGATGAGCATTCAGAGAGACGGGTGTTACGGCTAAAAGTTTGAAGGAATGGAAGACTACTGGTAATTTCGGTGTAACAGTGGTGGTGAAAATAGCGTTATAACAAGGTGAGACAGGAGACGTTACCTCTGTGTTCGAGGTTGTCGAATGACTGTATAATATTGTCATCACCCATGAGTGCAAGTGCAAATGCAAAGTGGTCTTAGGAACACCTGAACAAATACGAGCATTATACTCCAATTTCGGGCGGACAAACGCCTTATATATTGAGGCCCGATCAGAGGGGGTGAAATATTTCTTACGTCGCGACATCGCATATGTGATCATTCCAATGAAAGTTGTCATTGACACACATACTCAGAATGGAAAGTTTTTCGGTTTCAACAATGCAAATGACGTTCATGGATAATGGCTGGGTATTTAAATTTCGCTTTAACGACAGCAGAGAGCATCGTGTTTTGGAAGCATTAAATACCACTCTGTTGATAGTTCCCCAATTGGTTATGCTGTTAATATCAGAATTTAATGAGCTTAACATACGCTGCCGTTCCCGTTCTACAGCCGAAGAGCAGGGACGTGAGTTCGGAAACGAAAATAAAAAGCAAAGTACTGTCGTTAGCAAAGGAATATATTGGATTAAAAGTAGCAGAGAAGAGATCATTGATGAAAATTAAAAAGAGTGTCGGAGACAGAACAGAGCCCTGGCGCATACCAGCATTTATTTTGTGAACGTCCAAGACAACTTGAATTAAACGTTCCGAAAGTCAATTTCTAATCCATTGAAGAAGAGAGTCATCGATCCCAAACTGCTTGAACATAATTTTATGTTTTTTTCCATACATACAGCCATCCCAGGGAAACAAACGGGATTTGAAGGTCTCTCATCCCTTGAGATAAGTTTTGATGGGATAATTTTTCATGCCACAAGTGTAATGTGTCTACTGTCTTCCAGCTACCTTTGCAGAAACCTGATCAAGATTATCTATCTTAAATTTAATGAAGAGTTTGAAGAGCCTTGGCGAACACACTCCCACTGTAAGAGCAGTACCATTTTTTATCAATTGACACTTAAAACTATCTTAGAACAATCGAAGGCCTTTGTCTAGCGCCGTATTCAGTGAGTTTCAGTTCAGTTTACATGCATTTTTATTTATATACCTTTAATTACTCGTACATGCTAGACAAAAAAATGCTTAAAAATTAGCTTAAATATCTTAAAATTATCTTATACTCACTTACTGGCCTCATGCGGTCACCATAAGTTAAATCTAACACTTAAACTATGTCTTTCGGCGTATCTTACAGACTAATTTTATTTTTATTTTTAAATTTATTAATACTAAAACTAAGAAAATAAATTTTAAACAAAAATCTAGTAAATGCACATTTTTTAACTTTTTATAAAACTTAAAACTAAAAGCCTACAAACTACCTAAAAGTAGTAGTAATCTTAATCTACTTAACCTACTTACATCTAACACCAATGTAGACATACATAAATATATCTATAGATAATATATAAATATATGTATACAATAATATATAATATACATATAGATAATATATAAATATATGTATATATAAATATACAGGGTGTCCCAAAAATCAACGTCAAGCCGGAAACGGGTGATAGGTCAAGTGTTGACGGTTATCGGGTGACATCTCTATCTGTTTCACTCACACTAGTCGAAAAGGCGTGTTTATCCGTCTCAATCACGGCGTCACTGTTTGTCTCGCTCACACTTTGTACTCATTTTCACTTATTAAAAAGAATTAACTAAAGAATTTTTTGTCCTCAATTAAGCGTTAGTCTAGCAAATGTCATACAATTTTTTAATCCGGACTAAATACGCCATCTTTTGAAGTTACCGTTAACTTGGCAAACATTGACCGATTTCAAAATTTAAATGCAGCAGTTTACCAAATTATATACTTACCTTCTTTATATTAGGGGCTGTATTAATTGCTTTAATTTTCATCTGGACAATTAAAACAAATAGTATAATTAAGGCTATTTTTTGGCAAAATACTGGGTGGTCAATGTTTTCCTGCCCTAAGTCTAACTTTGACCACCTAATTTCATTTATAAAAAAATTATTTGAATAACATTACCTAACCGTTTTATTTTATTAAGAGGCACAAAAATCTTAGACTAAAAAAGGAACACATTCATATTCTCTATTATTAAGAAAAAAAAAAGTTCAATCGTTATTTATATGCACATAAAATGGCAAATATTTGATCCACTGATAGATCGTCCTCGTCCGAATTTGGTCCATTGACATCTTCCTTCTCTTCAGAATCATCTAAATACGCTACATTTTCAAAACTTTCTGCTTCGTCGTGTGTTGAGTGGGAAGCAGCTTCATCGGCAATAACTTCTTTTCTAGGTTCAGCCATTAGTTTTGACCTCTTTTTACGAGGACGAACCTCGTTGCTATCAGTGTGACGAATTGATTTCAGTACCGACAATACTGCAGATGAAAGTGCTTCCCCAACATTATCTTCACCACCATCATCATTCGATGGGAACCTGTTAAGGACTTCTAAAGGGTTAAACGGGAAAATACCGCGTTTTTTGAAGCCAGCAGAAAGATTGTCAAATGTTCCACCCTCATTGACAAATGAATTGATTAATTGCCTCAATAAATATGGAAAAACCTCTTTCGATAAATGTTGTGCGTTTTTCCTTTGAGAGTTTTTCCAGCTTTCCAAAATGAGTCTCCATTTTCGTTTTAAATGCGCGAAAAATGCCATATCTAAAGGCTAACAAATGTGTGTTGAGTTTTTCGGTAAGCACACAAACTTTATGTTATTAGATACCGCTGCTTCCACTCCCTCAACAGAAAAAATGGCTTGCCAAATTATCGCCTATTATGACAACCTCTTGCCCTAAGTGTCTTGTCTCGGGAATAAAAGAATTAAGGAACCAGTCCTTAAATATAACAGCATCAAACCAACCTGGCTTACTGCGGTTGAAGCGAGTTCTTGGAGTTCCACCTTGAACCCACGATTCCCATAAGTGTGTAGCTTTGTATACAACATATGGTGGCAACAGTTTTCCACTTTCTGATCCACAAAACATAACGGATATGCTTGTTTTAACGCTATCCATCACACGTTCTGGGTATTGTGTACCTTTTTTAAAGACACATTTCCTTGTTCCAGCGTCATCGCATAAATTTGTTTCGTCAAAGTTAAAAATTCTTTATTAAAAGTGATAGCAAGAATAGGTTACTATTAATTACTTTCCATCATTATTAAACTTAAATTAATTTACCTCTCTGCAGAAAGCCATTCCCCATTTGACGATTTCAAAGTAACTCCTAAGTTACTAAAGTACTTTTTTATGTCTTCCGATTTGATTTGGGCCTTGGAGGTCTTGATATTTTGGCATTGCCTCATTGTCAGGATTGATGCATTTCGTACCAGAAATGATCTGACCCAATCAACACCTGGCATATTGTTATCACTAAATCGATCAACTTTTCGTTTTCCGAAATCAAGGTAGTTTCATCAAGGTAGTATCATTCGGAAATCGACAGGATACCCTCATTTGCTAACCGTTAAAAGGCCGTTAGCTATTGCCTTTTCTTCTTCATTCGTAAAGATCGTTTGCCTACCCACGCTCTTTGCGTGATCATTATTAAGGCGGTTAATGAGAGTCCCTTTCGCGATTTTAAAATCTTTAGAACATTGATTAATAGACCTCTCTTTTGTTCTTATAAGGTCTAGAGCCATTTGCATGTCTTCTTCCGTGGTGCTTTTGTAACACCTTTTTGGCTCAACATTTTTCTTTCCGGCATGGCAGTATGAAATTCTATTAAAAAAAACGCGGGAAAAGGGGTGGTCAATGTTTGGCATATTTCATGTCTAACTTTGACCACCCGGTCAGTGTTCAACTGACGTTGGTCAAAGTTAGCCATTTCATTCGAAATATTGGTACAATTTTTTTACAAAAATATTAAAAATTTAAGAAAAAGTACTCTTAACTATACATTTCCAAATGATAATGATAATTTGGTGGAAATCATTTCACTAACAGTCACAAAATATTTAAAGTTTGGAGCATTCACAAAAAACCGCTAACTAGTACCTTTGACAAATTCGATTTAAGTGCCCTCAAACGAACTTTTATCTCTCTAACTTTTTTTCTGCCATCTACTAATGAGTAGCACCTACTGAATATATAGTCAATGTTAGTTTATCTTCTAAAAGGTGGCGATCAAATCTATTAAACATTTATTTCCAATTTTCGGTCAAAGTTATAACATCGGTCAAAGTTACCCCAGTTAACGGTACATGCCAAAATGGCATAGTACATTTTTTTGTCAGTACAGTCAGTTCAAGTTGGGTGATTAATGATTTTCAGATACATGGATGGACAAAAAAGGAATATTTTAGTTAAAGCCGATATAGTTATGTTTAAATTTTGGACCGTAATTTACAGAAGAGTTACTCAGGGTTACGTGACAAAAACAAATCGAAGAAAAGTAAAGATTTGCGGTTACAGCACTTGACAGATCGTCAGTGGGTGTCAGATTTCTAAATTTTTTTTTGAGTGCCAATAATTTTAAAAGTACATGACTTAGATTTTTTTTTATAATTTTGTGATAACCGACACCACTTGACCTATCACCCGTTTCCGGCTTGACGTTGATTTTTTCGACACCCTGTATATATACTTTTTTTTAATTTTTTATTTTTATTTATTTTTTTTGTGTTTTTATATATTTTTTTCTTAAAACTAACTTAATCCTACCTAAAACTATGTAAGCCAGCCATGGCTAAATCAAAAAAAAATTAGGATGGCCCACTTTGTTACACATGAAGCAATCGCTTTAGGAGTTCGACGACGAAGCATCCTCCCCTTCAACAAGCCACCAAAATTGTTGGTGCTGCGGCGCAACATAACTCATATCGCGACTCCCTACCGCCCTACTGAACCGGAGACGCTCCGCACTGCCATGTGCGACTTCTCTGTCGTAGCTGAGTCACCTGTCCGCAGCTGTTCGATTAGCGGCACCGTCAATCTGTCCTGGATCAGACCTTTGCTATCTAAATAGCGGAATGCTTCTGGAGGAATAAAACCGTCATAGCGAACTCTCTCGTGATACATATAATTGGCGTAGTAAACCCTGGAGATCAGGTTGTTCGATGAGGTCATTGCTCTTACAACGTGCTTTCGAGTCAACTTAATGACGAAATTGTCTACACTTATTAGGTTTGCCCTATTGTATAAGACCGCATTAGGATCGAATTTTATTGACTCAGACTTTGGTGTTCTTTATAAGCGAAGACAAGTCCTTACACAAGCCCTCTCAAACACCCGAATCTTTTCCAATAAACTTGCTCTCACGTTGAACCACACGGGACATCCAAATACAAGCATGGGCCTGATAAAGGCCACGTAGCAGATTACCTTCACCCTCACAATCGAGTTGGTTTTTATAAAATAGTCTATTTGTAAGGCAAAAGCACCTTTGGCTCTGGCCAGAGCAACATCTATATGTTTGTTAAAATACAAGAAATTGAACTAGCCAGATCCCAAGGTATCTGACTACATTTTGACAAACAAGTGGCTGCCCGTGCAGCCCCACGATCGAGAACTTTCGCCAATTCTTCCTGGTGTCCCTAGAGGCCCCAGACAAAGGCGTCCTAAACAGAATAGTTTCCGACTTCTGAAAGTTGATTTTCAAATTCCAGTCATCGCAATATCGCTTTATTTTGTCGAAGTTACGCTGCAAAAGTATATTAATGACCTCAATCTTTGGACCCGATCTGAACGCGATTAAGTCGTCTGCGTACGCTACGGCATGGTGAAATGAACCTATCAGATCACTTGTGTAAATGGTGAATAGTACCGGCGAATTTACCGCACCTTGTTGCAGACTGTTTTTAATGTTAAATGTTCCAGCAGAAGTCACATCGCCATTCTTCACGATGAACTGTCTACTGGAGAGCATATCAAAAGGAATATACAGCAGTGGTTTACTAATGCCCAACCTGTCCAACTTGAAAAAGAGTCATTCCAACCATAAGGTATCGAAGGCTTTCTCCAAGTCAATCAGGCAGGCACCAGTGCATTGTTTCTTGCCTTTGTTCCATTAGATATCAAAAACGCAGCATGAATAACATCATGCGCCGCCTTGAAACCGAATTGATTATCCGGAACTATGTGTTTGTCCTCAACCCACTTAGTCAGGACTCTATTGATCACCTTCTCGAAAACCTTACTGATGTTTGGAAGAAGACTAATCGGGCGGAGATTCGCCGGATTGGAAGTATTTTTATCCATTTTGGGAATGGGATATACCACCGCAGTTTTCCAATGCGCTGCATAATGTGCATTATTCATTGCATTATTAAACAGGTTGGTATAAATGTTCACCGCCTCTAGAGGGTGTTCTCGAAGCACAATGTTCGATATTTCATCGGTTCCCACTGATTTCTTACTTCTAAGCGATTCGCAGATCGTTTGCAGCTCTTCCCTCAAAATGATGGGGGGTAATGCCCTTTCGTTGGTGGTGACATTATTTGCCATATTCTCGTCACTGAACTGGGTAAAACCCGAGCTCTCGAATCGCCAATTCACAATCTCATTTCGAAGGTAGAAATTTCGCACAAGGACTCTATTCTCCAGATCATGGTTCGGCCCAATGATGTCATTCCCATTATACGCTTCCCGGAAAGTCGCTCTAATAGCATCTACCTTCTCCTGCGGATCCTCGATCACGATGAAGTTGTCATCATCAACGGCCTCATTTGGATCGATGCCTGCTTTAAGTATGTTCTCGTTGTCCGTCGTTCAGGCGATTTTAAGACGCGAAAAGTCGTTTTGATCTTTTCTCCGAAATATTTTATTTATTTTATTGTTTACAGCCCGAATTTTGTTGTTCCAATACAAACTTACAGATGATCTGTAATTTTCTTTTATTAATACTTGGAAGTTTTTGATCGACGATCAAAATCTCCGATCATAATCTCCGGGTTACGTCTGTCAATAAACTGTCTGTACTATTTATTTAGCCTTGACAGCAGCCTAGTTGCGCAAAATAAGTCTTCGTCGTCAGTGTGTTGATACCGAGGTATCGTTTTGTCCATTGTTCGTTTAATTGTCCTGTCCATTAGTTTTAGATACTTGTCAATCTCCTCATTTGACTGATTTCTGTTAGAGGGTGGGTAGAGCGAATTCGAGGAGAGTGCTGTTGTTTCTGTTCTGCTGAAGTGTGTCCAACGCACCCTACTATTATAGTAGGAATGCCTTTGGACAAACTCATCTAATTCCGCAATTTCGTTGAGAACAGTTATTTCGGTGCTGAGACTGCAATGGTCACACGAAATGGTCATACACGAAAGTGCGTCGACAGTTTATAGTTTGTTGGTTAGTGCACGTCAGTTGTATTGGTGTGTCGAACACCAGAAGATCAAAATAAATAGGACCCGTGTCTGGGAAACGACGGACTATCCGCCGCTTTAAGCCCGAGTCGATACATTATACTGTGCTGACCCTATCAATTGAATCACTATGTTTGGCGTTGAAATCTCCGTAAATAGTAATAGTTGTCCTCCAATTCCAGCCTCAAGAATCGAAAAAGTGTCTCAAGCACTGAGATGAATAAAGTGGATTGAGTAGCCTTAGGTGCATAGACAGACACCATGTACACCCGACACGACTGTGTACGCTTTTAAAACGTATTCCTTTTCGTACGAAGATCGCAACGCCTGCTCCATGAATGGAGTTGGGTCGGTTTCTCAGTACTATTTTGAATCTTCTGTGCTTGGTAGTGTCTTTTGGTGAGCTTAGTTTCGCTAACTAAAAGCACATCCGTGGCTTGGTCTTTAAGCAACTTAAATAGTGCGGCTAGGCGTTCTAACCTAATCAGTGAATTAACATTCACTGCAAGGACCTTCAGGGTCTGGTCCGTCACGTACGTACTGGGGCTTGAGAAGCAACCTTCGCTTGTTGTACCGTATTTTCCCTACGTGCCGCCATTTGGGCGTAGGTAACTTGGGGAGTAACGACTGGAGGAGGGTGGTCGTTTAACTTCCACTTTCTGCTGCCGAGCCATATTTACTCTTTTGATGTATTGGAATTTTTGGCAACCCCGATAATTTGCGGTGTGTCCCGTGTTCCTACATAGGGCACAATAGAGTCGGCTTTTTTCTGACACTCCGTCCTTACCCAGAGCGCATTCCTCAGATTTGTGGTTATTTCCGCACTTCGCGCTTCGAGGCTGCATTTCGCAGTTCGACCCGAACATTTTTTTTCAGCGAACACATTGTAAAATGTTGTCTCTCCGCAGTACTCATTCCCGTGACACAATCTGGTAGTCCAGGACTTTGATGCTCCTTAGACCATCCAGTTTGCTATTGGCAGTCAGCTGAACCAGGAAGAATGGTAGCTTCCGCTTTTACCTTTTGGCTCTAGCTGTGATGAATGGCTTAACCCCCACGAATTTGAGCTCGGCGCACTCCTTCGGATCAGTGGACGGCTCCAATCCCCTCAGCAGCATAGTTTGCAGCTTTTCACCCTTTGGTGCGGAGGAGAAGAACTCCGTCGTCGTGTCCTTTAATAATTATTATAGAGCTCCACTGAGTTGCAGTGAATCGCATGTCTATTCATACTTAATCTCTTAATAAAAAAATTATTGCCTATAGCCGACTTACATAACTGGATTGTGTCTAGCAATTCTATTCTGAAGGTGTTGATTGGTGGCACCCTTTGTTTTTGTTTCTGTTCTTGGTGTTGTTGTTGCTGTTGTTTCTGCGATTGTTGCTGCTTTTATTGTAGCTGTTTCTGCTGTTGTTGTTATTGCAACTGAGGTTTAGGTTGCTGTTTTTGTTTCGGTGGTCTTTGCGGTTGTTGCTGTTCCGGTTGCTTTTTGGTGGATTGTTCTATTTGCCCGTAGGGATTTTGCTGCTCCCTTTCTCTCCTTGCCATTTATTCAGCGACTCGACTTTTTCTTCTTCGTCGTCTGAATCTGAGGCTGCCAGTGTGATGAAACTCTTGCTTCCTCCCATGTAGCGGTCCTCCCTCCCATCTAACACTGATTTTGATGTTGTAGCCCCTTTATTTACATCAATCGGCATCTTTTCCGTTGAGGTAGATAGAACAGGGCGCTTTGCAGGGCTGGGAGTGCGTTTTAGCTTCCTCCTCTTCTTTGCTGTTGTCTTTGCTGATCCCTCTGCTGGGTTAGCAGTCTGTGCTGCGTAGTCAGACGATGACATCACGTCATCCACTTTTCCACGCTTTTCGTCAAGAGTCGGGCCGCTCGTTTTTTCTATCACGTGATACTTTTATCGTTTTTAATATATTGTAAATTAAAGGAAAGGAAACAAACAAAAAACTACTCTGGTACCGTGACTGTGAAATACTTGCACTAGGATACTTGAGGCCTAACATACGCTATGTCTAGGTACTAATCTATACTTTATTTCACTGTTTAATTTTGCTTGCAAGCTGAAGCACTTCTTGTCGCAATGAAAATCAGTGAACGACTGACGGTATTCAGTGAGAATAAATGGACATGTATTTCTGGAACATATAGAACGGTAACCATATAATTTTGTTGTGTGTTTTGGTGTAGTAAACAATTTGTAATTAACCACCCACTCTCTTCTATTTGTCATATGGTCGCTAGCACCGGGATCCAAAAACCACTCATCTCTTTTGACTCATGAAATTTGTATATGATGCTTCACAAATAAAAGTTTCAGCTCGTTTGGCGCTTGAAATAAATTTTACCACTTTCTCTGGTCAATGTCGCTTCCAGTGCCCGCTTTTGTTTCACTCAAAACATTGAACTTGAACTGCTGTCCCGTGGTCTTTTATGATTGTATCCAAACTTCTTTGCCATCAATGCATTACTGCCACCCCCCCACCACCCACCCCTCTGTATATCTGATGAGACTTGTAATGTGCTTCTTCCATCACTAACCACGAAGTAATATTTTCTGTTGTTTGCTGTTTTCCGTACCGTAGACTCCCACGCGCCGTAAAAGTGACTGAAATGCTCAGATAAAGTCGTTAAGACCATTGTTTTAATCATGGAGTCAAAAACTCTTTCTAGATATCTGGACAAGGGCTTGCAATTTAGAAGTATGTGTTGCCACCTCATCAGCAGGATCCATCGAGAACAGATACAACTTTTGTTGAAGCATATGAATGCTCTCATTCGGTTTTACCTTGTATACCGTTTCGGGTTTAAACACATGTCCCTTGCAGTTGTATAATTAATTATATGCAGAAGTGGAAGCGCTGGCATTCTTGTTTCAATAATGTTTTGTTTCAAGAATATGGTTTTTAAGAACTTAACGTAGTCCCTTTCCCTTTTCAGACTCAAGACATCTGCGGCAGATTCAGAAATGGGAAAATACTCTGATCCGAGATCCAGCTGCTCTCCCACCAATTTCAGCTGGTCAACGGTTGCAAAAGCTTTAGTAATCGCAATATCCAGAAGTACAGGCTGAAGCCCAACTATGTGAATTGTGAAAACAAAACGCGTAAACCTTGTTTTCCTCGATTAAGTTTGAACTAAACTTAACGTTGTTTGTCCAATAACTTTTTAAGTTCCTCATCGGATTAGCAATTTTTGAACGCTTTTAAATATAAGAACATTTGCACAAGAGTCGAGTGGAATACCAAGACTTGCAAAGAATCGCTTAGCTTCATTTGTAATAACTAACAGCTGTTTTGTATCTTTGGGTGAATCCTAAAATTGCCTTTAGATAATAAAGCTTCGAAACACCAGCTACACGAAGTATGTATTGTACGTAACTTTTGCATCTTCATTCGATGGAGTTCATTGAAATATAAAAGAAGGACATTTATTCATTCATCTTTCACTAGAGGCAACAATATCAAAGTTACCATTTGCAATAAAAGACAGCACATTTTTTTCGAAACATATTTTATGAACTATTATGTTATGATTGTGTGGGTGGACGTGGTATATTGGCTTCCCAATTGGACGGTTCGGGGTTCAGCACCAACCGTGACCGAAAGATTTTTTTTCAGGCAAATAAAATAATTTTAGTTTAGTTTTAAATGCATTTTATTTTATTAATCATTAACCCTTACATACGAGTACTAACAAAAGATGCTTAAATGCTATCTTAAAATGACTTAACAATCTTATACTAACTTACTGGCCCCATAGCTACTCTAAATTCTTACATCTATGTCTTTCGACTTTATTCACATTTTATTTAGGAATAGGCTAAGAAAAAAAAATTTAACAAACAACTTAGAATATGGACATAATATTTTATTTAAAAAAAAAACTTAATATCTAACTTACTAACTAACCTACACACATAGTACATTATACAAAATAATATGCATATATTAGTATATACCTTTGTATACCTTTGTATATACTAATATATGCATATATATTTCTCAAATGGTAACCTAAGCCTATGTAAGCCGGCCATCGCTATTTACAGAGCAAATAGATTAGTCAGATCTGCCTCATTAGTGAGGCTGGTTCGTAGTTGACGGAAACGGCGACGAAATATCTTCTTCATCATTCAACCACCAGAAATGCTGGAGCTGCCGAGCGATATCCCTCTTATCGATATTCTCCATCGCCCTACTGAACCACACTGCAGTGTGCGACGTTTCTGTTGCAGTTAAGTCGCCTGTCCCCAGCTATCCGAACGACATGGAAGATTAACGGTACAGCTGAACTATCCTGGATCAACCCTACCTGATGTAAGTAGAGGAATGTTTCCAATGGAAGGAAGTCGTCAGAGAGCGCACACTCGTGGTAAATGTAATTGGGGTAGTAAGTCCCAGATATCAGATTATTCGTCGAGGCCATTGCTCTTGCAATGTGCATTCGAGTCAGCTTAATTACAAAGTTGTCTACTCATATTAGGTTCGCCCTGTTGGAAAGGACCACATTTGTACTCCGACTATGATGTTCTGTATAAGCGAAGGCAAGCCCTCTGAAACACCCGAATCTTTTCCATTAAGTTTGCTCGTACATTGAACCACACTGAACACCCAAATACTAGCATGGGCCTGATAAGGGCCATGTAGCAGATTACCCTTACCCTCGCATCGAGTTGGCTGCTTTAAAATAGTCCCTTTGTAAGGGTGAGAACACCTTTAGCTCTGGTCAGAGCAACATCTACATTTTTGTCAAAATACAGAAACTGATCTAGCCAGATCCAGTGATCGAGAACTTTCGTAAATTTTTTCTGTCATCACTAGAGGCTCCAGACAACGGCGTCCTAAAGAGAATGGGTTCCGACTTCTGAAGGTTAATTTTTAACTTCCAGTCATAGCAAAATCGTCTTATCTTATCGAAGTCACGCTGTAAGAGGGTATTAATGACCTCGATCTTTGGACCTGTTCTGTACGTTATCAAATTACAATAGTATTTGGAAGTGAACCTATCAAGTCGCATGTATAAATATTGAATAGGATCGGCGAATTTACCTCGCCTTGCTGAAGACCATTTTTAATTTGAAATATTCCAACAGAAGTCATATCACCATTTTTCACGATGAACTGTCTGTGTTTTAGCATATTATAAAGAACGAACAAGAGTGGTTTACTGATCCCCAACCTAGTCAGCCTAGTAGAAAAGACCCTCTAACCATACTGCTTCGACGTTCTCCAAGTCAACAAGGCAGTCGGCAGTACATTGGTTTTGGCCTTTATTCAATCGGATATCGGACACTAGTTTATACGCGGCATGTGAGATACCATGTCCCGCCTTAAAACCGAATTGGTTATCCGGAACTATATGTTTGTCCTCAATTCACCTAGTCAGAGCTCTGTTGATAACTTTTTCAAAAACCGTACTGATATTCGGAAGGAGGCTTATCGACCGGAGATTCGCCGGATTGGATATATCCTTTCCCTTTTTGTGGACAGGTTGAATCACCGCCATTTTCCAATGTATTGGATAATGTGCTTTATTCATTGCATTCCTAAACAGAGTGGTGTAAGTGTCCACTGCTGCTAGAGGAAAATGTTCAAGCACGATGTTCGGATTACCATCGGTCGCCACTGATTTCTGATTGGTCGCGAAGATCTCATTGAGTTTTTCCTTCGAAATGAACAGGGGTATGTCACCCTCTCTGGCAATGACATTATTTGCCATATTTTCGTCGCTGAACCGGGTGAAATCAGAGCCCTCGGATCGCCGGTTCGCTACTTCATTTAGATGTAGAACTTTGGACCAAGACGCGATTATCCAGGTCATAATTAGGGCCAAGTGTATCAATGGACTTGTATACTTTCTGCAAAGTCGCCCCTATGGGCTCAGCTTCTCCTGAATACTCCATCACAAAGAAGTCGTCATCATCAGCGGCTTCATTTGGATCAATACCTGCTATTGTCAATAACCGTTCGTTGTCTGTTGTCAGGGCTATTTTAAGACACTGAAGGTAGTTTTAATTTTTCTCCGAAATAGTTTATTTATTTGCGTAAACATATTCGAGTTGCTGCTTTTTACATTTACATTATTATTGGACGGTGGATAGAGCGATTTCGAAGAGAGTGCCCTTGTCAAGGTTGCCGAGAAGCGTGTCCATCGAGTGTTACTGTAGTTGTAAGAATATCTTTGGACAAACTCCTCCAATTCCGCAATTTCGTTGGGAACTGAAATTTCGGTGCTACCACCGCAATGGTCGCTGTTATACACGAATGTGCGCAGACAGGTTGGCGTTTGTAAACTCGTACCTGTCAGTCGAATACGATCGTCGTGCACACGTTCGTCTTGTAGTTGTGTTGTTGTTGCTGCTGCTGCATTTTTTTCAGCTACTGTCGTTTCAGCTGTTGTTATTTTTGAAGCTGTTGCTGTTCCTGCTGCTGCTGTTGTTTTTTCTGCTGGTGTTTTGTTTCCTTCAGTTGTTGTTTCTGCTGCTGCTGGTTTTGTTGTTGCTGCAGTTTTTGTTTCTGCACTTGTTGCTTTTGCTGTTGGGAGTTCTCTACTTCTAATTGCTCCCTCTGCCTGCGTGCAGTTTCTTTTTGCTTAATAGCAAGTACTTTTTCTTTCAGCTTTGGTATGCTGCTATTAATATCTTTTATTATTTCATCCTCATCTTCCGAATCAGATGCGGCTAGTGAGGCAAAGCTGTTTGGATAATATTATATATATTTACACAATTTGAAAAAATAAGTTCCAAGTTTGGCCCGGGATCGAAAATGTGTCCCACGATTTGATGACAGACGCCGCTAACCGCTTGGCTGCCGAGTCAATTAACCAGATTGCAACTAATTAGCTTTACAAGAAAAACTGTATCACTATTTTTTTTACTTTAGGAAAAGCCGAAACACGTCTATTCTCTGCAGAAATCTGCAAACGACTAAGGCAAATAAAAGTTGCCTAAATACAACGTCAAGTCAATTTACACTAATAATTTAGTCTCCCCATTAAATGTTAGAAGCCACCCATGGAGCGAAATAGCCACTGAGCCCAAGCATCTTTCTTTCTCTTCCTGTCCCATTTTCCGAAAAACTGAACACATGCTTTGGCATCATAAGTTGAGCGTTAAGTTCTTTTAAAAAAGAATTAAAAATTAATGATCCATTATATATTTTGATATTCCTTTAACGTGGATATATACTATAAACCTACTAGATCACCGAAATCAAGCAGTGTGGGCGCGGTAAGTACCTAGATGGTGGACTACATGGTAATTCGGTTCACCGCGCGCTGTTGACAAACGTCACATGGGCAGAACGTAATTGCCTTTTGTAATACATTTTTGCTTTTAAATTCTTGACAAAAAGAGTACGATGTGCCTTAAAAGGATTGTAGAAATTTGTATATTTGTGGATTATATATTTGTATAAGAACAAATTATGTGAATGTACATACCCTTTAGATGAACTGCAACTGCTGGTGGCATGACGAAAATACCTACAAGAAAATCTGCCACCGCTAGGCTCATTACAAAGCAGTTAGTCACTGTTTTAAGGCGTCGCGTTGTAATAACAGCCAATATTACTAGAGTATTTCCCATTATGGTTATCAAAATAAAAGTGCAGAATACTGTTACTAAAAGGACACCTCGCCAATTATTCATTATCCCATAAATGTGAAACCATTCGTCAACCTCCGCGATTTTTGATACATTTTGCTGAACCATTTGTGCAAACGTAAAATGTGACGAATTTGTTTGGAAGACATTTGATTGAATATTGTTGAAGTTGTTGTTGTACAAATCCCAAGTCGTTGCATTGTATTTTTCGAAGTAAATATTTTGAAATTCTGTTTCTTTCTCTTTCTTCACTGAAAGCGCTGACATAATGGTTTGTGTATCTGAGAAAATATTTCTGTAAGAAAAATAAACATTGTTTTTTTTGTGTTTAGTGAACAATTTTACAAAGATTACATATTGGTATACACAAACATACGTGCATAAACATAATTGAGTTTCGGGTTTATTAGAAATTCAACGAATGGAGAGCATACAATTATGCGTTAAGAACATAAAGGCGCCATTCACCATATTGTAAAATGTTTGTGTGGGTACAAATGATAGAACTAATTCCTTTCAATACAAATCACTTTACTGACTACAGTAACAATTAACAATCTAATCGTTTATCTGAACAGAATCCAATTTCTCAACCGCTTGTTCTTTTCTTATCTTTTACTTAAACCACTTAATCACTTCTCTTAATTTACACCTAAGATTCAACTGATGAGCTGACTTGCATACCTGGGGATGCTGAGATTTATACTTGAATGGCATATTTCGAGGACACTCCGCGCCATCCAGCGTCCCATACCATTTCCATTTTGATAAAAAATCCAATTCCATTCTCCATTCACCAATGGTTGAGTTTTTCCTATTCAAGTATCGAAATCGTCTGCTTCTCGAGTATCGAAATTTTCTGCTATGCAAATATAGATGATTCTGCTCACATATAAATTGATATCACACTGTTCCCTTCGTAAAGTTGTCCGTCCCGAACAACTTCGTCATTCATCGTTCCGTTGAAATGACACATTCTATCCAAATGAACCACCTTAAATTTTCCTCGATATCCACGCTGGATCCTGAAGACAACGTCATTAATCCGAGTCATCACCTTGTATGGACCTTCCCAGTCCTATTGCAATTTTTGTGATTTGACTTTCTTACTCTGAGGATTATATAACCAGACCAGATCTCCTTCGTTGAAACCGGAAGATTTCGCCTTGATGTCGCACGTCTATCTTTTCTATGGTGTCTTCATGCAATTTACGAATCTTGCTACTCAAGTCATCCACGTAGTCGTTCACCTTTTTGGGCTCCGTAGGTGGGCCTCCGAATTTTGCTTCACTTGGCAACCGAACTGTTTGACCAAATAAGATATCGGATGGTGTGTTTCCTGTTGAACTATGGACCGCGTTTCGGTAGGCCATTAAGAAGAGGGGTATATGTTGATCCCAATCCCGCTGACGACCATAGATAGATGCTCCTTCAAGATCTGATTGAATCGCTCGACCATTCCATCAGATTGAGGGTGTAGTGGCGTTGTCCTTGTCTCCCTAATTCCCAGATATTGGCAAACTTCCTGGAAGACATTTATTCAAAGTTTCGCTCTTGATCAGAGTGTTGTTCGTCTACGGTCTTAGCCTCTTGATTTGGAATGGCAAATACTTCCGGCCACTTACTGGAGTAATCCATGATTACGGGAGTGTATCCATTGCCACTAAAGGTTTCAGGAAACGGCCCAGCGATGTCGATGGCTATTCATTCGAATGGTGCTCCGACATTGTATTGTTGCATTTGTCCATGTGGTTTTGCTTTTGGACCCTTGGTAGCCGCACTTATGCACTTTTTGCACCAATTCTCGACATATTGTTTGGCGCTTAGCCAATAGAAACGTTCCCTTACCTTTTCGAAAGTCTTCTTTAATCCTAGATGGCCTCCTGAGACTCCGTCATGTAGTTCAAGGAGTACTTGGCTGATTCTGGACCCATCTGCACTTTGCCATTTTCACTTCAGCAATCCATCTTGGATATAAATCGAGTCCGACTGTGCTCAGAATGCCTTCAGAGTTTGGCTCCGATCTGATATCTGCTGTCAGCTTGGTCTTTCCTCGTGTTCTTTCCCGACCAATATTGCTTCGATGTCATTGTCTGCTTTTTGGGTGGAACGGATTTTGTGTTTACTCCAACCCTCTATTGACTCGGTCGTGATTATTTAGATAATGGCCTGTTTTTTCGCTTCTTTACGGTTGCATTGTTCACATTTTACTATGCACGGTCGACGAGAGAGAATCAGCATTTAAGTAGAGTTTTCCCTTGCAGTATTGCATTTCAAAGTCGTAGACCTGCAACTTCTCGATCGATCTTGCAACTTGGCCTTAAATATTTTTAAATTGACGTAGAGATACTTATGGAAAGGTTGCGTAGCCAGAATTAAAGCCAGCAGCTCGCGCCGAGTTACGCAGTAGTTCCTTTCAGGTCAGGAGAGTACTCTGCTGTAATATGTGACCACTTTCTCTTGACCATCATGAACTTGGGAGATCACAGTTCTGACCCAAGCATTGCTACCATCTGCGTCCATGGTGAACATTTTTACGGGTGTGGGGTAACCCAAGATCAGATCATCAGTTATTGAAAGGCTTCTTCACACTCACACTGCCGGCCTTTTTCCGTAAGTTGATGCAATCTTTTTGGAATACCAGCAAAATGCTTTACGAAGCTTCTGAAGTTCGTGGCAAGTCCCAAGAAGCTCCTCAGTTGGTGTTTATCTTTTGGCACAGGCCAGCTTTTCATGATTTTGTAAGGATCCGTTCCAGCTCCTTCCCCTGATATGATGTGACTCAGATATTTTACATCCGGCCGGAACAAGGTTCACTTTTCCGGGTTCAGCTTCAAATGGCAGCCTCTGAAGCACTTTTTTTAGAGTTTCGCGGTGGTCCTCGAACGTCTTCACTATGATAACGTCGTCCGAGTACACAAGGCAGGGATTTCACGCAATGTTCGTTCTATTAGTCGCTCAAATATGGCCGGAGCGTTGCACAGTCCAAATGTCATCACTGTAAACGGCCAGAGACCGGTTCCTGTAGTGAAGGCAGTTTTCTCACGATCTGTGCGATTTATTTCTACCTACCAGTAACCGCTCTTCAAGTCAAGAGTTGAAAACCATTTCGCACCAGAAAGCATATCCATAGTGTCATCGATTCTCGGAAGTGGGGAACTGTCCTTTTTAATGACATTGTTGAGACCTCGGTAGTTTACACAAAACCTCGTGCTGCCATCTTTCTTCAAATATATCAGCGTAGTCACCGATTAGTTTGTCTGTTCTTGATCTAGATTACAGAGGCTGAGAATTTTGTTCTTAATTTTTATGCTCTGAACTGTTGCGACCGATGCTGCGTCTTTTGTTTCCATTGTGGTCGATATAGCCTCAACCGGTGTACATTTTCCCACTATTTCTCCCTCTTTCGCCTTTAAGCTGAATGACTTTGGATTCAGAATCCTTACAGGAACTGTTCGGCGTTGGTTATTTTGTTTAACCGTGTTGTATTTTGTTGAACTAGGTATGAGTCGTACAGTAAAAACTGTTTTGTTAATTAAAAACTGTACTGTCTTGAAAACTATGTACAAAAACTGTGTAGAGAAAAATAACTTTAAATAAAACTAACTGTTTGCTTCAACGTTATAAAATTGATGATGATTTATTTTGTGTAAAAATGTCATCCTTTTGTGTTAATTTTTGACATATGCAATTTTATCTCATGAGAGATTTATCATAAGTGTGTTTGTTTAAATATTTAAGTGTACAAATTTTCTATGTTTTTTATCTGTCTGTTTTTTTACATTTAAAATATTTCATTTTAATTTAAATCTTTATCAGCAACATTCTCCCCGCCTTGAACAAAGTTCGCAATTATTCACTAATTTGTACTTGAACACCCTTTGGCTCGATCATCTGCTACAACTTCATTGAAGGCTCACATGAAAGGAAACCAAATTAATAAATTTTGCAAAAAGGACAGACAACACAAAACACTTTGAGACACAAAAGTGAAAAGACCACCCCTATACTTAAATGGCTGAAACCGTATGCTGATGTTTTTCTATTATATAGTGTTGTCCTCTTTGCACTACTTTCTTTAATTGAGTAGTTGAAGAAGAGTGCGTGATTAAATTGTGATGGCTGTCCATTGATCAGTTGTGCGTAAACCAACTGCAGCCGTGCTGGATTTTGTTTGTTTGAATTTAGTTTTTAGTGCGGGAATTTTTTAATTTTTAATATAATTCGTTTACGTTAGTATATGTTTAAAATTCAGGTGAGTGATGTTTCAATATTATATATTTATTAGTTTATTTATCTTTTTTTTTATTATTGTACTGATTATGTGTGAAGTGTTATGTATCCCGCTTCGTACGTACTTTACCGGTGCCATTTGGTTTTTGTGTTATTAATGTTTGTTTTTTTGTTGTGATTTCTTTTTTTCTTTACTTTTATTTTATTTAGTTTATAATTATTGTGTGTGAAATGTGTGTTTTTATTGGTGATGTGCGTGATGCTTGTGGTTAAATATATTTTTCTCTCTTATATATAAAATTTTATTTTATTATTTTGCGGAATTGTGTTTTGATTGATTGCTATATGGTTTGTGTGTGTGTGCTTGTGTGTAGCGTGCGAGGGAAATTCTATGATAATCTTTGATTTTAATTTTGAATTGATTGCTTTATTTATTTAATGTTTGAGAAATTTTTGCTTGATTGTTTAATTGTTAATGGACTGTATATGTTTGGTTTATTTATAAGATGTGTGTTTGGACTGTGATATTTATTTTGTGTTATTGTATGAGAGTTTTTTTTGTTTGTTTACTTTTGACCTGAGAGTTGTGATTTTATTTAAATAACTTGCTGTTCTTGTGTGGTTTTGTTCGTTGGCAGATAGCATAGTTTTGTGATAGGCCTTTTCAGTGTGGATGTTTTTGTTTTCAGAGTGACGACTCGAACGTGTCCATGGTTTCCTGGATGCAGCTCGGTTATTCGCGCGAGCATCCACTGTGTCGCTGGCAACCGTTCGTCTTTAAGCAGAACCAGATCGTCCACCTTGGGTTCTTCTTCTGACCTCGTCCATTTCCCTCGCTGTTGTAGACGAGCTAAATATTCACTGCTCCATTTCTGTCAGAAGCTTTCTGTTAGAGCTTGAACCCTTTTCCATCTCTCGATGGTGTTGATGTTTTTTGTCGATGTGTTCTCGCTAGGAATCGCGTTTAGTGTTTCGCCAATTAGAAAGTGCGCGGGAGTGATCAGCTCTAAATCTTCTGGGTTGTCGGAAAAAGGACACAGAGGCCTTGAATTCACTTGAAACACTTGACGCCTTGGTGAATGGTGTGCTTTACACACTTCTTTATTTGGATGATCCAATACCTTGTCCGAATATATGCTGTCATTTGCTGGATACCACCGTGTTGCGTTTTTTCGTGTGCGTCTTTCACTAGAGTTTTGGTGAAATGGTGGTTCGACTTTAGGATAATTGGGTGTTTTTGGTTATATGTCAAGTTCGAGTTTTGAAGCCTTCCCCCCACGCGAAGAATTCCATCTGCATCTATGAAGGGATGCAATGACTTATGTGCTGATGTTGCCTTTGGAATGTCGTGCAGTTTTGTTAACTCCTCAGGAAACATGTCCTTTTGCACTGATCTTATTGCCATGTGTGATGCGGTGTTCAACTCTTCCGGTTGCAAATGACCAGATTTTTTGCAACCTTATCTGCAGTTGGAGATAAATCGTTGGCAATATGCCACAATACGTAATATCGTGTGCAGTCTGGAGAACTTGTTGATAATTTGTCCTACTATGATTTTTTGTGTCTGTGTTTGTGTTGTGGCGACATCATTTTTAATTGTTCGCCTTTCCTCTTCCGTGTTGATATTTGTTGGTTGCTCTGGGACTGGGAAGTTCCATTGGTCTCTCATGAAGGATGGGCCAGTCCACCATAATTCACTGCCCCTTAGCTCCGATGACAAAAGTCCACGCGATGCCAGATCAGCTGGGTTATATTTTGTTGGAATGTGCCTCCACATCTGCGAATCTGTCAGTCGTAGGATTTCGGAAACTCTGTTGCTAACGAACGTAGTCCAGCTGGAAGATGGAGCCCGAATCTAGGCAAGAGCTATGGTGGAATCTGACCACGCATGCCAATGCTGACGTGGTACGTTGAAGACCTTTGCTGTGTGATCCATCAATGTTGCGAGCAGAACTGCTCCACAGAGTTCGAGACGGGGAAGGCTTACCGTTTTTAGTGGAGCTACTTTGGTCTTTGACATTAAAAGATTTTTCATGTTTGATGTTTCATCTTGTTTATCCCATACGCGAATTTACACTGCTGCTCCATACGCCTTGATTGATGCGTCGCTGAGTCCGTGCAGCTCGATGATTCTACAGCTTCTGTAACTGTGGATCCACCTAGGAATCTGTAATTGCTCCAGTACTAGGAGATCGTTACGTAGAGTCTTCCATTGGATTAGTATGTTCTCAGGCACTGGTTGGTCCCATTCGGTTCCTCTTCCCCACAGTTGTTGCATAATTAATTTGGCTTTGATCACAGCGGATCAAACAACTTGGCTAAAGCTGAGAGGATGGTTCTTTTGGTCATCTTCTACGCCTAGATGGGTTATGCTCATTCAGCGATGTTCCATCAGACGTTTTGAATGCCGCGTCGAATACGACTCGTAGTTTGGTTGTGGAGCTGGCTGCTTTAAAAACAGCATGATGTGGTAAAAAATATTGGTGTGGTATGGTGAAGGTAAGCTCCCTCTCAACAATTACCTCTTCCATATGGTTGAGTGTTAAGTACTCTCTAATACACTCGGTGTAGCTTTTTTTCAGTTTTGCATCTTTCTGGAAACGTCTTTCAAGATATGAAAATCGTCGTAAAGCTTGACCTCAAAGCTGGATGTCTCCCTATCTTGAAAGGTAATGCCACTTCATAGTAGCCGTCAGCTCGTTTGGTGGTGTTTGCTAGAAAGTGCCTATCGCACGCGATGATTTCCTTTGAGGCTTGAGCGGGAAACGGTAACTCTCCGATTTCCCAGAATTTTCTTAAAGTCTTCTCGAGACTTACATTTTGAGTGAAGGTCCGGAGTTTTAAAGGCATCTCCGAGAACCTTTCACCCAACCTAGCTGAGTCTTTGGAACTATTGGCATACCGGGTACGGTACTCCGAACGATGTCCGGCATGATCATGTTTGCATATATGTTGCTACCAAGCAGCAGATCGATGGGTGCCGGAATATGGAAAAAAGGATCTGCTAATTCCAGATTATTTAAGTGGCTACATTCGTGCAGTGTTGTTCGTTGGGCCGGAAGAAGCAGAGTCAACGACTTGAAGACGGAAGCCTTTGTGAAACCTTCAAACATCGAATGTCGAGATGCAAATTTGATTTCGACATATTTGTTGGTAGTGCCGCTGCTGACCTTCCCCAACCCTGATATCTGCACGAACGTGTTTCACCTTGGCAGCTTTAGCATTTGTGTAGCAGACTCTGAAATGAATGTAGACTCGGAACCTGGGTCGATTAGTGCGCGAAGTTCATCGTACCTACCATTGGCTGATGATACCTTCACTACCGCAGTTGCCAACAAAACCCTTGTATTATATGTGTATAAGTGTGAAGGTTGGAAAGTGTTTCTAACCTGTCCGGATCCCGGGGCCCCGCCCAATTATCAAGGCTTCGCCCTTTAATGACGTTGTCTAATACTGAACGGGGGCAGAGCAAAGTACTGGTCTTATCGTAAACATCTTCAGATGACGCTACCGAAGGTTGCTACGATTTGATCAGTCACAAGCTGCCGGTCATAGGTCTTGTTGGCGGCTGGACCACCGGTAGTCCCTACCAGGACTTAAATCACGGTACCATGGAAGTCAGGAGCCCCCCGGATCTCGGTCCGGGCCTGACTTGTTAGAGGTAGGCCCCCTTGTGGGAGCGTCATGGTGGCTGTGGTTTAAACCCAAAATCGCGGGTAAGAGTCTTCCTATGGTTTTCCTTGGTTTTCCTTTTGGTTTTCCTTGGTTTTCCTTTGGTTGACTCAATG
The DNA here is from genome assembly GCA_949129095.1 of Volucella bombylans. Classification (NCBI taxonomy): domain Eukaryota; kingdom Metazoa; phylum Arthropoda; class Insecta; order Diptera; family Syrphidae; genus Volucella; species Volucella bombylans. Next base: position 238,956,431 of record OX422140.1, read on the forward strand.
TGGAGTTGCAATAAGTGCTGGGTGCTGTGACCCTAAGAACAGTAAGAGGTTTTAGGTCGGCCTCGACTCATACCAAGGGTGGAACTTGTGCCGGCAACACAGTTCCGAATTGGTATCAAAAATGAATTATCATTGTGAGCGATGGCAAGGCGTATCCTTGCTCCCATGGATGTATGGGCATCCCGTAAGTTTAAGCCCACATGGCAGGTACTTACGTTAAAAACATGAGACATCTGTCCGGATCCCGCCCCCGCCCAATTATCAAGGCTTCGCCCTTTAATGACGTTGTCTAATAATGAACGGGGGCAGAGCAAAGTACTGGTCTTATCGTAAACATCTTCAGATGACGCTACCGAAGGTTGCTACGATTTGATCAGTCACAAGTTGCCGGTCATAGGTCTTGTTGGCGGCTGGACCACCGGTAGTCCCTACCAGGACTTAAATCACGGTACCATGGGAGTCAGGAGCCCCCCGGATCTCGGTCCGGGCCTGACTTGTTAGAGGTAGGCCCCCTTGTGGGAGCGTCATGGTGGCTGTGGTTTAAACCCAAAATCGCGGGTAAGAGTCTTCCTATGGTTTTCCTTGGTTTTCCTTTTGGTTTTCCTTGGTTTTCCTTTGGTTGACTCAATGTGGAGTTGCAATAAGTGCTGGGTGCTGTGACCCTAAGAACAGTAAGAGGTTTTAGGTCGGCCTCGACTCATACCAAGGGTGGAACTTGTGCCGGCAACACAGTTCCGAATTGGTATCAATGGATTGACGGTGAGCGATGGCAAGGCGTATCCTTGCTCCCATGGATGTATGGGCATCCCGTAGGTTTAAGCCCACACGGCAGGTACTTACGTTAAAAAACAAGAGACAACTGTCCGGATCCCGAGGGATGGTCCTCCTGCGTGGGATTACAAGAGTTTGCGTTTGGGTTCATTGGCACCTCTTTGTGTTGTTTATTTATGTTGTGTTGTTGAAACTGTGGTATTGTTTCTGTGTTGTTTGAAAAATTGATGCGTACTAAAGTATGGTGCCGTTAATGACAGAAGTAACAATTTTTATTACTTGGACAATTTTGTGTAGTATGGCTGTAAGCTAGACAATTGTGGCAGACCTTTGTTTGCCGAACAGTCTGTTGCCTCCTCGTCACGTCCATGCCTAGAAATCGCTTACATTTTCTTAATGAGTGTTGCCCGTTGTTTCATACCTTGCACTGGAATTGATTGAAATTTGTTACAGTGTGGTATGCTCTAGCTGCTGGTTGCGATTTGGGACATGGCTTGTCAATAGGCCCAGATGCCTATTTTTGTGCTACAGCTTCTAGTGTCCGGAAGCGTGTTTCTAAAAACTCGACGAAGTCCTTCAAAATAGGAAGATGCTTCCTGCTGCCCAGTTTTTCTTCCCATAGTTGTTGCTTTGAGGTCGGCAGCTTTTGTACCATCACATAAATGATGATGATGTCCCACGAATCCACTGGTATATCAAGATTTTTGAGTGCGTAGATACTCTCTAAAGAAGTGTCTATGAGTGATTTAAGACCTTCCGCTGTTTCCTTCGATTGTGTCTCTTGATTGAAGAAGAGTTACAGCTGTGAGCTCACTAGAACACGTTTGTGGTCGTACCTTGCCTTCAAAAGCTCGCATGCTTTCTTCTAATTCCCTGCGTCTAGTGCCAAATGTTGCAGAAGTCTCGCCGCTTCACCTGAGAGACTTGACTTTAGGTAGTGGAGCTGGATGCCTCCGAGAGACATGTTGCAATGAATGAGCGATACAAAAATATCATGAAACGAGCGCCACTTTGTGTAATACCCAGAGAACTCAGGAATATTAATTTTAGGGAGACGTATGTCCTTGCTGTGAGGAATATTTGCAGCCAATGTTGAGTCTGAAAGAGAAGTTTGCGCGCCAGAATACCTATCTAACCCATCAAGCAACTCACACCTGAACTCAAGGTAAGTTTCCCGAGTTTGTTCCATAATTGAAATTAGTTCCAGATTTTTCTTTTCTTCCAGTTTTTCAACGCTCCTGCCTGCCTCTTGTACTGCTACTAGATTCTCTTCCAGCAACGAAAGTCTTGTAGAGAGATAATTTTTAGTACGAAGGGATTCGCCCGTTTTCTTAAAGTTTGCGAAGTCTCACTTGACTTGTACCAAAACATCAGTAAGGATATCAGCAGACATTTCAAATATTTTATGTATATTTTTTTTTTTATGTGAGTTATGAACAATTACAATATTTAAAAAAGAGTTGGTACTCACTTTGTGTTCTTCTTTTCAGTGTTTTATATGGATGTATGCTGCTTATGGTTCTGCTGTTGCTGCTGATACCGCTGCTGTGGATGCTGATATCGCTGCTAATGCTGCTGTTGATGTTGATACCGCTGCTGTTGTTGCTGGTATTGCTGCTGTTTATGCTGAAACTCCTGTTTGCTGATGATGCTGGTATAACTGCTGTTGTTGTTGCAGATACTTCGGTGCGGATGTTGATAATGCCGATGGTTTTGTTGCACTTAATGCTATTTGAGGTGTTTCCTTTGTTTTGCACTGGACACTCAATGTGTTTTACGTGTACGTTAATTTTAAGTTCTTTTTGATTTTTAAATTTTAATCTTTGTATGGCACACACTTAGATGTAAAACTTTTTATGAAATGCACATATAATATTAAGTAGAATTAAATAATTATCTAATTAACTATCCGCCTCGAAGGACCAAATGTTCGGCGCTGGTTATTTTATTTAACCGTGTTGTATTTTGTTGAACTATGAGTCGTATAGTAAAAACTGTTTTATTAATTAAAAAATGTACTGTCTTGAAAACTATGTAGAGAAAAATAATTTTAAATAAAACCAATTGTTTGCTTCAACATTATAAAATTGATGATGATTTATTTTGTGTAAAAATGTCTTCCTTTTATGTTAATTTTTGACATATGCAATTTTATCTCATGAGAGATTTATCATAAGTGTTTTTGTTTAAATATTTAAGTGTACAAATTTTCTATGTTTTTTATCTCTCTGTTTTTTTACATTTACAATATTTTATTTTAATTAAAATCTTTATCAGCAACAGGAACCATGTTGTGTTTTGGTTCCACTCAGGTCTTTAACACCATTGAGGCTTTCCTATTTTCTGGCTCCATCAAACAGAATTGGTGGGTACCACGACCACCTTCAGCTTTTGCCCAAATAATTGCTTCCGACGAAAGCCCTATTATCCAATTTCTGCAGATGACAAATTTTAAGATGGAAGTGTTGGTTTTTCCGTATACCATTGGTATCTGCATGTTTCCGTAGGGCTTGTGCCCCAAAGTCTACTACTAGTGCATGTTCTCTCATAAAATCTGTACCAATAATGCACTCGTCATATATGTCAGCCACCAGAAACATGTGAGGGAATGTTATTCCGGCAAGCTAGATTTTTATCCGGACTTCACCATATACCTTAGCCATTTCTCAGGTAGCTGTTCCCAAGCTGTAACTGTTGGTGTTATGCAACTATAATTTCTGTAATAGATCCGTCCTGATGATTGAAGCCGTGGCACCGATGTCTGTAGTTGCCATCAATTTTTCCTTTCTACTGAGTACTTCTATTAGAATGCTTATACTGTATTGGTTTGATGATGGCTTCTTTCTTCCTCCACTTGCTTGTTACCACAGTGAGAGTAGCCTTTTCGTCGAACTGTTTCTTTGCACTGCCTTTGAAAATGTGCTATCTTATTACAGTTCCAGAAGCGCATTCTACATCGTCAACATTCGAATTTTTCGTCAACATTCTTCTCTCTTCTATCAAATTTGTTATCAACTTTCTTCGCTACTCTGTTGCAACTCCCGGGCGAGGATAAATTATTACGCGATTTGACAAAAATTTTAAATAATTTAATAGATTAAGGGTGCCGGGCTACAGGCAACCAACAAAAAATAAGAGAAAGCAAAACTATGAAACGAGCCACGAGCACGTAACAACTCTTTCAAATTTGTCATCGATTTCTTCGAGCTTTTGCTGTAGAACGTTATTTTTTTTTCCAGTTGTTGTTCCACACTATTCTTTTATTCGTCGAATTTTTGTTCATTGCTGTTCTTCTAGATTCTTCTCTGGTTCGCCCAGCTTTTGTTCGAAGCTCTTCTTCTGTTCGTCTAGATTCTTCTTTAATATAGATGACGCTGCTCACATTTAAATGGATATCGCAATATTCCATCAGTCGTTCATAGACCTCGACAGAGGATAGACGTGTGATTTTTTCGTGTTCGGCTTCACAGTGTGAAAGACAAAAAAAAAAAAAAAAAAAGGAGTATACTTTTACTCAATAATTTATCGAGTGTTCGGTAGCCTAAGTGGCAAAAACTCGGGCGACAAGTCTCGGGGTTGTGGGTTCACTTTCCAGCCCCTGCGAACGGGTTTTTCTTATTTAATTTATCAAACAGACAATTTTAATAAGAGAAATTAAAGTGTTCACAAAAACAAAAAACAAAATAACGTGATGGATGGTGGAGAGCGCTCCGCTCTTCCCATATCGGAAGTGGAAAAAGGCAAATATAGTGTTGCCGGTGCCGTGGCGAAAGCCGTTAAAAGGAGGAGGAGTTTGAAAACTCCTCCTATTCTTACAAAAAAGAGAATAAATGACGCTTTAACGTCTGATGAGGTCAATTACGAGGGGGGCAATAACAACTTTGCCTCTCTAGGATGAGGATGAGCAAATAATAAACAACATCACCAGCAGCATACAAAGGCTGGAAAAGGAAATGCTTGCTATTAAGCAACGGCAAATAGCACGCAGGCAGAGGGAGCAATTGGAAGTATCGAGCTCCCAAAAACAAATCCAGCAGCAGCAGAAACAACAACTGCAGCAAAAAAAACAGCAGCAGCAGAAACAACAGCAGCAGCAGACACAGCAACAGCTGCAAAAACAAAAGCTGAAACCACAGCAGCAGAAAAAAAAGCAACAGCAGCACCAACAAGAAAAACAACAGCAACAACAACAACAACAGCAGCATCAGAAGAAGAAGGAGAAGGTACCTCCTATTAATACCTATAAATTAGAGGTGAGTGCAACCAAGGACCTGTGTAAGTTGGTCATTGGTAACAATTTTAACATTAAAAGATTGGGGATCCACTGTAATACAGTGGAGGGCTATGCGAAAGTGAAAGAGCTCCTGAAGGAAACGACGACGGAGCACTTCTCATTCACACCGAAGTGTGAAAAGCGGCAATCGATGCTGTTGAAGGGGTTGGAACCGTCTTCTGATCCTGAGGAGATCCTAGCACTGCTCAAAGAGAAGGAGTGCGAAGGACTCAAGTTTGTGGGGGTAAAGCCGTTTACCACAGCCAGAGCTAGGCGGGAGAAACGGAGTCTGCCGTTCTTCTTGGTGCAGCTCAGTCCCGAAAGCCGTCTGGATAGTCTAAGGAGTATCAATGTCCTAGACTACCAGGTGGTTCACTGGGAAAATTTAAAAAGGAGCGACGGCGTTATACAATGCGTTCGCTGCCAGAGGTTCGGGCACGCCGCGTCGAACTGCCAAATGCAGCCTCGATGCGTGAAGTGCGCAAAGAACCACAGTTCCGAGGAGTGTGCTCTGGGTGTTGACGGAGCATCCGATAGGTCGCAGCTGTCGTGCGTATTATGTGGGAACGTGGGACACACCGCAAACTATCGGGGTTGTCCTAAGTTCACCGAAATTAAAAAAGCAAAATTGGCTCGGCAGCAGAAGGTGGAGGTCAAACGTTCACCTGTGAGGTTTCAAACACCAGCCGTCACGCCCCAAATTTCCTACGCCCAAATGGCGTCAGGTAGGGGGGCTACGGTACAGCAAGCGACTGTTGCTTCTCCGGCTCCGATGCCGAGAACAACGGAAGCTGCACCCAACATGCTAGCCATCTTGCTCGCAATCCAAGGGCAGATGGCTCAGCTGCAAAAGCAGGTTCAAGAACAGGCCAAGCGGGTGGACCAGATCTACGCGTTGCTGCCGGGCCTAAGGCAACACATGCCGTAATGGGTACGCACATGGTGGAGCAAACTTTGAAGGTCCTTGCGGTGAATGTTAATTCACTGATTAGGATTGAACGAAGAGCCGCGATGTTTAAATTGCTACAAGACCAAACTCCTGATGTTCTTTTCGCTAGCGAAACCAAGCTAACCGATAAGCATAAACTGGAGTACAATAATTATATTGTTAGAAGAAGAAACCGGCCCAGATCCAAACGTGGAGGCGGAGTCGCGATCTTCATTAAAGAGGGTATAAAATTTCACAGAGTGTACAAGGGGGTGTTGCGCAGGTTCCGGGTGTTGGAGGCAGTAGTCGTTTACATCCCGCTCCGCAGTGGAAAGCGGCTGTACTTGGCCTCTGTTTATGCACCTGAGGCTTCACAATCCACCCTATTCATTACAGAGCTCGACACGCTTTTTCGACTTCTGAGGCTGGAATCGGGGGAGAATTATTTTATAATCGGCGGGGATTTCAACGCTAGACATAGAGATTGGGGAAATAATTTGCCAAATACTAGAGGGACCCTACTACTCGATTGGTGGGGTCAGCACGATGTCATGTACAGACTCGGTCTTAAAGCGACAGATAACCCGTCGTTTCCCAGAGGCGGGTCTTATTTGGATCTACTGCTGTACGACGAACGTATACGACTGACAGGTACGAATTTACAAACATTAAACTGTCTGCGCACATTCGTGTATGACAGCGACCATTGCGGTTTTAGCACCGAAATTACAGTTCCCAACGAAATTGCGGAATTGGAGGAGTTTGTCCAAAGATATTCTTACAACTACAATATGACTCGATGGACGCGCTTCTCCGCAACCTTGACTAGCGCGCTCTCCTCGAACACGCTCCACCCACCGTCCAATAGGAATTTGTCAAACGAGGAGATCGACAATTACCTAAAACAAATGGACGAGACAATTAAACAAACTATGGACACTACAATACCACGGTATCGACGTACGACTAACGAAGACCTGTTCCGCAATCCTACTATTGACGCACTGCACCGACAGAAAAGTAGACTTCTGACAAGACTTAAAAACTTGTACAGACAGTTAACTGACAGACAAGACCCAGAGATTAGGACACTGAAGTCGTCGATTAAAAATATTCAAACGCTAATAAAAGAGAATTACAGAATTTCTGTAAGTTTGTATTGGAACAACAAGGTTCGGGCTGTAAACACCAGCAACCCGAATAAGTTTCCGCAAATAAATAAACTATTTCGGAGAAAAAATCAAAACGACCTTCAGTGTCTTAAAATAGCCCGGACAACAGACAACGAACTGTTACTGACAATAGCAGGTATTGATCCAAATGAGGCCGCTGATGATGACAACTTCTTTGTGATCGAGGATCCACAGGAGAAGGTTGAGGCCATAGGGGCGACTTTCCAGGAAGTATACAAAGCCATTGATATCATTGGCCCTAATTATGACCTGGACAATCGCGTCTTGGTGGACAACTGCTACATTCGAAATGAAATAGATAATTGGCGATCCAACGGCTCTGGTTTCACGCGGTTTAGCGACGAAAATATGGCAAATACTGTCATTGCCAGAGAGGGTGACCTACCCCCGTTCATTTCGAAGGAAGAACTCCATGAGATCTTCGACACAATCAGGGCAAAGAAATCAGTGGGGACCGATGGTATTCCGAACATCGTGCTTCGACATCTTCCTCTAGAAGCGGTGGACATTTACACCATCCTGTTTAATAATGCAATGAATAATGCACATTATCCAGCGCATTGGAAAACGGCGGTGGTTCAACCTATCCCCAAAAAGGGGAAGGATATATCCAATCCGGCGAATCTCCGGTTGATAAGTCTCCTTCCGAATATCAGTAAGGTTTTTGAAAAAGTAATTAATAGAGCTCTGTCTAGGTGGGTTGAGGACAAACATATAGTTCCGGATAATCAATTCGGTTTTAAGGCGGGACATGATATCTCACATGCCGCGTCTAAACTGGTGTCCGATATCCAATGGAATAAAGCCAAAAAACAATGCACTGGTGCCTGCCTTGTTGACTTGGAGAAGGCTTTCGACACCGTATGGTTAGAGGGTCTTTTCTATAAGCTGACTAGGCTGTGAATATGTGATGTGATGTGATGTGACTTCTGTTGGAATATTTCAAATTAAAAATGGTCTTCAGCAAGGCGCGGTCAATTCGCCGATCCTTTTTAACATTTATACAAGCGACTTGATAGGTTCACTTTCCCATACTATTGCGTACGCAGACGATTTGGTAGCGTACAGAACAGGTCCAAAAATCGAGGTCATTAATACTCTCTTGCAGCGTGACTTCGATAAGATAAGACGATTTTGCGATGACTGGAAGTTGAAAATCAACTTTCAGAAGTCGGAAACCATTCTCTTTAGGACGCCGTTGTCTGGAGCCTCTAGGGATAATAGAAAAAATTGGCGAAAGTTCTCTATCGTTGGACAACGCGGACAACCTCTTGCCTGTCGAAATGTAGTCAGATACCTTGGAATCTGGCTAGATCAGTTTCTGTATTTTGGCAAAAATGTAGATGCTGCTCTGGCCAGAGCTAAAGGCGCTTTTGCCCTTACAAAGAGACTGTTTTATAGCAGCCAACTCGATGCGAGGGTAAAGGTAATCTGCTACATGTCCCTTATCAGGCCCATGCTGGTATTTGGGTGTCCCGTGTGGTTCAATGTACGAGCAAGCTTAATGGAAAAGATTCGGGTGTTTGAGAGGGCTTGCCTTAGGGCTTGTCTTCGCTTGTACAGAACACCAGCGTCGGAGTACAAGAAATGTTATCCTAATGAGGTCCTTTACAACAGGGCGAACCTAATACGAGTGGACAACTTCGTAATTAAGCTGACTCGAAGGCACATTTCAAGAGCAATGACCTCGACGAATAACCTAATATCTGGGGCTTACTACCCCAATTACCTTTACCACGAGAGTGTGCGCTCTGACGGCTTCGTTCCACCGGAAGCATTCCTCTACCTAGATCAGAAAGGGTTGATCCAGGATATATCAGCGGTTCCGTTAATCTTCCATGTCGCTCGGACAGCTGGGGACAGGCGACTCAACTACAACAGAGACGTCGCACACGGCAGTGTGGATCGCCTCAGGTTCAGTAGGGCGGTGGGGAATCGCGATAAGAGGGATGTCGTTCGGCAGCACCAGCATTGCTGGTGGTTGAATGATGGAGAAGATGTTTCGTCGTCGTTTCCGTCAATTATGGACCAGCCTCGCTAATGAGGCACGGCTGACCAATATATTTGCTTTGTAAATAGCGATGGCCAGCTCACATAGGTTTAGGTTAGCATTTAAGTAATATATACATGCGTTAGTGTATATAAAGGTATATACTAACATATGTATTTTATTGTGTATAATGTCTAAGTGTGTTTATGTGTATTTTGTGTATGTAGGTTAAGTAGTCTAAGGTTTTTTTTAAGTTAGATATTAAGTTTTTATAAAAAATAAAAATAGTCCATATGCTAAGTTTTTGTAATCAAATTTTTTTCTTAGGCCTAAGTATATAAAATAAATATTTCCAAATAAAATGTAAATGAAGTCGAAAGACATAGATATAAGAATTTAGAGTAGCTTAGATTGCCTGTGTGGGGCCAGTAAGTTAGTATAAGATTGTTAAGTAATTATAAGCTAGCATTTAAGCATTTTTTGTTAGTATGTAAGAGTTAGTGATTAAGAAAATAAAATGCATCGAAAACTGAAACTGAAAAACGCAATATTCCATAGCAGAAGATTTCGATACTTGAATATCAGAAGCATCAACCATTAGGGGATGGGATCGAGTTTTCTAGCAAAATGGAAATGGAATGGGACGCTGGTTGGCGCGGATAGTTCTCGAAATATGTCATTCGAGTATAAATATCAGTATCAGCAAGGTATGCAAGTTGATAAGTTAAATTTGAAGTGTGAATTAAGGAAGTGGTTTAAGTAAAAGATAAGAAAAGTATAAGCGGATGATAAATTAGATTGTATTGAGATAAACGATTAAATTTTGAATTATAACTATATTGAATAAAGCGATTTGTATAGAAAGGAATAATTTCTATCATTTGTACCCACACAAACATTTTACACTGATGTCAGAAGTGGAATAGGATTTATTGTGTGTAAAAAATACAAGAAAAAGTGTTTAGTGATTGTTGATTGTTTGAAAAAGCTATAGTAGGTCAAAAACTATTGCAGTTGACCCTCGTCCAACTCAAATCCTAGTAGAATAAGAGAGCGCCCGTGGAGAAGAAAGCGACTTGATACTCCGACTTCAGGACGCCATGCACAAAGAGGGGCATGATAAAGAACGTATTCCCTTGACGTTGATGAGGAAGAACAGATAAGTACTTGCAATAACATGCCTGCGATGAAGATGAATTTCGACGTACAAAAAAAAATTTAGACGAACAAAATAACAGCCCCGAACGAAAGCTGGACGAACAGAAGAAAAATCTAGACGAACAGAAGAACAGCCTCGAATAAAAGATGGATGAGCAAAAGAAAAATCTGGACGAGCAGACGAACAGCACTAAAAAAAATTCGACAAACAAACTTACAAACTGCACGACCTTCAACAGAAAATAGATGAACAAAAGATTAATCTGGAAGAACAAAGAACATTCTACCGCAAAAGTTCGAAGAAATCGATGACAAATTCTATAGAATAGAGAAACAGCGATAATGTTCTTTAAGCGGTCCAATGAGAAAAAAGTTGAAGCCTCCCTCATTCGATGGCCAAACCTCATGGTCTACTGATAAGAAGCAGTTTGAAATAACTACCAGTGTGAACAACTGGAACAATGAGGAGAAGTGCTTTGCCCTAACAATGGCCTTCTACGATCCTGCAGCAGAATTGTTGCAAACAATAGACATCGAAAAGCATAAAGATATGTGCCTTTAATACAGGTTATCGACGAATGGTTTAGGTGTAGCGACATGCAAGAGGTTCACAAGGTTCAATTGCAAAACCGAACGCAGCAAAGAGGGGAATCACTGCAGCAGCTCCACGCAGACGTGAGTAGATTGGCACATTTTACATACCCCACCTCAGGCGAGGAAATTATCGACAAAATGGCAAAGAACGCATTCATCAAGAGAATTTCAGATGCAAAGCTATAGTAAGGATTGGCGGAAAAAGAAACGTTGCAGAAGCACTTGCCTTCGCTCTGTAGATGGAAGCAGCCAATTAGGCTTCCAAAGGAACACATTTCTTCAGGTAAGTAGCATCCGTTGAATGCTTCTGCCCAAGAATTAGTGCCGAGGAACCAGATACTCTATAGATAGGTGATGAATGCGCTGCTGGAAGTGTAATAAAAAAGGACATTTTCAAAGACAGTGTAAAGAACCCGTGCGACGAAAACGCTGAACGCATTGTGGAAACAGGCTAATAGAGGAAGAAGCCGGCAGAAACAGCTATGAAGGAGCCGGTCAACCTTTTTGAAGCCATCAGTCATCGGGAGCACGAGTTGGCGGCCCAAAGACCACCATCCAAGTCTCGCTTGAAAAACGATGCAATAAAAGCCTTCTGGTGGAAGTAGTCACCGGTAAGGAGAAATGGATGGCAACAGCAGACACCAGTGCCTCGGCCTCAATCATTAGGAGGTATCTGGTTCAAAAATCCTGGTTGCATAACACCAACAGTTACAGCTTCAGAACAGTTACGGGAGAAAAAGCTAAGGTATATGGTGAAGTTCGCATAAAAATTCACCTGCGCGGAATAGATTTTTCTGGTGGCTGACATATTCGACGGGTGTATCATTGACACAGATTTCATGAAAGAACATGGATTAATAGTGGACTTTGGGGCACAAACCCCGAAACACGGAAACATGGAGATACCAATGATATACGGAAACGCCAATACTTCATTCTTAAGAGTCGTCTTCTGCAGAGATCAGATTTTAGAGCCTTCGTCGGAAGCTATTGTTTGAGCAAAAGTGGAATGTGGTCCTGGTAGCCACCAATTATATTTTGTGGAGCCAGAAAACAGGATAGACTTAATGGTGGGAAAGACCTTAGTGGAACGAAAGGACAACATGGTCCAAAGACATTAAATGTAAAGGTGAAAGAGGGGGAGATAGTGGAAAAATGTTTAGCGGTAGAGGCTATATCGACCACCATTGAAACAAAACACTGAACATCGGTCGCAACAATTCAGAGCATAAAAATCAAGGCCAAAATTCTCAGCCTCTATAATCTGGATCAAGATCGGTTTATCCTGGCAGACAAACAAAGCGGTATTTGGTATACAGGACGGGGAATTTGGACGTACGCATATTGCTCAACACCACATTGACATCCATCAACCTGCAAAGCGTCTTCCATTGGCAAAGTAAACAGAAGTTGCCAAAATGGTGTCGAAGATGGAAGTTTAGGGTGTGATTGAAGAATCCCAAAGTGCGGTTACTGGAAAAATTACATGTGAATACTGCAACCGTAAAGAAGCTAAAGAACAGGCAACTATCCGAATGATCAGGACGGAACCAAAGAGGGTTGGAGTATAGACGAAATCCATTCCTCCCAACCGGCAGACAATGACATTGAACCAATATTGGCCTAGAAGAAACACGAGACCAAGCTAGCAGCAGATATCAGACCGGCAAGGTCAAACTCTTAAGGCGTACTGGGCACAGTAGGACTCGCTTTGAGTGCAAGATGGTTTGCTGAAGAGAAAATGGGCAAGTGCAGATGGAACAACATCTCGTAAGCAGCTAATCGTGCCACGGCCCACAGTCAACCAAGTATTTCATGAAATACATGACGGAGTCTCAGAACGCCATTTGGGAATAAACAAGACGCTAGAAAGGGTAAGGGAACGTTTCTATTGACATCGAAAATTGGTGCAGAAAGTGTATAAAGTGTGCGGCTAATAAGCGCTCAAAAGCAAAGCCACATAGAGAAATGCAACAATACAGCATCCCAAGATTTGCACGTCAATTCATCTGTTAAATTTGAAGTGTGAATTAGAAAAGTGATTAGGTGGTGTTAAAGCTCATAATTGTGATATGATTACGTATGCATATCATACGAGTTCACGTAAAAAATAAATAAAACAAATTTCAATGCCACCTGGAATTGAATATCTTCGGGGTTCAATCACTTTAAAGAAATGTAAATTCAGTATTATTGAATATTGTTTCTTAGCTATCATTTTGCAACTTAGCATTTATTGTTTGTAAAGTATGAATTGTAGACTAAACATTTATTGAATTTCTGTTAGTATAAATAAGAGAAATAAAATAAAGTAAGGCCAGAAGCTTATAAACAGTTACACAAGACTTTTTTTCTCTTCAAGTGAGTCTGCTTGGAGGACTGTTTCTGCTTTTCGATACAATCGATACAAGAATCGACTTGTATAATCACCATAGTTAGATCTAGGTTTATGCACCTATGATCCCAAACATCAAGATTTGGATAAAATAATCCATTTCTTCAACATTTGGCGACCGTGACAGGACTTTAATATCGTTAAAAAAAAGAGATATTGATTATTTTTGTTGCATATACTGGACCAGAGTCTAGTACGATAGATGAATAAACATGATTTCATCGCATACGGAATCAAGGCTTGAAATATCGGAAACATTCAACTTGACTACACCCAACAACAGGAGATTCTTGGAGGTGCAATTCTCAAGTTATGGAAGGAACATAAGAAGGAAGGGGACGAAAGGAAACCTAAAACTCGTAGTTCCCAGCAGGAGCTTCAACAACGGTCAACTCAACTGGAAGAATTCTGGCAGGAATTTAACAAAATCGACAGTACCATAAGGGAAACCTGTAAGGTACACTTGAATCACCCATATTTCCAGAAGGACTACTACACAGAAGTTCGAGTGGTTGTAGAAGAGCTCCAAAAAGACATATCCAATTGCCTTCGCATAGAACCTTCAGGCAGAAGCAGTGAGGTGGAAGCCAGCTCAAAGACCAAATTATCAAAAGATGAAGGGGTAGGAAAGGCTGCCGTACCGATCGAAACGGGGAAAAACAAGACAATAAACCACAGCCAGCGGGGCGCCATAACGAATCCGGTGAAGTTCCAATCCAAGTTCCCACAGGAAACCAGAACGAGTCCGTAAGCAACCAGAAGCAACATTATAAATGGATTATGGATTCAGTAAAATCCTTGTTGCACAATAGCATAGGAGAAACAGGTAAATCAGAGCGATGCTACCGTATCCAAATACGTAATGGGAAGAATTAATGATGAGGTATCGAAGTCTGAGAGACGAGCTGACATATGAAGACATCCAGGAATACTTCGAGATGCAGAGACGGGTTACGGCAACACTGCTAGAGATTTATGAACATTTGGAAGGTTCAACTCAGATGTTGCAAACTCAACCAACCAATAAGAAAATGCCTAGGGTAGAGTTGCCAAAATTCGATGGCAATTACCTCAAATGGTAACAGTTTGTGGATCTCTACACGGAAATGATCCATAATCAAGAACTATAGGACGTGCAAAAAATATGGTTTCTCAAGTTGAGCCTAACTGGGGATGCAGAAATACGCCATCTTTCCGTATCAGGTGCCAACTACGCAGCAGCTTGGAAAATAATAAGCGAACGTTACGACAATCCCCGACTGTTAGTTTCCTCATGGTTGCAGAAGTTATTGTCTCATCCGAATACACAAGCCGATAATGCTAAGTCGATACGTTACCTGTATGATACCATACAAGAATGTGTACTGGGATTACAGGGGTTGCGGATAGATACAAGTTCATGGGATCCTGCTTCATCTCTTCCTCAAAAAATTGGATAAAAATACACATACACTGTACGAACAATCGTTGGACCATCCCCGATACCTTCCATCATTTAAGAAGTTTTTGGAATTTTTGGAAAATCGTTTCCAATCCGTAGAAGCGTTGGGAGCTAAGGATAAACTGGAAGATAATAGAACAACCAAACCAGTCTGGAAGACCTTATCAGCAGTAACATCTCAACAGTTGAATTGTACATCATGCAAGGGCAACCACCCGCTTTATAAGCGTCAGTAATTCCTAGATCTTCCACCTACCCAACGATTGAATCTGGTCAAACAGTGCAACATTTGTATCAATTGCTTAAAATCTGGGCATTTTGCAAAGAACTGCAAGTATCGCAATTGTTCGAAATGCCAGAAGATGTATAATACGCTTCTACATTTAGAGACCAGCAGCACTCGCACACAAGGGAATCCACCATAGTCAAGGTCGGGGCATCTGCAGCCACCCTATCACCACGTAAGAGCGACATGTTAGAAAATGCATCATTGGAAAATCATCAGCGCACTTTTGTTTTACTTGGAATTGTAAGAGTTAAAATAATAGGACCTAATCACCAAATACTGGATTGTCGCACTCTTGGATTCCGGATCTCAGATCAATCTTATCAGTCAAAGACTAGTTAAGGCGCTAAATTTAAAACCCAAAAATGACTCTCTTGTCATAGAAGGAATTGGACAAGGAAGGTGAAAATCAAACCAGCGAGTAAACGTCAGAATACAATCGAATACAACCAATTACTTACTAAGGGTTGAAGCCTTTGTACTTAAGGAAATTATTTCACCTCAGCCTGCGCATCCATTGAATGTTTCCTCGTGGAAAATCCCAGGAAATATTAGCCTCGCAGATCTCGAGTTCAACCGACCTGGCAAAATAGACTTGTTATTAGGTGCGGAATTTTATCACGAATTGCTGGTGATCGGACAAATAAAGCTTGCAGTTGGACTGCCAAGTTTACAAAATTCATTGCTCGGATGGATAATTTCTCGTGGGGTTGAGAGATCTGATGCAACAACAGCCACATGTGGGATATGCACAGAAGATGAGCCACTCAACGAAATCATTGAAAAATTCTGGCGATTAGAGGAAATAGCGGATGATAGAAACAATTTAACTCCAGCCGATCAACAATGCGAAAGACATTTTGACAAGACATTCCAGCGAGATCAGCAGAGTGGAAGATTCGTAGTGCACTTGCCTTTTGCACGCCAACCATCAGAATTGGTGACTCACGAGAATTAGCCGAACGACGATTCTTTTCTATAGACAAAAAATTAAGCAAGGGCAACCATCTGAAAATCCAGTATGCAAACTTCATGGAGGAGTATCTTCAATTAGGACACATGACAGAGGTAGACTTAAGCACCATACGGTCACCTCACTATTTCCTTCCTCATCATGGGGTACTGAAGCCAGACAGTACTACCACTAAACTAAGAGTTGTATTTGATGCATCCATGAAAACCTCGTCGAATATTTCATTAAACAACTTACTGCTCGCAGGTCCAACAATCCAGGATGATATATTCTCGCTATTATTGCGGTTTCGAACACCACGTTTTGTGTTCACTGCTGACATCGAAAAAATGTATCGGCAAATAATTGTGCGGGAAGAAGACCGAAAATACCAGATGATCTTCTTGCGGAAGGAAAGGGATCAAGTTCTGAAGTGTTACCAGTTAAATACTGTAACCTACGGTACCACATCTGCTCCTTACTTGGCAACACGCTGCCTCAAACAACTGGTTAATGAAAATATACGTCAATATCCATTGGGAGCTCAAATTTTGGCAAACGATTTCTACATGGACGACGTCATGTCCGGCTCAAACAGTTATTCGGAAGCCCTGGATATGCAAAGGCAACTAACTCATATCTTACAAGCAGCTCAAGTCAAACTTAGGAAATGGTGTAGTAATACACCGCAGTTGCTAAGGTATATTCCAGCCAGCGATCAAGCCTTGCAATCCGAAATGCAAGATAAGAATTCACGAACACTAAAAACGTTGGGCTTCATCTGGAATCCACAGACAGATGAGCTCCGGATCAACTTATCATTACAAGTGAATAAGCGAATCACAAAAAGAACTGTTTTGTCGGAAATTGCACATATTTTCGACCCATTAGGCATCGTCAATCCCATAACAATCACGGCAAAATTATTTATTCAAAGGTTATGGAAATTAAAAATTGACTGGGATGCCGCACTACCGATGGAACTCCACACAACTTCGAACAATTTCCGAAAGGATTTAGAGAAGGTAAGGGAATTAAGGATTCCCAGACATCTATTTTCCACAAAAATCCCAAGGAAAATTCACATGCGTTTGCCGATGCGTCAGGCAAGGCCTTTGGGACTGTCATCTACATTAGATCAACTCACAGCGACAATTCAATAATGGTTCAGCTAATTAGGAGATTTGGAGACATACTTCTGGACCGACTCGGAAATCGTATTGGCTTGGATAAATGCCGAAGCATCAAACTATCACCGTTTCATAGCAAATAGAGTACGAACGGACATAATTTCAAGAGGGCTATCGGCTTCAAAGCTAAGGGATTGTAGTATGTGGTTTTATGGGCCTTTGTATATGGCCCAGAGAAAACTTGGCCATGCAAACTAGGAGAGAACAAGACAGGTATAAAAAGAAAAGGGTCCAAATCTGCACTAACAGTATCGCTCGAAACTTCACCAGGTATCATAAACAGGATAGATCATCATAATTCCTTCGGACGTTTACAACGAATTATTGCCTATATAAAACGATTCATAAATAATTGCAAAAAAAATAATCAAGATCAACGAGCCACCAACTATCTTACCATTTACGAACTTGACGATTCCACTCAAGTAATAATAAGGGAAATGCAACATCAAATTTTCAAGGATGAGCTAGAGCATCTATCTAAAGGAAAATACATCAATACTCAGAGTCCACTGAGTAGTTTATCGCTATTTTTGGATAGAGAAGGAATTCTTCGCGTAGGAGGACGACTTGAAGCCGCCGATTTAGATTACGACGCGAAGTACCCAATTGTGTTACCATATACTCATGAACTCAGCAAATCATTGATGCGAGAGATTCATCTAAGGTACTTGCACATTGGACCTCAAATACCGGCCCATCAAGGGAAAAACTATGGCACGTTCGGTGGTTCAAAAATGTATTCGCTGTGCCAGAGCAAGGCCTAAATGAATGACGCAGATCATGGGAAACTCACCAGCGGCTCGTGTGCAGCCCGCCAGACCCTTCGTGAAATCCGGAGTAGACTTTTTTGGACCAGTATGGATTCACTTCAAAGTCAGAGGAAAGCATCCCCGAAAGGCATATGTAGCCGTATTCTGCTGCTTCGCAACTAAGGCAACACACTTCGAGGTTGTGGGAAATTTAACCACAGAAGCATTCTTAGGTGCCCTCAAAAGTTTCATAGGAAGAAGAGGAAATTGCCAAAACCTCTATTGCGACAATGCAACAAACTTCATCCGCGCAAGAAAGCAGCTTATGGAAGTTCAATCTTCAATACATTCGCCTTCGCCGAAAGAAAAAATAACCTCGTTCTGCACTGCCAGAAGTATGGAATTCCATTTTATTCCACCTCGAGCGCCCCATTTTGGTGGATTATGGGAGGCTGCCGTGAAGTCAGCTAAACATTTTTTGAAACAAAACCTGCTTTCGTCGATTCTAACATATGAGGAACTTGAAACATTGATGATCGAAATTGAAGCTATACTAAACTCCAGACCTCTGATTCCCTTGTCGTCTGATCCAAACGATCTTACTGCTCTAATGCCTGGGCATTTTTTAATTGGTGAGGCATTAACATCTACAATCAATGCACGAGCAGAAATTACAAGCGGCAATTTAGGCAACAGATGGAAGACAATTACAGCAATCAAAACGCAGTTTTGGCACCGATGGTCACATGAATACCCCAATGAGCTCCAACACCGTTACACATGGAAACAAAAGCAGAACACCATTATCCCTGGTATATTGGTAATCTAAAAGGATGACAATTTACCACCGATGCAGTGGCACCTGGGTAGGATTGTTAATTGCATCAGGGGGGGTGACGATTTGATATGAGTAGTGGAAGTAAGAACTGCCAACGGTTTACTCAAGAGACCGATACATAAACTGGTACCATTACCAGTAGACTATAATCCACCTCTACCGGGGCATATAGAACGACAACCAGAAATCCAGGAACCAATTAAATCACGTTTGGACAAGGACCAAGAAAAAAGAGGCGATCACTTAGTTCCACTATTGTAACGATCCTTTTGATTCTGATCACGCTGCCCTTGGGTAAGGGAGTAAACGTCGAATTAGAGCCATTCAACTCACAACCGGGAATTTATTTCGAAAATCTAGGAACAGCTAACATATTGTCTAGTAAATGGAAGATTATTACTTACTATGATATGGAACTTTACGCGAAGGAACTTCAGCTTTTAACAAATACAACGGATTCATTAAGACACCTATGTGATCTTGTAAAACCCAAGGACCTTTGCGATAAAATAACTACCCAGATACAGCACCTAACAGAAGAACTCGTGAGGGACAATGAACCACTATCAACACTATCCGGAAGTAACCGAATGAAACGAGGTGTTTTAAACTTTGTAGGAAATGTGGCTAATGCATTATTAGGAGTACTAGATTCAGAATATGCGGACAAATTATCAAGAACAATTGAGGAAATCCAAACCAATGAAGAATTACTTCTAAGACACATTAAAAATCAGACATCATTCTTCTTGGCTACTGTAAATATCATGAACCGTAATC
Source organism: Volucella bombylans (assembly GCA_949129095.1). NCBI lineage: Eukaryota > Metazoa > Arthropoda > Insecta > Diptera > Syrphidae > Volucella > Volucella bombylans. The sequence continues at coordinate 238,975,972 of OX422140.1, forward strand.
AAGAAGCAGTATCAACCCAATTTACAGCTATGTCCGCCCACCTTAATGAATAAGCAGGCCAAACAAACAGCATTTCCAAGGAAATATATCAAGACAACTTATCTCAAAGTCTTATATCGCTAGCAATACAAACACTCACAACCATATCTAATTTCCAACGCATTCAAGGCTCCCTTTTAGATGTTGGAAAAATCAGCACACTTTTGATACCGTCAACACAGTTGCGTCAAGAACTGCGCTACATAAAGGAGCATTTGCCATCATCATTAAGGCTTCCAACACCTTACTTGGATGTCACAGCCCTTTACAACTTGATGACTATAAGGGGAAGAATATTATCCAATCACGCAATTTTTGAAATCAAAATACCATTAGTATCATCAGAAGACTTCGAGATATTTCACATAATACAAGTACCAGTGCTGATAAATGAAACTTTCACTGCCATATAACCATTCTCACCATACATAATTATAAACCTACAGTACTATTCACTTTCGGAAGGGGCTATGAAGGATTGTTTGTCAATTATTCACGAGGAGTATTCATGCAAGCCAGGTGGTCCTTTGCATCACAAAGGTTCAAACGCCAGTGTATGTGAGATTTCCTTCTTTCATCATCTACCTGAGTTTGATAAATGTCAACTACAAAAATTTAGTGATGGTTCTCATTGAATTCAACTTCACAATCCAAATCAATGGATTTACGCCTTACTACGAGAAACCACCTTAAATGTTGTATGCGGCCAGAAAACAACATATGTTACAATTCGAGGATCAGGTATTGCAAGGCTACAGAAGGATTGTATAATGAAACAGCAATTCGTAACCATCCGAGGACATAATATACACCCCTCGACCACAAGATTGTCATACAGCCCGCTAAGCAACCTCACTGACACCATAATTCCAGTTCAAGAGACAACTCTAATTTATCCACAACAATTTTATCAACATCATATCGCGGATATTGAAATATTGAAACAGAAGTTGGAAAAGTTTCGCAATGAGCTACCAACTGGCCTGGAACATCATGAAATTCACCATACCATGGGACATACTGGAGGGTCAATAGCAGTTTTAATTGTCTTTTTGGTGGTTCAATGTTACCTCAAGGCAAGGAAGACTAGACAAATCCAGCAACCAACCCCAAACCCAAGGCCTCGAGAAGCTACCAACGACATTCCAAGAAGACAGCAACAGCAACCCGAAGTTCAGGAGGATAGATTTAGCATAAGTATTAATAAGTAGTCGAAGTCTTAAACAGAAGGAATTATGCATTGTAATACAGGAGAAAGATTTTTTTTTTTTTTTTTTTTTTTTTTGAACCATTTGTTTAACCGGGGGCAGAATGTTAAAGCTCACAATTATGGTATGATTACGTATGCATATCATACGAGTTCACGTAAAAAATAAATAAAACAAATTTCAATGCCACCTAGAATTGAATATCTTCGGGGTTCATTCGCTTTAAGGAAATGTAAATTCAGCATTATTGAATATTGTTTCTGAACTATCATTTTGCAACTTGGCATTTATTGTTTGTAAAGTATGAATTGTAGACTAAGTATTTATTGAATTTCTGTTAGTATAAATAAGAGGAATAAAATAAAGTAAGGCCAGAATCTTAAAATAGGTACGCAAGACTTTTTTTCTCTTCAAGTGAGTCTGCTTGGAGGACTGTTTCTGCTTTTCGATACAATTGATACAAGAATCGACTTGTATAATCACCATCGTTAGATCTAGGTTCATGTACCTATGATCCCAAACATCAAGGTTTGGATAAAATAATCCAATTCTTCAACATTTGGCGACCGTGACAGGACGTCGTCCATGTAGAAATCGTTTGCCAAAATTTGAGCTCCCAATGGATATTGCCGTATATTTTCATTAACCAGTTGTTTGAGGCAGCGTGTTGCCAAGTAAGGAGCAGATGTGGTACCGTAGGTTACCGTATTTAACTGGTAACACTTCAGAACTTGATCCCTTTCCTTCCGCAAGAAGATCATCTGGTATTTTCGGTCTTCTTCCCGCACAATTATTTGCCGATACATTTTTTCGATGTCAGCAGTGAACACAAAACGTGGTGTTCGAAACCGCAATAATAGCGAGAATATATCATCCTGGATTGTTGGACCTGCGAGCAGTAAGTTGTTTAATGAAATATTCGACGAGGTTTTCATGGATGCATCAAATACAACTCTTAGTTTAGTGGTAGTACTGTCTCTCTTCAGTACCCCATGATGAGGAAGGAAATAGTGAGGTGACCGTATGGTGCTTAAGTCTACCTCTGTCATGTGTCCTAATTGAAGATACTCCTCCATGAAGTTTGCATACTGGATTTTCAGATGGTTGCCCTTGCTTAATTTTTTGTCTATAGAAAAGAATCGTCGTTCGGCTAATTCTCGTGAGTCACCAATTCTGATGGTTTTCGTGCAAAAGGCAAGTGCACTACGAATCTTCCACTCTGCTGATCTCGCTGGAATGTCTTGTCAAAATGTCTTTCGCATTGTTGATCGGCTGGAGTTAAATTGTTTCTATCATCCGCTATTTCCTCTAATCGCCAGAATTTTTCAATGATTTCGTTAAGTGGCTCATCTTCTGTGCACATCCCACATGTGGCTGTTGTTGCATCAGATCTCTCAACCCCACGAGAAATTATCCATCCGAGCAATGAATTTTGTAAACTTGGCAGTCCAACTGCAAGCTTTATTTGTCCGATCACCAGCAATTCGTGATAAAATTCCGCACCTAATAACAAGTCTATTTTGCCAGGTCGGTTGAACTCGAGATCTGCGAGGCTAATATTTCCTGGGATTTTCCACGAGGAAACATTCAATGGCTGCGCAGGCTGAGGTGAAATAATTTCCTTAAGTACAAAGGCTTCAACCCTTAGTAAGTAATTGGTTGTATTCGATTGTATTCTGACGTTTACTCGCTGGTTTGATTTTCACCTTCCTTGCCCAATTCCTTCTATGACAAGAGAGTCATTTTTGGGTTTTAAATTTAGCGCCTTAACTAGTCTTTGACTGATAAGATTGATCTGAGATCCGGAATCCAAGAGTGCTCGACAATCCAGTATTTGGTGATTAGGTCCTATTATTTTAACTCTTGCAGTTCTAAGTAAAACAAAGGTGCGATGATGATTTTAAGTAAAGGTAAGAAAAGTATAAGCGGTTAATAAATCGGATTGTATTGAAATAAACGAATAAATTTTAAATTGTTACTGTACGAGTATTGAATAAAGCGATTTGTATTGAAAAGAATAAGTTCTATCATTTGTACCCAAACAAATATTTTATAATAGTAAGTGAATGAGTCAAGAATCATTCTGATAACTCACGGGTATAAAAATGTCAGAACGCTGCGAGCATGAGAACTTAAATGATACGGATAAATAGAGAATGTAGATAGGAGTGCTCCAACGCACGAAGTTTTATAACGGACCAAAAAGGAAGGCTCAGCAGAGATGTCAAAGAATGCCAAGACATACGGAAATGGTCCTTTTTAATATCCGTTGCGAAAGCATATGTTAGTCGTTGTGTCAGTTTATTTCTCATATGATTCGGTACTACCCCTAAAAATTAGTAGCCGATCTCATTATAGTAAAATAATATATAAATAAATTTATGAATGGAAGGCAGTAAGTAATGTATATGAGCCCACCCAAAGGGTACAGTTTGGAGAATATCAGCTGGAAAGTAATATCGAAGGATTCCACATAAGGGCATAGATACATCGAATTTCAAATCGGATCTAAGGTCTCAACTGTGCCGTAAAAGAAAAACTTGAGAAAAATCAATATACCAGATAATATGTAGGTGCATCGTGATAACCCCGTATGAGGATAGCAATTAACGTCAGACAAAATCTCTACCTACAACGATCGACTACCAATTCCTGGATGAACTGAATATAAATGGGATACCCATGATCTGGAGACATCGAGATAATCTTGTGCACTTAAACGATGTGACATATCGAGAGGTTTTCTTAGGTATAGGAATAAATGAAAATTTTTGAGAAATATTTGAGTATTTATATACATGGTTAGGCTGGCGTAACTACTTTAGAACATAAATTCTTCATCGATTTTTTTAATTTTGCTTTGCTTTTAGCTGTCAACCCTGCAGACGACAGTGCCTATCCATTGGATTTGTACATTTTAATTATGTGACTTTTTAAAGTTATAATGAATTAAATCTAATAATATCTCATTTAATATTGTCTACACCTATACATACGTATGTATCTTTTACTACTACTATTTTTTGATTACGCAATAAACTAATACTTCCAAACTAGGAGAACTGGGTATTTAATTTTTCCGGAGTTATGAGGGACTTCTCCATTGATACTTCTGAAAGAGAACCTATCTGGTTTAGGTTTCTCAGAGGTTTTAGCTTCCACCCTAAACAGCAAAGGCAGTTTGTATTATGATACTTTTGTATTATGATATTTTACCAGTATCTTTTTTACTCCTCAGACTTACTAGTTCGATCAGGTGTAAATTTTAAAGCCATCACGCTTTATGACGTACTAATATACAGGGTGGGCCGGACTAATGTGTCGATGACTTTAAGGAGAGATTCCTTGCCATATGTTGAGAAATGATGTTATGGGTGGGGAAGAAGGTAGGAAATGCATCTCCTGCGAGAAAAGCCTTACGCTGCCCTGTTGCTGCCGCTTGACTTCTTGAAATACTTTTTCACACTCTCCAGACCACCTGAATCGACTGCTTTTTTCCGTAAGTGGATGCATGCTCTTTGAAATACCAGTAAAATCCACAAATCTTCTGTTATACGTGGCAGGTACCAAGAGATTCTCTAGCTTTGCAACGCTTGAATCCTTTAAGGATCTGTCCTTACTTCACACTGAATTTTATTGGATTTAGAATCCTTACGGAAACCCCGTTGTTCTTTGGTGCCACTATGGTCTTTCGCACAATGAAGTTTTCCTTATTTTCTAGTTCCATCAAATAGAATTGATGGCGACCAAGACCACCTTCCACGCTTTCACAAACAAATTTTTCCGAAGATGGCTCTAGAACCTGGTTTCGCTGATGACGACTTTTAGAACTGAAATTCTGGCATTTCCGTATACCATTTGTATCTCAATGTTTCCGTATTGCAGGGTTTGTGCCCCAAAGTCAGGTACTAGTTCATGAAATCTATACCAATGATGCACTCGCCACATATTTTATCCATCAGACGTATGTGAGAGTAGGTTATTGCGGCCAAGTGGATTTTTTTGCGGACTTCACCAGACAGCTTAGCCGTTTCTGCCCTAGCTGTAACTAATTGTGGTATGCAACCGAGACATCTGCAGAAGATGCCCCTAAATAATGGGACCCATGTCTATTGTTGCCATCCTTACCGCTGACTACTTCTACCAGAAGACTTTCGTTTTGCTCGCGAAAATAGGATGATGGTACTGGGGCCGTCGACTCCTGCTACCAACGTCTGCCCTGCGAAGATGTTGCTGAAGTATTTTCCGACTGATGGCTTCGGGAAGATTGACTAGCTTCTGGATAGCAGTGTCTGCCTGTTTCTTCCCACATTTTCTTGTTACCGCAGTGAGTGCAGCTTTTTCGTCATGTCGGTTCTTTACACTGCCATTGTAGATGTCAGTTCCAGCAGCGCGTTCTTCTTCTCTCCCACTGGGTATTCCTCGGCACTTAGTTTTGTGCAGGAGCACACAACACGTGCCGATTCCCTGATGAAATGGGTTCCTTTGCAAACCTGATTGGCTGGTTTCATTGCCAGAGCGAAGGCAACTGATTCAGCAGGGGTTCTTTTGCCGACCATCCTTACATCTTCGTATCTGATATTCCCCTGAGAAACGCGTCTTTTGCCATTTCATTGAAGATTTCTTGACCTGCGTTGGTCTGCTGGGAACTGTTGCAGTATTTCTCCTCTTTGCTGCATTCGGCTTTGCAATTTGATCTTTTAAACCTCCTGCATACGGCTATACCCAAACAGTTCCTCAATGGCTTGTACTAAAGTGATATATTCATTACGCTTGCTGATGTCGATTGTATGGAGCAATTCTGATGGGGTACCACTGTACGGCAAAAATCCTTCTCCAGTTTTTCACACAACAAGCAGCCATTTCAAACTGCTTCTTATACGTAGACCATTATGCTTCAACTTTTTTCTCCTTGGCCCGCTTAAGAATGTTTTCACTTTAATGCATTTTTATTCATTTCAATTCATTAATACCTTACTCTTAGACAAAAAATTAGCTTAGTTAACTTAAAAATCTTAATATAACTTACGCTATGCGCCACTCTAATTTTTATTTTATTTTTAATTTTTGGTGGGGGGTGATGCCCGCATTTATTTCGCTTAATACAAGCTAAAGCTAACTTGAAAACTCTGACTTCAAAATTAACAAAAATTAAGGGTTACGATATAACGGAAGGGTGGAACCGACCAAGTTTTAGATAAGAAGTGCTCAGGTTAAAATCAAAAAGGGGCAGGCTTGAGTTGACCTTACAGAGCATGCGGGAGATTGGTTCATTGGAATCATAAGAGGTGCGATGGGTTACAATATAGAAGAGACGAGAACAACATATATTACGGGGGTTAGTTTTAAAGGAAATAGAATTGTAAAGGGAAGCGCAATCTACATAACTAGAGGGTAGTCGATGTAGTACTCGCTACTCGCGTAGTAGCAAGAGTGTTTAAAACTCTCAATATACATAAAGCCGCAGGTCCAGATGGTGTTTCTCCCCTTCTTCTGAGGAGGTGTATTTCCACGTTGGCAAAACCACTACGTAAGCTTTTCCATAGATTCTATTCTATAGGACTTTTTCCGAGCAGATGGAAAACAGCATTTGTCCAGCCCGTCTTTAAAAAAAAGGCGAATCTTCTTCTCTCTCCTCCTACAGACCCATTGCATTTGCGTCTCTTCTTTCCAAAGTCATGGAAACGCTTATAAACGGTCAGCTAATATCCCCAAACACAAAAACTTCTCAATTAACGGCTGTACAGTTTTCGTAGGAAGAGGTCCACTGGTAATTTGATGGCATGTCTCACTAGGTGGAACCAAAACATACATAAATCTGGCAAAGGGAAGATAGTTGCACTTGATATTTCTAAGGCATTTGACAAAGTTTGGCATAAGCCTTTTTTGTCACAAATATGTGCATTTGGGATCGACGACTCTCTTCAATGGAATAAAAACTATTTTCGGAACGTTCAATTTAAGCTGTGTTTTATGGTTTTAAGTCTGATATTCACAAAATAAATGCTATTGTGCCCCAGGGATCAATTCTGTCTACGACACTCTCTTTAATTTTTATCAATGATATCTTGTTTGACACTTTTAATCCAATATATTCCTTTGCCGACGACAATATTCTTTGGTTTTCATATTCGTTCCCGGACTCACATCCCCGCTCTTGGGCTGTAGAACAGCAGCGTTTGTTAAGCTCTTTAATTGCGATATCAGCAGCATAACCAATTGGAGAACTATTAACGGAGTGGAATTTAATGCTTCCTAAACACAATGCTGTCGGCTTCCGTTAAAGCGAAAACACATAGCCATTGTCCATCAACGGCACTTGCATCGTAGGAACCTAAATGCTTTCCATTCTCGGTATATGTGTCAATGACAACTTAAGTTTTCATATGAATGACCACATATTCGATGTCGCCAAAAATGGTACGAAATTCCTAGGTTTCGTCAAACGACGTAAGTAATACTTCACCCCCTCTGATCAGGCCACAATATCCACCAGAAATTGGAGTAGAATGCCCACATCTGGTCACGTGCCCCTAAAACATATCTACACCTGTTAGATAGGATTCAAAATAGTGCGATAAAGCTCATAGTTGATGCTTATATCACTCAGTCAATAGATACCCTCGAACACCGATGAAATTTCTCGTGCCTCACTTTGTTATATCTCTATTTCCATCACCAGTGCTCCATAGAAATCGCCAGTAGCACTTCACCTTTTCACACCTTCAACAGGAACACTCGTCTCGATAAGAATGCTCATCAGTATACCCTCAATCCCACTTTCGGAAGTACTCGTACTCTGAAATATCGAACAACTCGCTTGTGGGAAGTCCTGCCGAGCTGTCTATTTCCTAGTCATTGTAATATTCAAACATTTGAAACCAACGTACATCTGCAAGTTTCTTTCTTTCTTCCCTAATTTTTCTTCGCTCGCGCTGTATGCAAACATGTTAAGGGTACCTTAACCCCTTGAGTGCGCTAATTAGAAAAAAAAGAGGAAGCCAGTTACGTCTCTGCATTTTTCGCGGGTATTCAGTGTAAGAAATTTGAGGCGGTTACGAAAGGGCGGTAAGATAAAGGAGTCATCCCAGTGTATTCCTCGAAGGGCATGTCGAAGGAAACGACGTTGAATGTTCTCGATTGGGATATATGAACTCGGTTGAAGGTGACCACACTTGGCTGTGGAATTGACCGGACAAGGATAATACAAAATTACCTTATCACATAGGGGTTGCAAAATTCTTTACACCATCGTTTGATAAAATCAAGAGATGAGTTGGCTTTAAAGATTTCTTTCTTAAAAATTTACCTCTCTATTGTATAATATTCGAAGATCGCAAAGGGATTGCACCTGGGTTATAGGTTGGCCATGCAGAAAATAAAGTCGGGGATGAGATTGATTAAACTTACGTGACAAAGTCATAAATTGACATTTTGGGACATTAAGCTCTAAGGGATTTTTTAGACACCAAGTAGAAAACCTTTCAAGGTCTTCTTCAAGGAGAATAGAGTCTTGGGGTGAAGAAATAGTTTTGGAAAACTTAGTGTCGTTGCAGACAGGGGGCAGTGTTTAACAGTCCACTCAAGATCGTTTATAGTTAAAATGAAAAAATAGGGGATCTAAATGGCTATCTTGTGGGACACCAGTATTGGCTAAGAACGGGGTTGAAAAGGCTTACCTAAACCAAACGCTATAATAACGGTTCTCCAGATAAGAAGATATCAATTTTAATAAAATGGGTCAACACTGAGCGAATACAGTTTAATAAGGATCAATTGATGCGATATTTTATCGAAAGCCTTAGCAAAATCTGTATACGAATTCAGCTACGTTTGTAGTAGTTGATCTACCTTGTGAGAAAACTTAGCAATGTGACGGTAGTTAGCTACTTCATTCTATGGTCCGTTTTTAAGAACCGGGGTTATGAAAGGGGTTTTCCAAAAATAAGAGAATTCCGCTTGTGTGAGGGGGAGGCGAAATAGAGAGGAAAGTGGGTGCGAAAGATTGGAGGCACACATTTTGAGAAATATTACTGGGAGTCCGTCTGGCCAGGGCTAAGCTAAGCTACGTCTATCACTTAATCTAAGCCTTTTAACGAATGTGATGTATTTTATTTATTATATGTTTCCTATTAATTGAGCTATTTCTCTCAACACATAAGAAAATATTTAGAATGGTTAAGGAACATTCTTGCGGTTTCTGTTTCCACACTGTGTTCTTTTGTCAGTTGCTCAGCTTTGATGTCAATTGTTCGAATTTTTCGTCGAACTTTCTCTGTAGAATGTTCTTTTGTTCTTACAGACTTTTCTTTCGCCCATCTAGATATGCTTCTGCGAGTCCAATTTTTGTTCCAAACTGTTAATTTTTTCGTCGAACTATTGCTGAATGCTGTTCGTCCAGATTTTTCTTCTATTCATTCAACTTTTTTTGGAGGCAGTTCTTTTGTTCGTCCATTTTTAGCAAAAGGAGTTGTATTATCGCAGTTATGTTATTGCCGGAACTTAATTGTTTTTCCTGGTCAATCTAAATGTATTTGGACTATGTCCCTCATTCTTTAAAACGTCATGAAGTCGAACCATCAAATCGCTTTTCCCTCCATCGTTAAATCGTTTATAACATAATGGTTTGTCCGGACTGAGACCATTTTTTTATGATAACGAAGCATGCTGCTATTAGTGCAACCTTTTTCAAGTCTTTCATATTCTAGTCCAGAAATTAATTAGAATGAAAGAATGAAAGAAAAATTGATATCATAAATGTATCGTCCGCCTCCACACGGACAAAAACATTTCAGTGGGTTTTATGAAATGCTTATGAATTTTCTTTAAAACAAATGGGAAATTACATGCTTATTATATCTAAAATATCCTCTTAAAATTTCAAATCGAAATTCCTCTCTTTAAAATATATATTATACTCATGCATATACCTAGATACATATGTATATAAACAAAGTTCGAAATACTGCAGTAACTGAAAGCGTAGTCAGACAAAAAAGTCTTTCGCACACATACCAGCCCTTTCACAGGAAGTAAAATGTCTTCTGAAGTTTTTGAAATTTTAACTAAGGTCGAGTTGGTAGAAAGGTGCTTTAGAAGAAATACACAAAACAACAAAGAGAGTTTATGCAACCTCATTGTTCACATCTGCTGAAAACAGCAGAGAGTATTGTGTTTTGGATACCTTCCTTTATTTAGCTGCCTTGACGTGGCAGGAAGGCTTAAGAGTCAAAGATGCTAAGGTTCAGAAAAAAAACCCAAGTGGGGCGTCGAACTAAGCGCCAAAGACATCCAAACTAGACGTAAAACGGTGAACAGTATGGAGGTGATCTCTAAGGATTATACTCCAGGTGGTACTCCAACTGTGGTATTTTCGACTGCTGCCGGGGCACGGATTCTGGATGCCCCACCCGACATTCTACAACATACCGCAGATTTCGGCGCCGACCGAGGAGCTGCTGGAACACTTGATTCCGAAAATGGCTAGACAAATCTGTGCCGAAAATCAAACCCCTTGAAACTAAGTCTTTCGAGGTTTTCAGACAAACAAAACTGACGCGAGTACCATTTTACGTTACATCGCGAGATAAAAAAAAAACAACTTGTTTGTTTTTCTCTTCTATTTACGAGTAGTTATTATATAATGCGAATACTAATTTTACACTTAAACAATGATGACCCGTCGCCTTTAGCGCCGCTTTGATCATCACTAGCTATAACCGAAATACTGGTCTGGTAGCTTTTATTGATACTTCCCTTTCATACGCTAGTATTGAAGGATCAGCAATATTGGTTTTGCCCTCGTCTGCTGATGTAAGGGAAATGACAGTCGCAGTTGGTGACCCAATTCTTCGAGGTTTGGGGGAGCTGACCGCGAACTGTGGTGTTGCACTTACATATGTTACTCATGCGCTATTTTCTTGGTTCCGGGGCAACTCATAGAAACAGGAGATCTTCTGATGCGTCTTCATACTAGAACCCTGGACTTGACACCGAAAAGTGGAAAATCTACTCTCACAGGAAGAGAAAGAATAGGGAAAACAAAGACGGTGATGCAACACGCCTATCAACGCGGTAGATTCTTCGAGAGTGCGCTTCAGAATCTGGTAGACAGAATTGAAGGCGCACTCTACGACCTTCAAACTTTTAATACCAGCGTTCCGCGCTATGTGGAAACATTTTAAATCCTTTGAGCGCGCGCAAATTATAAAAAAAAGAAGAGTCTTGGGCATTTTCATCGACATTGAGGGTGCTTTAGACAACGTAACTTTTGACGGAATGTATAACTTGGACAGACAACACGGTCAGACAGCACGGCGTAGACGAACCACTGGTATTGTGGATAAAAGCAATGCTGGTGAATAGGACATTGATTGTAGATGCTGGGTTTGGCCAATATGTGGTGGTGTGGGTAAACAGGGGTTGCTCGCAAGGCGGCGTTCTGTCTCCACTGCTATGGTGCATGTTGGTCGATCCACAGCTCAGAGCGCTCAATAGTTCTAACGTCTATACACGAGCATACGTGGATGATGTAACTGTACTGTCTATTAGATCGCGTCTGCACTAAGGCAGCCTTATACGTGATCGATGAGTGGTGCACTAGTAATGCAGTTTCAGTCAATCCTCTCAAAAATGTGGTTGTTCTCTTTACAAGAAGCAGGAAGCTGCCTGGTTTGACTCATCTGGTGCTTAAAGGCATCACCATCCAATTCTCCAAAGAAGCTAAGTATTGTATTTGGGTGTCATCCTGGATAAAAACTTGCCTGTACTAATCACCTTACTTCGAAAGCCTCTAAGGCGCTGTCGGCCTTCTGGCAGTTCAGAGGATTATCGACAAGAGATGAGGCCTAACACCGAAAAGGGTCCTTTGGATCTACACCGCTATTGTTTTTGATTGAGAGTTAAAAAAAATGTAGTTGAGAAAAAGAAAAAAGATCAATATAGTGTTCACATACAATATGTATTGAATTGGAATTACATGCGTTTTATTGTTACCAAGAAAAAATTTAAAGATGTTACCATGACTGTGGTCAAACCGCAAAAAAGCTGGTAAGATTTGTCCAATGATTAAGTAATGTAGCTAGTGGCGCATAGGCCGTTACAATTAACATATAAAAAATATGATTATGTGATACAGCAAGTGGCACATAGGCCGTTATGATTAAATTAATAAATGATACATATAAGAAAAAAAGAAACTGAGAAAGTTAATAGAGTGATGTCTTCGTATTCGGCTAATTGTAACGCATTCCAGAACATTCAGCCCCCCCTGAAAGACTCTGGTCTTTCAGCGAGGGGAAGTGGAGCAACCTTAGTAATGGGACGAGTGTAGTTGCCAAACTTGGTGCGGATTGTGACTACCCTCACATTGTTGTCCTTTCCAGGATATATTTGTAGGACACGTCCAAGAATCCATTTGGCTGGCGGCAAGTTTGGTTCCTTAAGCAGAATGATGTCATCTATTCGTAAATTGGCTTGAGTGCTCTGCCATTTTGGTCGATGTTGAAGTGAAGTCAAGTATTCCTGGTGCCATCTTTTCCAAAAACCTTGCAGAAGTATCTGTAAAGCATAATAATTAGTTTTTATTGAAATGTTCCCATCAAGAACTTGTGGTTGAGGAATTGCTGTATATGGTTCCCCGATCATGAAATGTGCTGGCGTTAGAGCACTTGGTTCTCCATCTGATATGTGCCACATAGGACGCGAATTTAGCAAAGCTTCTATGCTTGTGAGGAGCGTGTACATTTCTTCGTAGGTCAGCTTGTTATCACCAATCACTCGCTTGAGGTGAGTTTTGACAGATTTTACACCTGCCTCCCATAGGCCACCGAAGTGAGGAGCGGAAGGGGGTATAAATTTCCATGCAATATGATCCTTTGAGAGATGATCAAGAACGATGTTGTTGTGACACTGACTACGAAGGAGATCGAACATCTCTCCAAGTATGCGTTTTGCGCCATGAAAATTCGTGCCATTATCACTCCAGATTTCTACTGGTTTCCCACGTCGTGCCACGAACCGATCTAAGGCCAATAAAAATGCATTTGAAGAGAGATCACCGACTAGCTCTAAATGGATGCCCTTTGTTACAAAGCAAACAAACAAAGCTATGTATGCTTTTATGAATTTTGGGTTTCGACCTCGCGAAAGTCGCAATGTAATGGGCCCGGCATAATCACATCCGACTTTGCTAAACGGTCGCGAAAAACGAATACGTTCGGATGGGAGATTACCCATTAACTGATGTGAATACGACACACGTTGGCGGAAGCACACGACGCACTCATGAACCGTCTTGCGAACAATGTTTCTACACCCGAGAATGTAGAAGTTTTGCTTTATTAAAGAAAATGTTAATGTCACACCGGCGTGTAAGTATCGCTTATGAGTATATTTCACTATGAGTTTCGAAACAGGGTGTGATTTGCACAAAATTATAGGATGTTTTTCATTGTAAGCTAGGCTTGATTCCTGTAACCGACCTCCGACGCGAAGCACTCCTAAAGAGTCAAGAAATGGGCACAAAGAAATAAGTTTGTTTCTTTTCGGTAGGCACTTATTTTTCTTAATAATATCTATTTCGAATGAAAATAAAGAGCACTGCGCGGATTTCAATAAAATTGTTTTTGAGTTCAATAGTTCTTGGGTAGTCAAGGATTGCAAATTACGAAGTTTAAAAACCGACCGACAATTGGATACAAAACGGAGAATGTATGCAACAACGCGAATGCATTTTAACCAACTAGATGAATTGTGTAGAAGTACATCGAATAGATTATTAGTTTCAACATTTGATAAGAATACCTTCGTTTTCTGTGTAGTTCTTTCCTCTAAAAATTCACTAGGAATTTCTCCAGTATGTTTATTTGAAATGGGCCACTGATTTCTGTCCAACCAGAGCCACTGTGGACCTTTCCACCACAGCTCGTTTGATGATAAATGGGATGGTAGAATGCCACGAGTGGCAATGTCAGCTGGATTATAGACCGAGCGAACGTGATTCCACACTTTACAAGGTAGCGATGAAAGTATCTCGGATGTTCTGTTACCGATAAATACTGACCATCTTTTAGGCGGGGATGACAGCCAATGGAGCACTATCGCCGAATCCGTCCAAGCAAAGATTATAGCTTCTTTCGCCTGTAAAGAAATCTTAATTTTATTAATTAGACGGGTTAAAAGGACGGCTCCACATAGTTCCAGTCTAGGCAGTGAAATAACTTTAATTGGTGCAACTTTACTTTTAGCTGCAACCAATGATACTGATATGGTATTATCTGTGTTGATACTTCTGCAGTAGATAACAGCTGCATAAGCGTCCAATGAAGCATCGCAAAATGCGTGTAGTTCCCATTGTTGTTTATTAGACCATAGTATTCTGGGAATGTGAAGAGCTTCCAGATGGTGCAGATCTTGATGAATTGATTTCCAACGATTAGCGAGTTCATCTGGAATTCGTTCGTCCCAATTCAACCCTTTCTTCCAAAGTTCCTGTAAAATAATTTTTACTCCTACGATAACAGGAGCCAAAAATCCGATTGGGTCGAATATTCGAGATGCTTCTGAGAGTATCCGACGCTTAGTTTTGTATCCACACGAACTCGATATGAAAAGCAGTCACTATACGGGCACCATATTAAACCTAGAATCTTAACTGAATTGAATTCTTCAAATTTAATTGGGGAAATTTCTCGCTCATCTTCTGGTAGCGACAAAAGTAATGGCCAGCAGTTAGTTGTCCACTTCCTTAATAGAAAACCGGCGGATGTAAGTAGATCAACAACTTCTGTTTTAAGCTTCATCAACTCTTCAATTGTGTCTGCGCCCGTTGCTAAGTCATCGACGTAAAAATCATTGTGAACTATTTGAGATGCAAGGGGATGAGTAAGATTTGAATCAAGAGCTAGCTGTTTAAGTGTGCGAATTGCTGAAAATGGGGCAGATGAGGTTCCGCAGGTGATTGTTAGCAGACGAAAATGTTTTAGTTGACTATCGGGAGTTGCACGCCAAACTATTCTTTGAAAATCCGTGTGATGGGGCGAGATCCAAATTTGTCGGTACATTTTTTCAATGTCTCCTGAAAGTGTGAATTTGTATCGACGAAATCGCAAACTAATCGAAAATATATCACGCTGGATTGTAGGGCCAACAAGAAGGCATTCATTCAATGACTTAGTGGTAGAAGTCTTAGCGGAACCATCGAAGACCACTCTCATTTTTGTTGTGCTGCTATCATTTTTGAAAACAGCGTGGTGTGGGAGATAATAGCAACGTGTATTTTCTAGTATACTTTCATTAGGAGATATCTCCTCCATATGACCCAATGAAAGATATTCATTGATGAACTGGGAGTATTGGATTCTAAAGTCAGGATTTGTTTCGAATCTTTTTTCCATAGATCGCAATCGTTCAAATGCGATTGTAAATGAATTTCCGAAGTTTAAATCTGTATTCTGCTTAAATGGTAGTTCCACCATATATCTACCATCAGAATGACGAGTGTGGGTATTTACAAAATGATCTTCAGCTTGTTGCTCTTCGATCGATAAAATTGGTTGATTAGATACTTCTTCTAAACGCCAGAATTTTTCTAAGTCGAACTCTTGCGTGTTGTCTAGCTGAGTGCAAAATGTATGGAGTCCTCCGTCAGTATTATGAGGGAATCGAAGTAAGTTACCAGCTAATACCCAGCCGAAAATTGTTGGAATGGAATCTGGTATTCCATATTCTGGTGACTTTGCAGGGCCTGTTATAATATTGAATACTTTATCTGAGCCGACCAAAATATCGATAGAACTCGGCTTGTCAAACTGCGGATCGGCCAGCTCGATCGAGAATAGTTTGTTTGCATTGACATTTGTGATTAAAGAAGTTGGCAACAATGATGTGATTTTTGAAATGACATGACAGTCAATTTCAACAAAATTATTACTTAAACGAGACTGAAGTTTAAGTGCAACCAATCCATTGGTTACACCGGCAGAGGTTGAGGCGATTCCTGTGATCGGAATCCGAGAGCGTTTTCGTAACAGCCCAAGGCGTTGGACAGTTTGTTCTGTTATAAAAGAAACTTGAGAGCCTGTGTCCAATAGCAAGCGAATGTTTTGAAATGATCCCTGTTAGTCTTGAACCTTAACAATTGCTGTTGGCAGAATTGTTTGAAGATGACGAGAAGATTCAAACGAGTGATTAGAGACGATTGGAGGATCAACCGACGAGTGAGAAGAAGAACGAGTTAAATTCAAAGAAGTAGGCTCAGATGATGAATTATGTGTAGGATGCACGAGAGAATGGTGGCAAGCGCTGCATAATCTACACCGAAAGTTTGACCGACATTTAGTAGCGTTATGACCTTGACGAAGACAATTAAAACATAGTGAGTGCTGTTTTACAAAGTCGCGACGGGACTCGACATCCAAACTAACGAAGACCTTGCATTGAGATAGGGTATGATCATCATTATGACATTTTGGACAATTTTGCTTTGATTCTACAATGTGTGAGCGCACAGGAACTTGAATCTTACTGCGAGATTGAATTGTACGAGAGAGTGAGTAGCAAGATTCCAAAGAATTACAGCGCGATTGAAGAAATTCCAAAAGTTCATCGATTGTTACATTTTCCCGAGACCCTACTTCATTTGCCCATGCCTGTTTAGTATCCTGATCAGCCTTTTGGATTAAAAGGTATATGAGCCAAGGATCGCGACTGTTGGACTCCAATGTATTGAGTCCTCGAATGACCTCATCAGCTCCATCAGTGATTCTACGAACCGTTTGAATATTTCCCGACGAAGAGGTAGGTAATGATAGGAATGACTGTATAAAAGATCGCACGATTAAGTGCGTTTTATCGAAGCGTGCTTCTAATCTGTCCCAAGCATTAATGTAGTTATTTTCGGAACAAGTCATATGCTTTATTAAATTAGCTGCGTCGCCGCGAAGAAAATATTTAAGGTATTGCAACTTTTTTGAACTAGTCAGCGACGTATTTGAGTCTACCGATGCGATAAATAGATCTTTAAAGGCGGGCCAATCCTTGTAATCTCCCGAGAAAATAGGGATGGTCGCCTTTGGTAGGTTAATAGATGATGAGTGTGAGCAGGAAGGGAGAGTTTGAGGGGACGATGCCTGCTGGCCTGTTGAAGATACCTGAGCAGGTTCAGACAGTATATTTGGGTTTGCTGATTTCTCTTCTACTGAAGTTTCCTGCGGAGGATCAGGCAACGTGCGCTTTCGAATCGCGTTTGTTATAAGGGAATGTGCTAAAAAGTGTTTTAATTCATATTCTGCAAATTCTGGTTCAGGATCGATAAAATCTTTTTCATCGCAAAATTCGCATAACTGGTTATGTAGGGACTCAAAATATGACCACGTTTCACTTAACTTACTTAATCGGTTTTCAAGCAATGAGAGATCGGTACTATCGTTCACTGAATCTGCGAAAGCTGCAGCACGTGTTAAGCTGCCCTTAGCGTGACTGCGCTTAGTCTTAATTGAGTTCATTATAACCAAAAATTGCACAGAATCCGGGCAAATCCCTTAAAATTTCGCAAATGTCTTTCTTTTACCGCAAGAAGCGTCTAATAGACAAGCTATTTTTTTTTTTTTTCACCTGATTCACGTGTTATCTTACAACTGTCCTTACAATGTTCGCTACTAAAACTGTTCGAAAAACTTCTTACTTTCCCTTCTTTAAACACTTCTCAAAATTTTAATTAATTTGGCATATCCCAATCTCCACATACACATGTATCACCATAAGTTACCATGATACACACTTATTTGCACTAGTTAATAAATTAATTCCTTTTTGGATTATTTGCATTAATTGGAAAACACGTTATTCACACAAAAAAAATAAAAATGTTCAATAAATCCGACAGAGAAGGACCATGTTTTTGATTGAGAGTTAAAAAAAATGTAGTTGAGAAAAAGAAAAAAGATCAATATAGTGTTCACATACAATATGTATTGAATTGGAATTACATGCGTTTTATTGTTACCAAGAAAAAATTGAAAGATGTTACCATGACTGTGGTCAAACCGCAAAAGAGAGCGAGTAAGATTTGTCTAATGATTAAGTAATGTAGCTAGTGGCGCATAGGCCGTTACAATTAACATATAAAAAATATGATTATGTGATACAGCAAGTGGCACATAGGCCGTTATGATTAAATTAATAAATGATACATATAAGAAAAAAAGAAACTGAGAAAGTTAATAGAGTGATGTCTTCGTATTCGGCTAATTGTAACGCATTCCAGAACAGCTATGATAAGGCCAATTACATCGTATGCATCAGTTGTCTGGTGTAATAAGTTCTCGCGAAAATACCTGATTGCTGCATGTACCAGACTCCAAAGAACGGTGTGTCCCGGATGCATGGGTCTTTCCCCAGTACTTCTGGCTCGGCTCTCGATATATTGATGAATCTCCCTTAATATTGATATCATGGGCTTTACTCTCAAAACCATTTTTCGTTTGAATAGAAGTGGTATTTGGTACAACACGTACTGGAGCTTTGATGATTTTGCGCGTCGGCTGTCTTATGACTCTGGTCTTATTGATATGCCGTCCGATATATTGAGGCCAGAACTGCTGTTGCAGAAAAAAATAAGAAATCGACTGTCTAGCTACCCAGAACTGGTTGCGGCGAGAATTTGAGCCAGGAATGGAATGCAGTCGGATCTTCATGGAATTCTCCACTAAAAATAGAGAGACGACAACGTTAAAGTTTACTTCATGTTATGAAAGCTTGCATCTATATTCCAAGCGGAGATTTTCGCAATCCTGTTGGCAGCGAATTATGTATATATATACGGTGGAGGGGCGAGGCATTTGCATCTGTTGTGACAGCTAAGCTACGCTTTGCCAAACGTGGAAGTGCACCTCTTCATAAGAAATGAGGTATATCTATATCCTCCGGACAAGCGGATTTGTGAATTGTAAGATTTTTTTCGGTAAAGAAGAACTTACACTCAAGTGGGTGTGAATACACTTATAATACCTCATCGTGTGTCAAGTTTTTTTTTTTTTCAAAAATGGAATAGAAAGTGAAAGAAAGATGTTTGGGCTAAGTGGCCATTCCGCTCCACTGGTGGCATACAACACTTAATGGTGAGACTAAATTAATATTCGAAGCTAGCTTTTGGGCGCGTTTGGGATTCGAACACCGAACCGATTTTGACGAACTACCAAAAATGCTTACTGCCTTTGGGATATTTTATTATTTTTTGCCTAGGTTTTTGGTCGCATTGATATAACACACGCTTACGAAAGACATTGTAGTCATTCCTGGCATGTTTGAACTTTTTTGGATTTTCCACTGTCGGATTGGTCTTGAAGGACCGGAAAAACATTTCTATGAAGCTGACAGCCTGATTACAGCTCGTGTTTGAGTGTGAATACTGTCTGTGGTTATATCAGCAGCGGCATCCACGTCGCTAACGAGAAAACATAACGACCAGTTAAGATTCCTAAAGAAGCTGTTATGTCCACTCGAATTGGCAGTCTGATATTGCCGTAAGATTTAGGAATCATTTCTCTAACTGTTACAGTGGTCCGATGGGGCAAGAGTGGTATGACCATCATCATTTTTTATTCGCGTGTTCTCATTTACAAGATGGGCCAAGTTATTTTGAGCAGCAAAGACCTCAACACGCTGTCCTTCGGGTGTCGTTTGGCCGCACTTGTGTTGAAATCGCCAGTAATAACGATTTCAGTATAAAGATACAGGGATAAAATTCTTTGAATGAGGTCAGACAACGCATGAAACTAGTTAATGGTAGAATTGCTGTCCATTTTGGGGCTTCTGTAAATAAAGCAATAGTGGATAATTTGCCTGTGGAGATGGAGTTCTCACCATATGAAATTGAATTCCAGATTTGAACATGGACTACAATGTGATTGCGTTTGATAAGCAATGAGAAAAATAAGCGAGACCGCGGTGAGAAAAAATAATGGCACTAGTTCGTAGCCAGGTAGGTTTAGATCACAGTGATCTGAGAGGTGTGGGCGAGGATCTAACTATGTTTCACTAAGTGCTAAAATAGCTGGTCTGTTTGCTATGCCCACTCTAAATTTCCAAGTCATATACAAAACACACATAAAAAACATAAACACCGACAATATTAAGCACCGCAGTGAAAAAAAAACAGTGAAATAAAAATAAAAAAGTTGATTTACCGAAACAAATTGTTGTAAGTGTTATGCCCTTACAACAATAGGAAATACAACGCCAACAAAATTTATAACCACAACCCACTATACATTGGTTATTACATATACTTGGTCACTGCCTGCGGTGTATATTTATGAGTGAATTTGACTACAAGCTCAAACAAAATATTGAAATGGGATTTCAAAAAAAACTCTTCGTAGGAATCGGAAAAAACAATGCAATTACACTCGGTGATATAAAAGTACAATAGATGGAATCAAATATACTTATTATTATTACCTTATTATTACAGGACTTACAGTATACGGCCGTATTTGGTAATAATATTTTGAGTCACGTCGCTGTTGCATTAACAGATGGCGCAGTATTTATGGAGGGAAAGCTGATGGACAGATTATCAAAGATGGATGCAGAGCAAAGAGAATGTGTAGAATTGCTGAAGGAGGGGATAGTCTGGTAGAATCTGAGTTGATGGATGCAGGACGCAGAAATCTTATAATGCCATGGGCAATTTAAAAGTTACTGCGTGCCAAGATTTTTCGTATGTTAGATTTACGGAACGGATTTATCCATGTCCCTCTTAATACGAATTTCAGAAAGTATATATCATTATAATACACACCGTCCAATTTATGTTGCGCTATATATCCTTTTTTACATCGAATTCACCAGGAGGTATTGTTTCCATATGTATATTATCGGGCATTGAGACAGTCAATTCAAAATTGTAGAGAAAACACATTAATGATTATGATAATTCGTATGAGCCCGTACCGCTGACGCTACCTCTAAGTGAATTTGATATTTAGATATGTTTTATGCCTACGCAAGCCCATGCGCTGACATGCACATTTTTTTTACTTTTCTATTCTCTTCATACTCGTATGTACTGTCCATGTCTTTTTGCCATCTGTTATTGTGCAGTTAGAAGTGTCGTCTAAACTAATTATGCTATAGGGTCACTTAAATTTGCTTTGTAACTTGTGCCTAGCCGGGGTGATAACGTAAACTATTTCTTTTAATTTTATTTTAGTGTAATTGGGCTGTAGCTTTGTAATCTAAATTTAATTACTTTGTGGTAGGCCTCAATTGAAAGGACTGTAATTGTGTACTGCCGACGATATCGTGTTGTAGTAATACGTGTAGAACTTCAGCCACTTATCCTAATCATTTTATATACTCATTAAGAGTTCTGTGGTTTCTTTCTGATAATTGGAACATTTTTATTCCATCTATTCAATTCAATTCAATTTATTGCTATAAATAAGTTGTACATTAAGACAATGTCTCTTATAGTACTAAGTGATAATATTTAGTTACAAAATGATAAGTGATAGTAATTATAATGATAATAATAAAAAATAAAAAAATAAATAAAAAGGAAAAAGAAAGATAAAAAAAGGGAGAGGAAATAAAATAGTTAAGAAATTGGAGAAAGACTGAGGTAGAGTTGATAGTAAATAGATAAGTTAAGAAGAAAAGTACACATACAAGGCAGTTTTGAAGCTAGCAGTATTTGACAAGCAATTTATATGAGACGGTAAGTTATTCCATAGTCTAATAGCATAAATGAAAAATAATCGCGAGGAATTGAGGTATTTGCAACGCTGAGTGCTAATGTTGAAAGTTCTTCTGGAAAGGGAAAATTCCAGTTTGGAGTAAAGGTAAGGGGGTTGCGTTGTGTTTATAATTTGATGTAGAAATATGCAATTTCTGAAATCAAGGTACTTTCTCAATGTACAGCCAAGAAACCGGCATGAGAATTCCGAGATTCTATCGTATCGTTGCCTTGCATAAACATACCGAACAGCATCATTATAAGCAACCTGGAGCTTGCGAAAAGATAGTGAGTCAAGGTCACTGTAGACAGCTGCAGCATATGAAATAATGGGCATTATGAGGGTGAGCACAAGTCTTCGGCGAGTATTCAAGGGGGTATAGTTGGCAGAAATCCAAAGTTTACGCAGGCATCCATACACGCGACCAACAACGACGTTAACGTGGTTATAGCCGGAAAGCTTTCGGTTTATGGTGAAACCAAGACTTGTAGCCACCTCAACTAACCTAATCTTACTACCGGCTAAGCAAACATCAGGAACTAGACTTAGCTCAAAAGACTTGTTTGATATTGGAAGTACTTGACATTTTTTTGTCCATTTTTAGTTGCCCATTCAACAATGGAAGCAATATCCTCATTTAGTAGTGACACTAGCTCACCTATTTTATTAACCGGATGAGATAGGTAAAGTTGTACATCGTCTGCATAGAAATGAATAAGCCGGTGCTTACAAATTGATGCTAAGTCATTTATGTACATGCAGAACAAAATTGGGCCCAATATTGATCCCTGCGGAACCCCTTGAGAAACTGACCGGAGACCTGAGCGATTGTTACCAACAACGACTACTTGTGACCGTCCACATAAAAAATTTCGAATGAGCCTTACAGCTCTTTCACTAAAACCATAGTAATGGTGCAGTTTCCAACAAAGAATGGAATGATTTACTCTGTCAAAAGCCTTAGAGAAATCAAGCAGGCAGAGCAGCGTCACAAATCCTTTGTCAAAATCTTGCCTGATATCATCCAAGATTTTTACCATGGCGGAAGAACAGCTATGGCTCTTCCTAAAGCCCGATTGGAATGGGCTCAACAGGGAGTTTTCAGCCAAGTGTTTCTGAATTTGTGACTCTATTGCCTTTTCAAAGACCTTAGATAGGCATGGTAAGATACTGACAGGTCTGTAGTCAGAAGCATCGGTAGCAGTAGTATTTTTAGGAACAGGTACAACCTTAGCACATTTCCATATCAGAGGAGTAGTAGATGTTGCTATACAGGAATTGATTATATGTGTTAGATGGCCTATAACGTGCGGCAAAATAAGTTTTATGAAACGAAGTGGCAAGCCGTCTTCACCAATAGCATTTGATTTTAAACTTTTAATAATACAAAGGACATCAACCTCCGTAACTACTTCAAAATCAAGGCCTCTGCTGGAGACAACGTCATACTCGAAACAATCGGTAGCAACATCATTTGAAACAAAATAGTCGTTCATTTCATCTAAATCAATAGTACAGCTCCTGTCACTACTTACACCAATGCCAACTTGGCGTAGATTTCTCCACAGAACCTTGGAGGGTAAAGAAGTGCTCAGTTTAGATGAGTAGTAGTGTCGTTTAGATGCACGAACAGCATCGGTTGCAGCATTACGAGCAGCTTTGTACCTGTTCCAGTTAATCGCGTTTTGTCTACGTTTCCACTTACTGTACAGTCTGCTTCGCTTCTTTAGAACACCAACTACCCCTTCCGTGAACCAGGGACACGCACTGTTTCGGATCGCGACGGTTTTTATTGGTACATGATCATTGAATAATTGCATTACAAGCGTCTGGAAAATGATTAGCTTTTAATTTGGATCGGCAACTATTCTGCAATTCAACCATGGGACCGAGTTTGCTGCGGTCGTTAGTGCTTCATGATTTATCGATGAATAATCCCTATAAACAAAGGAGCTTGAAGAAGAATTGTGGTTAAAGACAACATTGTAGGTACAGAATAGGAGATCATGTTCGCTGACACCTTCAAGAGAAATCTGATCAAACAGTAAGACAGAGAGTGAATCAGATACAATAACAAGGTCTAAAAGGCTCGGTGGTGCACCTGGCCGGAAACATGTTGTATAGGAATTATTTACAATTTCAAGTCCACTTGCCGCCGCCATATCTTTCACTTGGTAGGACCGCGAGTCGTTTTTAAGCATGTTGGCATTAAAATCACCACAAACGACAATGTTATTATATAAAGGGGAGAATTCAGATAGAGAAGAGAAAAAAGCTTCAGTTGAAAAAACACGATTTGGATTGTAGCAGCAAGCAACCAAACATTTGACAGACCCATCAGAAATTTCTGCAATCAAATACTCAACATCAGTTCCTAGCGATTTTTTTATGACTTTACATTTTAAGGTTTCCTTGCAATATATCGCAACACCACCTCCTGTTGTTTCCGTAACCCTATCATTACGTGCGAGCTCATATCCAGCTATTTTCTAAAAATAATTATCAATTCCAGGTTCAAACCATGTTTCATCAACACATATAACATCATATATTTGAAAAAGAAATATTGAGATCTTCCATGAACTGTAATGGCGTGCCTTTCAATAGCGCGTATTAACCCTTTCCCCAGTTTTAGTCTTATTTTATCAAATTTTGAAAAAATTCTGGCACTTCTAAAAAAGTTTCTTGACTTCGCAGATATAGGCGAATTGTCTTGCTCTCTCCGAGGCTTTATATTGTCTTAGAATTCTACGCGATTTTTCATTGTGAAAAGCTGTGACAATGGGCGATGATCGCTTCTTACGAATGCAAGGAACTTTTTATCGTAGACATATGCCCGGAAGTATGTTATGGCTGAATGTACAGCTTCTAGTTTCCGTTCTTGTAGACTTGTTGTATTCACCATTAATGACCTTGAAGCACATGCTATGGGGAGTTACATTCCATCAGGCTCTTGACTGAGTAGAACACTACATGCGTATTTACTAGCATCTGTGGTTATACAGAATGACTTTTGAAAGTTTGGATAATGGAGTATGTTGTGACTCCTTAGTGGATTTTTAAGGTAGATCAATGCATATTCACATTCCACTGTTCATTTGAAAACAACGTAAAAAGGCGACAGGGTTAAGCAAAATTAGGAACAAAACATTTATAATAATTGCCGAATGCAGCAAATCGTTTGGTCGCATCAGCATTTGTAGATCGAATAATCTATGATAGTCTGAAATTTACCATCATCCGCATTGTTTGTGCACTTATGGCCAAGGTAGATTACTTTCTGATCGAAAAATTAACATTCATCGGGATGAAGTTTTGGAATTTCGACGTATCTTAAACACGTCCGTCAGATTATCAAACATGTGCTTTTCAGAACAACCCAATAAAACTAATTCATCCATATACAGGAATGCATGCGCTGGCGTTAAGACCGCAAATGCTATTGTCACCATTGTTTTCAGTTTGGAGCAATTTTCAGACCATATGGAAGACGTTTAAATCGGAATAAACCTTTATCTGCTGAGAAGGATGTAATGTCCCTTGAGTTTTCATCGAGTTAAATTTGATGAACACCTGACGTTAAGTCACGGAAGTAGAAGTATTTTGCACGGCTTAATTGGTCGAGTATATCATCTATTCTTAGCAACGGGAATTAGTCTGCAAATAACTTTTTATAATTCCTCTACAGTCTACAACTAACCACCGACGTTTTTGAGTTTTTCCTGATAGAGATTTTGTCGGCATTAACGGTATTAATAATTCTACTCAGAAGCAGATGTTTCAATTCTTGTACATCGTAATTTATTAACTTATCTATTAGCTTAAAAATCACATCTTTATGGGCGTGAGGTATTCTGTACTTTTTTGTGTATGTATGTTTTTTTTAGGTAGTGGAAGACGCTTATGGGAAGTTGTTTTTCATATTAAATTATTGGGTTGCTTAAATGTTTTTTTTTTCATACAATTGAATTAAAATATACAAAATACAGAATGTTGGAGTTCGTTTAAGATATTTCCGAATATTGAAGTCCGCGCTGTATCACTTCGAAAGGCAGAGTCGCAATGTAGAGAAAACATATCCTTACTTGATTAATGTCTCTTTGTTAATGATTAATGAAATATTTCTATGCTTTGATATTCAAATATATTTTATGCCTACACAAGAATATTAGCTGACCACTGATTCAGTTGCATATTTTTAGCTTGCCAGATCGTGAGAGTTATAGATTCAACATATTGTTAGAAATGAATATACTTAGAATTAGTTGTGCTTGTGTAGGCATAGCGCGCTACAATATGAACGATGGCAGACGATATAATTATACCATCTAAAGTACAAAAAGAAATCATAAGGAAACTAGAAGCCGTATTTAGAGTATCAGCTGAAACGGATTGCTTGTTAAACGGAAGAAGTGTAGTTTTCGAAAAAAAGATAGAATTTCTCGAGTGCATCATAAGAGATAGCAATATCTGACCAACAGCAGAAAAAGCAAAAGCTGTAAAGAGTACCATATACCAAGCCACAAGAAATCGCTTCAATAGTTCTCGGGGTTAACTTCTTATTTTAGGGGAAGACCTAAAAGGAAGGTTCGCGACCATCACCAAATCAATTTCAGAATTGTTGCTAAAAGGGGTTAAATTTGAGATTTACATTGAAGAACTGATATCTTTCGAACAGCTAAAGGAGGCATTGATCAGTGCACCAGTGCTGAAATTGTTTGATCCCGACTCACGAAAGGTAGTACATACAGATGTTAGCACGCATAGCTACAGGGCGGTTTGGATATAGGTTACCAACGGTATCATCCGATCCGATAAATGAGCAGGAATAAATGAAAGAAAAGTGTAATATTCTGGCCGGATTCAAAACCTGTCCTCCAGTGGCTTCGAATGGAACCAAAAAAGTTTCAGTAAAAAACATATATTCAAGTCGAGCACAATAAACAAGACGCGAAGTTAAAATTACACTATGCCCGAAGACAGAGATTCGATTAAGCGGTATCATTGCAAAAGGTGCGGTGAAGTGGACAACCATCGCATTGTGCAATGCGACAAATACAAATACGTGGTATCACTTAGTTGTAGTGGTGTATCTGAGTTAAGCTGGAGCTACAAGGGATGTAATTTAAGTAGAAACGAATTTGCAGGCACCAATGCAACGGTTTCTAAAGCAGATATGTCAACACATGTACTAAGGCAGTCACAAGCAGCGTCTTCGCCAACAATAACAGGAGAGCATCAACAGGCAAGTACAAGCACGGTAGACGCCACATGGAAACCACTATCAACAAATTTGCCCCGACTTGGAATTAATGAATCAACGTACGCATCAGCAAAAACTAACCGTACAATGAATTCCGCGGCAGTACAAACGCAGAGGAACTCTGCAAGACGGCTGATACATACGTAGACGTGGACGTCTTCAGTTGCTACGAGCACAATGCCCTTTTCCTTCTCAATAATACAGGCGCATGCAATGCCATAACAAATCGGGAAACTTAACGCCCAAATGGATTTACAACTCAAAATGCTAGAAGAACAACAGCAACTTTAACGGAAGTTTATTGAGAAGAAGTATCAACTTCTCTCACAGTTGAACAATGACCAATCGCAGCAAATATATGTCAAAAATATATCAACATATTTGGATTTAGTCGGTGGACCAACCCCTTCTCAGTTAGCAGCGGGGCAAGTTATTCCATTGGACTTGCCGCACTTTTATTGGGATCCAGAAGAGTGGCCGCTCCTTTTCAGCAGCTTCGAAACGAGTACTTCTGCAGCCGGTTATTTTCATGCGCAGAACTTGGTGGGGCTACAGGCGTGCATTAAAGGAAGAGCTAAAGACCTTGTGAGAAGTAAGCTAATGATTCCCACTATAGTACCGGAGATTATCCAGACCTTGCGCACCATATTCTGGAACGAGTGATAGAAAAGGCTAGGAAACTACAATCACCAAAGGATGAATCGGAGTCCATAATTGAATATGCTCTCTGTGTTAAAAATACGAGGGGCGTTCAATATATTCTCGGTATCGGGGTGAAGCTGTGGTTGTATATATAAATTGACTTATTTATCAAGTAATATTATTTTATTGCATTCATGTAAAATTTCATATATATGTGATTATTAATTCGCGTTTTATCTCTAGTTAAACAGAATCATAATGGCAACTGAGACGATGATGGTGAAAATTGAGCATCGCGCTGTAATTAAATTTCTCACTAAGCAAGGAAAAAGTCAAAAAACTATTCATGAAGAGATGGTGGCTGTTTACCAGGGTTCCGCACCTTCATTATCAACTGTGCAAAAGTGGTCAAGTGAGTTCAAGAGAGGCAGAGAGAGCATTGAAGACGACCCCCGCTCCGGCACCCCTTCTACTGCTTGTACAGTAGAAAGCATCAAAGAAGTCGAAAAACTTGTTCTTGAGGATGCCCGAATAAAGATGAAAATGATGGCAGAAATCACCAAGCTTTCAATTGGTACCATTCACACCATTCTTCATGACCATCCTAACCTTTCAAAGGTCAGTGCAAGGTGGGTGCCACGAATGCTCACAGCGCCTCAGAAAAAAGTGAGAATCGCATGCTGTAGAGAGCTTTTGGAGATGTGTAGTGAGAACGCGGACGGTGTTATGGATCGAATTGTTACTGGGGACGAAACATGGGTCCACCACTATGACCCTGAAAGCAAACAAGAGTCCATGCAGTGGCATAAAAAAGGAACAGACCCCCGAAGAAGTTCAAAGTCACTCCATCTGCCGGGAATCCATGGCCACAGTTTATTGGGACTCAAAGGGAATCTTACTCATTGAGTACAAAGAAAAGGTGAAACCATCAACGCCACATCCTACGCTTCCACTTTGCATAATTTGCGGGAGGAAATTAAAAAGAAAAGACGGGGTAAACTCGCAGCGGGTGTGTTGCTTCTTCATGACAACGCTCCTGTTCACACGGCGCGAGTTTCCAAGGCTGCTGCGCGAGATTGTGGTTTCAAAGAAATCCAACACCCACCCTATAGTCCAGACCTTGCCCCTAGTGATTATTTCCTGTTTCCGGATTTGAAAAAATGTCGTCGTGGAAAAAGATTTTCGGATGATGAAGAACTCAAGTCGGCAATAAATGGGTATTTTGCAGAGAAAGAGGAAATTTATTTTTTTGAGGGTTTAAAAAAGCTTATCTCAAGATGTAACAAATGCATTGATGTTAGGGGAGATTATATTGAAAAATAAAAACAATTTAAATTGAATTCGCATTTTCCTTGATATCGATACCGAGAATATATTGAACGCCCCTCGTATATACTCTACCAAGGAACCACGTAAAATGGAAGCACACTTAAAGAACAATATGTTAGTGAAGGAACTGGGAGTTATCTAGTCAGTACAAATTGAATTGGGCCATACATATGAAGGACGAGAAAATGCCAATAGTTAGAGTCTTCGGTGATTGGATATTTTAAATAGCCGTTGCCGCGAGCACCGTCGTATCCACGGCCCCTACTATAAGAAGTGCAAGCGTGAATTAACATACGGAGGGCAGACCACAATGTAAAATCAAGTGTTTTGGTTGTGACAGCAGTGATCACAAAGTGTCAGCCTGCAGCGCATTTGAAAATCTTTCGTTGCACACAAAGTGGAATGTTGTTAAAAAGCACAATTTACCCCGACAGTGTTTAAACAAGCACCGCCGCAAATGTTTCAGTAACAAGGACTGCGGAATTGATGGATGCCAAATGAAACATCATAAATTATTGCATGAACACCATCGTCTAGAAATCAAAATGACATCGATGTGCGTAGTGCCAGCAGTGTATCCATAAATTCACACTCCACTGAGAATCAGAATCAATATTCACTTTTCAGAATTTTTCCTATACACCTTCGAAAGGAAAATGGTTACATAGACACGTTCGCCCGTTTGGATTAGGGGTCTTCAGTGGCGTTAATTGAAATGGATATTTTTAATCTACTTGGCACTGTAGAGACATACAACGAATTACATCATATGGTAAAAGAATATTTCAACCTCGATAAATCGACAGGAAAGTCGTGTGTTTCCGTAGAAGACAACAAATCAATGGAAATTTTGAAGACCACATGCTAAAACAAAAACGGTCGCTATGAAGTGCGCCTTTTGTGGAAAAATACAGTGCACCAGCTACCGCAGAGCTACAACAACGAAAGTAAACATCCCATGTGTCTTATTAGGCAATTTCAAAATAATAGCAATTTAAAACTTGTACTTCAAAAACAAATCGTCAATCTTTTGCAAAAAAGATACGCTATAACGTTAACTGAGGACGAAATCAAGAAGACTACAGATCCTGTGTAGTATCTACCAATATTTATAACAACAAACCCCAACAAATCTGGTAAGATAAGAATGGTGTGGGATGCGGCAGCCAAATCTGCGGTTTGTCTTAACGACTTCATGTAATCTGGGCCGGACCTGCTGAAATCATTGGTCGACGTATCGCTGAGTTTCCATGTTGAAAAGGTCGCGATTTGCGGGGATATCGCGGGGATGTTCCACCAAATCAATGTTAGAAAAGAAGATATGCATGCTCAGAGATGTCTATGGTGGGATAAAGAAGATATTGTAGACCAGGCAGGCGTTTATGTGATGCGCACTAACTTTGAGAATATGCATTCGCACCTACCATGCCGAATCATTCAAAGCTGAATATCCCCGAGCCGTAGAGACCATACAACAATATCACTACGTGGATGACCTCATTGATAATGTCGACAACGAACAACAGGTGATCGAGGTTCTCCAGACTTCGACTCGATCTTTTCTTGGCCGCGACAATTTACACAAAAAGGGAATTACTTCAAGTGCTGATGTCCATCTTTGATCCCCTAGGTTTTTTATTGTGCTACACTACTGAGCTTAAAATCCTTCTGCAATAGGTCTGGCGATCTGGCATCGACTGGGATACCCAGCTGAGCGATTACTTGTACACCAAATGGCAAAAATGGAATACGGTATTAGAAGAAATATCCTTATTATAAGTATCTCGTTGTTACTCCCCGCATCTTAAAGAGGCTACCTAAGTGAAACTACACACATTTATATGAGTATGCTCATGCTGCCGTGTACTATCTTCGAGTCGTGCATGGAGGAAATTGTACTGTTACTATTGTGGCCGTGAATTCAAAAGTGGCTCCATTAAAATGAATGTCTATACCAAGATTAGAGCTACATGCTGCGGTTGTTGGCGTGAGGTCAACTTGTAAAATAACTACTAATTAATATATCAATGGAATATAACATTTAAAATTTTCTGGTCGGACTCAAAAGCTGTCCTCCAATGGCTTCGATTGGACCCAAAACAATTTCAGGAATTCGGTGAAATATTGGAAAAAACAAATATTGCGCAATGGCGATTAGTGCCCCCAAAAATTAATCCAGCAGATCTCGCAACAAACGTACCGGTAAGATGCGATGTTTTGCGATTAAGTTTCGCCTTACCAATAACTTGTTTTGAGGTGAATTTAACAGTCCTAATTAACCTCTTCTTTTCATTTTCAATTCCTCTTCTGAGAAAGAAACCCTTGCACGGCCTCTCCTTTAAACACACTTTCAGCTCCAAAGAAGCTCGACAAAATGTTTTGGCATTGTCGGGAAAAATCGCTGATGGAACAGCACACCCAGCCATGAAACGCCTTAATGCCATAATGCAGCTGTCAGTTGACACATTGACACGTTAGTCGTCAACTCTAAGTGAATAGCTCAGATAGCGGCACACGTGAAGATTAAGATGTACGGTTTACACATTTATATCTTTCCAGCGACCTGGTAGTGTAATGGTCCGGCGAAATCAATGCCTACGTTGTCGAATAACGTGGTAAGTGTAATTCGTTGTGGCGGCAACGGAGCGAATGGCTGCGAGGCGGGTTGACCAACATATTTATATATATACGTAGTAGTTGTAGTTCTTTACCTGCGGTTGACAAGCCGACGGTCCTTAATCACCCAGAAGTGTTCCCTAACATAAACATAAACAACCTCGCATCAAAAAAGAAGCGAATTGGTTATTAGCAATCAAGTTCTATTATGGGAATATATATTAATATACAAGGCCTAATTAATAATTTCGAGGAACTTGAAATAATATGTAACAGTGATAAATATGATTTCATAATTCTGGCAGAAACACACTTGACATCTAACATCGAAAAAGAAGAAATACAAATCAACGGTTATAAGGAGGTATCCTGTATGTCAAATTCAACAAGAACAGGCGGTGCGACATTATACGAGTATATAAAGTCTAAGTGGCAAATCAGCGACACAATAAAAAGTTCAATCAACCACACAGCATGGTGGATATCATGTAAATGTACAATACACAATAAAAACATAATGGTTGCGGGGATTTACAGATCACCAAGCAGCTCAGAAAAAGAATTCTGTAGCTTTTTCAAGAAAAATATAGAAATGCTGACAGAGAGACCAAACAATATAATCTTAGGAGGTGATTTCAATATTAACTGGTGCCTAAATAACACATACAAAAAGGAAATCAAAAGAATCCTGGAAGACAATTACCTTCAAAAAAAAAATGCAACGATACTCAAGAATTAAGCCGCAATCTAGTACAATAGTGGACTACATCATAACCAACATACAAAATATAGACGTAAAACCAGATGAAAGGGAAAAAATATCTGACCATGAGAGTATAAATTTTCGTATGCAAAATGAACCAAACAGAAAGAGAAATAATGCAATGGTAACTGTTCGACCTAGAACATGTTCCAGATCGGCCAAAAAAAAAAAACACACCTGCTATCAACGCCTACACATGAATTGTCAAAGTTAATGTCAACAATTTAGAGTCAAATCACACATATACATATACACATATAAAAATTGCATTTACATATAAAAGGAAGAACAATCAATAAAAAGACACTCATTTTTTATAACGATTACAAAAGGTTGCGTTTTTATTTTCTCCTTGCGGACTTTTCATATACTTTTCAAGAAAAAACATTGGTCCTTCGAGCCGGATCATCACTTCACAAAACTCCTGCTTAAAGACGCCCATGAAAGGACATTACATGGAGGAATACAAAAAATGATTGGGTATTTGCGATCCAGATACTGGATACTCCGAATAAAGAATTGCGTAAAGAAATATATTCACGGCTGCAATATTTGTTTTGTATTTTAGGCCCTACGTGTAGATGCTCGTTTAATGACGTACCGTCCGAGCTTTTAGCTGCAGCGTCGAAAACAACTCGGAGCTTAGTTGTTGAACTAGAGTCCTTAAAAACAGCGTGGTGGGGTACGAAGTAATGGAACGGCGTTCTAAGTACCTCGTCTCTGACGATATCAACTTCCTTCATGTGGTTACGATGTAAGTATTCGTTGATACATTGTGAATACTCCTTTTGTAGTGCAGAATTGAGTGTAAATCGTCTCTCCAGCTGAAGAAACCTACGCAGGGCTCCTCCTTTCGAGGATCCAAGCGCAGGTTGTCCTCCTTCCTTAAATGGCAGCGATACTACGTATCGACCATCTGACATTCGCCTTGTGTTTCGCAAAAAGTGTTCCTCGCAGGCCTGGTCTTCACTTGACACTTGAAATTTGAAAGGTATTTCCTCAATCTCCCAGAATTTTTGCATCTGCGTTTCGAGATCGAGGCATTGGTGAAACGTTTTTATTGTTCTAGGTGGATCAATCAAAATTTTGCCAAGCAGTATCCAACCAAGTTGCGTTTTTTGTGCTATTGGTGACGCTTGCTCCTCTCCGGCAGCACAAATTCTGGAAATACATCACTGCCTAAAAGGATGTCCACCTTTGCGGGTTTATGAAAGGCCGGGTCTGCTAGTTTTAAATTTTGTATGTGACCCCATGGCTTGAGGGACAGTTCATTGGTCCTTCCAAGCCTACAGTGAATTAGTACACCTTTAAATTAAGAAAAAAAAAAAAAAAAAACATTTTTAAAACATTTTGTGGACTGGCGTTGCAAGACACGTACTTTTCCCCTTATTTTAATTTTTTATGCTTTGTGTGAACTTCGGTGAAAGTGCCAAACGGGTTCCCGCGTCGGTTATTAAACAACATTCAGTGTTTTTGGACATATTTTACTCGTATTTCCATTATATTTAAAAAATTACCCTTTTTTCCGTCCCGCTGCGTGGGACCGTTGTCTGCTAACAGCAACACAACTGTTTTGAATCACCGCTGTTGAAACAGTATCACGGAACGCTACTCCTAGTACTATTGTCGCTGCATGCAACAAAACCGCTTGGATCACCGCTGTAGGAACAGTATCACCTAGCGCTCCTTCCAGTACCAATTCCGCTGTTTGGAACCGTTGCTTGCGAACGGAATATTGTTTGCTAACTGCAAGTTTCTCAACTGCTGTAAAAGGAAACGTAAGTACAATTTGTGTTTGTGCTTTAAGGTAATTTTAATTTCTTACCCGGATTATTTTTTTGGTGTGTTACGTCATAATGAGCACTATGGAGAAACTTCAAAGGGACATTTTAGCACAAATGCAAAAGGACACAGAAAACTTAAAAAGAGATCCGAGGCACAACGTTCGAAGAATTACATCAATGCACGGATTTCAATCCTGGATACCAATTTTAAAGCGAGTTCGGAGCACAATACGGAGGCGGTATCATCAAAGGACGTTGTGAATAAGGAAGAGTTAGCTTCACTATTCGACAAGATAAAGGAGGTTTATCTGGACTATCGTACTGCATTAATGGACAGTTTAGACAAGCTAGAAGCATCATCAAAAGCGGCGACAAAGGCAGCAGTAAAGGCAGCAACAGCAGCAGAAAACACAACAGGAGCCCCGGTAAGTTCTATGGAATTAAATATGCAATTAGGGAAAAGGGAATTGAAATTATAAGTCATGAAGTTACCCACATTTGGGGGTAAATATGAAGAGTGGAGATCATTTCATGATATATTTGTTTCGCTGATTCACAACAATTCATCCCTGTCTGAAATCGAAAAACTCCATTTTTTGAAATCGAGTGTTACTGATGAGGCTGATAGATTGATACAGCATTTAGGCATCACAATAGGAAATTATACCAAGGCATGGTCTATACTTACTTCTCGGTATGACCATAAACGCATCCTAGTGAATGCACAATTGAAACTTTTCTTCAGTCAGTCAAGTATGCACCAAGAAAACTCCTCAGTTCTGAAGAAGATTCTCGACACATCCACAGAATGCAGGCACTCACTTCAGAATCTAGGGCTTCCGGTTGAACATTGGGACTCAATTCTTATTTACTGCATGCTGCAAAAATTACCTGCAATAACACAGCAACTGTGGGAGGAAAAACTAGGTATAAAAAAGGATTTACCCACTTTTAAAGAGTTTTCGGAGTTCCTGGAAGCCAGATTTAGGGCATTAGAGGTAGTCATTGAACAGAAAGGGCAGAAGAATAGTAGTCAGCGAACTTCGTCGGCAAGGGCGAGCTCATTTCATATCAGACCGAAACAAAAGGAGCAGTTTGGATGCAAAGTTTGCAATAAAGGTCCACATTCCCTTCGTACTTGTCACCGATTTTTGAAAATGGATGTGGATTCGCGAAAGGCCTCTGTCAGCAAAATAGGAGTATGCGAGAATTGTCTTGCTTATAGCCATAGCACCCATCAATGCCCAAGTCGAGTACGCTGCTATTTTTGCCAGCAGCCACACCATTCTCTTCTTCATACTATCAGTCCACCCAACACTAATTTTCATAATTCTCACTCACTGACCCAATACAATCCATATATTTCAACAACACATAGTATACATAACCCTACACACTCGCGCGCACTACATTGCATACCGACATACACTCACACTTCCACTCTACACTCAGCTACATCTAACCCTACACATTCATATCAAACCAACAATATTAACGCAAATGCTCCTGCTTTCCATCCATCTGAAAATATTCGAGAAGTAACACCTAACAGTTCGTCAGTGAATACGTTTCACGCAGCCCACCTTAGCAACGCTCAAGTGCTCCTAGCCACAGCTGTGGTGAAGGTCAGGTCCTCAACAGGAGCGTACATTAATCTAAGAGCTTTGGTAGATCCAGGTTCCGAGGCAACCTTTATTACGGAGTCCGCAGCTCAACTACTAAAGCTAAAAAATCGACGAACATTTGTCGAGGTGTCAGGACTAGGAAAGGTTAATAGTGGAGCCAGCAACCACTATGTCGAAATCACGTTCGGCTCATTACACACGACCTTTGAGACAAACGCCCGTGCATATGTTTTTAAGTCCCTAACTGGTCTTCTACCTGCCAATGAACTGTCCCTCAAGCCATGGGGTCACATACAAAATTTAAAACTAGCAGACCCGGCCTTTCATAAACCCGCAAAGGTGGACATCCTTTTAGGCAGTGATGTATTTCTAGAATTTGTGCTGCCGGAGAGGAGCAAGCGTCACCAATAGCACAAAAAACGCAACTTGGTTGGATACTGCTTGGCAAAATTTTGATTGATCCACCTAGAACAATAAAAACGTTTCACCAATGCCTCGATCTCGAAACGCAGATGCAAAAATTCTGGGAGATTGAGGAAATACCTTTCAAATTTCAAGTGTCAAGTGAAGACCAGGCCTGCGAGGAACACTTTCTGCGAAACACAAGGCGAATGTCAGATGGTCGATACGTAGTATCGCTGCCATTTAAGGAAGGAGGACAACCTGCGCTTGGATCCTCGAAAGGAGGAGCCCTGCGTAGGTTTCTTCAGCTGGAGAGACGATTTACACTCAATTCTGCACTACAAAAGGAGTATTCACAATGTATCAACGAATACTTACATCGTAACCACATGAAGGAAGTTGATATCGTCAGAGACGAGGTACTTAGAACGCCGTTCCATTACTTCGTACCCCACCACGCTGTTTTTAAGGACTCTAGTTCAACAACTAAGCTCCGAGTTGTTTTCGACGCTGCAGCTAAAAGCTCGGACGGTACGTCATTAAACGAGCATCTACACGTAGGGCCTAAAATACAAAACAACATTTTTGATATAATATTGAGATGGAGAAAACACAAATATACTTTTACATCCGACATTGAACAAATGTACAGGCAAATACGTGTAGCGCACAAAGATTCCTACTACCAACTTATTTACTGGCGTGACAGGAAAGAAGATCCAATGAAGATTTATCGGTTGGAGACTGTAACCTTCGGCACTTCATCAGCACCATACCTTGCTATACGGACCATCAATAAGCTCGCTGCTGATGAAAAACACAAATACCCTCTCGGCGCAAAGATGATTCAAGAAGATATGTATGTTGACGACCTCATTAGCGGAGCTGGTTCAGTAGAAGAAGCGCTTATAAAACGGGAACAGATTCGGAATCTACTTTCTTCTGCAGGATTCATTTTACGAAAGTGGACGAGTAACTCTGAGGAGCTTCTGCGCGACATACCAATTAGTCAGCGAGAGGGCAACTTCTCTTTACCCTTCAGCTCTCCAGAGCAGGTTAAGGCCTTAGGTATAAAATGGTTTCCATCGGAAGACTATTTTTCTTTTCAGAACGTTCTTAGCGACGCATGTGAGGTGACGAAAAGAACCATTCTTTCGACGACTGCGAAGCTATATGACCCACTGGGATGGATCGCACCGTGCATAATAAAAGCAAAAATGATGATGCAACAATTATGGTTACAACGATTAGACTGGGATAGCCCAGTTCCCTCCGCACTCGAAAGGGAGTGGCTCAATTTCCGGCGAGAGCTTCCGATGCTAGAGAAAATCAGAATTCCACGTTGGGTAGGCACACACAAGTCACAGCAAGACCTTGAAATACATGGGTTTAGCGATGCATCTCAACGGGCATACGGTGCTGCAGTTTACTTACGGGTTTTGGATGCTCAGGGAAATATCCATGTTCACTTGCTCTTATCTAAGACCAAGGTATCTCCGCTGAAAACGGTGAGTCTTCCGAGATTGGAGTTATGTGGAGCTGTCGTCTTGGCTATCCTTTTAGACCACACATCCAAGGTTCTTGGTTTGGAAAATACACGAAGATTTGCCTGGACCGACTCCACTATTGTTTTAGCGTGGATTGCGGCCCCTTCCACTAGATGGAGCACCTTCGTCAGTAACCGGGTAGCAGAGATACAGCGGTTGACAAAAGGCGAAATCTGGAAACACATACCAACAGAACTAAACCCCGCAGATCTGGCTTCACGTGGAGTCTTACCATCTGACCTGAAAGAAAATAGACTTTGGTGGAATGGTCCCGAATTTTTGCGTACCACTTGGAGTTTCAAGTGTCCACTCCAGCTATCCGATATAAAAACCGATGAAGAGCAACGGTCTATCCGCTCGCATTGTACCCTGACGCAAAAGAGCTTTATAAGTGAACTTTTCCAGAACCATTCTACATTAATTAAACCTTTACGAGTCATCGCATTCTGTAAGAGATTTATAAGCAACACAAGGCAGGTACCTGAGATGAGAATTTTCGACATACTCTCGCCCTCCGAAATTTTTGCAGCCACAGTTTTGGCAGTAAGGGTAGTGCAGAAGGAAATGTTTTCGGAAGAAATAAGGCGAATCAAGGCCCGGTCAGGAGCAAAGGCGTTGAAATCACTCAACCCTTTTATCGACAAGGAAGGCATACTTAGGGTTGGAGGTAGGCTACAGAACGCAAATTTGCCGTACGAACAACAGCATCCAATCATCCTTACGCCGAATCATCACTTCACAAAACTCCTGCTTAAAGACGCCCATGAAAGGACATTACATGGAGGAATACAAAAAATGATTGGGTATTTGCGATCCAGATACTGGATACTCCGAATAAAGAATTGCGTAAAGAAATATATTCACGGCTGCAATATTTGTTTTCGTTTTAGAGCCCGACCAGCACAACAGATAATGGGCAACTTACCAGCGTCAAGGGTCCGTATTTCGCGACCATTTTCAAACACTGGTGTAGATTACGCGGGACCCATAGATGTCAAGACCTGGAGGGGAAGAGGGGCCAAGAGAATTAAGAGTTATTTTGCTATTTTTATCTGCCTAGCTACCAAGGCAATACATATCGAATTGGTGAGCGATATGACTACCCAGGCCTTTATAGCAGCCTTAAGGAGATTCACAGCGCGAAGAGGTATATGCACACAATTATTCAGCGACTGCGGAACAAATTTCGTAGGAGCTAATACCGAGCTGAAAAGATTGTTACGCGAAGCAAGGTTCGACTGGAAGGAAGCAGCTGACAGACTGGCGAATGATGGTACCAAGTGGAATTTTATTCCTCCTGCTTCTCCGCATTTCGGCGGATTATGGGAAGCAGGTGTGAAATCCGTCAAATCCCATTTGAGACAGATCATCGGCAACGAGGTTTTTACCTTTGAGGAGCTCGCTACGTTTCTGACGCAAGTGGAAGCGTGTTTAAACTCGAGACCGCTCTGCCCGATGACCAACGACCCGGATGATTTCACACCACTTACACCTGCGCACTTCCTAATAGGCGAGCCTATAAATAGTATACCTCACCCAGACCAAAGTGAAACCAAGGTCAGCTCTCTCGATCGGTGGCAATGGATCCAGAAACTTCACCAAACATTCTGGAAACAGTGGAGTTCCGAATATCTAGCATGACTTCAGCAGCGACCCAAATGGCTCAAAACCGAACATCAGCCACAGATTGGTGACCTCGTCCTGGTGAAGGACGAACGCCTGCCACCGTCGAAATGGAACTTAGCCCGCATCATTAAAACTCATCCAGGGGCAGACAATCTCATACGCGTTGTCACTTTAAAAACTCAAAATGGAGAAATTAAGCGCCCTATAGCTAAAATTTGTTGCCTTCCCTCAAGCAAAACTTTAGCCGAAGAAACAGTTCTTTAGAATGCAAATACAATAAACACAAATTTCCATAAATACAATTTATACAAAAATATTCGCGTCATACTCATTTGCAACTCACTCTTACCCCGCGAACCGATTCCGATATTAATATTATAATGCACTTTCATTTTCAGTACGTAAATTTATCAACACATACAATAATTACAGTCCATATTTATCAAAATAATAATTTTGGACGCAAACTTCAATCACACATACATACATTTGTAAGTCGTCCTACATCCGCATCCAACATACGGTGTAAATAGATATAAATTAATTTTACGTACACGTATTTCAACACAACTTCTAAACATAAACCCTAAATTCCAAATAATAATAATAATCATAAAGTTATACAACACTACACGTATCAAACATCATATTTACAGAACAGAATCTATCATGCACCACTGTCATCATACAAACAAACATATTTAATCCACACTTATCACAAAATAATAATCCACGATTAATTACACACCACACTACACAGTTAACAAAAGAAAAGGGGAAATATACATATTTTAGCTAAACCTGACCCGCTCAGTAATACACACCCATACATACATAAATATATCCACGCACGCTGAACGAAAGCACCAGTAAAGTGCGTAAATTTTACCCGTCGCAGTTAACGGAAATAAACAAATTATATTAAATCACCTGGGACTCGAATTCGTATAAACCATTATCAGCAGCAGTGGAACTACTTGATTTGATTTCACTCGATTAATTATGTATTTAAATTTATTTTTTTTTCTTTAACACCACGCACCAAGACAAAAAAAAATGTAAAATAAATATTGCACTAAATACGAGTAACAAAGGAGAATTTAATAATTTCAAACCGCACCATTAACAAACAAATAAAAACAACATCTTCACCGACCTTAATGCACAACCCGCCGATCAACGAAACGACAACTCCTTCTACCTCAATTGGACTTCCAGTCCGCAGAGTACTCACCCTTCACACCCGACTTTGAGTTCCAGTCCATCGTCAACATAAACAAACCAACATCGAGATCCCTCTTTCCGTTCTGTTTTCGACCCAATTGACATTTTTTTTTCTTTCGTTTCATTTCACTAATCGCCTTTTTCTTTGCATGAGACGAAGTTACCAGGGCCGTCAATGAGGAAATGAAGAAATTATGAATTCCATTGCAGTGTTGCAGAAAGAAATAAGTAAGAGGTCAAGCTGAGAACTCCGTTCACCGGTGGGGGAGAATGTTCGACCTAGAACATGTTCCAGATCGGCCAAAACAAACACACCTGCTATCAACGCCTACACATGAATTGTCAAAGTTAATGTCAACAATTTAGAGTCAAATCACACATATACATATACACATATAAAAATTGCATTTACATATAAAAGGAAGAACAATCAATAAAAAGACACTCATTTTTTATAACGATTACAAAAGGTTGCGTTTTTATTTTCTCCTTGCGGACTTTTCATATACTTTTCAAGAAAAAACAGTAACTGTTTTCAAGTATCACAGGGAGCGATTAATGAAAAGGTAAATACAATGGCTGTGGCATATAATAGAGATACTACGGTACATGTGCGAGTAAATGCTGAAAATATCGAATGCATTCTTAAAACAGTAGTAGGCACATTTACAGCGACGGTAACTGCAAGACAAAACAATCAAACAAATAAATGGATTAGCAAGGAACTTCTAGTTTTAAAAAATTAAAAAATAAAGAAATACAATAAGGCAAAACTGATAAATGACGAAGAAAGTTGGGATAACTATAAGAATATAAGAAACTCTTATAAAATGGAAGTAAATAAAGCCAAAAATAAATTTATAAAACTTAAAATTGAAAATGCAGTTGGGCAAAAGCAAATGTGGTATGTTATAAAAAACTTAGTGCTTAAACAAAGAAGAATAACTATAACTGACGTAGATTTTGAAAAAAAACTATAGTGATGGGAAGGAAATAGCCAACTATTTCAACCTATACTTTATTGATAGTATTTTAAATATCAGAAACGAGATTGAAGATGTGGAATATGTAAATGGTATAAAACAATATGAAATTTCAGTTTCAAACCATTACACTAGAGCAGTTAAAACATATATGTAAAAAACTTAAAAATAAAGCCGACTTTAATCAAGTAAGTCCAAGAATTATCCTTGATAATTGGGCCGCCTTAGGAAACACGTTATTAGAAATTATTAACCAATCTAGACGCGATGGTGACTTCAGTGGAAAAAATACCAAACACAAAAAAATGTGAAAAGTTTAGGCCTATAAATACATTAAGAACATTTGAAAAAATACTTGAAAGCGTAGTTAAAAGTCAATTAATGGAATATATGGAGGGTAACAAAATCTTTAACAAATATCAATCTGTCTTTAGGAAGAATTACTCGTGCGAAACGGCGGTAAACTACGTTATAAACGAATGGAAAAGCGAAGGAAGAGCAAAAAAAACAATGGCACTTTTTCTAGATTTTAAAAGGGCATTTGAAACAATAGATCGTCAAATTTTACTCAGAAAAATGTCAAAATATGGAATACAAGGAAAAGAACTGCAATAGTTTAAGTCATTTCTAACAAATAGATCACAGAAAACCAAGGTCAACGACAGCATCTCTCACACACGATGGAAGTAAAC
Source organism: Volucella bombylans (assembly GCA_949129095.1). Classification (NCBI taxonomy): domain Eukaryota; kingdom Metazoa; phylum Arthropoda; class Insecta; order Diptera; family Syrphidae; genus Volucella; species Volucella bombylans. The sequence continues at coordinate 239,018,456 of OX422140.1, forward strand.
AAGATCCCACAAGGATCTATCTTAGGTGAACTGCTATTTATAATTTATATAAACGATATGCCCAATATCCTCAAAGATTGTAAAGTCATTTTATACGCGGATGATGCACTAATCTACTCTGGAGGAAAAGATGGAAATGAGTTCAAATCAAAGCTTCTAAAAGATATAAAACGGATAACATCATGGTTAGTGATGAATAAATTAAAATTAAATGAAAAAAAACAAAATTAATGGAAATAAATATTAATAATAAGACAACTATAGAAATCAACAATAGCATTATAGAAAACGTAGACAATATAAAGTATCTGGGAATAATAATCGATAGAAATCTCAAGTTCTCGGAGCACATCGATTACATATAGTAACGATTAAGACCCAGTAACGATTAAGATAGTTGGGTCTTAATCGTGTTATTGAATAAAGAACAGAAGAGAGTTAATTCCAAATTATATTGTGCTTTATTCCCTTATAAAAAATACATTTTATCTTACTTAGAATGTAGTCCGAAGCACGCGCGAGGTCGAACAGAAGTGACGCTTAGTAACGCTAAAACAAGCAGACAAACAACCAGCGGTAAATTGCGCGCGCTTCTCTCGTGGCTTGGTTGCTAACCGATGCTCCAAATTATAGGAAAGCTGCGCTCCAACTTTATCTTCGCAGAAGATGAAGGTGGAGAGCAACTTGTTTTCGAAAAGCACCCACACTTGGTTGTTTGTCTAGAACATTAAGTGTGGCTCAAAAGCTTCTACTTCCGCATTAAAGGGAGGTTGTGGGAGCACACTCCAACATATAACACCTCCCCACCAACAGTTTTTTTGGTCTCCAAAAAAAATTATTTATAGCTATAACTTCACTTCTGTTTTACATCACTTTGTTTTTGCTTTTACAAATTGTTCATATTTGTACAAGTTAATTGACAGCTTACAAAATTTGTTTGGTTTGTTTATAATTAGCTCTTATTGTTTACAATTGCTCTTTATCACTTATTTCTAATAACTCTTTTCATTAATATTTGAATAAAGAACTATTATTTCAATATTTTAATACATTTAAATTATCTCATCTATGGGTTACAATCAATTATCAGTAGTATTTTTACTCGCTATTTGTTCTCTATTTTGTTTATTTCATAGTATTAGTATTATTATTATTATTATTGTTTTTTTTTTTTTTTTTTTTTTTTTTTTTAACAGGGTTTATCTATTTGAATGAACATCTAATCTACTCGTAATTTCTTTGAGCGTAATCAATTTCCATAAATAATTGATTGATATTTTATTCACAAGAAAAAAAATAAAAAAAATTCCAATAAACGAATATAACAATGTTCGGTAATTCCTACACTACTTCCTTGGACGCAACAATTACCCCTTCCAACGAGCCACAGTTGAACGCACTTTTAACTTTGTATTGATTGCAAAGTATTTCACAAACAGTGTTTGAAATTCTAGAAATAAGGACAAATCGTCGCAATAAATGCAAAACAGCCCTTTATTAGTAAAAATACGTTTCATAATGTCCAAAAGAACTGATTTGCCTTCTTCGATTTGAATGAAATTTTGAATTTTATTATGAATTATTTTAAAAGTGATTTTTTCTTGGGTGCCATAAAACAAATACACCTGATTTTTTAAAAAGGTTAATTGGCTTTTCGGTTATGAATATGTGAAACGATTCGTCTTCCATTGCGCTGTGGATAGTTGCATCCATAGAGACAATATCATTATTGTCATTTTGCGCAACTGGACTCGTAATTGCTATATTTCCATTATCATTGCTTCTGTTGAACTCTACTTCGTTGTTGAAAATTTCCGCAAAATTAACATCTTTGTCAGATCCTGCAGAACATTCAACAATTTTTTTTTCAAAATTATTCTCCAAATCAACTTCTTCGTTGTTTTGTGAGTAATAACCCTGAATTTGTTTGATATAGCGACTCAGTCCGTCCGCAACGCAATTTTCCTTCCCATTAAGATACTACGAGTACTAATACGACTAAGGAGATCATTTATCTTATTATAATAATCTTCTACTGTCGTTTGAATTCTTGCTGATCGGATGCTATCAATTAGTGCATGAGAAGATGATTTCTCTCCGAAATTTGTTTTTAAAATATTTTTTATCCCTTGCCAAGTACTTAACCTACCGTGTTTTTGAAGCTCTACTTTTGCCCTACCTACAATTCTATCTTTTATGTAGCCCGTTAGAATGGGTCTTGCTGCTTCCTCAAAGCCATCAATTGTGGTGGCAATAGCATCGACCCTGTCCAAAAAATCGATAAGTTCGTTGCTACTACCATCAAATTGTGGAATCTTCGTAATTAAATCTAAGATTATCTTAAATCTATCTGCTGGATTAAGAGTCTCCATACTAATTAATTTAAACTATTTTTTTTATTTTTTTTTTATTTGAACTTACAAGGAGCAGGAATGGCCTTTGTTGAAATTGAGGGGTTGATTAGCTGGACATCATGGTTTCTTGCTTCATAGTATGTCTCCATAGGTTGTCTGCGATTCTTTAAAGGTGCTTGATGTTTTTCGAACGGAAAAAAGTTGTAGTTTTGTCTTTATGTATTTCCACGTGTTTTTTTTTTCAGTTGGTGGTGTATTTCCACTTTTTTTTTTTTTTTCCGTAAGCGGGGGAACGTTTTTTCAATTAGTGGTGGTTATTTTTCTGGAAAAAGTTGTAGTTTTGTCTCTATGTATTTCCACGTGTTTTTTTTTTCACTTGTGGTGTATTACCATTTTTTTTTTTTTCCGTAAGCGGGGGAACGTTTTTCACTTGGTGGTGGTTATTTTTCTGGAAAAAGTTGTAGTTTTGTCTCAATGTATTTCCACGTGTTTTTTTTTTCACTTGGTGGTGTATTTCCACTTTTTTTTTTTTTTTTTTCGTAAGCGGGGGAACGTTTCGACTGCGCCAGTAACGATTAAGACCCAGTAACGATTAAGATAGTTGGGTCTTAATCGTGTTATTGAATAAAGAACAGAAGAGAGTTAATTCCAAATTATATTGTGCTTTATTCCCTTATAAAAAATACATTTTATCTTACTTAGAATGTAGTCCGAAGCACGCGCGAGGTCGAACAGAAGTGACGCTTAGTAACGCTAAAACAAGCAGACAAACAAATTGCGCGCGCTTCTCTTAAGCGTGGCTTGGTTGCTAACCGATGCTCCAAATTATAGGAAAGCTGCGCTCCAACTTTATCTTCGCAGAAGATGAAGGTGGAGAGCAACTTGTTTTCGAAAAGCACCCACACTTGGTTGTTTGTCTAGAACATTAAGTGTGGCTCAAAAGCTTCTACTTCCGCATTAAAGGGAGGTTGTGGGAGCACACTCCAACATATAACAATATGCAAAAAAATTGCAAAAAAAAATAGGGTTCTTTAAGAGAATAAGGAAGAAAATGGACTGCAACACAGCGATCAAAGTTTATAACACAATTGTGAAGCCCCATTTCGAATATTGTTCCACAATTATATACTCATGCTGTAACCAAGGACATGTGGAAAGACTCCAAAAACTGCAGAATAAAGCGATGAGAAGTATTCTTCAGTGCAATAGATTTACATCGATAATAATCATGCTAAATGCACTCAAATGGATGAGCATACGCGATAGGTTACAACTTAACACGTTACTGGCAGTTTTCAAAATGAAGCAAGAAAGCACACAAAGTATATTAATGAGTGAAACAAGGACCGTAGGAGAAGCACAACCATATCGATTACGTAATTCCAACGATTTTAGAATAAAACGACAGATCTCAATGTCCGGGCAAAACACATTTCTATACAAAGGAATTCTCCTTTTCAACAACCTGCCAGAGTATATAAAAACCGAAAGCAACTACAGATTATTTAAAAGAAAAAGCATAGATTTTTTGAAACTTAATAGCTAACTATATTTTTTGTACCTTTTCTCTCTTATTTATTTATTTATTTATTAAAGTTTTTAAAACATTAATTTAGTAAAGCACTATGCAAACAAAACACTTATATATAGTAAAAAAAAAAGTAAAACAACATATATAAAAAGGTAAAATTTAAAAGTATAACTATATACTAATAAATACAACTACTACTACTACTTTGGAAAGGAGTATATTCACTCCTCTGTGAATAGTCTTTAGGTGGTAGGCATCGATGATGAGGAAACAAGGTGATGACTGGAAAGCAAAATTATGGGATGTATGAAATCAAACTATCATCTAACAATTGAAGTTTTCCTCAAAGCCTTAGCAGGCCGTTATCCAAAAAGGGGTGGAACTCAATGATTTTAGATGAGGGCGTCAATGACGTCTTTTTCTGCAAGCATCAAATATCACTGGAAATTAAATCGACTGAACATACCTGAACCAATGAAGTTCAGCTTCTATGAATTCTCTTTTGGTTAGCTTGCGAAGACAGCTTCTTTCTCTACATTGCTTGAAACAGGATTTTAAATTTGATGAAGGTGGGACAGGCCATTCCCAGTGGATCGTAGACACTTGCCATAGTCGAGAATACATTTTGTTTACTTCATATGTGTGAATTTTCCTCCAAAAAACTTTGAACTGATTCTAGCTGCACTGGAATCCTGTCAGGAAGGACTCAGGAAACCTCTGCTTTTCTTTTTTGACAAAATGAAGCCGTATAGTCCCGAAAGAAGAGAGGGACTGTCACGTCAAATGTCGCCTTGTCATTTGAAACTCCAGATAAACCCGCTGGCCCTCTTCTGTATCAATAGACCAGCACCAAAGAAGGCGTTATCTGCAAAAACGTTTCCTCAATGTCGAAACGATGCCGATGTGCCCAAGTCGAAATTGGAGTAGTACTCGTATCTCCAACACATCCGGTAGCAGGTTTCTACCCGTAATTAACTGGTCATTCAAGAATGGAATCTCATCTGTTCGGTTCGAGGCGTCGAAAACTATCTTCCTTATAAACAGGACATTTTGGTAGATGTATGACCCTCTTTGCGGCAACTTGGAATGAATACTTCACTGGCTCCGCTAAACCGTGAGTAACCAGTTGTTTTATGCCAGTATCGTATTCCACCAGCTTCACTGGTCCCTAAATAAACAATGAATGAGTGAATTAAGTTGACTTACAGCCTGGATCTGTTGCTGTCAAACATAGCCTCAGGATTCTGAAACGTATGGTGGCCTATAACGATTTCCTTATCTGTAATGTTTTGTCTTTCAACCTCTTCGCCTCATTGGCATATTACTAAGAGACCACAATGTAGACAGATTCGACTCACATTCGATAGGTGCATCGTGCTAAACACGTTTCCAACAATAGCTGTAATGTTTGCACTGCCAATAGCATCAGCGGTTGAATTTAAAGCCTGAAGCGTCAATCCGAAAACAGTCTATATACTACTAAGATGGGGGGAGATTCATCGCTGTTTCGAACCGGTGACAAAAGCCCAGTAAAAATCTGACGCTATCAGCATGCTCATTCCATCTTTCATTGGAAGGTCAATGTACATTGTATCCGCGAGTCTAAGATTTTTAAACGAGGGGTACAATCGGTCAGGCGCTTACAACGTCCACACAAATCTCTGCCACTAATATCGCTTGTAACGAAGCCTCATCATACTGGATTCTTAATTTTATTGTTACTTTTTCATATGTCTGCATGTTAGTTTTTTTACAACACTTTCCCTCACATAACTTTGTTGACTGCCACCGTCTACGACGTAACGAAGCAAATTGTTGTGGTTATTTGCTCCAATAGCAACGAAACGATTTGTTTTTAAGAATCCGTTTGTAAATGAACTGTGTACGCACATATTCAATCCTTTGCTTTCTTCGACGCACTTGTTGTGATTCACACACCACATGATCCCAGCACTTGCTATCACAACAATCCACTTATCCAGCTGCATATGCATTTTCGGTCAAGTTCATACCCGAGTCATTCACCGAAATTCGAAGCCGCACGTAAATATACTCGTATGCCATACGTGCTGGTGTACATTCGCCGCACTACCGAAATACAACGCTGAACATGTTTCGTATTTGGGTCGATCCCAGGAAACAATTAAAGAATAATTATGAATGGGATTGCACTTACAATGTTCGGAGTGTGGAAGTGAATGACAAATGGGATGACATTTGAAACCGACAAAAGAAAAACCACCCAAGCTGCAAAATAAACTGGAACAAGCGGTGAATGATCGTAAGTGTTAAGGGAATGGTTGCGCAAGCCGATTTGGCTACGCACAGAAAAAGGTTATAAAAGAGATACGATGATAAAAGAAAGTCAGTTTTTTATTAGACTAATTCAGACGACAAGGTTGCAGCGGCGCTAAAGACGGCGAACCTTTAGTCAGTAAAAATAGCATATAATAAAAAAAATATATATATAATAATAACGTCTTTTAATCAACTCCGGAGTTAGACTCTTCTCTCGTTCGATACGAGAAAGCACGGTCTCGCGACGATATAACACACTCGGCTACAAAAATTTCTGTCGGCACTACCATATTAGCGGTTGAATTTGTCTTTTCTTGTGCTGCGTCGCACAATGATGATAAATCTTTTCCACCACACTTCTCACATTTAAGGAACCGTAAACTTCTGCACCGGTAAGTTTTTCCCAGAAATTCTTGTTTCTGCTGTATGCGTTTACTGGCGTCGCAAGTTTTTGTTTTGTGCTCTGAAAAGTGGCAAAATACACATTCCTCTGCATTCACTCGTAAAAGGATCGCAGCAGTCGTTGGCGATAACATGGTTACTTTTGTGTTGGTGTGTATGGGAGCAATTTTGCTCCTCTCCAAGGTTTCCACCTCTCTTTTTAAGAACCGCATGCTACTTTTAACATGTTGAGCATTCATACCATACATAGACCCCTGTGATTGTGTTTATGGTTCATGCAATATGGCTGCCGATGTTTTATCGTCTCTTTCCGCTGCTCGCTGGGCAAAGCTTCGCATGGAATCGGAAGGCGCGGTGTTCGAATGCCAGCCGCGCTGGAAAGACATATTCATTTTTTCAGTTAAAGAAAATCTAGTAAGATGAGTAGTTGACTCAACAACAAGCCAACTTCCACTAAGAACTTAGTTTCCCCATTAAATGTTTGATGCCACCCATGGAGCGAAATAACCACTGAGCCCATGCATCTTTCTTTCTCCTTCTATCCCATTTTCCAAAAAACTTGACACGTGCTCAGACACTTTAAGTGTATTCATACCCACTTGAGTGTTAAGTTCTTTAAAAAAACAAAAAAAACTGTATTCGCTGCCAAAGGTTCGGTCATGCCGCGTCGATCTGCGAAATGCAGCCTCTTTGCGTGAAGTGCGGAAGAACCACAAGTCCGAAGAATGCGCTCTAAGTAAGGACGGAGCGTCAGAAAAAATCCAACTCTTTTATGCTTTATGTAAGAACACAGGATACACCGCAAACTATCGGGGTTGCCCCAAATTCCAATACATTAAGAGAGTAAATATGACTTGGCAGAAGAAAGTGGAAGTCAAACGTCCACCCGTGCATATACAACTTCCAACCCTTACTGCCTGAGTTGCACACGCTCAAATGAAGGCAGGTAGGGGAAATTCTGTACAAAAAGCGAAGTTTGCTTCTCAGGCTCCAGCGCCTAGAGTACCGGAACCTGTACGTTACGTGGTGGCTATCTTGCTGTCTATTCAGGGGCAGATGGCTCAGCTTCAACGTCAAATACTGGAACCGGCTACGCGGGTAGATAAAATATTTTGATATCACGAATAGACATGACCAGCACTAACCAACATACTACAAACTGTCTACGCACTTTTGTGTTTGACAGTGACCATTGCGGCAAGAGTAACGTAATAACCGTTTCGAACAAAACTGCGAAATTGGATGAGTTTGTTCAAAGGTATTCTTATATCTATAGTAGGGTGCGTTGGACACACTACTCCAGACCACTGACAAGAGCACTCTCCTCGAATTCGCTGTGCCCACCGTCCAATAGATTGGCAGGAGATGGACAGGCATCTAAATCTAATGGACGAGACAATTAAACGAACAATGGACCAAACGATACCTCGGAATCAACACCCTGACAACGTAGGCTTATTCCGCAATGCAAACATTGACTGCATCGACATAGACACAGACTGCTATCAGGACTAAAAACCTTGTACAGACAGTTTACTGATAGACATAACCCGGAGATCATGACATTGAAGTCATCGATTAAAAACCTCCAAACATTAATAAAGGAAAATTACAGAGCATCTGTAAGTTTGTATTGGAACAATAAAATTCGGGCTGTAAACACCAGGAACCCGAGTATGTTCCCGCAAATAAATAAAATATTTCGGAGAAATAATCAGAACGACCTTCCATGTCGTAAAATCGCCCGAACGACGAACAACGAACAAATACTAGTAGCAGCGGGCATAGATCCAAATGAGGCTGTTGATGATGAGAACTTCTTTGTGATCGAGGATCCGCAGGAACAGGTAGAGGCTATAGGAGCGACTTTACAGGAAGTGTACAAGGCGAATGTTATCATTGGCCCGAACCACGATCTGGAGAATCGAGTCCTTGTGCACAATTTCTACCTTTGAAATGAAATTGTGAATTGGCGATCCGTGAGCTCGGGTTTCACCCAGTTCAGTGACGAGAATATGGCAAATAATATCATCACCAACGATAGGGTACTACCCCCGTTCATTTCGAAGGAAAACCTCCAAACGATCTTCGAATCACTTAGAAGTAAGAAATCAGTGGGAACCGATGAAATACCGAACATTGTGCTTCGACATCTCCTTCTAGAAGCGGTGAACATTTATACCACCCTGTTTAATAATGCAATGAATAATGCACATTATCCAGCGCATTGGAAAACTGCGGTGGTACATCCCATCCCCAAAAGGGATAAAGACACTTCCAATCCGGCGGATCTCCGCTCGATTAGTCTTCTTCCAAACATCAGTAAGGTGTTCGAGAAGGTGATCAATAGAGTCCTGACTAAGTAGGTTGAGGACAAACATATAATTCCGGATAATCAATTCGGTTGCAAGGCGGGGCATGATGTCATTCATGCTGCGTCGAGACTGGTTTCTGAAATCCAATGGAACAATGCCAAGAACCAATGCACTGGTGCCTGCCTGATTGACTTGGAGAAAGCCTTCGATACCGTATGGTTAGAAGGACTCGTTTTCAGACTGGACAGGTTGGGCATTAGTAAACCACTGCTGTATATTCTTTTCGATATTCTCTCCAGTAGACAGTTCATCATGAAGAATGGCGATGTGACTTCTGCTGGAACATTTAACATTAAAAACGGTCTGCAACAAGGTGCGGTAAATTCGCCGATCCTATTCAACGTTTACACGAGTGAGCTGATGGGTTCACTTCACCATGCCATAGCGTACGCAGACGACATAATCGCGTACAGATCAGATCCAAAGATTGAGGTCATTAATATACTTTTGCAGCGTGACTTCGACAAAATTAAGCGATATTGCTATGACTGGAAGTTGAAAATCAACTTTCAGAAGTCGGAAACCATTCTGTTTAGGACGCCTTTGTTTGGGGCCTCTAAGGATACCAGAAATAATTAGCGAAAGTTCTCGATCGTGGGGCAGCACGGGCAACCACTTGCTTGTCGAAATGTAGTCAGATACCTTGGGATCTGGCTAGATCAATTTCTGTATTTTAACAAACATGTAGATGTTGCTATGGCCAGAGCCAGAGGTGCTTTTGCCCTTACAAAGAGACTGTTTTATAACAGCCTGCTCGATGCGAGGGTGAAGGTGATCTGCTACATGGCCCTTGTCAGGTCCATGCTTGTATTTGGATGTCCCGTGTGGTTCAACGTGAGAGCAAGTTTATTGGAAAAGATTCGGGTGTTTGAGAGGGCTTGTCTTAGGACTTGTAATCGCTTATACAGAACACCAGAGTCTGAGTACATAAAATTCTATCCTAATGAGGTTTTATTCAATAGGGCGAACCTAATAAGAGTGGACAATTTCGTCATTAAGTTGACTCGAAGGCATATTGCAAGAGCAATAGCCTCATCGAACAAGCTGACCTCCGGGGCTTACTAAACCAATTATATGTATCACGATAGAGTTCGCTTTGACGGATTTATTCCTCCAGAAGCGTTCCTCTATTTAGATAGCAAAGGTCTGATCCAGGACAGATTGGCGGTGCCGCTAATCTTCCACGTCGCTCGAACAGCTGCGGACAGGCGACTCAACTACGACAGAGACTCTCCGGTTCAGTAGAGTGGTAGGGAGTCGCGACATGAGGGATGTTGCTCGGCAGCACCAACAACTTTGGTGGGGCTTTTTAAAGGGGAAGATGCTTCGTCGTTGAACTCCTCCAGTAATAGTTGGCTTCATCTGAAGCGAGGCTGGCCAGCCTAATTTATTTTTTTTTAGCCATGGCCGGCTTACATAGTTTTAGGTAGGTTTAAGTTAGATTTTTAAGAAAAAAAAAAAATATATAAAAAAAAATAATAATAAAAACAAAAAAAAAAACAAAAAAAAAACAAAAAAGTATATATATTTTATGTAGGTTTCGTCGAAAGACATAGTTTAAGTGTTAAGTTTAACTTAGAGTGCCTCCATGGTAAGTAAGTTAGAATAAGATATTTTTAAGTAATTTAAGCTAATTTTTAAGCGTTTTTTTTAGCATATAAGAGTAATTTAAGTTATATAAATAAAAATGCATATAAAATGAATGAAATGAAATTGGTTCGTCCCATTGATGATTTAACGCACTCAAGTGTAGGCGCATACAAATCATAATCTGGAAGTACTGAGCTGGCCGCAAAGTCTGCAGCAAGCAGATTGGCCTTGCTCATAGAGCTGACAGTTAAAATGTCATTGTAAATGAGTGCACGAACTATTCAGAGGAGCCCCTTTCACTGCTTAAAGAGAAGAGGCGCGATGAGCTCAAATTCGTGAGAATCAATCCTTTCACCACAACCAGATCCAAAAGGGAATAGCGGAAACTACCATTCTTCCTGGTTCAGCTAACTTCCAATACCAAACTGGATGGTATAAACAGTACAAAAGTCCTGCACTGCTAGATTGTGTCATGGGAAAATGTAAAAAGAAGCAATAGCATTTTACAATGTGTTCGCTGCCAAAAGTTCGGGAACGCCGTGTCGAACTACGTAATGCGTCTTCGATGTGTTAAATGTGGAAAGAATTGCAAGTCCGAAGAATGCGCTCTTGGTAAAGATGGATCGTCAGAAGAAAACCGACCCTCTTGAGCGTATACCGGATAATATTCATATAATACATAAAAAAAAGTAAATGTTGCTCGGCACCAGAAATTGAAAGTTAAACGCCCACTCGTGTATATACAGACACAAGCCGTTAAGTCATAAGTTACCTATGCCAAAATATACGCGCCGCTGCAGGGCCTAGCGCACCTGCAGTCGTAATGGCTACGTACACGGCGGAGCAAACCTTGAAGGTCTTTGCAGTGAATGTTAATTCACAGGTTCAAACGAAAAAAAACATTACTTAAGTTGCTTCAAGACCAAGCCCTTAATGTGCTTTTATTTAGCAAAACTAAGCTTACCAAAAGACACAAAAGGAGGCACAACACATATAAAATAGTACGAAGAAACCGACCTAACTCCATTCGGGGAGGAGGCGTTGCGATCTTTGTTAGAAAACGACTGCGTTTTAAAAGAGTATACAGTCGAGTAGTACGTAGGTTCTGGAAAGATGCATCGTGTTTATCCCTCTCCATAGTGGAAAGCGGTTGTACATGGTATCTGTAAAGGCACTTAATCCACCTTGTTTATCTTAGAACTCAAAACACTTTTTCGATTTCTAAGGCAAGAACTGGAGGAGAATTGCGAATATTTTATCATGGGCGGAGATCTCAACGCTAAACATATATATAAGGGAAATGATACACCATACACTGGAGACATCCTCCTCTTTAATCGATTGGGTTAGTACATTGTAATGCATAGACTCGGCTTAAAGGCAACGGGTGGTCAGTGGTTTCCCAGTCACAGCTCCTATTTGGATCTCCTGCTGTTCGACACACAAATAGAACGGACAGTCATACCATAAACTTTCGACAATTTTTCTTTTTTATTTTTTTAAAAATTTACGCTCACTTAGGGGTTATGATACCCTTTTACTGTTGCCAGGGCGCGGGCGGAAAGATAGACGGAGGAGAACGGAAAATTGTTTTTTGTAGTGGTTTGAAACTCCGGTGTGTTTGGTTTCGATATTCGCTCTCCAGGAGTGTGAGTCCGAATAGGACGGAGAGTTTTTTCTTCACTCAGACTGATTCGAAGGTTATAATTCACAGTAGTTTTTTTGTGCTTGAAACTCTACAACAGCCAAATCTACGTGTCAGTTTTATGGCTTCACACGCAGAATTTTTCTAACTGAGTTCCAATTACACAAATGAGAAACGTGAAAATCTTGTCAAAGGGTAGGATTTGAACCTTGACCCTCCGAGTGAGAAGCGATTGCTAGTACTACTACACCGGCCACCCCGGCCACATAAAAGTATACTGCTGCCAGGACTTAAAACCTTGTTCAGACAACTTACTGACAGACAAAACTCGGAGATGAAAACCTCCAAATATTAATAAAAGAAAATTACAAAAATTCTGTAATGTAGTATTGGAACAACAAAGTTCGGCTGTAAACACCACCAGCCCGAATATGCTCCTGCAAATAAATAAAATATTCCGCAGGAATAATCAAAACGACCTTCCATGCCTTATAATCGCCTGAACGACGAACAACGAATAAATACTTGTAGCAGGAGGCATGGATCCAAATGATGAGACCGTTGATGATGACAACTTCTTTGTGATCGAGAATCCGCAGGAGAAGGTAGATGCTATAGGAGCAGCTTTCTAGGAAGTGTACAAGGCGAATGACATCATTTTGCATAATTTCTGCTTTCGAAATCAAACTCAGTTCACTGAAGAGAATATGGCAAATAACGTCATCGCCATTGTGAGGGAACAACCCCCGTTCATTTCCAAGGAAGAGCTCGAAACGATCTTCGAAACAATAAGAAGTAAGAAATTTGTGGGAACCGATGGGATACCGAACATTTTGCTTCGTCAACTTCTACTAGAAGTGGTAGACATTCATTTTATTAATGCAATGAATAATACTTATCGAGCGCATTGGAAAACTGCGGTGGTACAACCCATCGCCAAAAGTTGAAGCTCCGGTCGATCAGTCTTCTTCCCAATATCAATAAGGTCTTCGAAAATATGATTAATAGAGTCCTGACTAAGTGGGTTGAGGAACAAAATACAGGACTTTATTTATAGCCAAATCGGTTTCAAGGTGGGGCATGATGTGATTCATGACGCGTTTAAACTGGTTTCTGATATCCAATGGAACAAAGTCAGGAAACAGTGCACCGATGGCTGCCTAATTGATTTGGGGAATGCCTTTGATACCGAATGGTTAGAGGGACTCTTCTACAATCTGAACTGGCTGGGAATTAGTACACCACTGCTGTATATCCTTTCAATATTCTCACACATAGTCACATAAACACAGTTCATCGTGAAAACTGGCGGTGTGACTTTTTATAGAACATTTGACATTAAAAACAGTCTGCAACATGGAGCTGTAAATTTGCCGATTCTATTCAACATTTACACAAGTGATCTCATCGGTTATCTTGCCATAACGAACGCAGATGGCTTAATCGCGCATAGATCGGGTTCAAAGATTGAGGTCATAAAAATACACTTTTGCAACGTGATCTAGACAAAATCAAGCGATATTGCGATCATTGGAAGTTGAAAATCAACTTTCAGAAGTCGGAAACCATTCTGTTATCACGCCATTGTCTGGGGCCTCTACGGACAATAGGTGCTTGTCTCAAGTTATCTTGGTAGAGTCTGAGTACGAGTACATACAATTTTTTCCTAATGAGGTCTTATACAATAGGAGGAACCTAATAAGAGTAGACAATTTCGTCATTAAATTGACTCAAAGGCAAATTGCAAGAGTAATGACCTCATCGAACAATCTGATCTCCGCAGCTTACTAATCCAATTATATGTATCATGAGAGAGTATGCTTTATATCTCCTGAAACCATAGAAAAAATCTGATCCAGCATCGATTAGCGGTGCCGCTAATCTTCCACGTCGCTCGAACAGCTGCAGACATGCGACTCAACTACGAATTATCTCCCTAAAAGTTTTCTTCGGCTAGGCGATATTGCCCCGCATTCGCACAGTATGCGTGTTACGTCCTCAACAGCTTTCAGATTACCGCAGGATCTACAAATATCCGTATCTGATAATCTGATATACTAATAGCCCGAGCTATCAGCATACACGATTCGAAAAACGGGGGTGCGCCTACGTACTAACCCACACCCTGCACTCTTCTACCACTCTCCCCACGGAACTGTCGTTAAGTATTGTACTACTTCTCGGGGCTGGTAAGCACTTTATGTCCTTCTTTCTCCATTTGCTGGTTCGACATTGTGTACACTATTTACTATTCTTTGTTGTATTAGAGATGACATCTTGGTTTGGTTTTCATTAGTGCTCTCTATGACTCTTTCCAGCCGCAGCCTGTTTCACCGCATCCCATATTATACTTGATGTTATCATATGGTTTACGATGTTTTCTGGAGTTGATATCTCTATAATTTTCTCCTTTAGTTCTCTGCGCTCTGTTCTGAAGTGTGGGCACTGGAAAAATTCGTGCTGTGTAACTTCCCTGGCCGCTCGACAGTTTAAGCAGAAGTGTGATTCCTTTAGACCAAACTGTATAGATATGATTGAAAGCAGCCATGTCCAGTTAGGAGCTGACTTAAGTAAAAATCTAATTCTATTCTATATAATTACTTTCTACCCATTTACGAATATCGGGTATAAGTCGGTAGGTTCCATCTCTTTTGCCACGCACTTGGGCTGCGCCGCTTTTCTCCCAGCTTGATATCTTTGAATGAAACTCTGAGTTCCCGAATTTTGGCATCGTAAGTCCTTTATAGCTCAGTAGCCAGTATATCTGCTGGTAGCAATGACATATATAGCATCATCTAACACTGTCGGATATACACAGGAAACTCTCAGGGAACAGCGTCTGTTAACAGAGTTAGTCTTTCTTGCGTATGACTTAATTTTCAATGCTTTCGCGTATATTGGTGCCGCGTACATTGTGATTGACTACACCACCCTTGACAATTTTGTCTGGGTCCTCCTATGTTTTGTATTATTCTAGATAGGGCAGCGGTCACCTTTGCGGCTTTGTAGCACGTTCTTTCAATGTGTTCTTTGTAAGTAAGCCGATCATCATACCTATGTATGATTGTTTCTCTTTCCTTGCGACTGGTTACTGCTTCCGTTTTATGTTCTGCCAGCTCTAACCCAACTGCTGCCATTCACCGTCTAACTTTTCAAATACATTCATTGCTTCTATTTCTTCCAGGTGTTTCGCCGCCACAACGATTGCAATATCATCTGCAAAGTCTATGATTTTAGACTCAATTGGGATTCCAAGTCTTAAAACCCTATCGTACATAGTGTTCCGTAAGAGAGATCCTAGTACCGATCCCAGTGGAACTCCGCCAGTTATGTGGTACTACCTTACTCCATCGTCTGTATCGTAGAGTATTAACCGATTGTCGAAGTAACTTAGCATAATTTGTATTAAAAACCATGTCACCATCATTGACCTAAGAGAGTGTACCATAGGCGACTAGTTTGAATACATTTTTGACGTCCAATGTTAATAGGGCGCTGAATGTTTTTGTACCTCTTCTTCTGCCCTGAATGGCTTCTTCTAGGGTAGTAGTAACCTTCCGAATAGCATCTACTGTAGAGCGAGCCTTTCTAAATCCAGGCTGCTGGTTTGAGAGTCCTCCGGCTTCATCAAGTCGGTTGCATATTATTCGCTCCAGTATTTTACCCATCGTGTCTAGTAAACATATGACGAGGGCTCATCTGGTGATTTATTCCCTTTGGACAGCAGCACAAGACGTTGCTTTTTCCACTGGTCTGGAAAACCCCCTTCTGTTAAACACTTGTTATACATTTGCACGAATGCTTCTGTGTTTATTTTGACGGCTAGCTTAAGGATCTTATTTGGTATGCCGTCTAATCCAGGTGACTTATTATTGCTAAATCGTTTACATACATCAAGAAGTTCCGCTTGCGTAACTGGTGGGATCTCACCTATTTCCTGCGGTTGTTCTATATCCTCTGTTTATGCTGGCGGTAGAAATAATCCCGACACTATTTTTTGCATCAGCAAAGGGCATGATGGTGGAGTGCCCTAGAGCCCTTTGGTTTTGCCATGACCGTCCTGCAGGCGGTACCCCAGGGATTAATATCTGCTTCGTCGTAGAGTTCTGTTAAGCTATTGTTTTTGCCTCTCCGAATGGCTAATTTAAGGTCCCTACGCCGCACATTTTTATACTGCACCTGTAAATCCTGGTGGGAGGGCTGACCTCTGGATCGCTGGCACAATTCTAGCTCTATGGCACTTGCTGCGTAGCTCTGTTATCTCTTGGTTCCACCAGTATACCGGTGGCCGGCGTTTTCCATACCATCGATGAGTCGCAAGCCCTAGGTACTGTTTAAGTAACCTCCGCAGCCACCGTGCTGCGCCAGGAGCAGGCGTTATTTTGTGGGTTTTCCAAAAATCAGGAAAGAGGTGTTTCGTCCTTTGTGCCTGTTTTCCACCGCATTCGTGATTTTCCATCTTGATCTTCTCACTAGGGAACATGGTACAAAAGTTGCATCAACTCTGGAGCCTACGCCGTTTCTGTTGAATGTGTCCTCGTTGCCCGTATTAGGCAGTACTGAGTCAAGTGACGATACTGCTTCTAGCAGAACCTCTCCTCTCCTATTAGCCCGTATGCTATCCCAATCAGTGGCCCATGCGTTGAAGTCACATCCTATGATTGGTGGAGTACGACCTCTAGCATCATCCACGGGCCTATCTAGCATTCTCTGGAATTCTTCCAGCATTCCATTTGAAGATGCGTAACAACTGTATATATATACCCCATTGACCTTCGCTCCGACGAACCCTATTCCAGGTGTCATCATTCTTTCTTCAAATGCGTAGTCCCCGCAGGTCCAAATAGCAGCTCTCTTTGAGGCGTCCGCTGCCAAACTTTACCATCGAGGTTCCTATACTGTACTCTCGAACATAGCTTGTGTTAGTTTAGTTTTAGTTTTATATGCATTTTATTTTCTTAACACTAACTCTTACATTCTAACAAAAAATGCTTAAATGCTAGCTTACAATTACTTAATAATCTTATACTAACTTACTGGCCCCACACAGGCACTCTAAGCTACTCTAAATTCTTATAACTATGTCTTTCGACTTCATTTACATTTTCTTAAAACTATTTATTTTGTATACTTAAAGCTAAGAAAAAAATTTGTTAACAAAACTTAGCATATGGACTTTTTTTTTAATAAAAACTTAGTATCTAACTTAAAATAAACCTTAGCCTACCTAACCTAAATGTACAATACACACATAAACACACATAGACGTTATACACAATCATTTACATATAGAACATAGCTTGTGTCATAAGGTCCAGTGCCGCTTCGCAGTGATTTCGGTTAACTTGCAGCACTTTCATATTCTTCTGGTGGCCTTTGCAATTTCTTGGTTTGCAGAGCATACTGAACTTCTTGTCGCGTATTTCGTATTGCTACTTCTTCTTTCTTCACAAAGGACGCATCTTGGGTCATTTTTACAGTTCTTGGACACATAACCTTTCTGCCCTCACTTGATGCAATTTTCGCTTCTGTACACAGTACTTTTGCACACCTTTGCAAGATGCCCAAAGTTAAGGCATCTGAAGCATTAGTGGTACTACTTTTTCCCGTATTCGGCATACCGTCCATTCGATTTGTATTCTTCCTACCTCCAGAATATTTTTGGCAGCGTTAATCATTAGGTTGATGACTGCTGTTTACGTTCCTACGTAGGATGTCCTCAGAGATTTAATGGCTGAGGCCTGAGTACCTCGCAGTTCCTCACACTGCTCGGACAGGGCTTGGCAGATCTCTTCCTTTGTAGTGACGCCATCTAGATCTTTGCATTCAATAAGCACTTCACTTCCGCAGCATCCCTGAGAACTTGTCCAATTTTTATTCGGTGCTCTGAGGTTCTCTCATCCGATGCTTTATGGAGCTCAAACAATAATTCTCCATTAGCCGTCTTCGTTATGAGAGTTAAATCAGAGCCTAGTCCATTTAACTGCAGGTTGTTCTTCACCTTTCTGAGTATATCATAATAAGATATTTCGCCAGTCTTCTTAATATTGCATCCAGCTTGACGCGTATCTTGCCTCACCTTTTTTCCACCACTTTTGTCCACTCCGCTTTCTTATCCTTACGTCTTGTAGTTCCTACGCCTGGTTCAATGTCTAGAGGTTTCGCCTTCAGACCCATGGTCTTCTTCGTTTGATTTTCCTCCCTCATGGGCGGTTTGTTTCACCTTCGGTGCCCATTTTTCGTGACGATGTCCGTGTATGATGGGGTCGATGCTTCGGTGTTTGATCTAGTCCTTTTTCGCTTGTGTTCTGGTAGTTGTTCCAACGACAGGGAAGCAGAAGCCAATTCGCTCACTTCTAGTGTTTGGCTTGTGTGAGTGGCTTTAGATATTTTAATGTTATCTATTTTATCCTTTTCGCCTTCTACCACATAGTTGTATTGTTTACGTATTGCACTTGCCAGCTTCCTTATTTCATGGTGAACATTATTTTTCCCAGCGCCGTGATGTTTTCCCGACGGATTTTATGTCTTCACACTTTTCTCTTACTTCGCTGGTCTCAGACGTCAAACCGCTAGTTGGTGTTTTCCGAGCTGCTCGCTTCTGTGTTGCTGCTCACTTAATACTGGTGCAGACGGCGTCTGTGTCCATGAACATTGTGCTACAGCCCCTGACTGTATCAGAGCTGACGTTGGTTAATTTCAGTGCCTTAAGTGTGGTCTGGCTATCGATGTAGATAGCGATATCTCGTTCGGATACCGATCTTATCTGCATTAGCTCAGCCGCCCTGAGGACAGCCGGAGCCTCTAATTGGAAGACACTGCTTGCGTCCGGTAGTCTAATAGACACTCTTAGTTCTGGGTCTTCTGAGAAGATACCAGAACCTGTTCCTTCCTCTTTTTTTGAGCCATTTGTGAAAATTGCAATTTCACTTGAGCTGATTATTGCTTTTTTTGCCAGTTCTCCCTCATCGGATATATTATATCATACGGGAGTGAATTTCATCCGTTAGAATTGGATTGCCTAGCATTAGCTCCGTTAGGACCGTGACATGTACGAATCTAGTGCTCTTGAAGTAACTCAGATTAGTGAGTCGTATCGCACTGTTGCCCGCAAGCTTTTCGATCTGTAAATCAAGCCATATTAGGTGCAAAAGTGTGTTCAATTCTGCCGTACGGGTGGTACGGACCGCACCTGTAGTGGATATATTAACCGTTCTTTGAATTGCCGCTGATTTTCCGTACACCGTTTTCTTTTTTGTTGCCCATCGTACTAGTGGGCCGTATTAAGTATGGGTCTTACTAACACCGTATACAGCCAGTACACCATAGCAGGCTTTACGCCCCAAATTTTTTCTACTGTTCCTTAGCAGATAAAAAGATATTTATATGCCTTTTTGGTTCTTTCTGCTACATTTAGATTCCAATTCAGTTTTTTGTCCAGAATCACACCGAGATACTTCGCGCTGTCCGAAAGCCACAATTCCACTCCGTTAAGTTTTGGAAGTTTGAATTGCAGTATCTTGTACTCTCTGGTAAAAGAACCAGTTTTATTTTGGAAGGATTGTCATTGAGACCCCAAATTCTTGTCCAAGTGCAGGTCGTCTTCAGGGCAATCTCCATTAATTTTAAGTTAATCAACCTAATTTTTAAGTGTTTTTTGCATAGCATGTAAGAGCTAATAATGTAATTGAAATAAAAATGAATTTAAACTGAAAAAAAAAAAATCTGTCCTTGCCCGTGCCGTGTGACAAATACAGCAGATTGAGCGCAGTACTACGACCAAGTGTAGGAGAGGTCGGATTCTCGCACTGTTTCATATATTTTTTTTCCTTCTTTCTTCACTGGACTTGAATAATTTTTTTTGTTATTATTTTGTCTCGCGCGCGCGCGAGTTAGGTACTATAATTTATTTTTTTATTTAATGTATATCCCAATTTATTGCCCCATTAAAGTTACGACAGCATAGTAAAGCGTAAATAAACATAATTGAATTGAAAGTGAACCAATGCACTGGGTTCACCGCTTGAAAATGTAAACTCTGCATCGATTGAAAGTGAACCAATGCCAAGGGTTCACCACTTGAATGCATAAGAAATATTGAATATTGGCTAGATTTCTTAATCGTTATTGATGGGGTATGTTATATAGGATGCTGCAGTAGGAAAATTGTAGGTCTTCGGTAACTTACTTTGACATTCCTTTTAGTTTTTGAGTTTGTTGAATTATAATCTTCAACCGAATAACTACGTTTTATATTTATTTTAAATTTATTTAATAAGTTACAAATAAATAAAAAAAAACTAATTACCGAGTATCAATATTTATTTGGCGAAGTCGTTAGGATCAGGCACAACTATCCTGATTTAAAACGGGAAAGTACAATTTGCTGAAAGCAGGAATAAATCTTTAACTTTTAAACCGCAAAGTTTACGACAGTGAAATAAAAACCTACCGGATTACAATGGAGATAAGAAATCTGTGATGCATTTCATCGCAATGGTCTCATCTAATACAGCAGGGGATTATCAAGCCACGTGGAATATCATCCAACACGTGAAGGTAAAAGAACTAGCAATTGGCCTACTCGTCATCAATGGAGTTGCTGCAATTGAGCAGGCAAAAGGTCAACATTATAGAACCGTCATTAACAACGCAGAACTAACCAAAGAAATCTCTACAATGAAAGTAAGTTCAACTTATGACTTAACAATTAAGTTAGAATATATTTTATATAAATATGTAGTATTCTGTGAAAATCAAGAACAAGAAAAATTTTTGTACTACAATATTATAATATTGTAAATAAGAATCGAGAAGTAACAATAGGAAACTTACCTCGCTAAATAAGAAACCTTAAAGTCTACACGAAATAAAAAAGAATGTATGCTCGTAGATCCGCTATGATAATGGAAATAAGAATTAATACAAACTTAAACTAACTTAAAAACTAATAATAGTTAAGGGATAGGAAGTAAAGGAATAGTGGAGGAGATCAAGTTTAAGATGGGAAGTGCTCAGGTTGAAATCACAAAGGGGGACGTTTACGTTCACCTTACGGAGCATGCCGGAGATTTATTTTATTTTATTTTATATTTGCTAACACAGTATGAATTCTCTTATAAATCTGTGAAAGATAAAATTTATTCAGCTTGAGCTTTAATCTGAATTTACGTTTTAACTTTTTTAGAAAAATGTTTATTTAAAATTAAGTTTAATTTTGATTGAAAATTGCCTGAGAAGGGTAGAGTTTTGGGTAAAACATATTAAAACACCAAATTTACTTCCCTTACAGGAATGATTACACAAATCACTAACAATTGTGAAACATGCCGAACAGCTAAATACGATCGGAAACCTACAATAGACAAATTTAGAATGATGGAAACACCTAGCAAACCTAACGATATTATCCACGTTGAGATTTACAAATTCCGCAAACATATATTCTTAACCATTATCGATAAACTTACAAAAAAGGGATATGTATATAGACTAGAGAGTATATATATACACAAAGCAGACGCCATCTCAGAAAACTTAACTAAAGAAGGGACATCCACAAAAATAATTACAGATAATGAGTTGACTACAATGTACATTAGAGAATATATACCTCAAATATTAAACGTCCAAAATTTTCAGAACCGATCTCTCTCAATAGTACTACCACTGTTGGTAATAACGCCAATTGAAAGCAACAATGATAAACATGAGAAAAGGAGAAATCCTGAATCAAACACAAACGATTCTGCACATCATAAATTTAGACCACATAATGGAGACTCTGAATGAAATTAAGAAATTTGAAATAGTTAAGCACGATTTATAGATTAGTAAAGAATGTATTACCTTATATTCAAAAACTTGTAGTATTATACCTTTTAAGATACGTACTAAATGAGGACTAAGAAATATAGTAGGCACTGGTCAGAAATGGCTACTCGACACAATGGACAATAACGATCGAGAAGAAATTGAAGAACACCTTAGCACCACAGACATTAAAACCCAAAATGCAGTACAAGGGGTTAACAAACAAATTCGAATCAATATACAGTTAGAAGAAAATATGAAAAATATATGAAAGTCAGCAATTACAAAAGACAATACTGAACCGTCTACAACGGACTGAAGTTTTGACTAGGCTACAAATGTTAGAAAAATTAATCGACAATATTCTTGACACAGTAACCTTAATTAAGGCAGGCATCACACATCCCAGTATACTAACACCAGAAGAACTCGTAATGAACGAAATGAATTTAAGTAAAATAATAAAGATTAAAACAGCTATAATGCACAATCAAGATAATTCTATTATAAATCGATTTAGAACCGTATGTAATAATACCTTACGATGGAAAAGAATATAAATATGACAACCAGAAAAATAATGTTAACGAACTAGTGCAAAGGAAGGATTGCCATAAAACAAACGTGTTGGATGAAATATTGTAAGAACTTTGAAATAATTAAATTAAATGATAGAATCCTGGTTCAAGAAATATAACTCTTCAAGGGAATTAACATATATTATAAACATTCCAAATTGTAACCTAAGAATTAATGCCGGTGTAATACAAAATAAAGAAATTACATATTTGAATTTTATTATGAAGAAATATTTAAAGAAAATGTGACAGTAAATAAAATGTTCGAAAAAGTTGAAAATTTACAAGAAATCGATCAAAAAAATGTTGTAGAATTAAAACAATATCACCCAATCAATGTTTTGATGTATTTTCAGGCCTACGAATATTAATGCAACAATAATAATGACAATAATAGTGTTAATAATTTGTAAGAATGTCTAAGATAAAGATCAAAATAAACAATGTTGAAACCGAACAATAAACGAATTTTGTGGGATTTGGGTTAATAAATTTGAAATTAGCGACTAATGGCGGCCCGGTTATAAGTTTTTTGCAAACCTAAACTATGCCTTACGGAAGAGAGTGCAATCAATCAAAATTTTCTTATATCGAATATAAATTTCCTTAGTGCTGAAACATCACTTTCACATAACGAATCTCTTTGTACAATAATTAATACAGACGCTTTTGTCATAATTTGTGTAAACAGACTTTCTTTATATATTTTAATGAGGAATTTTTAGAGGGCGAAAAATCTGGAAATTTAGTAATATAAGGTGATTTTAACATTAACACTTAATTTATAAAAAAGCAAAACGGTGGCAAATTGCAAAGAGTTATAAGGTTTTTTTTCCGTTTCATTAATAAATCAACTAGAACTGCATCTGGAAAATGTTTGAATCACATCTACGGACGTTTCATAAATCCCTTACACAACTCAATGTGTTTTCGATCTTAGAATAACTGGCATCTCTAACACTGGTTTTCTGGTTAATGCTGTCAAAGATAATATGGGTTTATATTAGAGGTCTTTCTAAGGGCTAAATAAAATAGATTACATCATCCGGAACTATAAATAGTCCTCATTTTAATCTCTGGGAAGCTGTGCTGATACGGATGTTTCGAGCTCATATGATGTACATAACACTCTTACTGGGCATATTTCAAATTACACATTTAAATAAACTCTGGACAACATGTTGATTATTGAACAAAATTATAGTTAAAAACAAAGTAAGATTAAAGTGTTATACTCAGTTACAAAATGAAATTATAAGTTGCCGAGATATTTACTACAAAAATAAAGACAATGGCTAATCTGATAGGTGAATGACAGATAACATTCTGAATAAATTTTCCTTTCCAAAAAACAAACATCAATTTTCATGTCAACGGTTGTGCAGTTTCTGAAAACCGTATCAATGTTGACGCATTATTAACTATTAACTACTTTGCAAAGATAGCTGAGAATCTACAACCGAAAAATGCCTATATTATGGAATATAGTTCGGACTATATTATCATATATTATCATATTGTACACACAATATATATTGTACTTCCATTAGTAATAGGTTAAACTTTTTACAAAGTAACTGATTTTCTTCTGAGCCTACTACTGATTTTGAAGTTTTAGGAGTAATTGATTCCTTAAATAATTCACATGCTTATGGATACGATGGTATATCGAACCCTCTACTTAAAAAAATCGCTTGCCTCACAGTTGATATTCTACCATACATCTTCAACTTGAGCATATTTTCTGCAGTCTTTTTTGAAGGGTTTAAACATGCGGATATTATATAACTTCTTATAAGGTGTAATTATTATAGCTGTTTTGGGCCTCTACTGTTTTTAATTTACATCAATTCACTTTTTAGCTTAAACTTTATAGGCATACTTACTGCATTTGCGGACGATATGGCATGTGCTCATGGCTTAGACAGCCGTCTGATATAAACTAGTTTCTGATATAAACTGGGATCTGAGTTTATTGAGAACCTGGTTTGCTGAAGACAACTTGATTATAAGGTCGAAAACAAAATATATATTTTCAATTTATAGCCCCAGAGTTAATTTCGCAACGGAGTTTTTGTTTCACATACCCGAGTGTGAAAGGTTCAAACTATCATGCTGCTTGTACCCATAGTTATTTCCTTTGCAGCAGTATAGTCTGCAATAACACAGTTCTTCAAATTGAAAAATTATGAATTTAAGTATCTTGAACTTTTGATACTAGAATGTGACTTTTTAACTACACGCAATCTTTCAGGCAATACTTTCGATCTGTACCTAAACACATTTTTTTACCTGGGAAGTATTTGCTTTCGAAAATAATGTGCCACGGAATTTTTGATTCCAAACTACCATATACAATTGAATGCTGTCGGGCTTATCTTAGCAAAATTAAGCCCTTGTTAATAGCCCAAAAATATTTTTGAAGGAAAATTTGCCGAAAAAACCGTTTACATCCCAGTTATCCATTGTTTCGTGGGATGCCAGTACGCCATTTGTATTGTTTAAAAGTATTGAACACGTTTCTTATCAGGTCAGGAAAATTAAATTTTAGATTAATTGATAGTTACAATTTATGTGGTAATCTTTATTTCATACCTAATTTTCGTACCACAGCTTTTTGTAATTCGTATACAATACTATTATATCATGCCGTTTTTCCAATAAACTTCCACAGTCAATTAGATCACTGACATGGGTTCACAAAACATGTAAAAAATTGGGTTTTAGATCTAGTTTTGTGCAAATAGAATCTCTTTCCGCAGATATTTTGTTGTAATGAAAGGCTTTTTTAGTGCTTATTCTCATTTATATTGTGTAATTACTGACTTATTATTATTTGTGTTATCCCCTTGTATTCTTTTCTTTCCATTTTGATATTATTGTAGTTATGTGAATATAACATGTTAACTACAATATTTACTTAATAGTAACACCACCCACTGTTTTAATTATTGAATATTTAGCCTACTGAAGTGTAGTTTTACGATAAATGAATATAAAATGACTCTAATATTTCTCCCACTGAGTTAATGGTATTTTGCATTTGAATTAAAATGTATGAGGACTAAGTTTAAAGATAGATAACTCAGCAGTCTGATGTTTTTGGATTCTTGACCATGCACCTATGTACACTCCTAAAATCATTGTTTAGTTCTTCAGTCTGGTTCTTAATAATTCATACCAAGTGAAAGCTCATCAACTTGTCATCAACTTTGGTGATAATACTTTGTGGGGAATTGTATCAAATGCTTTGGAAAAACCAAGTAATCCGGGTAAAGCCACCAGATCTTTATATATAGAACACTTTGGATAACCCCAGCTATGTTTTTTTCTCTAAAACCAACTGAAATCGAGGCTTTATTGTTTTTAATGAAAATAGGTATCTACTTGCTTGTGTAAAACTTGTTCCAAGACTTTTGTCAGAAATAGAAGTATTGAAATTGGACTTGAATTCCGCCTGATCAAGCCTGCTATTAGAATTTTCAAAACAGGGTATATGGGGCAGTATTATTTTCGAAAATGTGGGTGTACTTCATCAAGCCGCATTGCTTTCTATTTAGTATTCATAACTTATTCATATTCATACTACTCGTACATCCTTATCTTATATTTACAAAAACATAATTCACTTTCGTTATAATCAGCAATAAACGCATGCGTATGTTGTTGATAAGCATCCAGCAACTCTGTTTGTACTTTCACAAACTGGAGGTTCAGTTCATTTGGATCAACGTTCATATGCAGTTGGTTTTACTTCGGATCATAAATTAAGGAGCAGCTTTCCCAGATTTCTTGGAAATACGTTTGAGGCTAGTCATTTGTCGTAAAACCTTCCTTTAGCTTTTCTTATTTCTATCCGAGTTTTGTTTTTAAGTCTTGGTAATCGATAATGGTAATCAAGTCCACGTTTTCGTGGAGAAACATTTTTCCTTAATTGGGACATATCTACTAAATAACTTGACGGCTTCTTGCAAAAAATTTGAAGAATGCATGAAATAAACCAGTTACCAGTCGATTTGTAGGATATTGCTCTCAATGGCAGTTATATTGATGTTTTTTGTAGTCTCTAAATACAAACGAAGTTGCTATACTTATTACTACGTTAAATAGCGTAAGTGAAAAATAAAATGAAAATCATCAAGCGTTCTATCACGGAATAATCTTAATGTACATATAAGTTGCCACAAAATTAATTTTGGCAAATGGCGTCGTACGTTAATCATATTTGACATCTGTGAACTAGACAGCTTCAGCATACAGACAGACAAGTAATGGAGCGCTATGCTGTATATATATACTATACCAAAAGAAGATTACAGTTAAAGTCCCCGCAAATCACCACCTCGCTACAAAGGGGTGAAAGGTGTTCAAGTGGGCTTGATATATCGATACACGAGTATGTATTTATGTATTTTTTTTGGTTTATAAATAACGGAAAATGTAGTGGCAACATTGTTTAAGTGACAAGTAGTGTCTAACTTTCTGTGAAAATAAACAAAAAAATTCTCAAAATCGATCTACTCGAAAAACAAACTCTCTATTTTTTTTAAAGGAGATAAGGTACCCTTCAAATGTTTGCACACAGCGAGGGCGAAGGAAAATTAGGGAGCGAAGGAAGATAGGTACCGATGTACTTTGGTTTTAAATGTCTGAATATTATAATGAGTAGTAGAGCTCGGCAGGGCATTCCACAAGCGAGTTGTTCGGCTTAGAAACGGATCACGATATTTTATAGTACGTCCGAAAGTGGGTTTGAGGGCGTATTGAGATGGGAGATGGGAGTACAGGTACAAATTCTTCAACCCAGTTTAAATATTCAATACTTTCAATTTCTTCTACGTGATTTACATCCGATGGAAGCCTTGACAAGTCATCTGCCGCAGCATTGTCAGAACCTTTAACATAAATTAGATCGTAATTGAAATAAGAGTAAATATATCGCAAATCTCTGAAGCCTCCCCGCTGCCATCACTGGGATACCCTTATTTTCACCAAACAATGCTTGAAGAGGTTTGTGATCTGACTTTATACAAAATCGTCTTCCCATAAAGTACTCGTAAAATTTGCGGACACCCCAATAAATAGCTAATGCCTCCTTTTGTATCACTGCGTAGTTTCTTTCGGACTTGGATTAGGTTCGAGAAGCATATGAGATCGGTCTTTCACCGCCATCAGGCATTTTATGTAAGAGAACAGCCCCGATTCCATATTCTGATGCACCAAAACGTCATCTGAAATCAACTCTTTCTTACACTCATTGAAATCCTTCTCACAATCCCTATCCCACCTGAACTCTACGCCCTTTCGTAAAAGCCTGTACAAAGTAGCAAGTAAACTTGATATATTGGGGATAAATTGCATAATAATTTACCATCCCCGCAAAAGCTCGTACTTCAGAGATATTACTAGGTTTTGGCAACTCAAGAACAGCTTGTACCTTCGTCGGATCTTTTTTTAACCCCTGTTGTGTGTTGTGAGTAATCACAACATAACCTAAATAGTTTATTTGAGGTTTAAAGAAAACGCACTTTTCTCTGTTCTTTCTTAAATTGGCTATATGTTCCTTAAGATCTTTTCCTGTTACAACAACGTCATCTAACCCTCGCATCCTTGAAGTGTCTTTTCAACTTCTCTTTGAAAAATTTGACAAGCGGGTTTTGTGCCATAAGGCAACCTAAGAACTTGAAAAATGCCCTGATGTATGCTCCAAGCGAGTTTCTTTCCTGTTTCTTCGTCGACGCGAATTTGATTATAAGCTGCAGTAAAGTCTTATTTAGTAAAGAATTGACCTCCTACTAAAGAATTCAGAATATCCCAAACAAGTGGACTCGGGAGGTTTAAATCCTCCAAATAGGTATTAACTGTTACTTTATAATCGGCACACACACGAATTTTTCCATTTGATTTAAGAACTGGTACCAAAGGAGTACCCCACTCCGAACTTTGAATCTTCAATAAAGCACCATAATTAGCAAGCCTTTTCAACTCCTCGTAAACCTTTGCAAAAGGTATTTTTCTTGGCTTACAAAACTTTGGTTTGGCATTACTCTTGAACTGAAGTGATATTATTGCATTTTTATATTCTCCTAGTCTTCCATCGAACAAATCATAAAACTCATCGCAAATACCCCTAGCCAACTTGTCTAAATTATCTTCTGACTTTTCTGTAAAATGCTGATTTATAATCTCTTTACCTTGTATGCCCCATATAATACCTAACAACTTCATTATGTCTCTACCAATAAGTGGTTTCTTATTGACATTATCTACATCAACGATTTAAAAACAACCCCAAACTTTCTTATTCATGAATTCAATTTGTATTTTAATTTTTCCTAACGGGACCAAAACTCCACCATCATAATTACGCAAATAAATGTGGGTATCTTCTAACTTCTCCTTAATATTCAATTTCCTTAAGCAACATAACGGCAACACCGAAGCCCCAGCACCCGAATCTAGCTCTATATGTCCTTTTTTTTACAATTTCTACAAATACATTTTTTATACTTGCAAGATTTGAATAGATGTTCTGCTTTACCGCATGCGAAACACACCCTGCTGTCTTTCTCTGTCACCGTCTGCTGCATCTCCTGTCGTCGAATTGTTTTTTGTGCTTCTCCACGATTACTTACATTTTTGCAACTACTTCCCTGTAGTCGATGTATGTTCGTTTCCTTCTCTTTAAGCGAGACCTCCCGTTGTAACGCAACTTTCAAGATGTCAACTAACGGCTTTTCCACCTGTTCTTTACACACACGGTCTAGTATTGGACCTTTTACCAGTCCCGTTAGGAAGCGATTTTTAACAAATTCCTCTAACAAATTGCCAAACTTGCAATACATCGCCACGCTCCTTACCCGCACCAACCAGCTATTTACCATCTCTCCCTGATTCTGCTTCAAGTCAAAGAATTCGATACGTTTTCTGATGATTGAAGACGTTGTCTCGAATTGGGACCTCATAAGCTCCATCAGCTCATCGAACGGAAGCTCCTTTGGTTTCTTGGGGAATACCAGCTCTCTTACGATCTCATATGCTCGATGAATTATGGTTGTCAATATGACCGGCACCCGTCTGGTATCCTCCACGTAGTTAGCCAAAAAGTACTGCTCCAATCCTTCTTCATAAATACTGAAGTCATCCTCCAAATTGAATGATGGAACAGAGCCCACGTGAACAGTGCTATACACAATCGTAGTCGTACTTACAGGCGTGCTAACATCTTGTGGCGGATCTCCTTTGCGTGTCATTTTTAAATATTAATAACTATTTATCTTTACTTTTTGTTCAACTAAAACGATGGCTAATAGTACTAATCACGCTTTTCAATTATTCTCGTCGCCAATGTAATGTATTGTACCGCCAAAGAAAACACGCCGGTTGAAGGTTAAATACAGAATGATTTATTTTATCGATATGATGATATAGATGTATGACAGTTTGACATTTAACGATAGTGTTACCAGATGTACATATTACTTTAAATATACGTGGTATAACTTTAAATATACGTGGTATAATATGGTATAATACATGGTATAACAGTGGTAATAGCGATAAAGCAAAGTGAGACACGGTACATTTCGACATTGTTCGAGGGTGCCCATTGACTGGGTGATGTTAGCATTACCTAGGAGTTTTATCGTACGGTTTTGAAATTTATATATATATATATTTTTTTTTTAAGAACTTTTACACTCAAGTGGGTATTAATACACTTAAAATGCCTAAGCACATGTTAAGTTTTCAGGAAAATGGGACAGAGAGAGAAAGAAAATTTTTGGGCTCAGTGGTTATTTCGCTCCATGGGTGGCATCCAACATTTAATGGGTAGATTATTAGTGTAATTGGACTTGTTGTTGTATTAGAGGCAACTATTCGTCTTACGTGAATTAAGTTGCCTGAAAAAAATAATGTCTTTCGGACGAAGCTGGGATTCGAACACCAAACCTTCCGATTTGGAAGCCAACACACTACCACTTGAGCCACGGCCACATATAGCAGGTGCAGAGATGTTTCTGGCACACCTGACCAGATGTGTGCATTGTACAATGTACTTGTACATTGTGGATGAATGCCTTATATACTGAGGCCAGATCAGAAGGGGAAAAGTATTTCTTACATCGTTTGAGGAAACCCAGAAATTTCGCAGCATCTTTGGCGACATCGAATATGTCATTCCAACGTAAGTTGTCATTGACATACACACTGAGAATGGAAAGTTTTTCAGCGATGCCAGTGCCATTAATGGATAATGGAAGAGTGTTTCAATTTCGCTTTAACGACAGCAGACAGCATTGTGGTCTGGAAGCATTAAATTCCTCTCTGCTGATAGTTCTCCAATTGGTTTTGCTATTAACATCGGAATTTAATGAGCTTAACATACGCTGCCGTTCCCATTCTACATTCTACAGAGACTTGAGCCCGGGAACTAATATGAAAAACAAAGAGTACTGTCGTCAGCAAAGAAATATATTGGTGATCCCAAATGTACTCATTTCCGACAAAGGAGCGTGATGCCAAACTTTACCAAATGCCTTAGACATATCAAGTGCAACTCTCTTGCTTTCGCCAGATTGATGTACACTTTGGTTCCACTTTTCGGTGAGACATGCCATAAAACCACCAGTGGACCTGTTGCTACGAAAACCATATTGCCGGTCAGTCATTGAGAAGTTTTCATGTTTCGGGATATTTCATGAGCTGGCGATTTATCAGCGTTTCCATGACCTTGGAAAGAAGGGGCTTAATTGCAATGGGTCTGTAGGAGGAGAGAAATGATTCGCCTTTTTTAGGGACGGGTTGAAAAAATGCTGTTTTCCATCTGCTCGGAAATAGTACTAAAGGGTAGGATTGATGAAAAAGCTTACGCAGTGGTTTTGCCAGCGTGGAAGAACACCTCTTCAGAAGAAAGGTTGATATACCATCTGGACCAGTGGATCTAAGTATATTGAGATCATTCAGTACTCTTGCTACTACACGAGTGCGAAAGTAGATTCGTCCCATTGAATATTCGACGCACTTAAGTGTAGGCGGAGCCAAAGCACAATCTGGAAGTGTTGAACTGGCCGCAAAGTGTGCAGCAAGGATATTGGCTTTGTCTGAGGAGCTGACAGCTGGAATGTCATTGTGAATGAGACTTGGGATGGAGGATGAGGCAGAATTTTTAATGTTTTGGACAAGCGACCAAAAGCTTTACTACATTTGGGATATTGTAGTATTGTTTGTATCTATTTTTACACGCTTAATAAAGACATTGCAGTCATTCCTGGTTCGTTTAAATTTCGGTTTTCCACTGTCGAGTTGGTCTTGAAGGACCGAAAAAACATTTCTCTAACCCTAACAGCCTCTTTACAGCTCTTCTTTTGGTTTAATACTCTTCATCCGATGAGGGATAAAGGTTGTCATTTACAAGCTGCGTTAAGTTGTTTTCTGCAACGAAGATCTCAACACACCGTCCTTCGGGTGTTGTCTGTCTAGAATGTCGAAGCCACCCAAAATTGTGTATATTGAAATCGCCCGTAATAATGATTTCAGTATGAGGATACAGGGATACAATGCTTTAAATGGAGTCAGACAGCGCATCAAACTCGTTAAAAGTTGAATTGGTGTCCAGTTTGGGGCTTCTGTAAATAAAGCAGTAGTGTATAATTTGCTTACGGAGATGGAATTTTAACCACATGAAGTTGAATTCCGGATTGGAACATGGATAACATTGTGGTGGAGTTTGGTAAGTTACATCACTACGCACGCAAATGGCAAGAGCACGGTGTGAGAAGAATAATGGCACTAGTTCGCAGCCAGGTAGCTTTATATCAGAGTGATCTAAGGGGTGCGGGCAGGGATCTACCTGTGTTTCAGTAAGTGCCAAAACAGCTGGTCTATATTTACAGACGTGGACGTACGCAGAAAAGTGGTTGCTTTTAGGCCCGCGAATATTGGCTATATTCACTCTAAATTCCCGCGTCATTATAAAAAAGTCTAGCACAAAAAACACAAACACCGACAATACTAAACGCAGCTGTGAAGTAACAATTCTCTATACCGCTGGGAATGGCTGCCTCTTCTTTCCCAAAGCATTATAATTCTCATTACGCCAATACCGGGAGCTTTTTCAAGGTAAGTCGTATTATACCCCCTTCTATACAATTCTATGGTATTTTATTCTAAAAAATTGTGATATTGTGGAATTTGTAGAATGTTAGCAAAAGGAGAGCGAGTGAGGAGCTTTTTTAAAGCTCTTAGCTCATTATATACAGAAACTTCGCCCCATGCTTTCAATTAAAAATTCCTAAAATCTCATCCACTAATTCGAATGAGTGTACAAAGATCGCCCCATTGGGGCCCGATAACAACTTCTTATCCTCACTAAACTACGTAAATACCGTGGTCTCATCTTTCAACACAACAGCTAAGACTTCTTCTGGTGCTATTACAACAGTCGCTGGTAACAGTAACACCATGACCGTACTAGTAACCAACATGAAAACATCTCCCATTATTAAAACCACTTCGTCTTCATATCTATTAGGATGAACCGCGGCCCAAAAATTTACAAACCATTCCTAAAAAGCAAAAAAGCTACATCATTTAAAGTAGGAAATCAGCCCAACACCGTACAAAAAAGAAACAGAACACCTCCAAACAAAAATACTGCTAGCCCCAATGTATCAAAAAAATCAAAAACAAAAAAATCAAAAAATACTCGACTGGCTAAGTAAACCCAGCCCAAATTCAAACAACAGGTAAGAAATATTATCCTTAGATGATGAAACTGACAACTGACAAGAAACAGAACATGTGCAATATCATAATGAAGAAACAGAACAACGTAAAATCAACCAACCCACTCCAATCTATGTTCAGGGAGTAGAATGCATCAAGACACTGGCCAGTACCCTAAAAACAGCTGCAAATAAAAGCTATGAACCAAAGGTACTCAAAAACAACGAAATAAGAATTCAGCCAATCGAGTCAACAACTATAGGACAATCATAAAACTACGCCAAAAAAACACAAAGTATTATCCTTTTCAACCCAAGGAAGCACGAGACTTAAATGTAGTGCTGCGTAACATGCGTCACTCCGCGGACGAAGAAGATATCGAACAGGAACTTGCAGAAATCGGCCACAAAAGATTAATTACATACAATATGAAACATACTACTCGTAAATTGTAAGGTATCTTTCGAGGCTCCTCACCATAAAAGAATCATCTCTCAGTTTACCCACTTCCAATATCCACACGAAGAATAACTGCTCAAAAGACCCAGTGTGTATTAAATTTTCAGGGAGATGTAAAACGCTTGACTGTAGAGTATGTAGATGTAGAGGAAATTATACCACGAACTACAAGGGATTCGGAATTTACAGAACTTTAAAAATACAACGTTGTCCACCTTTACGCGAGAAAGAACTTCCAAACCAAACTCAGAATCAAGGAAAACCCAGCTCAGCATATAACCCAGAAATAAGCTACGTTAGAGCTGTTACCTCAAACCATGTTCCTACGTCGCCAAACTTCCACAAAGAAAGACTAACTCTGATCCTCCTATTCTCATTTCAACTTTCAGAGACAACAAAAGTCACACCAAATGAACTATATGACAGAATTAAAAGAGATGATGAGGAAATTAATTAATCCTATGACTAATATAATGAACATAATTACTCTCCTAATAACGAAGCTTAATAGACCGCAAACATAATTTTCCAAAGATAGCAATTTGGAATGCCAACTGACTTCTCCCACACCAGCTAAAATTAAAACAATTCATCAAAGACAACAATGTTGACGTGTTATTTATATCAGAGACACACCTTACAGGCAAAACCCATTTAAACTGGATTTAACATCTATCCTACAAACCACCGTCAGCGCATGAGTAACATATGCAAATACAGCAACACGAGCAACAGACAGCACCATCAGCAATTCAACCAATATCGATTAGCCAATCGATAAATGCAACATCAGGAAATATTGAACCTGACTAAAGTGCAACATCAGCATTTGCCAAATACAGATGCCGCTGCAACGCTAATATTGAACGTCTAGTAATACGTTATTGATTGAAAAGTAATCGCAGCGACGCTTATGACTTGTAAATTAAATATTGTAATTCAGATATATTATATTTATATTATTCTATTCTATTTATATTCTATTTTGTTCTATTTGTTTGTTTGTGGACGCCACATAATGCGTAAATGGCGCAGTCGGTTGTCCTCGAAGTAAAGTTGAGGATAGTGATTCGAACGATAAGTGATTACAATAAAGAGACTTTTTTTTTTTTAACGACCTAATAATCAAGATATGATTATGATAACGTGACTTGTGAAAAAAAGGTGCTAATAATCTGAAAAAAAAAAATTAATAAATACGAGTAAATAAAAGAGAAAAAACGCGAATTGTGATTATAGTACGAGGGTGGGTCAATAAGTCCGTGACTTTTGGAATAAAACACAGATTTTTTGATAAAAAAATAATTTTATTTTTCAACGTAGTCTCCCTTGAGCTCTATACACTTTGTCCAACGCTTCTCCAATTTTTTTATCCCTTCCAAAAAAAATGATTTGTCGAGGTCCTCAAAATAGGCCTTTGTTTGCGAGATGACTTCATCATTGGAGTCAAATCTTTTTCCACCAAGCCATTTCTTCAGGTTTGGGAACAAGAAGTAGTCGCTCGGAGCCAAATCTGGAGAATAGGGTGGATGAGGGAGCAATTCATAGCCCAATTCATGGATTTTTGCCATGGCAACTGCACATGTGTGCACCCTTGCATTGTCTTGGTGGAAAAGAACTTTTTTCTTGGCCAAATGAGGTCGGTTTTTTTTCAAATCGTCATTGAATCGGTCCAATAAGTTGGCATAATATTCCCCATTGATTGTTCTTCCCTTTTGAAGGTAGTCAATGTGGATTATCCCGCGTGCATCCCAAAAAACAGTCGCCATAACTTTATTGGCTGACAAACCCACCTTGGCCTTCTTTGGCGCCGATTCACCCTTAGAAACCCACTGTTTTGACTGTTGTTCGTTCTCTGGTGTGTTGTGATGGATCCATGTTTCGTCCACGGTTACAAAACGGCGCAAAAACTCCTCCATAACCTTCCTGTGAAGTGAAGCACACGAAATTCACTTTTTTCCATTTTCTTCTCAAATTAGTGAGTAGTCTGATAAAAATAGCTGTCAAACACAAACTAACTGACGCAGCAAGTTGAAATTTTGACAGGAGTCAACTGACAGATGCCTGTTGACAGGAGCAGTGTTACTGTTTCAGTAAAGAGGTCAGAAATTCAAAAAGTCACGGACTTATTGACCCGCCCTCGTAAAGTGACCTTTTTAAAAAAAGCTCTATTTGTATTTGTATTATTTATTAGCAATAATTTACATTTTTTACAATTGAGATGTACATACATAGATAGGGTTGTTGTTTACATTACTTATGAAAAATAGAAATACGAGCACAATATCAATTTTACAAAAGAAAGGAGCCGAAGGAAAAGCTAATTAAAAAAACCTTCATGCAAAATATCACAGTTTTATATATGGGTATGTCCTTTGATGGCACATAAGGCACATATAGAATTAGACAAATATATCAAATAACTTAATACATTAATTAATAAATAAAACATATAATATCAAGGAACATTTACAAGATTAGAAACGAGAGGGTTATCTGATATATTACATGAAAAGACAAATTTTTCAGAAAGTCGAGCTATTCTTTCTTTTACCGTTTCAATTTTGGCTATTTCGTGAAGTTTTGAAGTTGAAAAATACCATGGTAGTTTTAGGATCATTTTTAAGACCTTATTTTGAAGAACTTGCAATTTTTTAAGGTGACAGTTGGCGCAGTTCCCCCAAACTGGAGCTGCATAGCACAGAATGGCTTGGAAGATAGATTTATAAATTATAAGCTTATTACTCGTATCTTTGCTCAATTCAGACTTGCGACAACTGAATGGGTATAGAACTTTAATAGTGTTGTTGACTTTACTAACGCCATTATTTGTATGTTGGCCAAAAGTCAGTCTCTTGTCCATAAAGACTCCTAGATACTTAAAAAATGGTGCCCAGTCAATCTGATTTACGCAGACTATTAAATTCCCAGCAGGTAAAAAACAAGATTTTCTTTTTCGAGAGAAAAGGATTGCTTGTGTTTTTTGAGGATCAATTTTAATTTTCCAATCTGCAAGATATTTAAGTAGGCATTCTAATCCAGATTGCAAATTAGATATTCGAGCCTATCGAATCAGACGAATAAATGCATATACTCGTATCATCTGCAAAAATTGCAGAATGACATCCAGGAAGTGAAGGATAGTCAGATATATAGATGTTGTAGAGAATGGGGCTCAATACGGAGCCCTGAGGAAAACCGGCAGGAATCCATTGGACATCAGATGAAGTCTGGTTCATAAATACTTTAAAACTCCTTGCCGTTAAGAAAGATTGGAAGATTTTTATGAGGTACATAGGAAAATTAAATTGCAAGAGTTTATGGACAAGACCATTGTGCCATACAGTGTCAAATGCTTTTTCGACATCTAAGAGAACCATGCCAGTACTTTTGCCTTCTGAAAAAGAATCAAGTACGTGTCTTTTTTATTCTGTAAACTTGATGTGAAGTACTATGATGTGAGCGAAAGCCGAATTCTTCCACATGAAGCATTAATTTATTTTTAATGACGTTTTCAAAACATTTACTAAGAAAACTTAGGAGACTTATGGGGGCGATAAATTAAGGGATCATTCAAGGGCTTTCCTGGTTTGGGGATTGGGATAATTTTGGCACATTTCCAATCAGAGGGAACGTAACCTATTTTGAGACATCCGTTAAAAATTGATTGCAAAATCTTAAGAGCCAACGTGGGAAGGTTTTTAAGAAAGATGTTCCTAATTCCGTCAAATCCGACTGACTTACGAGTTCTTAGAGTAGTTATAATCAATTTAAGCTCATCCAGATCAACAGTATTAGCGTCATAAGGCTGAATTTGGTTGTTTATCAGTCGTAAAGAACTTTCAACAATACTATCGGTAGCATTATTTACTGTACTCGAGATTTGGTTGTTCGATAAAAATGTACTGGCTAATATATTAGCTTTTTCTGCATTGGAGACAGCTTGTGCATTGGAAGTTTTCAAGAAAGGAATAAAAGTTCGCTTGTTCTTAATAACTTTTACGATATTCCAAAAGGGTTTACTACATTTGTCTAAGTCTCTCAGTTTATGGTTCCACTCAATATTTTTAAACATTTGTATCTCCTGTCTAATCCTTGAAGTAAGATACCTGGTCGCATGTAAGTAGTCTTCTATCCTAAGTTGCTGCCATTTTCTGCGTGGGCTGCTGAGAAACTTAATGTGTCCAGGCAGTTTGGTTGAACCATTGAAACACAAAACCTTGCTAGGAACCACTTCATCAACGGTGCTTAGAACTGACGAGGTTAACGTTTCTAGTGCATGGTCAGTGCAATCCGGAGAGTCTAGTCTGACGTTTTCTTCGGAAAACACATGTCTCAAATTGCGTTTCAGTACTGATGCATACCGTGACCAATCAGTCCTATTGAAGTCTTTGACCCGAGAGACACTGAAAATTGGTGACACTAATACAGAACATTTTACTGGTAAGTGATCTGAACTGAGATCATTTACTGTTAGTGGTTGACTAATCAAACCTACTGTGTTGGTAATAAACAAGTCAAGAGTGGATGGATTTGCTCTAGCAGAAGGTGGGTAGTAAGTTGGGCTTGGTGGGGATAAAATTGAAATTGGATACCGAGACCTAAGCTCAGCTAATACATTCCCATAAGTATTTGCTCGAAGACAGTTCCAATCTCGATGACGGCAGTTAAGATCGCCATCGATAAGGAGCTGCCCCTTAATATTTATTAGTTAAGTTGCAGTTAAAATATACTGCAAAGACTTTCAAGCTACTACCGTTACTAAAAGGTGTTTCGAGACCAATGTTTTCAAAAACTTGTGTTTTGACGGTAGGTAATAATTTCTGCTGAATTGATCTTTTCACTATCACCGCGACACCACCACCAATTCTGTCGTTTCGATCATACCGGTAACATTTATAGTTCATGTTAGATAGATTAACATTATCAGATAACCACGTTTCAGACAATAAACCAATGTCAATATTATGTTTGCACAAAAATGCATAAAATTCGAGTTTTTTGTTTCGAATGCCTCTTGCATTCCAAGTAATTATATTAAGGCTCATATTACTTAACATTATATAAATACTTAATAGTTAATTTGGCTATGACATTAAATTGTTCAGATTTGCTACTACATTTACCTAATAATGTTGTCATCTCAAGAGTAAGGGAATTTATTTCTTCAAGAGAGAAGAGATTATTGGTGACTTGATTCCATTGCTGTCACTTACATGATCGTTAGCTGTGTTCTTCCATGGGTTGTTGCTATTCGAGGGTTGTTGTTGTTGCTGCACTGGAGGAAGAGTACGTGAAAGAGAATGTAGTTTGCGATTAGGATTAGAGCCAAGCTCTGGGAAAGCTTCACAGTCAAGCATGAAAGGCTGATTGGTTCTCTTAACAAAATGGGCTGTGTGTTTGTTGTTGTTGCTGTTGGCGAACTTTTCTCTTATTTGAAAAAATGATTGTCTTGAAACACACGATAGGTCGTCCGACTTGTTATGGCCTTTGCAGGGGGCGCACTTAATAGCATTTTTTTTCGCTGCAGTTATCAGTTTTATGATTTTGAGAGCAAATTGCACAGTATGTTCTAACATTGCAATTTCTCTCTCCATGACCAAACATTTGGCAGTTGTAGCACTGCGTTAATTTATTTTTTGATTTTTAGCATAATCCCACTTAACTTGGGTCTTGAATAAGAAGCGTACGTTTTTCTTAAGTTCATGCAATTTGACTGAACCTAACTCTAGGAAAACTATGTAAAAGGCGTTGACATAATGATCAATGTTTTTCTTTATCATTTTTATATTTTGGCATTTCAACCCGAGTGTAATGAGTTCTTTCTTAAGAGTAGTTATGGGCCACTATTGCCACTGCACGAATTTGAGAAGATCGCACAGTTTACTGATGGCGGGTCAATAAGTCCGTGACTTTTTGAATTTCTGACCTCTTTACTGAAACAGCAACACTGCTCCTGTCAACAGGCATCTGTCAGTTGACTCCTGTCAAAATTTAAACTTGCTGCGTCAGTTAGTTTGTGTTTGACAGCTATTTTTATCAGACTACTCACTAATTTGAGGAGAAAATGGAAAAAAGTGAATTTCGTGTGCTTATTAAGCATTATTTCTTGCGAAAAAAAACCATTACCGAGACCAAGGCTAAGCTTGATAAATACTATGGGGACTCTGCACCATCGATTTCAATGGTAAAAAAGTGGTTTACTGAATTTCGTTGTGGCCGTACAAGCACTGAAGGTGCCGAACGTCCTGGACGCCAAGTTGAGGTCTCTACACCCGAAACAATCGAAAAAATTCACGATATGGTGTTGGCCGACCGAAGATTGAAAGTGCGAGAGATTGTGGAAGCCGTAGGGATCTCGCATGGCTCAGTGGTTTCAATTTTGAATGATCACTTGGGCATGAGAAAGATTTCCGCAAGATGGGTGCCGCGTTTGCTCACAGTCGACCACAAACGCAATCGTGTAACAACTTCACAGGAAGGTTTGGCCTTGTTTAATCGCAATATGGAGGAGTTTTTGCGCCGTTTTGTAACCGTGGACGAAACATGGATCCATCACAACACACCAGAGAACAAACAACAGTCAAAACAGTGGGTTTCTAAGGGTGAATCGGCGCCAAAGAAGGCCAAGGTGGGTTTGTCAGCCAATAAAGTTATGGCGACTGTTTTTTGGGATGCACGCGGGATAATCCACATTGACTACCTTCAAAAGGGAAGAACAATCAATGGGGAATATTATGCCAACTTATTGGACCGATTCAATGACGATTTGAAAAAAAACCGACCTCATTTGGCCAAGAAAAAAGTTCTTTTCCACCAAGACAATGCTTGGGTGCACACATGTGCAGTTGCCATGGCAAAAATCCATGAATTGGGCTATGAATTGCTCCCTCATCCACCCTATTCTCCAGATTTGGCTCCGAGCGACTACTTTTTGTTCCCAAACCTGAAGAAATGGCTTGGTGGAAAAAGATTTGACTCCAATGATGAAGTCATCTCGCAAACAAAGGCCTATTTTGAGGACCTCGACAAATCATTTTTTTTGGAAGGAATAAAAAAATTGGAGAGGCGTTGGACAAAGTGTATAGAGCTCAAGGGAGACTACGTTGAAAAATAAAATTATTTTTTTATCAAAAAATCTGTGTTTTATTCCAAAAGTCACGGACTTATTGATCCGCCCTCGTATTAATGGCTTCACAGATCACTTTGATGCCAATTGACACTTTTTTTGTGAAATAATTCGATATTTGTTTCTCTTTGAAAAGCTTACGCACATTTTCATTAGATTGAAGGAGTACAATCACAGATGGGATTTTAACACGTTTCTCTTCACGTTTGCTAACAATTACATCAAATTCCACATCACTATTACAATTTGGCAGAGTTTGATGTTGTAAAAGTGGTAGAAAGCGGTTATGTCTAGAGTCAATGTCTCTTTTTGCCATTTTATTTGAATTAATGCTTGAAGACAAAAAGTCTTCAACATTGACCGACCGGGTTCTTTTAGTAATTTTGAAATCTGTAAGGATCACTTGGAAAAATTACGTCTGCTACGAAGAAAGCTTCGATCGCTACTGAAAAAAAAGCTCTAATAATCTAAGAAAAGCGCAAAGTAATCAGCATAACTGTGGTGAAAAAAAAGTAATTCAAACATGGCACTACATAGCATGGAGCAGTGTTTGTTGACCCTGACAGAAATTTTAAACAGACAAAACACAGCTCAAAGTGTAAGAGTAGTAATTGAAAAACAAATTAAATACGTGCAAACATTTACGGGTAAACAAGGTACATTGCCTTCGTTCATTGGAACCGTAAAGCAAATATTGGAAGAATTTGAAGACGCATACAAAGAACAGTGTAGTCTACAACGAAAAAATAGCAGGACCATCCAAAAATTATCCAGCATGGGAAGAATGCAAACAGACACTAAAGATACATTTCAAGCCAACTAAGGACCAGGGGACTATACTAAAAAACATTAAGGTAAATACGATAAGTCAATTGTTAAATAAAATTAAAGAAATTATAAATAGCATAACAGAATCTGCAACCTTCTATGAAAAGGGTTGAAACATTGCCAATTGTGTAAATAGTGTATTAATTCTTAAGATTAAAGATGTAACAGCAGGAGCATTAGCTGCTAAAATCTACAATGAAAATAGTTTATAAAGTATGAGGACTACATTATTCAAGTAACATACATAGGTCAAGATGAATATAATTTATACTCAGAAAAAGCACACAAGCAAATATAGGAATCAGAACACAAATTCATCCTCTAAGAATTATCAAAATAAGAAACACACACACTGACACTTACCAACACCAATCTAATAAAAACAAGTATTCAAACCAAAACCAGTTTAATAATGATACTTACCAAAAAAAAATTAATAGAAATAGCATTTCGGGGCAAGCGAGAAATAACAATGCATCAAGACAAGCTAGGAATAATTTCAATAGTCAGCCGAAATAGATAGGACTCAAAACTCAGGTTGACACAGGTCTAGGCAGGGCAGAATAGAACCAATGGAAATAACATAGGCACTTTAAGTAATAAAGAAGAAACTAATTAACTCTTGAAAATACAGACTTTATAGCAATGACCATTACGGGATCTACTATAAGTCTCTTGA
This sequence comes from Volucella bombylans, assembly GCA_949129095.1. Lineage (NCBI taxonomy): Eukaryota > Metazoa > Arthropoda > Insecta > Diptera > Syrphidae > Volucella > Volucella bombylans. Next base: position 239,060,865 of record OX422140.1, read on the forward strand.
ATTCAAATAGAGTTCCATTAAAATTTTATGAAAACTTTGAAGACACACCAATACACATAAACACTCTTCAAGTGTTTACGTCACAAGTTAAAACAAAATGCCTAAACCAATTTGGTCAACCTTGCAATGTAAGGATGAAGTGGACAAAAATAGCATTAGACGAACCATACCATTTCCTAATCGGGATGAATCGATAGCGAATACTGCAAAAAGCATTGATCTTATAAATGAGGAGACAATTTTATTGAATGAATAGCATGTTCCGTTCATAAGCAAATCGCTTGAACGACGCTTTTAAACAGATTTAAAAAACAAATTTTCAAAGAAGGAGATCAATTAACTAACACCAGTAGTAGTTCACGAGATAAATAGTTCGAAAAAGTAAAAAAAAATTAAAAAATTCCCAGACACGGGTCCTATTTGGATCTTCTACTGTTCGACTCACGAATACAACTGACATGCACTAACCAACAAACTACAAACTGTCTACGCACTTTCGTGTATGACAGTGGCCATTGCGGTCTCAGCACCGAAATAACTGTTCCCAACAAAATTGCGGAATTGGATGAGTTTGTTCAAAGATATTCTTTCACCAGAACACTCTCCTCGAATTCGCTCTACCCACCGTCCAAGAGAAATCTGACAAAAGAGGAAATTGACAGGTATCTAAAACTAATGGGCGAGACAATCAAGCGCACAATGGACAAAACGATACCTTGGTACCAACACACTGACGAAGAAGACTTATTCCGCAACGAAACTATTGACGCCCTGGACCGACATAAAAGTAGACTGCTGTCAAGACTAAAAACCTTGTACAGACAGTTTACTGACAGATATAACCCGGAGATTATGACTCTGAAGTCGAGAATTAAAAACCTCCAAACATTAATAAAGCAAAATTACAGAAATTCTGTAAGTTTATATTGGAACAATAAAATTCGGGCAGTAAATACCACCAACCCGAATATGTTTCCGCAAAATAAAGAAAATATTTCGGAGAAAAAATAATAACAACCTTCCGTGTCTTAAAATAACCCGAACGACGGACAACGAGAACATACTTATAGCAGCAGGCATCGATCCAAATAAGGCCGTTGATGATGGCAACTTCTTTGTGATTAAGGATCCGCAGGAGAAGCTAGAGGCTATAGAAGCGACTTTCCAGGAAGTGTACAATGCCAATGACAGCATTGGCCACAACCACGATCTGGAGAATCGAGTGCTTCTGCACAATTTCTACCTTCGAAATGAAATTGTGAACTGGCGATTCGAGAAGTCCGGTTTCACCCAGTTCAATGACGAGAATATGGCAAATAATGTCATCACCAACGAAAGAGTACTACCACCATTAATTTCGAAGGGAGACCACCAAACGATTTTCGAATCACTTAGAAGTAAGAAATCAGTGGGAACCCATAAAATACCGAACATTGTGCTTATACATCTTCCTCTAGAAGCGGGTGGATATACCAGCCTGTATAATAATGCAATGAATAATTCACATTATCCAACGCATTGGAAAGCTGCCGTGGTACACCCATCCCCAAAAGGGATAAAGATACTTCCAATCTAGCCAATCTCCGCTCGATCAGTCTTCTTCCACACATCAGTAAGGTTTTTGAGAAGGTGATCAATATAGTACTGACTAAGTGGGTTGAGGACAAAAATATAGTTCCAGTTAATCAGGTTGGTTTCAAGGCGGGGCATGATATCATTCATGCTGCGTCTAAACAGGTTTCTGATATCCAATGGAAAAAAAGGCAAGAAACAATGGACTGGTGCCTGCCTGATTGACTTGGAGAAGGCCTTCGATACTGTTTAGAGGGACTTTTTTCAAGCTGACCAGTTTAGTCATTAGTAAACCACTGCTGTACATTTTTTACAATATGTTAACAGATAGGCAGTTCATCGCGAAAAATTCTGATGTGCCTTCTGCTGGAACATTTAACATTAAAAACGGTCTGCAACAAGGTGCGGTAAATTCACCGATCCTATTCAACATTTACACAAGTGATTTGATACATAAAATTATATCTGAGTACATAAAATTATATCCTAATGAGGTCTTGTACAATAGGGCGAACCTAATAAGAGTGGACAATTTCGTCATTAAGTTGACTCGAAGGCATATTGCAAGAGCAATAGCCTCATCGAACAACCTGACCTCCGGGGCTTACTACCCCAATTATATGTATCACGACAGAGTTCGCTTTGACGGTTTTATTCCTCCAGAAGCTTTCCTCTACTTAAATACGAAAGGTCTGATCCAGGACAAATTGGCGGTGCCGATAATCTTCCACGTCGCTCGAACAGCTGCATACAGGCGACCCAACTACGACAGAGACGAAGTTTAGTCGTCCAATTCCTCCAGTACTAGGTAGCAAAGTTGGTCGTCTGACTATTTTATTAGCCTTGGCCGGCTTATTAGTTAGTTTTAAGAAAAAAAAAATATAAATATAAAAAAAAATTAATAGAAAAAAAACTGAAAAAAAATAGATATATATACATACATATATTTATATATTTCGTATATACATATTATATATATATATATGTAGTATGTATGTAGTAGATGTAAGTAGGTTAAGTGGATTTAATTTATTTTTAGGTAGTCTGTAGGCTTTTAGTTTTAAGATTTATAAAAAAATTACAAAAATGTCCATTCACTAAGTTTTTACTTAAAATTTATTTTCTTAGTTTTAGTATTAATTAATGTTAAAATAGAAATAAAAATAAAATTGGACTGTAAGATACGTCGAAAGACACAGTTTACTCGTAAGTGTTAGGTTTAACTTAGATGGCCCGCATGGGGCAAGTAAGTTAGAATAAGATAATTTTAAGTTAATTAACCTAATTTTTAAGCGTTTTTTGTATAGCTTATAAGTGTTAATAAATTCAATGAAATAAAAATGCATACAAACTGAAGCTGAACTGATAGAAAGATGGACCTTCGAAACCATGGATAATAAAAATAGAGAAAAAATTTGGAATTATTTAAATATAGCTGAAGAAAATAGTCATAACGCAATCGAAAAAGCAAATCAGCAAATTAAGATCAATAAGTATTTCAATGAATCGATAAAAACACTAAAAACAATAATTTTAGAAGATAGAAGAACTATATTAAATAGTTATAATAGAATAGAAACTTCTATTTCAAAAATTGCAATTGCTCTAAGTCCTTTCATTCGCAATAACTCGTGGGAAGAGAAATAGTTGTCAAAGTAAATTACATCAGTCACTCCGGAGCTTTCGCCAACGTTTGACGTATTTCCTCGTTGTGTATTTCGATCGGCATTATATTAAAGCGCAACAGATCCCCGGAGCCTAAGGGCTCACTTATATTTCAAGAAAAAAAACCGCGAATTAAAATGTCTAGTACTTCCAAAAAAAAGGACTCCAGAAGAAATTGCAGTAGTCCGTTACAGTGTTTACCAGACAGCGATAGTGACGATGAAATTATGACTACCGAAAAAGTTAAAAGAGTGTTTGTGCCTCCTATCAAAGTGTTGCAAAAATCGTGTGACTACATCCACAATATGATGAAATCATTAGGCATATCAGATTATGCAATCAAAAATGTATCAATCGGTATAAAAATTCAATGTGATTCTATTGTCTCATTGTCAGTTTTTCACGCACGATACGTCCATGAACAAATCGTTTAAATCTGTAATGTACGGATTGTACGATATAGATTCGCAGTTGGTGAAAACTGAACTTATTAAAGTAGGACTAAAATTCCTAGAAGTTAAAAAAATAACAAAAAAGTATGAACACTTCACAGACTTCATATTCTTTGTTTCATTTGAAATCGGTACGGTCAAGTTAAGTGACTTAAACAAAAATGTTCGAGCTCTATTTCATATTTCATGAAGTAAAATGGAATTACCAACGCAAGCAGAAGGGTAAGCTCACACAATGCCGAAACTGCCAAATGTTTGGACACGGCGAAAAAAATTGTCATGTTAAAAGTTATTGTGCATTATGTGCTGGGTCACATATAACTTCTGATTGCACTAACCACAATGAAATAAAATGTGCAAACTGCAATGGGAAACACAAAGCAACTGATTCGTCGTGTATAAGCAGAACGAAATACATCGAAGTACGGCAATTGTCAGAGAACAAAATTTCTGAAACGAAAGCTCGTAATAGAACCTTTGCTGATGTACAGTTGAACTCTGTAAAACAAAAACATGTTTTACTAAGTTCTCTCATAGATTTTCCAACTATAGAATCAGTTCGCCGCAAAACTCATATTTCTTCTGCTACACACTCATTGCCTCTCCCAACTTGTCCCATCAACAATGCATCAACCAGCTTTGCAACAATGTTGATGTAGCTCCTGTTACTGAGACTTGGTTGCGATCAAACGTTAAATTATCTACATCTGTATACAAATGCTACCGTGTTGACAGAACTAGACGCAGAGGTGGTGGAGTTGCAATTTTAACTAAACGGTCTATACAGCATTCGCTCTTACCTCTTATAAACACAACTTGTGTTGAAAATGTAGGGATAGAAGTTAACCTTGTTAACAACCAAACGGTTCCAATTTATTGTGTTTACTATCCTGGTGATGTGTCGTCTGATGGTAAACGAAGGGCTTTTCAAAATGATATAAGGAAACTAACTTCTTCCCAAGGAAATTACATGTTGGGAGGTGAACTTAATTGCAGACACAGAAACTGGGGCTGTAGTCGGGCAAACGCTTGGAGTAACATACTTTCTAGTCTTTCTTTTGCTTTTCATTATGCTATTTTGTTTCGACCTACGTTAGTCCCTTCGTCTTCACGTAGTAGTCCCTCGGTGTTAGATTTTTTTGTTACAAATTGTCCCAACTATATATCCAATCCGGTTAGCAAAAGTGAGCTTAACTCTGATCATAATCCCGTATTCTGTAAACTTCTAAATTCTGGGCAAATAAAAACCCACGCGATCAATATTGAAGATGTTGATCACTCTATAGAAATGTTTACTAACTTACTTGTTTGTGCGGCTAATGATTTTGAGAAAAAACGAATCTCAAGTGTATATAAAACCCCTACTTTCACCCCATTTATCCTTAACTTAATAAAAATTAGGGACATACAGAAAAGAAACTGGCAAAGATTCCGACACCCTAACTTCCAGAAGTATGTCCGATCTCTCAATAAGTTGATTACAAAACTTATTGCTAGTCAACGAAATGTTGAATTAAAAATATTTTCCTCAAGCAACTTCCTAAGGTAAGTATAAAATATATTACATTTATTTTCAACTCTTGCCTAAAGCTTCAATATTTTCCGGATATTTGCAAAAAGGCCAAAATTGTTCCAGTTCTCAAATCTGGTAAAGCTCCAGAAAACGCCGAGAGCTATAGGCCAATAAGTTTACTTAGCCCACTTAGTAAGATGGTTGAAAAAATTATCAAAAGAACAATTAATGAATGTAATTTCTGAGAGCAAATATTTTACCTAATGAACAATTTGGTTTTAGGCAAAATCATAACATAAACCAAGTGATAAGAATAAACAATATTGTCAAAAAAAATCGTGATCAAGGAAAATCAACAGGAATGATACTACTAGATATCGAAAAAGCCTTTGACACTGTCTGGCATAATAGTTTGTTATACAAATTATTAAATTATTGCCCTCGTTTTCTTTATCTGTGCAAAATTGTTCGAAGTTTTCTGAAAAATCGTGTATTTCAAGTTCATGTCAATTGTTCTGTCTCCGGTTTTTTTGATGTCAAATGTGGTGTTCCGCAAGGCTCAGTTCTTGGTGCTTTATTGTATATTTTGTTTACGTCCAAATTCCTATCAAACTGTAAAGTCGCAATGTTTGCCGATGACATTGCTATACTCTCATCTCATCAATTCCCTCTCAACATTGAGAGAAATTTTAATTTACAGAAGTAGTAAGTGAATATTTAAAAAAATGGAAAATTAAACTGAATTCTACGAAGGTGAAGGCTATCTTTTTTACTCGAAAAAGAAAAGCTTGCTACCTTCCAGGGAGCAGCCTCAGTGTCTGCAATACGAATATTAATTGGGAAAGCTCGGTTAAGTATCTAGGCATAAATCTGGATTCGAAATTAATTTTTAAGGACTACATAAACCACACAATCAAAAAGGTGAACATTGCCATAAAAATGCTTTATCCGTTTATAAATCGAAAATCTCGTCTTTCAGAAGACAACAAACTGATTATTTATAAGGTAATTTTCCAACCGTTCAACTGCATCAAAGAGTGGATGTCGAAGTGATTAGCGAAAGAGTTGCCAAGCTTACTTTTAATTTTGTGGATAAATGTTCCACTGCAGAAAATCCTCTTGTTAAATGTTTATATACGTAGCATCCAAACTAAGCTCTTATTTTCTATGTTTTCTATGTTTGTATAGATTATATTATTTACTATACACACTTTTGCTACCTATTTATGTTTATTTATTTCCTAGTTAATTTATTTATTTATCTTTTTATGTATTTACTTATTTATCTATTTACTTATTTATTAATTTATTAGCTTATTTACCTATTTATTTATATTTATTTATTTATTTATTTGTTTACTTTTGTTTTTACTTATTGATTTATCTATTTATTTATTAATTTATTTATTTATTTATTTGCTCTCTTTCACCATTGAGAAGAACATCTCATTCCAATTCCATTTGTATGTTTTACTTGCCATTGAATTATTATCAACAATTGTTTTAACTTTTCTGACTTACCAACTTAAATATATATACATATTCTTATTATTATTATTTTTTTTTTGTCTTTAAATAAAAGGTTTTTCTCCGTTTTCCTTTTGTAAACATTTTTAATTTAACTATACGAGTACTTTATTTCAAATTTTGTTACTAATGTCTAAGATAAAAGATAATTAACTATCGTATATCTTCACAAATATAAACTTAAGCCAAACTTGTAAAGAAAAGTCTTGTGAAATAAATATATATGTTATATGTAAGTAAATTACATGGTTCTAGGGATTTTTCAGTTTCTAATAGTTCAAGAACAACCCGAGAACCTGATGGCATATGAGATCTTTCTGGCGGAATATTTTTTACACCGTAGTATGTGTCGAAGTTATATAAATAGCCGCAACTACTAGTAAGCATCCAATTTTTAACTGGTTAAAATTAACGAATCTAACTGGTTTACCTCTTATAAATTGTTTTGAAGAGTGATGTCGAAAATCAATAGAAAAATTGTTGTGCATTAAGCCCCATTTTTGAAATTTTTGACAAAAAACAATTCATAGGCGGTCTTATTTTAGCTATTTTAACTTGACGTCTATTTGACTATTATCCATCAAGTGAATAAACCTTTTTATATCAAAAAATCTCTTCCGGGACATATTGTTTGCAACTATAGAGTTCGTGTGTCCTCGTCCGATTGCCAATACATTAACTTCCCTTTTCATGGTAGCCACTATAAAATAGTATTCCGATAAAAACTTTGAGGTCTCGTTTCGATATTTCAAAATTGTGATCTTTTTGTTGGGAGGCATATAACCAAGTTTGATCTAAATTTAATTGGACGACATCGTCATCAAATAGTGTTTCGAAAATCTCAACAGGGCTTTTATTTTCTAAACTAATTTTCATATCCAAGACGCAGTTTTCAATTGGTGGAACTCATAGTCAAGTCAATGTCATTTTTAGACCATCGTGGAAAGTGTGCATTATATTCACGAACTTAGTCTCGCAGAACTGATAATGGGACATCATCCTCATTGTCGTATTCTTCATCTCGAACAAAAATCTCTACAATATCTGGAACATCATTTGGAAAATGTTCATTTTCCAAGTTATCGATATCAATCTCTTTTCGTCCGTGATAACATCAGTATAAGGTTGTATAACGGTAATATCACAGCTGGCGCCTCTCTCGTCTTATTTTATTGCCTCAATTGCATTTGTAAGTCAATCGAATCTCCTCCCGTAAAAGGAACTTGTTGGAAAGGCTTGAAATCCATTCTAAGAATAATGCACAAATTACTTCATACGCTTCCATTGTACCCAAGCAGGTACACCTAACATCTAAGCTACTTACCGTGGTTAATTACAACTTTTAATTTATTTGTACACTTTTAAATGTTTTAGAACTATTTGATAAGAAAGTAAAATTATTAAAAGTAAAATAAGAAACTTTCACGAAAAACAAAAAAATTATCCTCGCAATATCGGAAAATTGAACAATACAATCCCAGCTGACTCAAAAAAAAAGTCCCGTTGTTTTTTATTTTCAAATGGTAAAGTGGTAAAGTATATGAATACCCAAACGAGTACAGTGGTAGTAAATGGATTAAATTATTATAATAGAATCGAAACTTCCAATTCAAAAATTGTACAACAACGGTTAGTCTTAGACCAAATTACTAGGTTAGGATTCCTAGAAAGTAAAATAAATCAAATTCAAGATAATATTATATCAGCCAAATACAACATTATACATCCCAGTAATTACCATTAGAAGAGTTAAATGAATATAAAATTGATTTGTATAAGCTTATATTAATTAGAATGGGTATTCTTGAATACAGAAACAAATTCCTCATAATTGCTATTAAGGTTCGACATTCATACGAGGAGGAGTAACATATGCAAATACAGTAACACGAGCAGCAGACATCAGACATCAGCAATTCAACCAATATCGATTAGCCAATCGATAAATGCAAAATCAGGAACATATTGAACCTGACCAAAATGCAGCATCATTTCATTTCATTTATTCAACTTATATATTACTTAAAAAGGAAGACTGAATAATCTTATACAATAATTTGTAAGCCTTTACATTAAAAAGGAAAAAAAATTACAGAGAGAGATGGCAAAGTTAATATTAAAAATCAAAAAAATTAAGTAAGAATTAAATATTGTAAAACAGAAAAAGTAGTTAGAGAGTTGAAAAACATGTTCATATACTTTTGTGCATATTAGATTGTAGCCAGTAGTGCGAGTAAGGACGACTTTAAGTTATTCGTGCTTGTCATTCTTCTCAGGTCAATGGGAAGAGAGTTCCAGAGCCGGACAATTTGAACAAAAAATTGACGCTCAGAAGTAAGACAAAGGTATCTTGGTTGAACTAGCGAGAACGATCTATGCGATTGCAAGAACTGAAGCTTATTAAATAGGTAATCTGGCTTTCGAGTTTTTATAAGGTTATGCAAAAAATATAGCGATTTGTATTTTAGTAGGCTGGGGAAGGAGCAACCAGTTATTTGTTTAGAAAAGTGTGAGATATGATCGCGCTGCCGTAAAGTAAAGTTGGTAAAAGAAGAGTTTTTACTAAAATTAATTTATTTTTCGTTGGTAGAAAATGTTGAGTAACCCATAGAGTACGAAGGCCACTATAAACTTTGCCGATGATAGAATTAATGTGAGTATTCCAAGAGGGATTCGAATTAAAAATCACACCAAGGTTTTTAGCGGTGACAACCCACTATATGGGTACTTGATTGATGCGAACAAGCTGAAGGCCTGAGAGAAGATCAGGAGCTCTACGGTGTATTAAAATTACTTTAGACTTATCAGCATTAAGTCGAAAGTTGTGTTTAATTGACCAGCATAAATTCTGGCAAGATCTTCGTATTAAGTCGAAGGTTGTGTTTAATTGACCAGCATAAATTCTGGCAAGATCTTCGTTTAGGAGGCCTATAGCAGAGTTTGTTTCATTAGTGGGACAGCTTATCATAAGTTGTATATCGTCAGCGTACATATGAATTTGGCAGTGTTTAACAATGTTTGGTTGATCGTTCACGTATAAGGAGAAAAGAATGGTTCCCAGTACTGATCCTTGTGGCACTCCACTCTGTACACTTAAGAAACTCGAACTATTCTCACCAATGTTCAACACACTGTTTTCTTATACTTAAATAAGACTTGATAAGAGCTACGGACAAAGAAGAAACAGCAAAACCGTCTTTAAGTTTACTACAAATGATGGCGTGGTTGACTGTGTCAAATGCCTTCGAAAAGTCGAGCAATGATAAAAACGTTGGATGATTCTTATCCAGTGCGTTAGGAATCTCTTCCACCATTAATATCAGGGCAGTGTTTCAGCTCCTTTTAGGCCGAAAACCAGACTGATGTAACATATAGTTAGGAGATCTTCGTTATTTAAGTAGCAATGAATTTGTTTTAGTGCTAACTTTTCGAAGGCCTTCGACAAGTAAGGTAGAATAGCGATTGGCCTGTATTCAACCGTATTCCTCATTGTTTTCTTGGGAACCGGGACTATTTTTACTCTTTTCCATTCGAAAGGGAAAGGTAGAAGTAGTGAATATAGTATTAAAGAGGTGAGTAATGTGAGGAGGTAAATAAGGCAGAAGCAGATTTGTAAACTTTGGGCTAAGACAGTCTAGACCAGTAGCATTGGATTTTACCGAGAGGAGTGCTTCAACAACATCTACTTCGGTGACTCTATTGAAGCAAAAAGCAACTTCAGTGTCATTTTCAGTGCTATACTCTGGGGAAGCAGGGCTGGAAGAAGGATGACCGTATAGGGAGCTGAAGTTCAGGTTCAACTGGTCACAGTTAAGATCAGTGGGGACTACCATATTTTTCCTACCGATGCCTAGTTCGCGAAGATTCTTCCACATGTTCGTAGAGTTTTCCGGGGTAGACAGGTTGAACTTATGATTATAAAAAGCTTTTTTGGCAGATCTGGTTTTCAACACGCTTATCATGTTGTGGAGAGATCCATGCAAGTTGTCGGGATGGGACTGTCTTACCATATTATCGTTATCCAGGTTCATAATATAAAAACAGATAATTAGTATAATAACTGAGGGAATGAAAAACGCGAATATTTCTATGCAATAAAACAAATAATAGTGTGGACTGACACGCAGCGCTCGCTAAGAAAATATTAACATGATTTTGATAAGAAAACATATTGAAATTCATAAAATTAAATGTAAGGCTACTATGAAGGTAAAAAAAGAATATACAAAGAAAAATAATAAAATAAAATAAGATATTTAATTTTGAAGATAGCGGCAACTCTATACATTTTTTTAATTACTGTGGTTGTTGTTGCTGGCAATTGCTTTTAGGTCGTCAAAGATTAGAAAATAAAAGCTTGGCCTTTTATTTACTTAATTACTGTTGTTGTTGCTGTTGCTGGCGCTCTGCACTCTGGAGGAGAGCACGGTTAACTCTAGTCAGATTCTCATTCAGATAGCATTTGGCACTGGAGTTAATACCGATATCATGAAGGCAGAGAGTTTTCCGCGTCCTTTTGCGATATTCCTTTGCTGCATGAAGAACGGAGTTTCGCTCTCGTATAGTGGGGAATTGCAGAATGATCGGCGGTGGTTGGTTGTTGTTGTTTCGGGAGAAACCCCGAGAGATGCTTTTTAGAATTGGTGGCTGACAGTTAACCTTACTGCAGAGTGTTTGAAACCTAAACAGCAGATTTTCGCCGTTCACTATGGGGACGCCAAACAGAACAGCATCCACGGCGATTTCTCTTCTCTTCAGTGAATCGACTTGACTATTTAAGTTATGCAGCTTTTCCTTTAGTGCTAAGTTTTCAGTGCCTGCTTCTAATTGTTCCACTCGATCTACAACTCCACTTATATTGGATTGAATACCTTCTAGGCGCGCTACCCATGATTTCTCCAGCTCAGTTATGGTTTCAAGAAGAACGGTTCTGATTTTCGCTATTTCTGTCCGTATTGTCTCAGCTAATGCTTCGTTTTGACGGCTGAGACGTTCTTCAAGCTGTTTAAGGGTGATGGATGGTTGAGGGGAGGAAGAGTTTGGCGGCGTCGATACCGAATGGGTTGTCAAGTTTTTGCCAGACCTGTGAGCGTTTTGATATTTTGTGATGCACTTTTGTTAAATACACGCTTTATATAAACTAAGACCGTGGGGCACTTTAGATATACGCAGAGTAAACTAACCAAGCAACTTAAAACACGTCTATTCACTCCGACATATTCTCACCAGCAATAACCAAGTATAAATGCCGCTGTAATGCTAATGGTGATCGTCTAGTAATAGGTTATTGATTCACAAGTAATTTCAGCGACCCTTAAGACAGCGGGTTACTTATAAATCAAATATTGTAATTCAGGTATAATATAATAATAAAGTACTGTTAGGCCTGTGGCCGTTCCGTTTTGTTTGTGGACGTCACCTAAAACGTAAGTCATGCAGGCTCGGCGATTATAATCAGAGGCCGAATAAAAATGACTGAGCTACAACACGTCCAATGCAAAACAATACAACTAATGGACAACAATGGTCCACTTCTATTGTCTGCTATTTACTGCCCACACAAATACATGATCAGCACAAAACAATTTTATAGCTTCATAAAGACTTTAGGACACACATTCATACTAGCAGGAGACCTTTATGCTAAACATACGGACTGGGGATTCAGAATAATAAACAAGAAAAGGAAAATTCTCCTAAACACTCTCAAAACTAACAACTGCAAGTTTATAAGCACCATAGAACCAACATAGTTATTGGCCAACTGACCCAAAGAAAAAACCAGACTTACTTGACTTCAAAAAATATCAGTCTTTTTTGCCTACAAATAAAATCCTGTCTTGAACTTTCATCTTATCACTCGCCTGTTGTACTAGAGTATTCTTGTAACATCACACGCACCCCCGAAAAACCCAAACTCTATAACAACAAAACGGACTGGAACGCATTCTAAGAATTAGAATATAAATTATACACAAATCTAAATACCAAAGTACCTCTCAAATCTCACACGGATATTGAAAGATCAATCGTCTATGTCTAAATTACATAATCAAAGAATCTACATATCGGACCACGCCAAAAAAGGAACCAAAAACAAGCGATAATTATACCCCAGACTACATCAAGGCACAGATAAAAGAAAAATGAGATCTATAGAAAAGGCGGCAGATCACAAGAGCACCGGTAGATAAACAAAAATTATAAACAGTCTGGTGCCAGTAAATAAGCTGGGGTTTTTTCTTCTGTTGTCAGTAAATAAACCGGGGTTTGTTCTTAATACCGCGATATCTAAAGCACTCCCGTTGGCGTCTTGTGCCACTAGTTTAAACTGCAAAAAACGGACCTAGTAATACGGATTTTAAGTTTAATAAAAGACCGGTACAAACTGTGGTTCAAACGTTATAAAAATTTATTTTTCATGACGTTTATATATACATGAAATCGCATTGACATTTCTTTCTCTTCCTTTTGTGGCTTCTTTCTTGGGGGGCATTGTTGTAGACCAATGATGCCAACATTCTCCCCCCGCTGAACGACTGGTCTTCAGTAAAGGTTTCTCCTGTTTATCTTCTTGGCTCTGCGTATGTCACTTACTTCATTATTTACATGCAAAGAGAATCTCATTAGCGGATATACGTACAGATTTGACAAAACAAGAACAAGAGCAAAAGGAGATAAAACGTAAACAAAGTGATCATGTTGTTCTTTGGCGATTCCCACATGACCTATTTTCCTATATTTCCTTTTCGTGTACGTTTCTGTTTTTACCCGTTTCCATTACGTTCTCCACATTGGAAATAGGTATATGGTCATTGACCTGGTGCAATCAGGTGTTCTATTATCTTTCGTGATATGCACAATGCACATAAAGTTCGATACAGTGGAAGGATATGTCGATTGATTGGATTTACAAATGTATGTACATATATATACAATGTGCATTGAACGAGGTGATATTTTTCACGCCGAGTACTCGTAGATATGATTTAGCGTTGCACGAGTTTAGGTTTGTTGCAAGTTCATATAAAGTTGAAGGGTTCCGAGGTAAATTGGATAGAATGTTTGTTTGATTACTGTAGATATATATGTACATATGTAGTGTGTGTGTTTAAAATAATAGGCGATTGGTTTTTTTTTTTTAGATAGGTTAATGGACTGCAATTGTGGATGAAGCTTATGTGTTGACAAAGTGAGTGTGTTCTATGGTGATTGAATCATTTAATTTTCGGTTTCACTGTTGGATACGGGAAGGGGACATAGTTTGGTGATTGGCCTTTTGAATTCTCCTTGCTGCGTCTTGACCTTGACTACTCGGACTAGCTTGTCGGTTCCAGGATAGGTCTCTTGTATTCGACCAAGACTCCATTTTGCTGGCGGAAGTCGTTCATCACGCAAAAGGACCAAATCACCGACCTTGAATTGTTGTTGAGGCTTAAGCCATTTCGGACGTTGCTGTAAGCGAGCCAGATACTCCTGTTGCCATTGGTGCCAGAATCCTTGTAAGTGCATTTGCACAGTTTTTCGACGCCTCCTTTTTTTCTCATTGTTCGATCTGGCTCCGGAACGGTATTTATTGCCTCACCTATGAGAAAGTGACCGGGGGTTAGCACTTGAAAGTCATCAGGGTCTTCAGTCAATGGACAAAGGGGCCTTGAATCTAGGCACGCTTCGATTTGTGATAGCAGGGTGGCGAGCTCTTCGTAGGTCAGTGTTCCGTTGCCGACTATCCGCCTGAAGTGATGTTTCACGCTTTTCACCCCGGCTTCCCACAGACCTCGGAAGTGGGGAGACGCAGGAGGAATAAACTTCCACTGTGTCCCGTGCGTTGCTAACACATCCGCGATCTCCTTCCAGTCGTGGGCAGCCTCCTTCATGAGACGGCGCAATTCTACCTCAGCTCCCACGAAGTTGGTACCACAATCGCTAAAAACCTTACTGCAGATTCCACCCCGTGCCACGAATCGCCTGAAAGCTGCTAGAAAGGCTTGTGTCGTCAAGTCACTTACTGCTTCCAAGTGAATGGCTTTAGTGGCCAAACATACAAAAATAGCCAAGTATGCCTTGTAGCACTTGGCTCCGCGACCTTTCCATGATCGTACGCTAATTGGCCCCGCGTAGTCGATACCCGTGTGGGAAAAGGGTCGGGATCTTTGAACTCTAGACGCCGGAAGTTCTCCCATCAGTTGCTGAGCCCTCTTGTGACGGAAGCGGAAGAAAATGACACATTGGTGAACAAACCGTTTGACTGCTCTCTTTGTTCCGAGTATCCAGAACTTGGTGCGCAGGTAACTCACCATTTGCTGAATTCCTCCGTGCAGTGTTCTTTGGTGAGCATCTCTGATGATCAGGTTGGTTAAATGATGTGATGGCACCAGTATGATGGGATGTTGCTGGTCATACGGGAGATCAGATTTTTGGAGCCTTCCTCAAACTCTAAGAATTCCTGCACTGTCTTGAAACGGGTTCAAGGGTACCATACCTCTGGACTTAGGGATCCCTCCTGGAAACATCTCTTCCTGGGCAGATCGAATCACCAGTTTCGCCGCTTACTCCAATCCTGATGGACGGAGGGAGCCAAAAGCCCTTTTAGAGCGTTGGTCCCTTGAGTTGCATGCAAATCGCCTGCAATAGCTGATGACCCTTACGAGTCGGTTGTAGTCTGACGACCGTTGAATGAGTTCGTTGATCAGGTTTGGCGTTATGGCTGCGAGATGAATTGTCTTGGCCTTCCTGCATCCTTCCGTGGCCAAGTCATTCGGTTGAGCTGGCATTTGGAAGTTCCTTCCCTCTTGTAAAAAGTGGGGTCCGTTCCACCATAATGTTGACTTGATCAACGCAGATGGAAGCATGCCTCTAGACGCTAAATCTGCCGGGTTTTCTTGAGTCGGTACGTGTCTCCAATTGCTGGACTCCACTAAACGCTGGATTTCTGCCACCCTGTTACGCACAAATGTTTCCCATTTTGACGGAGAGCCGTTTATCCAAGCTAGCGTGATGGTTGAGTCAGTCCAAGCGTAGGTTTTCCATTCGGGTCTTTCGAGAACGGTAGTTGTATGGTGGATTAGCTTTGCCAGCATAACCGCACCGCAGAGTTCCAGCCGTGGAAGACTTACGGATGCCACTGGTGCTACCTTTGACTTCGCAATTAGTAAGTTCGTGTGAACCTGGCCCTCTTCGTCTTCGACTCTCAGGTATATGGCGGCGCCATATGCCTTTTCCGACGCGTCACAGAACCCGTGTAATTCAACGCGGTTTGAGCTGCCGATAGTACGCACCCACCTGGGAAGACGGACTTCGTTTATTACCTTCAACTCTTCGTAAAATTGGTTCCAGTCTGCCTGCATTTCGGTGTCAATTTGTTGGTCCCACTATGTTTTGCGGACCCATAGTTGCTGCATGATTGATTTTGCAATCAGGATGCAGGGTGTGATCCATCTCAGAGGATCGAACAACCGTGCTATCGTGGACAGAACAAATCTTTTTGTAGGTTGTGACATAGCCGGTGGCGCGCAGCTAAAGGAAAACTCATCGCTTCCAGGGAGCCAGTGAATGCCTAGTGTCTTAACCTTGTCTCCGTTCTCAGATGGCAATGAAAAGCTTATTTCCCGATCTTCCTCCCTTACGTCTTTAAGAAGATACTTTGAGTTGGAGGTCCATTTCCTGAGATTAAACCCGCTTGGTTCTAACGCTGCCCTAATCTCCTGCATTTTTTTGTTCGCCTCCTCCAGAGTATCAGCTCCCGAGATTAAATCGTCGACATACATCTCGTCTCGTATCATTCTCGCTGCCAATGGATATTGATTCTCCGTGTCGTCTGCCAATTTTTTGAGAGTCTGGATCGCTAAATACGTAGCAGAGGCGGTTCCAAATGTTACCGTTTTTAGGCGATACATATTCAGTAGTTCCTTTGATGTTTTATGCCAAAAGATGAGTTGGTACCTTGAGTCCTGTTCCGACACCCAAATCTGACGGTACATCTTCTCAAGATCTGCTGTGAAAGTAAATCGGTAGGTTCGCCACCGCAAAATTATGTTTGTAACATTGACCTGCAATTTGGGGCCTGTCATAAGCTGATCGTTTAGCGATAATCCGTCAGCTGTACGGAACGACGCATCAAAGACCACTCTAAGTTTGGTAGTTGAGCTGCTCTCCTTCAATATAGCATGATGTGGCAGGAAATAGTGTCCAGGGTTACTAAGTTCGTTTTCTTCAATGACTGACATGTGGCCGAGTGTCTTGTATTCGTCCATACAAGTTACGTACTGGTCACGTAGAAGAGTATTGGCTGCCAGACGTTTTTCCAGGCTTAAAAATCGTTGAAGGGCTCCTTCCTGTGATCTCCCAAGTACTGGGCGCGTGTTACCTTTGAACGGTAATGACACTTGGTAACGTCCATCGTCCATTTTTCGGACGTTGCGAACAAAGTATTCCTCACACTCGGCATCTTCAGCGGTTGCCGAAGATATCACGGGTATCTCCTCCAGTTCCCAAAACCTCCTAAGTTGGTCGGCGCCTTCACCTGTCTGAAAAAAAACTCTAATGGGCTGTGACTCTATGGGTACTCTTCCGAATAGGATCCAACCCAACTTGGTCTTTTGGAGCACGGGCAAATTCTCTTCCTCGGATCTTATTATCTCAGGCAACAATATCTCGGCATACACACCGCCACCTATGAGTAAATCTATTTTAGCTGGACAAAAAAAATTAGGATCGAAGGACCAAAAGTTGGCGTCTGGTGCCAGTAAATAAGCGGGGGTTTTTTCTTCTAGTGCCAGTAAATAAACCGGGGTTTGTTCTTAATACCGCGATATCTAAAGCACTCCCGTTGGCGTCTTGTGCCACTAGTTTAAACTGCAAAAAACGGACCTAGTAATGCGGATTTTAAGTTTAATAAAAGACCGGTACGAACTGTGGTTCAAACGTTATAAAAATTTATTTTTCATGACGTTTACATATACATGAAATCGTATTGACATTTCTTTCTCTTCTTTTTGTGGCTTCTTTCTTGGGGGGCATTGTTGTAGACCAATGATGCCAACAACGGTAACAACAGTGTCGAAGACAATACTAGACAATCCAGAAAATCCATAGAATGACTAACAAAATTTCAACTGATTTAGAGGAAAAAGGACTCTACGTAGGAGATGTCGCCAAAGCCTTCGACACTGTACGCGGCACGCTGACTCGTAAAACTAGAAAATCTCTTACCACCTGACTTCCATATGATGATCAAAAGTTAACTAACCGATCGACACTTCTATGTCAAGTATAAAACCATCACTCTAAACTTTTTACAACACGAGTTGGAGTCCCTCAAGGCAGAGTATTAGGATCACTACTATGTAACCTTTATACCGGAGACATTCCTCTTCCAGCACTGACAACATCAATGATTGCATTTTTGCTGATGACACCATACCGCTTTACTCCGACAAATGCTTACAAGCAGCGACTATGCAACTACAAGCAATTCTCGACGACACTACCAAATGGTTTGCTGACTGGCAGACAAGAGTAAACGAAGACATAACGGTCCAAGTCATATTTACTAGAAAATCGAAATTTACACCACAACCACTAAAAATCGACAACACAGACATTTCTATTGTCAATATAGCCAAATACTTAGGAATTTATTTACACAACAAGCTAATTTCGAAGCACCATATACAGCAGAAGCGGGACCAAATGAAAAGCAAATTCAGATAACTTTACTTGCTACTTCAACGAAAATCACCATTATGTAAGTGAACACAGCATAAGTTCACACAAGTGTAAACATTCGATTCGTCAGCATAAACAACATTACAAGTGAACGACAGAAGTTCGCACATGTTCGCAACGTTCGATACATGATGGGAACTCGGTACACCGCGTGCTGTTAACTAGCGCCCCATGGGCATAGTACCCCGGTGTGAAAATTCCGGACTTTACAAATTCATTTGTAAAGATCCCTCGAAATAATAATAATAATATAATAATCGATACATGATACCTACGTTTCACCATCAACAGTTCAATCAACATCGTCAGCATAAACAGCAACCAACAAGCAACACTGTTTTCACTAAACTACAATACGACACCGTTTCATCTAAACTTGTAGAAATCACATCCGTTCCCATGACAGGTAGCTGGCTTGTCAGCATAATTTAGGTATTTAAGGTCTTAGGTTTAGAAACATGTACTCAGTTTTTAAGTAAATTTTTGTAAGGCAGTTTTTTTTAAACATTTTAACTTTAAATTTAATTGGTGCCCGAGCAGGGACCACTATCGCGTATGTTTTGTAATAGTGTTCGACCGATTAAGTTAGATATTGACAGCCAAAAGTCCACAAGTAGTTCAAGTGCGTGACGAACTTAAAAATCGGCAAAAGACCCAAAGTAGTTCAAGTGCGTGTGCGGAAGAACACTTAAGTCGCCAAAAGTCCTTAAGAAGTCCAAGTTCGTTCAGATCATTCGGTTACCAGCCCAAACGAAAGTCACTTTAAGACGGTACTAAGAACACGCTTAGTAAGTCACACCCTTTAGTGCGTGAGTTTGAACCTGAGTCACCGAGGGATCTTAGCAAACCAACGGACAAAACTTCAACAACGCCAGTATGGAGATGCTTTCGATATCATTGTATGTTAAATTAAGCTAAACTAAGTTAATATAGTTTAAGAAAAGTAAAAATGTTTATATATTCATAGTTTTAGTAAAGTGAAACACATACTTTTGTAAGGGAAAGATAAATCCATTTATTAAAAATATCAAATTAATATAATAATATATTGTAATACACATTGAATCAACGAATAACATTAGATATCTCCTTTTCGAAATTTGTTTTTAAAAATCATTCCTTAGTATTTTATGCCATTATTTAAATTCATTATTTTTATATTTTAAACTAGTTTTCTTATTTTGAACTCGTTATCCCCAAAAATATAAACAAATATGTCTAACCCAGAACAAGCCCAACCTAATTCTTCCAGACAACTCGAATCTAGACCTCCTAGACCTCACCCTCAACAACATATACCAAATAAACACCAACGAAATTATCATATAGATACAGAACAAATAAATCTTGAAAATTACTTCCACGCTATGACAATGGAAGACGCAAATTACAACCAGACTCTTAACCAGTATTCACCTACTGAAGAAATCCCTAGCGCTACGGAGAACACACTAATAGCGCTATCGATACGTTCCTGAATATACGGATCTGAATTTTTTAGGCTAACGTACACTGCGTTACCCTATTCCCGGTGTAGAACGAAGAGTGGTGAGTTTTTGAATTTTTTAATAGACACTGGATTAAGTAAGAAGAACTACATCCAGTCGAAACTGGTGGAAAAACCCATCTTGAATAATTCTTGCTTCTACGCTAAGTCTGTTGCGGGAGACGTTAAAGTTAGTCAACGCACATTTCTTAATCTCTTTAACAGTAATATAAAACCAAAATTCGGACGAATCCTGATAAAGTAGAATCAATCGCGAATTTTCAAGTTCCCAAAACATTAAAACAATTTCGAACCTAAGCCTTTCCGGGTACTATAGACGGTTTATTAAAGATTATGCGCAACTCACAAAACTCTTAACTTCCCTACTAAGAGGAGAAGAAGGGCTAATCTCAAAAGACATCCATTACTCTGAATTCAGAAGGTTCACAAGCATTCAAAAAAATTAAAAGCACATTGGTATCACAAGATTTAATTCTATCATATCCAAATTTCCAAAAACCGTTCGAACTAACAACCGATGCTTCAACTGTAGCTTTGGACGCTACGTAATTACCTGTACGGAACAGCAAGGGTCAGAATTTTTACTGCACATCAGCCGCTGACTTATGCATTGAGTTCTAAAAATCATAACTCCAAAATGAAGCGCTGGAAAGCTATTCTATAGGAGTACAACTATGAACTCCAGTATAAACCCGGACGGAGCAATGTAGTGGCTGATGTGCTTTCAAGAATAACTCAGATTAACTCAATGACGTCCACTATACACAGTGATGAAAGTTCATCTCATGAACTAATACCAGCTGCGGAAGCACCCATAAATTGCTTCAAAAGTCAGGAAATGCTATCAACTGGAGATGAAGAAAGTTATAAGTTAGAAATGTCTTTCCCCCCCTACCACCGTCACTCCATCGTTAGAAAAAGTTACACTGAAGAAGCCCTTATCCGTGTTTTAAAAAAATGTTTAAACCCTAGTGTTATAAATGGGCTATATGTTTCAGAACCCGTCATGGGACTGATTCAAAAAATTTACCCACTTCATTTCAGGTCCTATAAATATAGGTTTACACAAACATTATTAAAAGATATTACAGATCCAATAGAACGAGAACAAGAAATATTAAAAGAACACTAAAGAGCTCATCGAAATAGTTTAATAGTTAAAATAAAAACCAACTAAACCAAAATTTCTACTTCCCGAAAATGAGATCCGAAATGGATAAGATAGTCCGACAATGTTCAGTTTGTAAGGCATATAAATATGATCGCCACCCTAATAGGTCAGAATTACAAACCACGCCAATCCCTCAATATGCCGGTCACAGTATCCACATAAATATCTACTCTACCGAGAAGAATTTAGTTCTGACTGCTGTGGGTAAATTTTCAAAATATGCACAGACCCAAATTTTGAAGTCTAAAGTCACATAGGATGTGAGAGAACCTTTACTTTTCGCCTTTGGCTTCCCTAAAATCGTCGTTTTTGACAACGAAAAATCATTCAACTCACCATTCATCCGATTCCTGCTCCAAGATCAGTTAGAAATAGAAGTCTACACGACTTCCCCTTATACGAGTACAGTCAATTGGCAAGTGGAACGATTCCACTCAACGCTATCCGAAATCATGCGTTGCCTCATAATCGATAATATACACAGATCTTTTGAGGAGTTACTCGATCGTTCAGTATACGAGTACAATTATTTAATCCTAATATCAATCCAAATTATCAAGAAGGTTCAAGAAGGAGAACAAAACAACAACAGTCCTAACACAATCTGGAAAGGTAATCCACGAAAACCTCATTAAAAATTAGTATTTATCCTTACAGATTCCTCCTGACTCCATGGCTCGGCAGTCAGTCAAATTTTGGATTACTCGCAAATAATAGCATGGCACGTGCGAAACGCAAGAATACAGACACGGACATTCCTTTTAATACACATAATTGCATTAGATGAATATCAGGAAGAAGTTAATGAGATTAAATCAACCAAAAACTCAGGAGTGACCAACAGAGACCCTTTATCCTTTCCTCATCCACGAACTTTCCCAAATCCATACCCACCTGAATAGACTCAAATCTAAACCTAAAGCCAAAAGATCCTTGGATTTTATAGGCAAAACGTTTAAATGGATTGCTCGGAATCCAGACAATGATGATTTAATAATCCCAACAGAAAAAATAAATAATGTTCTTCAAAATAATAATAAACAAGTAATTTTAAACAAAGTAGTATTAGAGAGTATAAATAAACTCAATAATGTAAGTAATCAAATTTTACGAGTAGGACTTGAACAAAATAGCGATATGTTTAGAAAGCAACTAGGAATAATAAAAGAAGAAGTAATTAACATAGAATATGCTGTACACAAGGCTAAAACTGGCCTAATAAATTCATTTATTTTAGATGATAAGGAACTCAACATTATAAAAGAACCGTTTGAAAAAAATAAAATTCCATTTATAAACATCGAAGAAGTAATTGAATTAGCTACCTTAAAAATTACATCTAGTAACTCAATAATGTATATTATAGGGTTGAACCCAAACATCTTTCTTTCTTTCTCAATCCAATTTTCCGAAAAAATTAACACGTGATCAGGCACTTTAAGTGTATTCATACCCACTTGAGTCTTAAGGCCTTAAAAAAAAAAAATGTCAAGTTTTATTGGTTTAGCCTATGAAATTACAGAATTCGATTCATAAAATTCCATATGAAAATGTTTTAAATTGTAAAAATATAAATTAATTTATAGTGAAAATTGTATAGATCACAGTTGCTAAAAATTATGTAATAGTAATAGTGTAATAGATATAACTGAAACATCTTGTATTCCTAGACTTTTAGGAAGGCAGCAAACATCCTTTTCCAAAACTAGTAACTAGCATGTATAATACCAACGATAGAAGTAATAGAACCAAGACCACATCTTTCCGGAACATTTTTCGTTCATTTCGTAAACGAACGTATCATGATAGATGGTAAAAACTTTACTTCAAAAGAAGTCCCCGGATACAAACAGTTACTAGCCATATTACAGCCCGTTACTTCCCAGAAAGCGTTTGAAGAAATCATCACTTTAGAGACAATGAAGAACCTTCATGCTACTAATACGCAGGAAATAATTAATCAAATTCTATATTTTTGATTGTCTAACGAGGACGTTGGAACTTAAGACGGGATGAGTTAACACAGCATTAGTTCACACAAGTGTCAACATTCGATTCGCTAGCATAAAAAACATTACACGTCAACACAGGTTTAAGCTAAACTTGTAGAAATTACATCCGTTCCCACGACAGGTAGCTGGCTGGTCTGTATAATTTAGCTCTTAGGTTTAGAAACATGTACTCAGTTTTTAGGTAAATTTTTGTGAGGCAGTTACGCTGCCCAAATAGAGGTTTTTTTTTAAACATTTGAACTTTAGATGTTTTAATTCATATAAACAATAAAACCCGATTATATAAACCTTTTATTAAACCAATCTGGATTTAAGGAATTCAAAGAAATCGCAATACAAATATAATCCAACGACAATAATCTAAGATACTAAGAACAGTAGTGAACGCTGAGTGGTGTATAACAATCGTTGATATATACAAAAATCTTCAAATTCACACGATAGCGCAGGAAGTATCTAAAACGAGAAAAAAACGCTTATCAAGAATAATATGACGCACTAACAGCGATGTCAACACCCTGCCACCACAAGAAAAGCTAAATAGAAGACGGCTGAACAGAATAATCCCTATTGATTTATCTATGTAAACAAAAATATAAAAAATTCTAAAATATCTGCAAGTGTAATAACACTTAATTCGTTTACTAGTTAAACGAATGACTTGGTTGACATTGGTCACAAGTCAATATGTAAGTATAACCCACACCACTTTTTAAAATATAAGTATATACTTAGTGTCGCTCAATAGACAGATGTATAAACAATACTTGGAAATCCCGTTTGCTAATCCAATAAAGTAGTAATCAATATTAGTGTCTTCGAGTGATTTGAAGGAAACCAAGTTTCCGATACGGATATAAAATCGACACTGTTTATTTAAATTCGGCTGTCAGGTTGCAGACCAATATCATGTAAGCGAATGCCTTTCTACTTAAATATTCACTGGTGATGTACTCTGAGCAGAAAAATGTAGCATAAATGCTGCTATACGTATACGTATGTACATATTTATTTATTCATATGTATATTACTCTCTTACTTAACGTATTGACTTATGTAAAGATCACTATCTTACTCTTTATGAAAATAACATTGTAACCGAAACACATTATACATTGAATAAAGAGCGGTTTTAATCCGACCGCAAAACAAATTGGACGCAGTTTAATTAAGCTTACTATAAATTTCTCAGAAGTGGGATGAGCTCGGACGCTTTTAATTTTTTTACGATTAACAGTTATTCAAACAAAATTACAAACGATAAATAATAGTGTGAAAAAAGTAGAAAGTGAAACGGAAGAACACGAAAACAAGCGATAGCAAAAAAGTGCAAATTTAAAATTGAAAGTTAATAAAAAAAAAATAAAAAAATGCAAGTTAGAAAAGAATAGTAATTCGAAAAGAAAAAAAAAGAGTGTGAACTTAAAACAAAAAAAGAAAAGAAAAAGCGTTCGAAAAGAAAGAAAAAGAGTGTAAACTCAAAAAAAAAAAAGATCGCCAAAGGTATTAAGAAATTTTTTTATCTAAAATGAATCAGCCGATTGATGGTAACGATTATACCGTTCACCATCTTCGTAGGTGGCTACGGCAGCTAGGGCTGCCAACGGCCGACATAAAGACAACACTTGTCGCGCGCTTAAACGAGGTGCCAACCGAACTCATCAACGAATTTCCGGCCTTAGAACACGAAGTAATGGGAAGTGAAGACGATGATGAGGGGTATGAAGAAGCCGCCGCAGCACAAAATGTAAATGAAAAAACTAGCACAGAGTTGCCACGGACAAAGAGGTCAATGACAACGATAACGAGATCAAGCCACCAATGCAGTTAAAGAGCAGTTTGACTGAAGATATGTGAACGCTATTATTACAAAAAAGAAGCTGAACTATTGCGACGGGAAAGAGATCAACTTTCTAGAGAAAACGAGTTTATTAAAATACTCGCACAAGCAAGTGCACAGAAAGAGATGATAGGGGATACGGTACAAGTTCAGAAGGAAGTGCGTTCATCAGTGTTGAAGGCCAAAGCCCGTAAACTCTTTACAAAGACTTGCTGCCAGAATACGATGGTGGAATTAACTTGGATGTGTGGGTGGCGCAGTTTCAAAACGTTAAAGCATTGTACTCGTTAGACGAGAACATATCTCGTGCTTTAATGATGTGCAAGCTGAAGGGGAGAGCTCTGAGTTGGTTACATTCAAAGCCAAATTTTCTAACAGAAAGTGTTGCCGATTTAACAACACAATTAAAGCTTTCCGTTAGTAAGGAAAATAAGCTAGCCATGCGTCATAAATTTGAATCCTGAATGTGAAAAGTTCACGAAACATTTGCCGAATATTTTAACGATAAAATAATTTTATTCAACTCCGTACAAGTCGATGAAGACGAGCTGGTAGAATACCTGGTAGAAAGGATTACGGATAAGCAACTGAGGTTGCAGGCTCACACACAATGCTTTACAATAAAAGCAGAGCTGCTGTAGGCATTCTCAAAGGTGAGGCAAAGACAAGTTAAGCGGCCAACAAATTATATACAGTCAAGGCTATGACGACGACCGTGACGGTGCGATGCTACAGTTGTAACTCCGTTGAGACATAGCCGCCGAATGTAAGAAACCAAAAAGGGAATACGGTGCTAGCTATGCGTGCGGGTCCATGCAACATCGTGATGCAGCGTGCCCGGTTATAAAGAAGACTGTACCGCTGATTCAAGAACATGTCGAATTATGTAAGATATTTAACATTTTATGTAAAGAGTGATGATAACGTTAGTTTGTTTTTAGAATGTTTACTAGACTCTGGAATCCCAATAAGTCTGATCAAAATATCGTGTCTCCCTAAAGAAGTTGATTTATTAATACCTTCTAATGTAAATTATTTTGGATTTAATAAAAGTAAAATACAAATATATGGAAAAGCTAACTGCTTTACAATATTAAACAATACTAAGATCGAACTAGATTTTAATGTTGTCGCTGATGAGTCAATGGACTATAAAGTAGTATTAGGGAGAGATTTTTTACAAGTGAGTAAATTTAAGTTGGTCTCGCGCGTAGAAACCAAACATTTAATTATTAATAGAAATATTATGGAGATGCCAAGCGATCACAATGATTGTGTTAGTTTTGAAAAACAACTCCGCTCGATAAATTACGATGACAGTAAAATGATAGTTTGTCCAAATGAACCGATTACAAAGAGTGAAATTATCCTGACACTAAACAACGCGAAACCCTTTCATTCCCCCATCGTAGGTTGTCTTATGCGGAAAAAACCGAATTAAAAATATTGTTGAATGAATATTTAGATGAAGGATACATTAAGTGAATCGGAATTTGTTTCCCCTATTGTTTTGGTAAAAAAGAAGACTGGTGGCCTTAGGATATGTGTGGATTATAGCACTTGAAATAAAATTACAGCCAAAGATTGTTACCCAATTCCCCTCATAGATGACTTACTAGATAGGCTAATAAATAAAAAAAACATTTAGAAAGTTCGATTTAAAAAATGAGTTTTTTCACGTTTACATGCATCCAGATTCGGAGAAATTTACATCTGTTATAACTCCTCTAGGACAATATGAATTTTTAAGGATGCCGTTTGAGCTTGAAATATAAAATAATCATAAAATAAAATATTTTTTGACATGGTTAGAGAAAAGAAACTGATCGTATATTTAGATGACATAATGATCGCCACGAAAGAATTTGAAGAACATTGTCAAGTTATAACAAAGGTTTTCAAGATATTAGTTGATAACAAACTCGAACTTAGATTAGATAAATGCGAATTTTTGCAAACAGGTGTCAAATATTTAGGGTACACCAAATCGGGAGATGAATACGAGCTGATGTAAATGGGCTCCAGGCCATACAAAATTTTCCAGTCCCAAAAAAATCACACGAGGTCCAGAGTTTCTTGGGGTTATGCTCTTACTTTCGTAGATTTGTCAAAGATTTTTCGGTGGTCGCTAAGCCATTATATGATTTGACAAAAAAAGAAGTTTCGATTCGGGGAGTCTGAGCTAAAACGTTTTGAAGTTCTTAAACAAAAGCTTATAGAGGATCCCATATTGGCATTTTATGACCCAAACGATAATTCGGAACTCCATTGTGATGCGAGTTGTATTGGGTGAGGAGCAAAAACATGCAAAAGTGTAATGGAAAAATACATCCAATATTTTACTACTCTAAAAGAACGACTGAGGCTGAATCTAGATATCACAGTTTCGAACTAGAAACGCTATCCATAATAAATACTTTACAGCGTTTTCGGGTTTACTTTCAAGGTAAATATTTTAAAATAGTAATAGCATTAGAACTTCAGAATTATAATTATGAACGATGTTCCAGTTCTGGCACAAGAATGCAACATGAAGACGCGTTGAGCCGGTCCACGAATATCTTGTTTCTGGAAACAAATACGTTCGAGGAAAATTTAATCATATGCCATGGTAAAGATAAAAGAATCTGTGAGATATCTGAAACGCTACAAAAGTCAGAGCATGCATTGTATGAAATGCGTAATGGTATTTTGTATAGAAAAAAATATAATGATTCAGTTGCGTTCTTTGTACCCGAAGACATGGAAGAGTAGGTTATGTTCAAATATCATGATGAAATTGGGCATATTGGTACAAATAAAATGGTTGATTTGATCTCGAAGAATTATTGGTTTCCGAAAATGAAAGAAAAGTAGCGAAACACATTGAAAATTGTTTAAATTGCTTAGTGTATTCCTCGAAACATGGTCGAGAGGAGGGTTTTTTACGTAATATACCCATGGGAAGCACACCTTCTGAATTCATCCACATAGATCACTATGAAGCAGTTGATAATTCAAGAATGTTGAAATACGTTCTTGTTTTTAGTTTTTCGTACTTCATATTATTTGTTTTCCGTTGTCCGAGACTTTTAACCGATCACTATCGGAAGGTGTGTTTCTTGACGGTTGGGAAATTTCTATTTTAGACCCAGTATATAAATCTGGTAACAAACATATAATATCGAACTACAGACCAATAACTAAACTCTCAGTCATTCCTAAGCTCTTGGACAAACTTGTAAAAGATAAATTAAATTTCACTATAAGGCAATACGTTAGTAAAAATCAACATGGATTTTGGATGGGCCGTTCAACCACATCAAACTTAACGGAGTTTTCTACTTTTTGCATAAAATCTTTAGAAAAGCACAAACATGTCCATGTAATTTACACTGACTTTGTTAAAGCTTTTAGCAGAGTTAACTTGACTATTCTTTTAGAAAAATTGAAGGCCTATGGTTTTTTTGGTCCTCTACTGCAGTGGTTTGAATCTTATCTACGTGGACGAATACAATATGTTTCTATAGGTGATCGCTTTTCTAAGAAGATTTTAGTTTCCTCGGGTGTCCCTGAAGGAAGTCACTTAGGCCAATCTTTATTCTTGCTCTTTGTTAATGATCTCCCTGACTTATTAAAACATTCTCATTATCTTATTTATGCTGACGATATTAAAATTTACTCAGTAGTATCAGCGCTTAATGACTCTTTGATGTTTCAAAAAGACTTAAATTCGTTTGCAAAGTGGCGTAATTTGAACGACTTAATGTTAAATGTTGATAAGTGTGCCTGCATGAGCTACAGTAGGAGTGTTTACAATATTTTGCCAAACTACACACTTAATAACACTGATGTTAAAGTAGTTAACGATTATAAGGATCTTGGTGTAATTTTTAATTCAAAACTAAACTTTCATCTTCATATTAACTACGTCGTCGCTAAAGCCAGTTCACTTTTAGGTTTTATTAAAAGGAACTCCTCTGATTTTAAGGATCCCTATACTCTTAAGACTTTATTTTGTAGTATTGTTCGTCTAGTTATGGAGTATGCTTGTGTTGTTTGGTGTCCTAGTACTATTTCCAATATAAGTAGAATTGAAAATATTCAAAATAGATTTTTAAATTTGGCTTTACGTCGTTTGTTTGTTAATAATAATGAGTTTCATCATTCTTATCGTTCTAAATGTCTTTTACTTGGTATGATGAGTCTAGAATCGAGAAGAAAAATGTATAATGCCATGTTTGTTCGATATGTTTTATGAGCTACTATAGATAGTATAAATCTACTTATGTGTGTGAATTTGTATATAATTTGAAAAAGACCACTGTTATTTAAGTTTCTTCACCTGTTTCAAGGTGCATTAAATTATTTAAAACTTTCTGTTCTGAGCTTGATTTATCTTTGCCCAGGAATACATTTAAAAAAAATACTTTAATGTTTATTCTTAATCATTCAAATTAAATTATATGATCTTTATTATACAATACATTATTCACAAAATTATATTATTGTTAGGTTTCAAATTTCTTTTATAAATTTTCATAATCTGTTGATCACAAAATCGTAGATAAATAAAATAAAATTCACAAATTCATAAATTCAAAAAAAAAAAAACATGTACCAAATTCGTTAGGCTATATCCAACCAAAACTACGAACACGGGGGAAGTTATTCGGGTTCATACAGATTATTTTAGATCGTATAGCCGACGGCGATGCATAGTATCTGACAGGGGGAGTGAATTTACATCAAACGATTTTAACGAATTCCTAAGTAAAAACAGTGTGCAGCACGTCAAAATCGCTACTGGTTCCCCGAAAGCGAACGGTTATTTAAAAAGAGTCAACAGGAGTATTGGGCCAATGTTAGCTAAACTGGTCAAGCCAAAAGAATGTGTTTTTGGGACACCGTTTTATAAATAGTGGAACACACTGTGAATAACATGTTGCATAGAGCGATAAATGAACATCCAAGCATAATGCTCTTTGGTGTTAATCGAAAGGGAATGGTAATAGATGCATTAAAAGAAACGTTAGTCGAAGTTCAGGTAAAAAAGAAAAAAGATTACAGACAGATACGAGGGAGAGGTGCTTTAAAACAGGAACGATTACAGTTTTAGAACAAAAAATATGTTGATAAAAAGCGTCGTAAACCTAAGTCTAGGAGGTTATGTCGTGGTAAAAAATTTCGATTTGCACTCCGGCTTATCCAAAAAGTTAATACCAAAGTTCAAAGGGCCGTATCAAATCACGAAAGTGTTGCTTAATGACCGTTTCATACTTATCAGGAGGTGTGGGCAGTAGGTAATATACAACCATGGTTTGAGGGACGTAAGATGTCAAATGATTCAAACGAGCAGATAATAATAGACAACGATTGTTAAATACATATAGTGTTGGTAGAGATCTAGAGAACTCAAAGGTCAGAATGACCGAGTTGTACCAGCATTTATATATATACGTATGTATTTATTTATTCATATGTATATTACTCTCTTACGCTTTATGAAAATAACATTTTAACCGAAACACATTATACATTGAATAAATGATGCTTGATCTCGCCGCAAAACAAATTGGGCGCAGTTTAATTAAGCTTACTATAAAACGATTTTTGCCTGCAGTTGTGTTAAATTTAATTACTATGATACTGTTTTCATCATTTTTATTATTCCTATCAACATCTCTTTTTGGTCTAGCGCGGGAAATATCTCCAGAAGATTAACAAAGCTTTACAATTATAGTTTCCGAGTCTTTATTCTCCATCTCGGATATTCCGAGTATTAGATTATATTGATATTTATATTAGATTTTTGTTCTGGTTCAAGTTCAAAAATACGTTGATTGAGTTATGTACAATAGGTTAATTTTCTTTTCCGTCCAAAGCATTGGTTCTGTAGGAAAAATCAAACATTTACTGATTGATGGAAGTGATGTTGTGGCAAAAACTGAGCTTTTTTTTGTAATTTTTGTAGGGCAAACTCGGTTTAAAAAGCACGATTAAAAATGTGTACTCATAAATGGAGGATCAGTTTTATCTAATTTTTACAAAATAATATTGCATAAGCTTACTTTCAGACGATTTTTACACACGGGTGTCCACTTTATGTTAACGCAACAAAATGTCTTATAAAACGACTACTGATACCACAAAATAAGATACTGAACATACCTTAGTTTAGTTCACCTTACAATTTTTCCACTTCAAAATTACACAAAAGACGGCTGGTATTGAATTCACATCTGAACGCACTTAATATCTCACTGAGAAGTTCAATAATCGCTGATCATTCGCCGATAATCCTCTTGTTAATAGTCTCATTGTTTAAGCATTACTCTTTGTTGTTTATTTTTTTGTAGAATTATTTACGAATGAATTAATTTATTTATTTACTTATTACGAAGTCGGAATTAACCTGTAGGATATATTTTGTTTTACAATATATTTTCTTATTATTAAGATTTTTCATCTTTTTTTTTTATTCAATGGAGTTTTAGTTTTAGTTTTTAGTTTCTTGTTATTTTGGAGGTTTGTTTTTTCATTGATCACAAGTATTACTGATTCTAGTTTTTTAATGATTTAAATACATACTTTAAAAGGTAACAATGTATCAAATTTCAACTTTTGTAAAATGTGTGATCAAAGATGTAATATATCTTATATGAAATAATAAATACCTATTTCAATCTATTTAAAAGGATTTTAACATTTTTATTTTAATTTTGATCTCGGACTTGTGTATTCGATATCATTATCATTATTAATTAGTTTCGTTTAATATAACATATGTGTAATATTTTAATAGTTTTTATTTAGAAAAGGATGCACGTACAAAAATGTGCTCATAAATATGTAATGTGGAATTGCGTTTGAGCCAAAATGGAAATAAAAATATATAACCTAAATGTTAAATAATTAATAAATTTTACCACTCGTGACTAAGTGCATACGATTTTCAAAATTAATCTTTTTAGTAATTGAATTGAGATTCTACTATTATTATAAACAGTCATTTATTTAAGTCAAGTTATTTCATACAATAACGGAACTAGCACAACCCTAACCAAATTTAAATCACATATTAATGAACTACATATTTTATGAACAATTAGAACTGTATAAACTACACCGAATCATAACCAACCTGAATTGAAACTATTTTAGTATTAAACATTCAAATTTGGAATTAATTGATATTTTTTGATAAAGATAACACACACAAACTCATATTTATCACTCACACGACTAAAGATACTAAAACTGCATTTGGTTTTTTATATTAAAACCGCCGCTATCTAAAAACGGTATCTACCCCAAATTTTTATTACCAAAACCAATTACACATTGATAAGATACAGACATGCGAGTGTGAATATTCAATAAAACTTAATTACTGATTAAAACTTCAAACCATAAGTAGGAAGGTAAATAGGTTTTGCAGAATGGGTACAAATATTTACTTCTTACATTTTTAGGATAGTAAAATCTATTCGTTAAATAGTATAAATTGCAAATATACATACGAGACTATAGTAAAAGTCTTATTTGGTATGTTAAGATCTAAGCCGTATCAATATTTCATAATTAATAATTGAGATCATATGAGTAGCTATACACATATCTTTCATACATGTGTTAAACTCAGTTTATGTGATACATAATTAGGTTTTATTAAGTTCACACAAAAATAGGGTAGATAGTCAAAGATATGAATAACGCACTCTTTTGTGGCCGTGCATTAACGGGTGGTCCAAATACAAGTATCTTTTCTAATCATATGTTATTTTGATACCGACAGCTCTTTCCCGCTCCAAATCTTGACTGTCAGTCAGTACTATACCTCCGTAAAACGAAATGAATCACGTTACGCTTGAACAACATTGAAAAATATTGAGTGTGTATTGCCCAAGCAGTGCGTTTATTGCGCCTGCTATAAGCAAGTTTGTGCATAAAGCTCCTATTTTATTTGAAAAATGCTCCTGGAAACGTCATTTCGGTCAACGGTGACCGCTACAGAGCCATGATTACCGAATTTGAAGAAATGGATTTAGACGGTCTTTGGTTCAGAGCGGTCGCGCGATCCCGCACCATGGCAAACAGCCCAACCAATAATCGGTCTTTTGCGCGCTAACTTCGGTAGTCGTGTTATCAGCCGCCTTGGCGAAGTCAATTGACCGCCATGGAACTGTGATTTGACCCCTTTAAATTTCCATTTTAGGGTGCCCTTTAGGACCGATGTTATGTGGGCAGCCTAGAAACGATTCAAACCATTAAGGCGAATATCGCCCGAACTATTCATGAGATAGAGCCAGAAGCAGTCAAAAATGTCTTGGAAATCTGAGTTGATAGGATGCGCTACCGCGAAGCCAGCAGAGGCCGCCATACGAAAGAAATCGTTCTGCGTAAATAATGCGAATATTCGCTCTTTCTAACAAAGCCATACCATACCGAAAATAATATATTTTTGCTCACTTTGTATAATTCTGAAAAAGAAACTTATAAAACATTTCAGTTGCGCCGAAATATGAAGTGTCATTCCAACATGATTCGGCATATAGTATTTTATAATACCCTTACAGAAAGCATGTGGATATTCTTTTTATTGATTAATACAAATCTGAAGGTTCTGAAATTTTTGAACAAACAAATTTATCCATTTAATTACAACGATACAACATATTGTGATAACAGTTTTAGGGTCAACAGCGCCATTTATCTTTGAAAAGCAGCAGACTCATCAGTCGTTCGCAGATCTGCGCAGAGAACAGACGTGTTTCGGCTTTGTCTGAAGTAAAAAAAAAATATAGTGAATCAGTTTCCTCCTAAAGATAATTAGTTGAAATTTAGTTAGCTGACTCGGTAGCCAAGCGGTTAGCGGAGTCGTTCATCGAATAGTGGGACACGGGTTCGAGCCCAGGTCAAGCTTGGAACTTTTTTATTTTTGTTTTGTCCTCAAAGTGTTGATATCAAACAAATCCAAACAGTAACTAAGCAAATCACATGAAGGATGGTGGAGAGCGTTCCGCTCTTCCCATAACGGGAGTTGGAAAAGGCAACAATAGTGTCACCGGTGCCGTGGCGAAAGCCATTAAAAGGAGGAGGAATTTGAAAACCCCTCCTAACCTAGTAAAAAAGAGAATAAATGAACAGCAGATGAGGTCCATTATGAGGGGGCAATAACAACTTTGCCTCTCTAGCAGCATTCGATTCAGAAGATGAGGATGAACAAATAAATGACATCAACAGCAGTGTACAAAAGCTGACAGAAAAAGTGCTTGCTATTAAGCAAAGGCAAACTGCACGCAGGCAGAAGGAGCAACTAGAAGTAGAGACTTCCCAACATCAAAAGCCACAAGAGAAGAAACAGCAACTGCAGCAACAACAAAACCAGCAGCAGCAGAAACAACAACTGCAGCAAACAAAACAGCAGCAGCAGAAACAACAGCAGCAACAGCTGCAAAAACAACAACAGCTGAAACCACAGCATCTTAAAAAATAGCAGCAGCAACAAAAACACCACTAGCAGCAGCAACAACAACAGCAGCAGCAGCAACAACAGTAGCAGAAGAAGAAGAAGAAGGAGAAGATGGCTCCTATCAACACCTATAAACTAGAGGTAAATGCAACCAAGGACCTGTGTAAATTGGTTATTGGTAATAGTTTTAATATTAAAAGATTGGGGAACGAGCGCCATCCACTGTGATACAGTGGAGGGCTATGCGAAAGTGAAAGAGCTCCTAAAAGAAACGAGGACGAGCACTACTCATTCACACCGAAGTGTGAAAAGCGGCAATCGATGCTGCTGAAGGAGTTGGAACCGTCTTCTGATCCTGAGGAGATGCTAGCACTGCTCAAAGAGAAGGAGTATGAAGGACTCAAGTTTGTGGGGGTAAAGCCATTTACCACAGTTAGAGCCAGGCGGGAGAAACGGAGTCTGCCGTTCCTCCTGATACAGCTCAGTCCCGAAAGCCGTCTGGATAGTCTAAGGAGTATCAATGTCCTAGACTATCAGGTGGTACAATGGGAAAAATTAAAAAGGAGCGAAGGCGTTATACAATGCGTGCGCTGTCAGAGATTCGGGCACGCCGCGTCAAATTGCCAAATGCAGCCTCGATGCGTGAAGAGCGCCATGAACCACAGTTCCGAAGAGCGTGCTCTGGGCAGAAACGGAGCATCCCAGAGGCGGGTCTTATTTGGATCTACTGCTTTATTACGATCGTATACGACTGACAGGTACGAATTTACAAAGCTAAACTGTCTGCGCACATTCGTGTATGACAGCGACCGAGGATCCACAGGAGAAGTTTGAGGCTATAGGGGCGACTTTCCAGGAAGTATACAAGGCAACTGATACCATTGGCCCTAATTATGACCTGGACAATCGCGTCTTGGTGCACGACTTCTGCATTCGAAATGAAAAAAAAAACCCGGTTCACCGACGGAAATATGGCAAATAATGTCATTTCCAGAGAGGGTGACCTACCCCCGTTTATCTCGAAAGAAGAACTCCATGAGATCTTCGACACAATCAGGGCTAAGAAATCAGTGGGGACCGATGGTATTCCGAACGCTTGTACAGAACACCAGAGTCGGAGTACAAGAACTTTTATCCTAATGAGGTCCTTTACAACAGGGCGAACCTAATACGAGTAATTAAGCTGACTCGAAGGCACATTGCAATAGCAATGACCTCGACGAATACCCTGATATGTGGGGCTTACTACCCCAATTACCTTTACCACGAGAGTGTGCGCTCTGACGGCTTCGTTCCACCGGAAGCATTCCTCTACCTAGGTCAGATAGGGTTGATCCAGGATAGATCTTCCATCTCGTTCGGATAGTTGGGGACAGGCGACTTAACTACAACAGAGAAGTCGCACACGGTAGTGTGGACCGCCTGAGGTTGAGTAGGGCAGTGGCGAATCGCGATAAGAGGGATATCGTTCGGCAGCACCAGCATTTCTCGTGGTTGAATGATGGAGCTTACATAGGTTTAGGTTATCACTTAAGAAATCTATACATCATAGGGTCCGCCAAAAAATTTTTTGAAAATGCTATAAAAAAAACTACTGAATATTTTCTCAAATTTCTTTTTTTGTTTGAAAGTACAATCCTTCCGGTTAATAATGGAAAATAATTTCATTCGAATGGCTGCCTCGGCTGGCCATGCAGTAGCCTACACGATCGGTCCAATTTTTAAGCACATTATCGATTGTGTGCAGCTGTATTTCACCAATGGCTTCACGAATATTGTCCTTTAAAGCGTCAATTGTCTCTGGCTTGTCGGCGTAGCATTTATCTTTTACGGCACCCCACAAATAATAGTCCAACGGTGTCAAATCGCAGCTCCGAGGTGGCCAAATGACATCAACTCTGCGGTTGATAATGCGATTTTCAAAAACAGGGCGCAAAACATCGAGTGTAGCTTCGGCGGCTGTGTGGCACGTAGCGCCGTCCTGTTGAAACCAAATGTTGCCAATATCCTCCTCTTCAACTTCTGTGAACAAAAATTCGTTCAACATGGCCCGATAATGATCGCCATTAACTGTAACGACCAAAAAAAAGAAAAATGGCCCAATTATGCCACTGGACCAAAACCCGCACCAAACAGTGACTCGTTTTGGGTGTATCGGCTTTTCAATGTATGCGTGCGGATTTTCTGTGCCCCAAATGCGACAATTTTACTTGTTTACATACCCGCCAAGATCAAAATGAGCTAAATCTGAAAAGATGATTTTTTTGGCAAAACCGGCATCTTCTCTAATTCGATCGCAGGCACAGGTTCCCAGCGTAGTTCAAGCGTATACACAACCATATTCGTTCAGCGGAAGGATAAAACTAATTATCTGTCAAATCAGACATGAGATAAGTTTACCATTCACGAAATAAGCACTAGTTGAAAAAAAAACGTTAGATGGCGGACCCTATATATTAGTATATACAAAGGTATATGCTAATATATGTATATAATTGTGTATAATGTCTATGTGTGTATGTGTGTATTGTGTATGTAGGATTAGGTAGACTAAGATTTATTTTAAGTTAGATATTGAGGCTAAGTTTTTTGTTAACAATTTTTTCTCAGCCCTAAGTATACAAACTAAACATTTCTAAATAAAATGTAAATGAAGTCGAAAGACTAAGAATTTAGAGTAGCTTAGAGTGCATGTGTTGGGCCAGTAAGTTAGTATAAGATTGTTAAGTAATTGTAAGCTAGCATTTAAGCACTTTTTTGTTAGTATGTAAGAGTTAGTGATTAAGAAAATAAAATGCATTTAAAACTAACTAACTAAGCAGCAGACTCATCCAATGGGGAAGTAATAGAATCACTTTGGTAACTAATAGCGAATGTTCTATCGAAATGGAAAGCAGTATGTATAGCTTTCTAGTAATTAGGTTCTTGAAGATGGGAGTATAAACACAGTATCCCACAGAGGTGAAACCAGTTCTAAAGTCAAATTTGGAAGCTGAGTTAAGAGCAGTGCAGTGATAAAGTGGTTCAAGTTCAGAATAAAGTGGTTGATAAAAGGAATTGAAAGAAATAAGTTATATCCTTTGAACCCACACAAATATTTTATATTGGTGTCCGACATGGTATAGGAGTTATTGTGGGTAAAAAACAATAATGTTTCTTTATTTGATTCAAAGCTACAATGGGTCGAAAAGTATTGTAGCTGACCCTCGTACAACTCAAATCCGAGTTAAACAGCAAAAACTTCAGCGCAAGTGGAGGCAAAAGCGACTTGATGTTCCGACTTCAGGATGCTTTGAATAACAAGCCGCATTATCCAGCTATATTCTCACTTGACGGTGACGAGGAAGAACAGATGGGGAAAACAATAGCTAGTTAGTTTAGTTTTAAATGCATTTTATTTTCTTAACACTAAATCTTACATTCTAACAAAAAATGCTTAAATGCTAGCTTACAATTACTTAACAATTTTATACTAACTTACTGGCCCCACACAGGCACTCTAAGCTACTCTGAATACTTATATCTATGTCTTTCGACTGCAGTTACATTTTATTTATAAATACTTATTTTCTATACTTAAAGCTAAGAAAAAATTTGTTTACAAAAACTTAGCATATGGAAACTTATTTTTTATAAAAACTTAGTATCTAACTTAAAATAAATCTTAGCCTACCTAACCTAAATGCACAATACACACATAAGAGGGAAAACAATAGCCTCTAACAAAAAATGGACGAACAGAAGAAAAATTTTGATAAACAAAAGAATAGCCTCGAACAAAAAATAGACGAACAAAATAATAATCTAGACGAACAGAAGAACTGCATTGAACAAAAATTCAACAAAAAGAATAGTTTGGAACAAAAATTGGACGAACAGAAAACAAATCTACGCGAACAAAAGAACAGCCCGAATGGTCTTTAACAAAAAATGGATAAACAAAAGAATAATCTCTAAGAACAAAAGAATATTCTCCAGGGAAAGTTCGAAGAAATTGGCGAAAAGGTTTAAAGAAAAAAGAGTTAAGCCTCCCTCATTTAATGCCCAGACTTATAGTCTACATATAAGAATTAGTTTGAAATGACAATGAAGAGAAGTGTTTTAATCTAATTATGGGCTTGCAGAACTACTCCAAAGAATTAACATTGAAAAGCATAAACACTATATGACGTCAGAAAAGGCTATAGAGAAATGGTTTGGGGATAGTCACATGCAGGATGTTTACAACGTTCAATTGAAAAGTCGAATGCAGCAATGAGGAGAAACAGTGCAACGGCTCCAAGTAGACGTCAGTAGACTGACACATTTGTCATTTCCCACAGCAGGCAAGAAAATAATGAACGAAATGGCAAAGAACGCATTCATCAGGGGAAACGCATATTCGTAGCTACAGTTAGTCGTCTTGCTGAAGCACTTGCCTTCGCTCTATGGCATGAAAGTAAGTCAGGCTTCCAATGGAATACGTTTCGTCGGGAAAGCTGCGAACGACGTAAAATGCGCTGCTGGAGTTGCGTTCAAATAAGGCATCTTATAGCGATGCAACGAAAGTTTCTTGGTGGAAATAGTCAGCGGTAAGTAAAAATGTATGGCAATAATGGATAGGGGTGTCACAGCCTCAATTATCAGGAGGGATCTTGTGTAGAAGTCTTGTTTGCATAAGACCAGCAGTTACAACTATGAAGCCAGCATAAAAAATCACCTCGCCGGAATAGCCTTATCTCACGTGTTTCTGCTGGCTGAGATATATAACGTCATTGGTACAGACTTCATGACATAATATAGACTAGTAGTCAGCTTGGGGCACAAAGCCTAGAATACCGAATATTGGAGATACCACTGGTATACAGAAACGCCAGCACTTCGTCTTAAAAGTCGTCATAAGCCGAAATCATTTTCTGGAGCCTTTGTGGGAAGCAATTGTATGGGCAAAAGTGGAAGATGGTCTTGGTAGCCACCGATTGTATTTGATGGAGCCAGAAAATAGGAGAGACCTTAGTGAAACCAAAGAACAACATGCTTCCTGTAAGGGTTCTAAATTCAAAGACATTCAGTGTGAAAGTGAATTTAATTTAATTTTTAATTTGGTGGGGTTGAGGAGCCCATTTATTCGGATTAATACAAGCTTAATGTAACTTAAAAACTAGGACTTAAAAACTAACAAAGACTAAGAGTAGGGAACCAAGGGAATATTGGAGGAGATCTAGTTTGAGACCAGAAGTGCTCAGATTGAAATCAAAAACGGAGAGGTGTGAGTTGACCTTTCGCAGCATGCGGGAGATTAGTTCATTGGAACCATAAGAGGTGGGATAGGTTGGAATATAGAAGAGACGAGGACATTGTAAATTATGAGGCTCAGTGTTGAAGGAAATATAATTCTAAAGGGAGGGACAATCCACAAAACCAGAGAACAGTCGATGAATGAAGAGAATGAATGACTAGTAGGACACATCAACATGGAGAACCAACAGCAGGATCATAAAGCATATGAAGAAGATGATCGTTATCTCTGAAAACATTATAAGAAAATGGCTGGCTCTTTTGTCAATTGTTCAATTGTCAATTGTCATTTATTAAGTTCAGACGTGTTTAAATTTCGCACTGCTAATTTATTTCCATTTAATTTTTTTTTCTGCCTAATTGCAATAATTCACACAACCTATTTCTCGGTCATCGCCTTTTGTTGTGTTTTGCTGACTCGATTTGTTTATTAAAGTGAAATTAACAACTAACCCAATTCTCATTCACCGCCTTTTGTGTTTTAAAATTTCTCAACTGACCTACCCTAACTCAATCATCGTCATCATGTCTGAATTATGTGGAAGTGTGAATTGCTCCCTAACAAGTGACCTAAATGCTGTTATGGTGATCTGCAGTGGTCTTTGTAGCAAGTCATTCCATGCCCTTTGCATTGGCTTGAGTAAAAGATCCATCGCGTACCTAAAAGATTTTAAAAACAACTTTCTGTTTTATTGTGATGAGTGCAAGGACATCACTCCGTCCCACATATTACTTGCTATTAAGTGTCTCAGTGATTCAGTCAGTAACTTTGCGGCAGAAAACAATCATGCCTTGAAATCAATGCAAAACCAATTTACAAAATATGATGACCTTCTCAAATCAGTTGAAGATTTGTCAATTTCACTCGAGCAATCTGCAATCTATAACAAGACCCAATTTAGAAACTTATCCATGCAGTTGGCTCAAAACAGTGACTTAATAAAACGAAATGACAAACATGACTTTAGTGAAGATTCCAAAAATTTTCTATCCCATAGTGTTAAATCAATAATAAAATCTTACATCCCCACAATAACAGACTCTTTAAGTTCTCTACGGTCTTCCCTCGATTTTCATCTTTAAAGCACATCCAGAAGCAGCGTTCCGTCTCCGCCTAATAATGATCAGTTGCTCATAAACATCATGTGCCAAATAAGCGATTTAAGCAACGAGATAACCGAATCACGCGCGCTGTTAATCGAAATTGCTGATCACATCCGGATAACTTCCAGTAAAATCGAAGATATACCGGTGCAATCCCAGCCCCCACCGACTCCATCATACAACACCTCGCTTCTCACTAAGATGCTTGAATCTGCAATTATGGAACCACCAGTAACTCCTGGATCATCTCCCCCTCCACCACAACCCTCTTCGGTAAACGATGCTACTACACCAACTCCTGAACCCACAATCTCAAGATTCGGAATCTTATGGACACTTTCGGAGTGGAACACGAGAATAAAAAAGTTGAACAATTTCATCAAAACTGAGTCAGTTGCCTTTTTAATAAGAGGTACTCTCCTCGATCAAAACAGGCTAACTAGTCTCTTCAAATCTAAATTTAAAATAGATGTCAGCAACTGCCGTAAGATCTCCACCAACACCTTCAAGGTAAGCATCCCGTCAAAATATGAAAGGATGTTTATCAACCCTGCTTCCGACGTCATCAATCTGGGTGGATTAACTATGGAAGGAATTAAACCGAATAGAGGAAACAACAAACATCGCAAGGATACTACCTTTACCTCAAAATCCACTAAATCTAAAAAACAGAATAATGTTAATTTTAAGTCTAATCCTATACCGAAGCATAACTCTTCCAAAAAAATCCCAACTCCTAACAAACAAACTCCTGATGCAAATTGGAGTTTTAAAGTTGGGACATTTCCTGTCTTCACTCCTCCTTCAATTCATACTGCCAATCGCGTATATAAACGTTCTTCCACCGCGTCCAACTCAATTCCTAAGCGCGTATCTTTCAATCTAGATCCTCCTCCAAGTCATTTACAAAACCCAACATCTTCTCATTCCCCTCATACAAAAACGGCATACCCCAACTTTATTCGCTCCCATATTTTAAATCCCTCCCCATGTTCTAAGCTAGACTCCCACCCTAATACCACACCACCTTCTTTTTTAGACCCCATTCTTCCTCCAAAGGCAAAGTTAACCAAGCACCTTATCGATTCTGGGGAAGATGGCCGATATGTTCTCTCTCATTTAAGAGACCGCAGATTATATGATAATGTTCGCTTATATCTCGCCTACCTACATGATAAGCCTGACTCTGTCTGTATTGACGGTATAACGAAAACCAATGCAATGGTTTCCATTCTGCAAGAAGGCCTCCCCACTAATCATAATGATCTGCAGCAACTTTTTATACGTTTTCATGAGCAGTTTGATATGACTCCTGATCACGTGGCTAATGATCTCTCTTCTTTCGCGTCTCATGTTAGCTCCAAACGGATACTACACCTCCAGAGAACACGGTCTAGTTTCAAAAACTACCATCGCTCCTAACCCACCACTCAATTCTTTGCCGAAGCCTCCCTGTATTATCAAAACGTAAGAGGATTACGAACTAAGATTTCTTCTATATATCTTAATTCGCAGATTCTGCCATACGACATCTTTGCCTTCACAGAAACCAATCTCAGCCCTGATATTAAGAATAATGAATTATTTTCCCAAGACTTCGATTTACACCGTGACGATGGTCTAGATAAAGAGGAGAATTTATATGGCCGTGGTGTACTTCTAGCTATACACTCTCGTCTCGAGTCTAGACTCTTTAAAAAATCGTCCACTGCATTCTTCGAATCGTTTGCGCTAGAATTCCTATTTGCAAACGCAACCTATATATTTGTTGCTGCTATATTCGCCCCTCTCAACCAATTCAAGGATACCAGCTAACTGTTGATGCAATCGACTGCATTTTTAATGCTGCTGATCCCAATGACGTTGTTATTTTTTTAGGTGATTTTAATCTACCTAAACTTCACTTCTATGGACTCAGACTGATTTCATTGACTGCCTAACTGACTCTGGTCTATATCAATTAAGTGGTGTCACCAATAACATCGGCAGACAACTCGACCTAGTCTTCGCCACTGATACAGATAACTGCGTCGTTTTAGAAAGTAAACATCTGCTTTCTAAGTTGGATAGTTACCACCCTCCCTTTTCTATTACGCTGACATATGACAATGGTCTTAATCCCGTTTCCTATGAATATTCTTACAGTTTTAATTTTCATAGGACTAACTACCCCAAACTGAACAACCTCCTCAGTATGGTCAATTTTAACTTTCTCTACAATAACCCTAACCTTACGGTTAACGATGCTCTTACATCCTTTTATACCGAAATTTTAAAATGTCTCTCCCAATCTGTGCCTTTTTTACCCAAAAGGAATCCCTCATCGTCACGACCCTGGTATAATAAAGAGCTGCTATCTCTTCGTAACAAGAGAAATAAGCTCTGGTATTCTTACTTAAAATCGCGTTCCGACACCGATTTCTTCTACTACCAGTCTGCCCAAATTAACTTCTCTGTACTTTGCCAAACTCTCTATAACAACTATTTAAACCGAATGGACCACACACTCATTTCCGACCCAAAAAGATTCTTTCAGTTCATCAAAACTAAAAGCAAATCTTATAACTATCCATCATCCCTAAATTTTCTTGATAGGTCCTCGGGCGATCCCCAAATTATTGCAAATCTCTTCGCATTCTTTTTTGGCCAAGCGTTCGCCATCCATTCCCAAGAGCCAGACCATTCTTACTTTTCCTACTTAAACAGCTGCCCACAAACAACTTTGGAATCGGTGTCTATAACTTTAGAGCAAGTTAGAGATAAAATAATAAAACTCAAAGATGATTATTCTGCTGGCCCTGATGACCTTCCCCCTATATTTTTAAAGAAATGTCAAATGCATCTAGCCCAACCTCTTACAGCTCTCTTTCAGCTTTCTATCACCCAAGGATTATTTCCATCAACCTGGAAAAGGTCGTTTATTATTCCCCTACATAAAAAAGGTAGAAAAGACGATACCAATTGCTAAGTTGTCCTGCATACCTAAGCTTTTTGAGAGCATTATCTATGACATAATGCTTTTCCATTGTAAATCTATTGTTTCCCCAAACCAGCACGGATTTTTCAAAGGCAGATCAATGCATAGGTCGATTAGGCTGACCAGCCGCATGTTACTATACTTTCTTACATAGATAGGAGGAGAGAGATTGAGAAATATTTTGGTTTTGTTGCTTCAGGGATCAGGTTTGGGATGGGAATGGAAAAAGGATCTGGGTGAATTATAGTATAATTAGATGTTTTAGCTGAGATGTTGTTTCGTTTTTTTTTTCTAAATTTTTAATGGTGCGGTTATCCGTCCATTTGGAGATACGTTTCATTCCAAGGTAAAACTTGGTGTTGGATGAGTTAGCAAATAATCATTCATATCCAGCCGGTTAATTTAGCTTGAAATTGCGTTAATTTTTGTAGTAAGATACTGCAAATATTATGCCTTGGCTGATGGTGATGCCATACTTTGTTTTGAACAACTCAGAGATCCAAATAACGTCTGCATAATTTGGGGCACCTTTGAAGAGTAAAGTCGTGAACATCTGATTCGTTGTACGGAGCCGGTATAGTCTAATTTGCCACTCTGAAAGTATCCATGCCATGTTAAATTGCGTGACAAATTTTCGTTATTCTGTGACAAGAAGAAACAATGTTGGAACAGCTTTATCAACATAAGATTTTTGGATTGAATAACTGGTGCAAGCATTGTCGGCACTGGATGTGGATTCGAATGCGGCTTCTAACAATTCAGTCATAATTGTGAAGTATTGTAGATAGAGTTATAGTGGGGCAGGGGATTGGTTGGAAACCCGTCTATTTTGTGACTTACTGTTTCAATGGGGTTTTCCAAACCATTCAACACTTTTCTGTACTTAGTAAGCTTGTCAG
Source organism: Volucella bombylans (assembly GCA_949129095.1). Taxonomy (NCBI): domain Eukaryota; kingdom Metazoa; phylum Arthropoda; class Insecta; order Diptera; family Syrphidae; genus Volucella; species Volucella bombylans. Next base: position 239,105,562 of record OX422140.1, read on the forward strand.
CCATGCATTCGTACTGCTTTGGTGGTGGGATGGATGATTGTTTGTTGCAAATTGGAGGTCAGGAGTGAATATTGATGACAGGTGGGTATAAAGTATCGACTCGGGCTTAAGGCGACGGATAGTCCGTCGTTTCCCAGGCACGGGTCCTATTTGGATCTTCTGCTGTTCGACTCACGAATACAACTGACGTGCACTAACCAACAAACTACAAACTGTCTACGCACTTTTGTGTATGACAGTGACCACTGCGGTCTCAGCACCGGAATAACTGTTCCCAATGAAATTGCGGAATTGGATGAGTTTGTTCAAAGTCATTCCTACAATTATAGTAGGGTGCGTTGGACACACTACACCAGAACTCGGGCACTAGGCCCGACTAGGGCACTCTCCTTGAATTCGCTCTACCTACCGTCCAACAGAAATCTGTCAAACGAGGAGATTGACAGGTATCTAAGTCTTATGGCCGAGACAATCAAACGAACAATGGGCAAAACGATATCTCGGTAGCAACGCACTGACGAAAAAGACTTATTCCGCAACGCAACTATTGATGCACTGCACCGACATAATAGTAGACTGCTGTCAAGACTAAAACCCTTGTACAGACAGTTTACTGACGGACATAACTTAGAGATCATGACACTGAAGTCGTCGATTAAAAACATCCAAACATTAATAAAGGAAAATTACAGAAATTCTGTAAGTTTGTGTTGGAACAGTAAAATTCGGGCTGTAGACACCAGCAACTCGAATATGTTCCCCCAAATAAATAAAATATTTCGGAGGAATAATCAGAACGACCTTCCATGTCTTAAAATCGCCCGAACGACGAACAACGAACAATTACTTGTATCAGTGGGCATAGATCCAAATGGAGCTGTTGACGATGATGACTTCTTTGTGATCGAGGATCCGCAGGATCAGGCAGAGGCTATAAGTGCGACTTTTAAGAAAGTGTACAAGGCGAATTTTATCATTGACCCGAACCATGATCTGGAGAATCGAGTCCTTGTGCACAATTTCTACCTTCGAAATGAAATTGTGAATTGGCGATTCGAGAGCTCGGGTTTCACCCAGTTCAGTCTCGAGAATATGGCAAATAATGCCTTCACCAACGATAGGGTACTACCCGCGTTCATTTCGAAGGAAGAGCTCCACACGAATGTAAAACACTTAGAAGTAAGAAATCAGTGGGAACCGATGAAATATCAAACATTGTGCTTCGACATCTCCCTCTAGAAGCGGGTGGTTATACCACCCTGTATAATAATGCAATGAATAATTCACATAATCCAGCACATTGGAAAGCTGCAGTGGTACATCCCATCGCCAAAAATGATAAAGACACTTCCCATCCGGCGAATCTCCGCTCGGTCAGTCTTCTTCCAAACATCGGTAAGGTGATCAACAGAGTCCTGACTAAGTGGGTTAAGGAGAAACATATAGTTCCGGATAATCAATTCGGTTTTAAGGCGGGGCATGATATCATTCATGCTGTATCGAAACTGGTTTCTGATATCCAATGAAACAAAGGCAGGAGCCAGTGCACTGGTGCTGCCTGGTTGATTTGGGGATGGCCTTCGATACCGTATGGTTAGAAAGATTCTTTTTCAAACTCGACAGGTTGGGCATTAGTAAACCACTGCTGTATATTCTTTTTGATATGCACTCCAGTAGACAGTTCATCGTGAAGAATGGCGATGCGATTTCTGCTGGAACATTTAACATTAAAAACGGTCTGCAACAAGGTGCGGTAAATTCGCCGATCCTATTCAACATTTACACAAGTGATCTCATAGGTTTACTTCACCATGCTATAGTGCACGCAAACGACTTAGTCGCTTACAGATCAGGTCCAAAAATTAAGATCATTAATATAATTTTGCAGCGTGAGATCGACAAAATTAAGCAATTTTGTGATGACTGGAAGTTAAAAATCGACTATCAGAAGTCGGGAACCATTCTGTTTAGAACGCCTTTGTCTGGGGCCTCTAAGGATACCAGAAAGAATTTGCGAAAGTTCTCGATCGTGGGGCAGCACGGGTAGCCAGTTGCTTGTCGAAATGTAGTGAGATACCTTGTGATCTGTTTAGATCAATATCTGTATTTTAACAAACATAGAGATGTTGCCCTGGCCAGAGCCAAAGGTGCTTTTGCCCTTACTGTTTTATAACAGCCAACTCGATGCGACGGTGAAGGTAATCTGCTACATGGCCCTTATCCGGCCTATGCTTGTATTTGGATGTCCCGGATGGTTCAACTTAAGAGCAAATTTATTGGAAAAGATTCGGGTGTTTGAGAGGGCTGGTCCTAGATCTTCTCTTCACTTGTACAGAACACCAGAGTCTGAGTACATAAAATTCTATCCAAATAAGAGTGGACAATTTCGTCATTAAGTTGACTCGAACTCACGTTGCTATGGCAATGACCTCATCGAACAATCTGATTTCAGGGGCTTACTACCCCAATTATACGTATCACAAGAGAGTTCGCTTTGACGGCTTTATTCCTCCAGAAGCTTTCTTCTATTCAGATAGCAAGGGTCTGATCCAGGACAGATTGGCGGTGCTGCTAATCTTTCACGTTGCTCGAGCAGCTGCGGACAGGCGACTCAACTACGACAGAGACGTCGCACATGGCAGTGCGAAGCGTCTCCGGTTCAGTAGGGCGGTAGGGAGTCGCAATATGAGGGATGTTGCTTAGCAACCACCAATTTTGGAGGCTTGTTGAAGGGGAGGATGCTTCGTCGTCGAGCTCGTACAGTGATAGGTAACTGCATGTGAAGCAAAGTGGGCTAGCCTACTTTTTTTTTTTTAGCCCGGCTTACATAGTTTTATGTAGGATCAAGTTAGTTTTAAGAAAAAAATATATAAAAACACAATATATATATACATATATACATTTTTACATATATTTATGTATGTCTATATTTGTGTTAGATGTAAGTAGTTTAAGTAGCTTAAGATTTATTTTTAGGTAGTTTGTAGGCTTTTAGTTTTAAGTTTTATAAAAAATTAAAAAAGGTCCATTTACTAAGTTTTTGCTTAAAATATATTTTCTTAGTTTTACGAGTAGTATTAATAAATGTAAAAATAAAAATAAGATAAGACTTTACAATACGTCGAAAGATATATTTTAAATGTTAGGTTTAACTTAGAGTGCCCCCACGGGGCCAGTAGGTTAGTATACTCGTAAGATAATTTTAAGTTATTTAAGCTAATTTTTAAGCATTTTTTTGTCTAGCATGTAAGAGTAGTTTAAGTTATATAAATAAAAATGCATATAAACTGAAAAACTGACTGCATCGGTTCCCATCAGATCACCGGAATCAAGCGGTGTCGGCGCGGTGAGTACCTAGATGGGGAACCACATGGGAACTCGGTACACCGCATACCGAACATACAAACGCCACATGGGCATGGTACCCCGGCGTAAAATCCGGACTTTGCAAATTAATTTGTATCGATCTCTTGAAAATAATAATAATAATGAATCTCTTGTATCCTGAAATCATAAGAAATAAAATCTATCTATCTATCTATCTTATCTAGAAATCTATTTATCTATCTATCAGTTTACGGTGATGCCGTTTCGACTGTGCAACTCACCCGCCACCTTCGAGCGACTAATGCAACGTAGATTGTAAGGGATTACGTGGAAAGCTTTGCCTAGTGTACGAAATCTGGACGATGTTATCCCAAAAATCTAACCGAAGATTTTGACTAAACCAAGAAAAATGTGCCTTGTTCCGTTCGAAAGTGAAATATCTGGGTGACATTATATCATGGGAAATTGTAAAGATGGATTCTGATAAAAACGAAGCGGTGACAAGTTGGCCTGTCCCCAAAGATAATCACCTACTTAGAAGCTTCTTGGGATTTTCCATGTATTAAGAAGATTCATAAACGATTTTGCTGGTATTGCAAAGAGCAACTTATTGAAAAAGGTCGACGCTTCAGATGGTCTGGAGAATTTCAAGAACACAAACGCATTTGCGCAATTCCCCATCTTGGGTTATCCCACACGCGGAAAAATGTTCATCACGGTCGGAACTGTCATCTCTCAATTTTATGATTGTCAAGAGAGAGTGGTTGCATATTACAGCAAGGTACTCTCTAGACCTAAAAGAAACTATTGCGTATGATTTTGCTTATCAGCACATTTTGTTTCAAACTCAATGTAACCCGTGCACATTTCACACGCACGGTTCTATTTGTATATTCGTCAATTATGTTTCCGTTTCTCTTGCATTTGTAAATCTACAAACTAAACGAGTTTTGTGTATAAATAATTGAAATAAAATAAGACTAATTCAAATATTGTCATTCAGTTAACCAAGACTTTTTTTTGTCTTCAACTGAGACCGCTTGCTGGGCTGTTGGCATAAATATCTGCAATTCTTCGAGGTGTTCTAGTGGATCACGAGCAAATAGTGCAGGAACTGAGATCTGGCCATCTAAGGCGGTAAAACAACCGTAATATTTTGTTGATACCGACGTGATTCAGGTGTACCACTTGAATTACAAACCTTTATTATTTTTAACATTATTATTTTATTAAGATTTATCAGCAGTCATTATAAACAAGAAGGCTGAATTTCAAGAATCAACTGGATCCCAAAAACAGCAAATGATAACAAGCTACAAGAAGGCTGGTTCATCGAGGAAGACCCTCAACTACTACATCCACCGATTGAGGAGCTGGAAGAGGAGGAGGGTGGCCGTAGCACAAGTGGTGGGCTTCCCAGCGCAGCTGGGGCGAAGAAATTTTCAGGCAACTTACGAGTAATTCACGAAGTTGTAGTTGTCTATAATACAACAACAAGTCCAATTACACTAATAATTTGGTCTCCCCATTAAATGCTGGATGCCACCCATGGAGCGAAATAACCACTGAGTCGGGAAATCTTTCTTTCTCTCTCTGTCCCATTTTCCTAAAAACATGTTCAGGCATTTTAAGTGTAAAATAGGGACCAGATTCCAAGGTATTTGACTACATTTCGACAGGCAAGAGTCCGTCGGTGTTGTCCAATGATCGAGAACTTTCGCCAATTTTTTCTAGTATTCCTAGAGGCTCCAGACAACGGCGTCCTAAAGAGAATGGTTTCCGACTTCTGAACGTTATTTTCAACTGCCAGTCATCGCAAAATCGTCTTATCTTATCGAAGTCACTCTGTAAGAGAGAATTAATAACCTCGATTTTTGGACCTGTTCTGTACGCTACCAAAGCGTCTGCGTACGCAATAGTATGGGAAAGTGAACCTATCAAGTCGCTTGTATAAATGTTGAATAGGATCGGCGAATTGACTGCGCCTTGCTGAAGACCATTTTTAATTTGAAATATTCCAACAGAAGTCACATCACCATTTTTCACGATAAACTGTCTGTTGGTTAGCATATTATAAAGAATGAACAAGAGTGGTTTACCGATCCCCAGCCTAGTCAGCTTATAGAAAAGACCCTCTAACCATACGGTGTCGAAGGCCTTCTCCATGTCAACAAGGCAGGCACCAATGCACTGTTTCTTGCCTTTGTTCCATTGGATATCAGAAACCAGTTTAGACGCGGCATGTGAGATATCATGTCCCGCCTTAAAATCGAATTGATTATCCGGAACTATATGTTGTCCGGGCTATTTTAAGACACTGAAGGTCGTTTTGACTTTTTCTCCGAAATAGTTTATTGATTTGCGGAAACATACTCGTATTCGGGTTGCTGGTGTTTACATCCCGAACCTTGTTGTTCCAATACAAACTTACAGAAATTCTGTAATTTTCTTTTATTAGCGTTTGGATATTTTTAATCGACGACTTCAGTGTCCTAATCTCCGGGTCTTGTCAGTCAGTTAACCGTCTGTACAAGTTTTTAAGTCTTGTCAGAAGTCTACTTTTCTGTCGATGCAGTGCGTCAATAGTAGGATTGCGGAACAAGTCTTCGTTAGTTGTACGTCGATACCGCGGTATTGTAATGTCCATAGTTTGTTTAATTGTCTCGTCCATTTGTTTTAGGTAATCGTCGATCTCCTCGTTTTACAAATTCCTATTGGACGGTGAGTTGAGCGTGTTCGAGGAGAGCGTTCTTTTCAAGGTTGCGGAGAAGCGTGTCCATCGAGTCTTACTGTAGTGGTAAGAATATCTTTGGACAAACTCCTCCAATTCCGCAATTTCGTTGGGAACTGTAATTTCGGTACTAAAACCGCAATGGTCGCTGTCATACACGAATGTGCGCAGACATTTTAGCGTTTGTAAATTTGTACCTGTCAGTCGTATACGTTCGTCGTACAGTAGTAGATCCAAATAAGACATGCCTCTGGGAAACGACGGGTTATCCGTCGCTTTAAGACCGAGTCTGTACATGACATCGTGCTGACCCCACCAATCGAGTAGTAGGTTCCCTCTAGTATTTGGCAAATTATTTCCCCAATCTCTGTGTTTAGCGTTGAAATACCTGCTGATTATAAAATAATTCTCCCCCGATTCTAGCCTCAGAACCTGTGCAACACTCCCTTGTACACTCTGTGAAATTTTATACTAATTTTATTTAATGAAGATTGCGACCCCACCTCCACGTTTATATCTGGGCCGATTTCTTCTTCTAACAATATAATTATTGTACTCCAGTTTGTGCTTATCGGTTAGCTTGGTTTCGCTAGCGAAAAGCACATCAGGAGTTTGGTCTTGTAGCAATTTAAACATCGCGGCTCTTCGTTCGATCCTAATCAGTGAATTAACATTCACCGCAAGGACCTTCAAAGTTTGCTCCACCAAGTGCGTACCCATTACGACATGTGTTGCGCTAGCCCCGGCAGCCGCGCGTCGATCTGGTCGGGCGTAGGAAATTTCAGACGTAACGGCTGGTGTTTGAAACCTAAGAGGTGAACGTTTGACCTCCACCTTCTGCTGTCGAGCCAGTTTTGCTTTCTTAATGTCAGCGAACTTAGGACAACCCCTATAGTTTGCGGTGTGTCCCACGTTCCCACATAATAAGTACGAGAGCTGCATCCTATCGAATGCTGCGACCCTATCCAGAGCACACTCCTCGGAGCTGTGGTTCTATGCGCACTTCACGCATCGAAGCTGCATTTGGCAGTTCGACGCGGCATGGCCGAACCTCTGGCAGCGAACGCATTGTATAACGCCTTCGCTCCTTTTCAATTTTTCCCACTGAGCCACCTGGTAGTCTAGGACATTGATACTCCTTAGACTATCCAGACGGCTTGCGGGACTGAGCTGCACCAGGAAGAACGGCGATCTCCGTTTCTCCCGCCTGGCTCTAGCTGTGGTAAATAGCTTTACCCCCACAAACTTGAGTTCTTCGCATTCCTTCTCTTTGATCAGCGCCAGGATCTCCTTAGGATCAGTAGATGATTCCAACCACTTCAGCAGCATCGATTGCCGCTTATCACACTTCGGTGTGAATGAGTAGTGCTCTGTTTCCGTTTCCTTTAGGAGCTCTTTCACTTTCGCGATCGTTCCCCAATCTCATAATTTTTAAATTCTTACCAATGACCAACTTACACAGGTAATTGGTTGCATTTACCTCTAATTTATAGGTGTTGATAGGAGGCACCTTCACCACAATCCATCACGTGATTTATTTTTTGTTTTTTTTTTATTTTTTTGTTTTTACACTTCTCTTGTTATTATTCCAATAAAAACTAGAAATAAAAACAGTTTGTCTACCAATGGGAATCGAACATTGGCCCCGGGATCGTCACACCAGGTATGATGTCGTCCAGGTCGTTACTACCTCGGCTACCGAACACTTGAAAATTCACTGGCTAAAAGTATACTTCGTATTTTTCCGCACTTATTAAGCCGAAACACAAAACACTTCTGATCTCCGTGGAGGTCTATGAACGACTGCCGATACATTCAACTGCAAGGTGAGGTGCTCCAAGCACTTGTTCTTTTGGCAGAAACATTAGCTAACGAACCTACGCCACAGCAGTCCTACGAACCTACTAACTCCAAAATGAACTTACCAAATCAGATTTATTCTGCATAAAAACCAACTGCATGTCTCAAAAAAGGCTCACTAAGATATCAGTTGCATCTGACATATCACGAGTCTTTGATGCGATAGGAATGGTCGCCCCAGTAGTTATTGTTGCAACACTATTCCTCGAAGAGTTATGGGAACTGAAATACGATTGGGATGCTGTTTTCCCTGAGGAAATGTATACTAGATGTTAAAAGTATCTTGAAGGTCAACGAGAATTAGATAAATTACGAATCCCAAACCACGTATTCGCACCACGGTGTACCAGGTGTATGGAGCTGCGGTATACATATAGTCGATCAACAAGGACGGAACACTCATAGTCCGATTACTATGCTCCGAGTCTCGAGTAGCCCCATTTGCCAAAATATCAGCAGAAGTTAAATCAATAACCATACCTCGCTTAGAGGTACGTGCAGCTTTTTTAGCTGCTTACATTTCAGGACACATAAAAGCCGATTTCAAAATTGATAAAGTAAGCATCTTCCTTTGGACAAACTCTCGAATTGTGCTTAGCGGGATTAATTCTAAGGCAGACTCGTATGAAGGAGAATTGCGACCATTCAGCGGCCAACCAACTGCACTCAGTGGCTACACGTCAGGTCACCCGATAATCACAACTTATGGATCTATGATTTACCCCCTTATAAAAATAACACTCCGTGTGAAGAAGAAAGAAAGAAGTTAATCTCGTTCGCCACTACTGATCGATTGGCAACCTTTATTGAAGAAATAATATTATCACATACATTCCGTAGGCTTCAAAGAGTAACAGCTTATTTTCTTTAAATCAGCTCTGAAAGGAAAAATCGTCAAAAATCTGTTAAAAATATATGACCACTATAAGTTCAAAAATTAGATGACATGATTGGACGCGGTTCACGTTGAAATTGTCAGGGATCTATACGCCGACGCATTTGTTTTAAAAAGATTCATAGGTCCACGAGGATACTTCGATACCACGTTGGTGCAAGGAACCAGTTAACAGTGCTGATTAACAGGATTAATATTCAGATCAAGCACAGACTAAGATATCATCTACGTGTAGTTCAACAGGAATAGATTACCATTTAATTCCTCCACATTTCGGTGGCTTATAAGAGGCAACTATAAAGTCAGCAAAGCACTCACGACAAAGGAAAGTATTAAATGCATCTCTAACTTGTGAAGAGCTATGCACAGTGAGTGTATGTATAGGGGCCATCCTGTATTCTAGGCCGCTCACAGCTCTATATAATGATCCGAATAGTCCGCATTAACAATTGGTAATTTTTTAATTGGAGAACCACTTAGGGCTCTAGTTAAGCCGCATGCACAACCCTTGCGAGAAAGTCTGAACACCAGATGGTAGTTAGTTTCACACCTTAAGGAGGAATTCTGGAAACTATGGTCCCGAGAATACCTAAATGAGCTACAACACCGCACTAAATAGAAGACTCCATCCAACAATATTGAAATCGGTACCGTGGTCATTGTCAAGGAAGACAGCACACGCATTATGAAATGGCCACTAGCAAGAATTGTTATGGTGTACTACGGTGATGACAGATATATCAAAGTCGCAGATGAAGGCCCAAACCCGGAGTTCTACGGCGACCAATACACGAATTGGCTCCACTTATCAAAGAGGAATCATAAAGAAAAAGAAATAATGGTTTCGTCGAATAGCCAGCCAGCAGTAATCTCTTCAGACGGAAAACGTACACATATTAAGAAGGTCAAGTCAAACCGGCACAGCACATCGTCCGAAACAGCAGAGGGACTAAGAAAACAAAGGAAACTTACTATTACCAGTAGTGGCAAAAAAGGACGTGGAAATGGCTGTATTCCACAACACACAACCTGGACTACATTGTGAATAGCAAGGGATAGAGAATAGATGCACTCGAATAAAGATCATCTGTTAATGCTATTAAAAAACAATACGGCAATAACATTACATTACCGATGGGGTGGATCTGATTAAGGTTCAGCAATTATTTTCGTACTAGGCGAACTACACTACGTTGATAATAACTAATATACAACGTATTCAGGACATCAATAGTTTAGGTTATCGTCCTGATAGCCGAAGATTCCTAAAGTTATGGCAAACAAAAAATTGTATTGCAGGAGGGGGACTATTTTCACCCCCTCCAAGTTATAGGCCGTTAGAGTGAGGAACCTCTAATTTCAGGGTAGCCGGAGATTTCTAACGGATTCAGCTTAAGAAACCGTTGTGCACATTTTTGAAAGAGAATTTCAGTCTGCATAAAATACTAAAATTTCGTCGACTTTCTGAGCGCCAGCTAAAATTATGGCATTTTGAAAAATCGTTGGATCAATTTCATCAGAAAAATTCGTTTATCTTGAAATTTTCAACTTGTAGGTTAAATTTTTTGATCAAAAATTTTTTCTTCTCTTCATTATCTACGATTTTTATTTATCACTTTTCCACCTACGAATAACGGAAGTTATTGCAAACTACTATTTTATTCAGGCAAATGGGTTACAAAATAAATAGAATGTTCAAATAAAAAAAAATGACTAAAAGCTATCAGTTAAAAGCTATCAGTTAAAGTTGGAGAATTAAGCCAACGGTAAATTTTCCGGTATTTTGTGGAATGTTTTTGTTTAATTCGGTGACAACTTTTGAAATGTGCCGATGTTACTTTATTTACTGATTAAGAGTGAACGCGTAAGTGTTTAGGAAATGTTTAAGAAAAAATGTTTTCGATTCGCGAATACGCCGATATAATTTTCGTTTACTGTTTCTGTAATGGGGATGCAGGGTTAGCTAGATTAGAGTACCAACGGCGATATGTTAGACGGAGGATCCCTTCCAGCCCAATTTTATCAATGCTTTTCAATCCCTTGTTAAGAAGGCCTATAACTTGGAGGGGGTGAAAATAGACCCCCCCCCCCACCGTTGCAATACAATTTTTTGTTTGCCATAACTTCAGGAATCTTTAGCTATCAGGACGAAAACCTAAACAGGGACACCCTGTATAGCACAGATGAATTCAAAAATCATTAGCGCGAGGCAGGATGTTTAGTTTTAAGAAACCATAATTACTATTGTAAATAAATATCAATAATTTTTCTTTATTTTCGAACTGTAAATAAATATTCCCTACAATGCACTCAAACTGCAATTTGTCTATAGTTCAATACGATTTTACTTGTCAGCACATTTTGTTTCAAACACAATGTAACCCAACCCATGCACATTGCACACACACGGCTCAATTTGTATAAATATTTGAAATAAAATGAAATTAATTTACTCGTAGATATTGTCATTCAGTTAACCAAGACTCTTTATCTTCATTTTTGTTGACGTATCTGCACTTCTTCGAGGTGTTCTAAAGAACAACTAGCAAATAGTACAAGAACTGTGATCTAGCCATCCAAGGCGGTAAAACAACCGTTAAAGCACCTTTAATGCAGTTATCCTTGTGATGTTCATTCGCAGTATGGCCCAGCCGTCTTAGATGTGGATGACCGTGGTTCAACCGGTAGTGCATTGGCTTCAAACTCGGAGGGTTCGGGTTCCAATACCAAATGCGCCCGAAAGATATTCTCTTTTTCAGGGAACTAAATTCACCTAAGATGAGTGTTGCCTCCAATACAACAACAAGTCCAATTACACTAATAATTTAGTCTCATCTCCCCCATTGTTACCAGTCCTCCTGAGCCCAAAGAAACAGCGATCTGCAAAAGTTTTTCTGCGTCCAATTTCTGCCCTGATGTCGTTGCAGCTTGTAACTGCTGAGCCAAAGTAAACGAAGTCCTTAATTACCTCGGAGTTATAACTGTCAATGGTGATGTTTTGGCCAAGCCGTGGGTATCCTTTTGTAATGTTGTAATGGCAACATATTCTTTAATTTGCCCATCAGACCCATTTAAACTGGCTCCGTCCCAGTATTCACGGAATTTTCATTAAACGCTCACTGCACTCCACCCATCATATCAATGTCACCCACTTACGCAAATAATTGTGCGGATTTAAAAAAATATCGTGACACTTTTGTTGGCCAGTGGGTTTCGAACGGTTCTTTACACGGCGATGTAAACAAAAAGGAACGTGAAAGCACTTCGCCTTGTTTACTACATACCATGACATTAAAGGTCTCGGTTAATTCACTACCGACCTTTTCATATGCTGTTTTGGAGTCGATAGATAATATTGACGGTGAGTATGAATCTGATGTTCCCGGGTCTTTTCTAAGATCTGCCGTAATGTGAATATTTATATATGTATTTATATTGATGGCGGACTTTCCTTGGGTTTTAAGATATGCAAAAAACTAATTCAGCTGTTCATAAAATTTTAAAAGAAAGCAGAACTGAATCCTCCGATAATACGAGTATATTCAATTCAAATTCAAGGTAAAATCAAACTCTGAAGATTCGAATACACAAAAGGTAATTGCTTAAGACGCAATTTAGCAAACGGAACAGAAAGTTAAGTTTAGATTTTAGCTAAAGCTCTAGTGACCAGTGCTGATATAACATGAATATTGTATGATTTATTTACATTAAAATGTATAGTAAATAAAATAAGTCTCAATTTCGGCCAAGATGTCAGAAATAAGAGTTTCTAGGCTGTCATAGTTAAATTTTAAGAGCCAATGTGTTAAGCATTGGATGAACATTCCAAATACTGATATTACTCTAATCGGATGAAGTTTATTAAATAAACAGTAAGGAAGTTTATTAAACAAACAGTAAGTTAAAACTGAGAAAAAATCATGATATGTTTGGAACAAATAAAATTTTTGAAGTGTTTCCATGTAAATTATAGTTTGAAATTAAACGAAAGTTGCCATTACAGTACTTCATAAAGAACGGTTTCAACATCTTAAAACTGTACAAATGGGAAACTGGGAAAATTTGTACTAGAAATGACAATAACTAGGATAAGATAAGAAGCAACCAGCTTTCCATTCCATACTGAATCTAAGAATGAAAAATTCCTTAATAAATAATTGTATCTGCATACATTGCGCAGATAAAAAAATGTCAAATCCTCCGTAATGTGTTGATATGATATAAAAAACACATTTTAGAATCAAATTTTAGCCCTAGGTATTTAAAATAGTCTACACACTCTAAAAAACATTATTTATCGCTGCAATATAACCTACTACAGTAAGTAGAAGAGGAAAAACAAGGCACACGCTTACATTTAAACAATTTGTATTTTTGAAACCGAGTTGCATGGATGTATGCATTTGCTTCAAACTTGTCACATCCTCCGTAATGTGTTGATATGATATAAAAAACACATTTTAGAATCAAATTTTAGCCCTAGGTATTTAAAATAGTCTACACACTCTAAAAAACATTATTTATCGCTGCAATATAACCTACTACAGTAAGTAGAAGAGGAAAAACAAGGCACACACTTACATTTAAACAATTTGTATTTTTGAAACCGAGGTGCATGGATGTATGCATTTGCTGCAAACTTGTGAGACGAAAATAAGCTGAAGAAACATTAATTTAGTATTATACTCGTAGCTTATTAATAAATGATGTTTGGCAAACAATGCCTCAATAAGTTTAAGTCAGAATTAATATCGAAAACCAGGTCTAGACCACATGTTGAGAATAACCTATTTTTAAAAATTATTATATATATCTTTAAATTTTTTGGTGTAATAACATTAAACGTGTTACCTTATTTTTCATAACACTCTTTGTGAGTCATATCTTAAAAGGCGATCAGATAAGTAATTTTAAATTATCAATAAATTAAATTGAATTCTGTTAGACCGAGTCTCATTTTGGCATGTTCGTCTCAACTAAGGGATATGGATGAATTATTATCGTTTTTCAGTCGCCTTACCAGTGCTCATCAAAATCTTTGCGCTATTAATAAGGAAATGCAAAACAAAAATGTGGAGGAAAAAAATCCAGAGAAGGTTGCTGAATGTAAAGATACTGCGATTGGGGCAATTTCACGCATGCAGGTAAATCTGCAAAGTCTAAAGATTCATACTGATCCATGTGCTAACGCAACAGGGAACGAGACTCTCTCTTTAACCACTTCTTCAAAATCTCAATGCATTCGGCTGTTTAAGTTGGAATTAAAAAATTCTCAAGGGGACAATGGACAACAATGGATTGCGAAAATTTCCGCACGGCAGTACATGAGAATACTTTCTTATAAGGTGTTGAAAAATTCCATTATGTGCAGTAGATTTTAACGGGAGATGCAGAGAAATTCATTGCTGGAAATTCCTGTTATGATGACACGATTGGTTTCTTACAGGAATCGATCTTCTGATGGAGCAACCTATTAACTTGACACCAGTGCATTATAAAACCGATGCGCCGGATTGAGACAGATGTATAATACACTAATTTTGACTAGCCGCTCTCTCACAGCATTTAGAGGTCCTTCTTCACACTGCTATATAATATTGAAATCCGTTCTGCTGAGATGCAGGCCAAACGAGCGAAGAATATAATAAATAATAAGAATATAATAAGAAGACGATAACTTACAGAACTCAAATAGCGGTTCCACTCTTGCTTTCAACGGGGATGAACAATTAAAAAATATTTGCTATTTTTAAAACTAGAAGTAGAATTAACCGAGAAAGCTTATTAACAAATACCAACAACCGGCAACAGCAGCTGGTCTGCTTACTACAAGCAGTTCTAAATTGTTTTTTTTTATCACTCAATAAAAGAGTGCAACTATGAGCGGACGATTGAAGAAAATAGAAAACAATTAAAGAATGATGGAAGATGTTATCGGTGCACACAGAGAATACCTTGTGTAAAATTTGCGGACTGTTGTGTGTGACAAAAAATACAGTGCCGTTAAGCCTACGTATAAGTTACCACCGAGCGATAGCGTAAACTCCGCTGTTTTCATCCACCAGTCGTTGGTGTGTTTTTGTCCTCGTATGCTAACACTAAATTTTCATATATTTGCGGATGTAATCTTCAAGCCATTTGGGGCAGTGCCCTATGTACGAGTAGAGAATACTGCGGGAAAGGTTTACATAAATTTTGTGTGTGCTAAAGCCCGATTAGCGCCCTTAAAAGAAACGAAGAGCGAAGAAATAACTTTAGATTAAAATTTTATATAAAAAATTAGCCATGCCGTTCGAAAATTGTTCTTTATGGACCGATTCTCAAATTTCACTGCATTGGATAAAAGGAGATGTTCAAAAATGGAAGTTATAATGTATTTTTAATAGGGTGGAAGAAGTTGGGAAGTTTACGGAGCGAGCTGAATGAAGACATTGCCCAGGTAAACTAAAACCAGTAGATTTGTTAACTAGAGGGATAGCGGTCAAGAAATTTGAGTCTACTTCAGATTAGAGGACAGGACCGTAATGACTAACACAACCGAAATCGGAGTGGCCCATCAAAAACCAACTTGCTGAAGGGTCTTCAGTTTTATTTACTGCGTTTCGAACAGCAAGTTCCACCTCTGTTCGAATGTGGAAAGGTAAACGCATGGAAAAACTTTTTTAAGATTACTACATACATGAGAAGGGCAATTGATAAATTTCGAGTTAAATATGACTAACCAAAATTTATTCAAGCGTATGAACTAGAAATAGCGGAAAATCCCATTTTTCAGTAAATACATATTAATAATGAATTTGTTTGTTTACTTAAAGGAAGCCCAATATTTCGGTCTTCAAAGCTTTTCCCACTTAGTCCTTTTATAGACAGGGACAGAATTATTCGTGTTGGAAGCAGATTACAATTATTGGAAGACACATTCGTGAATATTTGATCAATTGTGATAGGGTCTAATCGGATCATTGACAAATGGTTTCAGGCTAATACGATAGACAAGATCTTATATAGCGATGTCTAGGAGACTGATACCTCTATAGTTGGCGCAGTTTAGAGGGTCTGCTTTCTTGTGAACCGGGCAAACGATGCTGAGGTTCCATTCATCAGGCACACATTCATCCGACAAAATCTTGGAAATAAGTTGGTTTAGGCTCTCTACCAAATCAAGTCGGGTAGGCTGTCCAGCCGGCAGCCTTTTTCGACCTCAGTATTAAATAGTTCGCTCTGCCTGACAGCGGAATTTGTGTCGTCTTCGCCGTTTAGCAGTCTGCAGAAATGGTTTTTCTATATCCTCAGCACCAACTGTGGCTCCACTACAATATTTCCTTGTTCATCTGTACAGGTTTCCGTTAGGGCCTTATTACCCTTATACGTTCTTTTTACCTTTTAGTAAAACCTTCGAACATTATTTCTTGAGTAGCACTTCTCTACTTCATCAATCGCGCTCTTCTCATGCTTTTTCACGAGCCGCTCTCGTCCTTTGTAGGCATGTTGTTTTGCTGCATATGCTTGCTGGCACTCTTCATCAAACCAGGAGTCTCATGGTGGTGCGCGGGTGAAAGTCAGTACGCCAGTTGCGGCGTTTCTAACGGCTCCTCGGGATACGCGATAGGAAAAGATTCTGGCTGGCTTGCTGCGATTGCAAAAGTTCAAAGTGCATGAGGAGTGCATTACATCGATCGCAACATGATCAATCTGACTGACAGTTTGCTGATCTGGTGTCTGCCATGTTCCCTTGTAAATATTGAGGTGAAGAAACCATATGCTTGCTCTAGTAACGTTATGTCCCGCAGCGAAACCGAATAGCATACGTCCGTTTTCAGGCGTGGTGTCGTGTAGGCTATTTCCTGGGATTGTGCTACCGAATATGTCCCCTTTTCCAATTTTGGCATTAAAGTCGCCTAGGACGACTTGAACGTCATACATCGGACATTGCTCGTCGGTTTTGTCGAGGAGCTTGTAGAAAGTTCCTTGGTAGCATCGTCCTTTTCCTCTTTTGGGGCGTAAGCGCATATATAGCTGATGTTAGCGAGTTCATCTTTGATACGGATTGTTATAAGGCGTTCACTCACGTGTCGAAATCTAAAGACTTCTTGCCTTAGTCTGCAGCTTACAACGAATCCGCATTCAAATTGACGCTGCTTATTTTCCCTATAGCAATCGCCGTAGAAAACATCACAGTTTTTCATCTTTCTTTTATCGGGCCCATCCCACCGCACTTCCTGAATGGCGGTAATATCTGCTTTATAGCAGTTTAGCCTCTCCGCTAATTGTTCGGCCTTCCTGTCGCTCTGACGCCTGCCTGAGATACCAAATCGGAACAGTGTTTCCGGCACAAGTTCCCCCTTGGTATGAGTCGAGGCCAACCTAAAACCTCTTACTGATCTTAAGATCGCAGCGCCCAATACTTATTGCAACTCTACATTGGGCCGAAACCCTTCCCGTGATTTTGGGTTTAAACCACAGGCACCATGACGCTCCTACAAGGGGGCCTACCTCTAACAAGTCAGGCCCGGACCGAGATCCGGGGGGCTGCTGACTCCCGTAGTACCGTGATTTAAGTCCTGGTAGGGACTACCGGTGGTCCAGCCGCCAATAAGACCTATGACCGGCAACTTGTGACTGATCGAATCGTAGCAACCTTCGGTAGCGTCATCTGAAGATGTTTACGATAAGACCAGTACTTTGCTCTGACCTCGTTCATTATAAGACAACGTCATTAAAGGGCGAAGCCTTGATAATTGGGCGGGGTCCACCGTGGTTGGACAGTCAACCCCACGCACAACCCACAACCTGTAGTGGCCCTACCCTTTTTGGGACCCCTAGGACAAAAAGTGGCGGACCAAATTCCGGAGCCAGTAACCCGCTTGCAGGATGTGAGTGCTGCCGTTGGCCCTTATTAAGGGCTCATCCACCACCAACTCTTTTCCAACACCCTTAGTGTATTCCAGACCTGGTAGTCAAGTACGTAAGACAAGAAATAAGACTAGTTCGACCTAACTGGAATGTTAACGCCAGCGTTGATGCTATACTTAGAATTCGTCCGCTGCCGCCGGAAATAGGAGAAAATGCCTTAGTGAGATGGCATTACTACCCCTCCCCCCACCCTTCTTGACAGCTGCTACCAACCAGCTTCCACAGGAGTTGGTTACACCATCTACAGTCGAGGTAGTAGAAACCCAGCAGCCACTACTTGGAAGTGAGTAGTAGGAGTTTATAGTGAGGCTAAAGTGAGAACGCTTGTGTATCTCATATAATTCGAAAAAATAATGCCCGACGACGCCTCCATGCAGTAACTTTGAGTAGGTGGAATGGCTCTTCGTGGGTTATAAGTGGATTTTCGGTGCTGCCGAAGTGATAATTTTGCTTATTCACATATCCACAGAGATGGAAATGGGCCTCGTCGCTCATGATGTTTTTCGATGAAAGGTTGATTCAGAATCGCTTGAGAGTAGGTTACACGCACTTGGCGGTCAACAGCTAACAGCTAATTCACTGTCTGCACTTTGTAAGGGAACATATTACTGTCTTTCCCCAAAATTCTCTATAAAGACCGCCGATTGATGCCCAATTGCGTGGCACGTCGTCCGGTCGGTGGTGTCGGAAGACCGGGAAATCTGCGCCGAAATTCACGCTGCGCCAACACCAACGACGAATTATTCTGCAAAAACATGGTGATGACTTTTGCGCCACCTAGTAGTTTATGTCGACTTTAGCGCTAACCTATTAAAACTTGATAACAAAGCCTATGGGCTGGTTGATTAGGCTGCCACCACTGGGTTGTCAATAGTTAACTCATTTGCTACCCGTTTTTCCCCAATTACTTCTCCAAGTCTTTTGGATATTTTTATAGTATCCAATCTGTCCAGTCTGTTCTGTAAACAAGAATGCCTTAAAACTAGATGCAAGCTTACTCACTTGGCGTCATTTTTATAATGCGTCTATAAATGAGAAGGTGGGCCACGTTCAATCTTTAATATTGGATCTCTTCGATAAACATATACCTTTAAAGACATTTCAAATACGGAATAAGAACTGCCCATAGTTCATAAGTGAAGTTCGTAATGTATATAGGTTCGCGCCCTTACAAGAGAGGAATTTTCGGGTGCAAGCATTTCAGTCTTTTTGGGATTTGTGTTATTTTGTTGAGAACCATCAAATGTTATGTTTTACTTATTTTATATTTTATAGAACGGCGGAAGCACGGCTTCCACATGTTCACATTTTACTGTGATTAAATTGCAAATTGAGACCCAATTAAATTGTGTAAATTCTACTTTTTATAATTTTATATTTGTTATTGAATCGCCTAATGCAGCCTCAAATTACGTAGTAAAAAGGCTTGGTTCAATTAAATAACAAGAATGAACTCCATTAACTTTATTTCAACTTAACTTATACAAAATTTTTGCTAGTGTAATGTAAATGGCTAATGTGAATGTTGCTCATTAAATGTAAATGCATATTGTGAATGTTATTCATTGTAACTCCATCAACTTACATGTAGTTTTAAGGGACAGCTAACAAGGACAACGTCAAACCAGTTGAGCTTCAACCGCAGTCCACGATACACGAGGAATAATAATTGTGACAGTAAGCAATAAATATATTTTTTTAATTATACAATACAAACTATACAATACAAACTATTATTTTCCTTTGTAATGTCATGTTTCATCGTGATTGGGCTTGGTGTCCGGATGCTTTTGTTTACAGTCGACCGGAAGTGATATGTAACATGTTTGATCTTGATTGGACTTGGTATCCGGGTGCTCTTGTTTATACAATAGTTGATCATTAGCAATATGTGACAAAAAATTTGTGGGATCAGGATTGGACTTGGTGTCCAAATGCTCTTGTTTACAGTTGATGCTGTTGAAATTGGGTGGCGATAGTGCTGATGCTGAGTAAGCAGTTTTAAGATATCTTATTCTAATAAACGATTATATTAACTTACATGGTATCAGAAGTAAAAAAACAAAAGAAAACAAGTGTAACAAAAAACATTTTGAATACATATCCATACGTATAAAAAATAAAATGGCATCGAATGATCGGCTGCCACAATCGTTGGATTGCTCGAATTTGACAAAGGA
This sequence comes from Volucella bombylans, assembly GCA_949129095.1. NCBI lineage: Eukaryota > Metazoa > Arthropoda > Insecta > Diptera > Syrphidae > Volucella > Volucella bombylans. The sequence goes on from OX422140.1 coordinate 239,125,468, forward strand.
ATGGACAACATGGAAACGCACATTCATTGTCTACATGATCGCAAATAACATAATGGACAAAATGGATCAACAAAAAATCGCAACATTTTTGTGGTTAAGTGGAGAGCATGTTTGGGGTGGCCAACGAAGGTGGTGAAGAGCAAAATGACCATGGTGAGCTAGAACAAATCGAAGAAGCGCCGCATACCGTAAGTACGTTGGAAATCGTCTTAAAGGCATTCGATGACTATTGCCTTCCGAGGAAGAATATTGCCATGGGGTCGTATAAATACAACACAATTGTACAACCAGAAAATCAAACATTCGCCGATTTCGAAACGGAATTACGCACACAGCTATGTTTTTGTGAATACAACTTTAAGTGTGGCGCGATGTATGAATATCGTATGTTACGTGATCGGATCATCATTGGAGTACGTGACAAGAAGCTACAGTTAAAGCTGTTAGACGGAAAGGATGATCCGTTAAAAAAAGTAATTGAAACGTGTAAAACATACGAAGCGGCCAATGCAAATAAGAATTTGCTGGATCGACGGACCAATACATCGAGTGTGGGTGCAATTTTGAAACGAACCCAGAATGTGCTGATGCAGGATGCAATGTTGTGCCCCGATATTGCTATAATTGTGCTGTACCATTCATACCAACACATTTGCGCTTTTGCAAGGCAATCAACGTCATTTTCTCAAAGTGTGGAAAACAGGGGCATTTCGCAAAATTCTGCAAATAAAAAGGAAAATCGAGTCAAGATGGACAACAACAATCATACGGAAATTCATATGGAAATGGACAACAACAATCATACGGAAATTCACATGGAAATGCAAGAAGGAACAGCAGCAACAACAACAATAAGAAACAGGTGAACAGGAATGACGAAGGTAATTATAGTAAGTTAGAGCAAGTTGATGGAAATATTAGTGTATTAAATTGTAATGCTTTTAGATTAAATTCAAATACTGACGGGATAAACAGGATTAGATGGACGAAGACGTACCATGGTCCAGGCGGGAATCATATCTCCCGTCGATTATACGACCGACTGGTTGAACAATGTTCAGCTCGTGGAAACACCAAATGGAAAACTTCGTATTTGTCTTGATCCCAAGCCACTGAATGCATGTATTAAGAGCGAACACCATCTCATTCCAACGTGATGGGGCGATTGGCAAATAAATGTGTATTTTCTGTACTCGATCTAAGTAATGGATTTTGGTACATGGAACTTGATTCCAAAAGCTCGGATTTAACCACATTTATGACGCCGGTCGGTAGAGTAAAATTCAATCGTGTGCCATTTGGCATAAACTGTGCACCAGAAATGTTTAAAAATGGTGCAAACTTTCGGGGACATTCCAAATCTCATAATATATTTCGATGATATGGCTATTGAGGCCGCAAGTGAATTGGAACACAACCAAACGCTGTCAAGTGTAATTGTACGCGCTCGGCAGTACAATACTAGATTCAATCAGTATAGGCAGAGGCATATTAAGTTTATGGGTCGTTTGATTTCGGAGGATCAAATCAGACCAGTTTTCCTTACGCGAAAACCTACGAGCGTTTTCAATTTCATCGTATAAAACAACAAAACAGTGAAGAATTTGAAGATTTTTTCAAAACCTACAAGAACAGGTAAGAAAATGTTCATACGGTACCAACGCGGAGGAATTTGTCACCGATCGAATCTTACTGGGATTACACTGTGAGGAAATAAGACAGAAACTATGGCTTGAAGACAATCTTATGTTGGATAGAGCGAAGAAAATTTGCAGAGCTGCCGAAAGAGTTAGCAAGTAAATTTGCGAATTGAAAAACGAAAGCAGAACAGCGATAACAAGCGCAGGACTGAATGAGATCAACAGAGAAAATACTTATGATTGTACACGCTACGGTAACGAGCACTGATATAGAATCCAAAAAATATGATGCTGGAATGAATTTAAGTACGATATCGACTTCATAGAGAACCCACAATTCAAATTTATTCCAGCTCGACGGGTACCTTATGCGACACGTGACCGCGTCAAAAATGAACTTAAGTGAATGGTAAATATAGGCGCAATCGAACGAATCAGCGAACCAATACCAGCAGTCATCCCGATGCTAATTGTAAATAAACTAATTGAGAGTCTGCATGGATCCTACGGAGTTAAATAAAAATATGCTGCGAAGGCATTACCCATTAAAGACTGTAGAGGAAATCGCAGACAAAACAAACGGCAGTAGATTTTTTACTAAGTTAGACTGCGAAAAGGGCTTCTGGAAACTGAAAGTGACTGATCGTACCTCCAAATATCTAATGTTTTCGACTCCTTGGGGTTCATACCGATACTTGTGGATGCCTTTTGGAATATCATCGGCTCCGGAAATTTTTTCCGAAGTTATGAACCGAACTCTGGAGGGGATTGACAACGTTAAAGTGGCGATGGACGACATTTTTATACATGCACCTACGAAGGAAGAGTTACAAAAAGTCACTAAAGAAGTAACACATCGCTTAATAAACATGGGATTCAACTGAAACAAAGAAAAATGTAAGTATAACCAAACCACAATTCTTTGTTGGTCATATATTCACAGAAAGGGGATACCAAGGCGAAAATGAAAAAAAGAAGCCATCAATAGATTGAAAACGCCGAGTACAACAACGTGTACTTGGTATGTTTATCTACCTAAGGAAGTTCATTAACAACATGTCAGAACGAACCGACCCGTTGCGAGGACTGCTGCGCAAGAACACTGCGTGGAGCTGGAGCTATAAAGCGTACTTTAACAGCAACACCAGTGCTCGCTAGTCGACGCGAGTAGGAAATCGATGGGCGCTTGTCTAATGCAAAGTGGTAGGCCAGTTGCCTTCACCACGTGAGCATTCACAATGTTTCAACAGAATCAACCACAAATCGTCAAGCACTGGCCATCAGATTCGGTTGCACTACGGTAAAGAGTTGGTGATCGAAACTGACCATAAACCGCTAGAAACTATCTTCAGAAGTCCAATTCAAAACGCACCTCTTCAACTGCAGCGAATTTTGTTCGACGTATTGGTATATTCACCTAAGGTATGCCATATTAAAGGCACAAATGTGCCAATCGCCGACGTGCTAAGCAGAGATTGCGTATCAGAAAACATGGACACCGATACGATACTAGCGATTAGCGATAAGTTAAGAGAGCGGCTGACAAAGGAAACAATGAAGGATGTTGAACTTCAGTTACTGAAATCAGTCATTATGCGCGGATGGCCAGACGACGACAAAAAGTTACCAACATCCATAAAGAAATATGCGCTATTCAAACAAAATATAACGTTTGAGGATGGAATATTGCTGAAAGGAAGCAAAATCATAGTTCCAAAATGCGAGATAGAAAATATGATTCAAGAGGAGCATTTAGGTCACGTGGATATTACAAAATCTATCCAGCGCTCTCGTCAAACACTATATTGGCACTGTCAAGCTAAGGACATAAACAATTATGTCGAACGATGTGCAGTAAGCCAACAAACACAACGAGCAAACCAGCGGAAACCAATAATTATGCGTCAAATACCAGAATATCCATTCCAACTAGTGTCCTCGGATATTTTCAAATTCCGTGGAGATGATTTTTTGCTGGTCGCTGACCACTATTTAAGTGTTATAAAAGCTTAAATCTTCAACAAAGGTGATCTTGGTTTTACGGTAATGGCATTCCCGAGATTTTCGGGTCAGATCGTGGTACAAAGTACACAAGTGCAGCGTTCCTGAAATTTGCCAACGATTGGGGATTCACACATCGAACGTGTTCACCACACTACCCAATGTCCAATGGGTTCGCAAACGAAACGTGCAAACGGCGAAGGGTATTCGTAAGCGGTGCTATCTCGATAATATAAATCCATACCTAGCAATGCTAATGCTTCGCAACATGCCACGAAACGACGTATTGAAATCTCCGAGCCAACGACTATTCAGCAGGCGGACGCGAACCACAGTACCAATCAGTATAGAGGCACTTAAACCAGAGGTAGTAAAGAAAGTGTCTGAGGAACTAGCAGAACTTCGGCTGAACCAAAAACGTTATGTGGACCGAATAGCAGTATTTACACCACCACTGACTGTTGCAGACCAGGTGCGCCTACAGACAGGACATCGCGAAGGGAAAGATGCTAAAGTTGTCGAAGAAACGCAATATCCTCGATCGATTATAGTGGAAACAAACAACGGAAAACGATGCAGCAGAAATCCATTCTATCTACATATCTCGTTCTTCAGAGCATTTTGTAATTCTTATCTTCCCAGGTTTAGTTGTCTTACCAGGAGGAGTAGGGAACAACCACGAATATTTGGTTGGGATGTTGACTTTGAAGCTGCAGGAACTGTTGGCGTCAGCGGGGGAAATCATCTGGCACTCGCTAATGGTGATAGCGTAACTTCGATGAAAGAAATTCCGCACCCAAGAAACATCAGCGTGTTGAGGGGCCCCTTCGACGAAGAATGCCGTATGGTTTCCCTGTTTCAGCTTTTCGAGTCTATTTTTCCATTCGGAGGGGGTCCATGAAGTTCCAAATTGATTGAGCAGTTTGCGTGGAGCGGCGACGGGCGGGATTTTAGTTGGTAAAGGCAAGACGGTTTCGGTTTCTGTTGTTAGGGTGGCGGGAGGAGTATTAGAGAATGATGGCAAATGAGACTCCGTGTCTACTAATTCATTATGAATTGAGACATTGTACGGGGAACTAGCCTGGAACTGAATTTGATCGGGTATTCCATCGATTTTGTTGGAAGCCAATCTCACTTCTTTACCGATTTCGGCAACAGTCAACCGAGTTGCTATGAGTTCCTCACTGACATCAATCATTTTTAGGGTCAGGTCATCGAGCGTAGAATCTGATGGATGCGGGATGTGATGTGTTGTTTTGGAGGAGGATTGAAAAAGCAAGTCGAGATCAGTACGGAGAAGGTTGATAGAGTCGTTTATGTGTGTGAGTTCGTTGGACTTAAGGAGGTTGGCAAAATTTGTTTTGAGGAAAGCTTTAATTCCGTCGAAGTGATATTTGATCACTTCGCTCTCGTTGTCGTGGTTAGATTTGCTTTTCGATAGGTTTTGGATCGCTGCCAGTTGCTTTTCGATCATTTTTCCTGTGGACTTGTAAGCATCCACATTACTATCAATGCAGTTTATTGAGTCTTCAATCTTTTCTATTCTGTCCAAAATAGTTCTGCTAATATGACCATTCTCGGTTAGCATCGCATTGATAGACTCGTTGTTGCATTTAATTGCCAACATAACGTGAGCCAAGGTGATCTCTTTGCACTCGTCGCAGTAAAAATTGAAAAGACTGCAATACTCCTTGAGGTAGGTTATGGATCTCCGGGTTAGTCCGATGCATATGGCATGGAATGATTTTCCACAGAGACCATTGCATGCTACCCATTCGGCGTTGGGGTCAAAAATTGAGCACAAAACACTAGCACAGCACTTTTCCATTATTAGTTTATTGAGGTTAATTATTGTTTGGATTTGTCTTTTTTTTTTTTTTTTTTTTTTTTTTTTTGTTTTCGTTTTGGTTTTGTTTTGTTTTGGGGTCAAAACTGGCACAGTTGAGTTTGAGGAATCGGCAGACAAAACTAGGTCGACGAACAACGGTAGATATACTGAGTCGGCAGTTTACGGGACTTTGAAAAAAAAAGTGGAAAATAATAACTGAACTTGGTATACGGGAGAAAAAGAAAAACACGTCCGCACAGGTTGACAATTGAAAAACATATCAATCTACTTCGAGCCCCCGTAAAGAAACTCTTACAAATAACACCTCGACAATTCAACAAGATCCTGTTCTATCACCGAGAACATCGCCGAAGAAAAGCAGATATGAACATATTATAAGACCGGCCACTCATTACGGTACATCAGAGTAAAATTTTAAGATATCTGTTGTAACTTATAAATGCATTCCTACTATATTTCAGTAATTATATATTGCATAAATGAATATATATATATTATAGAACAGTTATTGTCGTAGTTTGAATTATTTTTTTTCCATTATACATACCTTTACTTAAATGAACGTTCCCTTTTTTCTATCATTAGTAAATTAGGCAAACATTGTATTATTTGCATTATATTGTTATTTAGGTACTATGCATACACATATTATGTTTACTATATTTTTACCTGTATGTTTTTGCAGTATACAGGGTGAGTTTTTTCCCACAACAAGTTTGGCTCTCTTTTCCTGAACAAGTCCCTTCGGTCCCTCTTCTTTTTGAGCGGGAACACCGAGCTCTGGTGGAGTTGGAGGGCAGCCATGGTCCCATCAGCAGTGGCCCAGATCTCGGAAAACAACTCACATAGGTTCACGGGAGGAAACCCAGGGTGCGACACGAGGTCCATCAGGAACACCGTTGTCGGAGCCCATAAGTGGTGATAGACGGAGATAGACGGTCCTTTCAATCCAGACAGCCCAACACGATGATGACGGGTGGGGGAAGATGATCTCTGGAACATACACCCCAACGAAAGCCAACAACAGGAGGCTTAAAGAACACCCCCATCCCGCTACCGATGTGGGTGCGGACACCGGCATCACATCCCACAACTGATATGGATGCAGCTAGCCAGAGCTAGCAACGAGCCAAATGATCGATGGGTGAAGAGACGACTTTTATAGCAACACCCCAACGAGGGAACACCAAAGGAGCAACAGTGGTGTGCAGGTTGGCGGCCAGTATAATCGGGCATACCCCAACGACGTACCAGCTTTAAAAGTTAGGTTCGATGGGTGAAGGGATGACGACCCCTTTTTAAGCCAGCACCCCACCGTTGGAGCAGCAGAGGCGTGTAGGCGGACGGCCAAGTATTAAGACAGCCTCCACTGAGGGAACAGACAAACATGCAACAAATAGAACAACCAAAAACAACCATCACCAACCAACAACAACCAACAAACAACGATGACACAAAAAAGTACAAACTGGCACACAGGCTAGAGGGCAGAAGGGCCCAACTACAAAAAATTAATAAATAATTGTATGCAGTGACACGCTATTGGTCAGCCCCCACTCTCCTCCCCCTCCAAATCATAACGCCGATCCAACGGAGTAGTTAGGGACCCGCGGATAAATATATAAAAATTGAAATTTACACAGGCACTGTACTTAGCTTTCGTGAACGGCGGCGATCCAACGGATGGTTGGATCGAGATACAATCCCTTCTGGGAAATCCCTTCTGGATTGTATCTACACTTCTTTCCTTTCATCCCAACACTCCAGCTACATTCCATCACATTTCCTTTCTCCTTCTCGATCGTTTTAATTTTAATAAACAATTTTTATTAGTGTAATCCGATGGGGAAAAAGGTCCGGGTAGCAGAAAGGAAAGAAATTCTGCTCTTCGCATTTTAATTGTATATAGAACCTAAGAGTAGGGAAATAGTTAGGACCCACAGCTTCCATAAACTCGCTCAGTGGAGTTCCCAGTCATTACTGGAAGTAGGAGCGAACACCGAAGCTGAGGAGTTTAGTATGAATGTAGAAAATGGTATGTGTGAGAGGCCTAGTCGGGCGCGGGTGCACACACTAGCAAAGCTTGCTAGTGTTGTAGCTAGAAATCCCGTCGTTGGGTCCACTAGTGCTGAATGAATGTGTGAGAGAATGTGCGTGTGGCTGGCGGGAGCTACGGATAGTAAAAAATCTGGAAATCACTTTGGTGACGACCAGCGACTAGCTAGGATCAACTCAGTTTTTTTAATTGCGAATTTTTGGAGTATTGCGAGAAGCAAGGTTTTTTTTCTTGAAAATTTGGAGGATTGCGAAAAGCAATTCTGTCTTTTTGTAGAGTAGATTTTTTTTGTTTTGAATAGAGTCGCGAGGTGTGCTTGAAAAAAAAAACACAAAAAAAAAAGGAAGAGACTAAAAAGGGGAAAGGATACGAACGAGGAATTGGACAGCGGGAGTAGCGGGATATGAGTGAGGAGTGAGGCACTGTGCCAGATACCAGAAGGAAACAAAAAGCTAAGTATAGTGTAGTGTAGTGCAGTGTAGGAAAAAAAAATGGAAACTCGTTTTTTTTGTTACTTTTTCAAAGTGAGACTCCGGTGGGCCGCGCGTGCAAGGAAAAATCCCAAGAATAGACGAGACACGCGACCCGTTGCCTAACATTTTTTTGCGTATCGGGACTGTGAAAATAGAGGGTCACTATATTGACGAGTGTCCCGCTAAGAGAGATGATGATAAATCGTCAAGTCCCAAGGGGCATTTATAACGTGGTGAAAAAAAAAAAATTTTTTTATTTTATCGAATTTTTTTGTGGTGGAACGTTTGTTTTCTCGGGGAAGTTTTTTTTTCTTCTTTTTGCTCCCTCGGAAAGGTTTTGTGATTCCGAAGAAAAAAGCGCTACCTGGGGAGAACCCACCACGGGGATAGTGAGATCCCAGAAAATGTTATTGTTTGCTTCGTGGCATCGCCGTATCGGTGCCGGGAATCAAACATAACAATTGTCGCTTTTGGGGATTTCTTTGAACTTCATTGGCCGGCATTTTCTTTTTGATCGTTTTCTATCCATGTTCTTTTACTTTTCGGTCGGCTTCTACTTGTCGCGGAGATTACGAGTATTTCATAATAAGTAGGGAAGTTGTTTGTGGGTTTTTCAGTTCTAGAATTGTAGATACTTTGCTTTTTTCCTAGGAAAGTTCAATTGGAAGTGCAACGGGAAATGCAATAAATACCAAGAGTAAGGAACTAGGAAAGAAAAGAAAAAAGAAGTACCTGTGGACAACACTGGGAGCTAGCAATAGGAGTCGCTATAACAGGGCAAGTACCAGGCCTCCAAGTAGGTGCCTTCTTATTTTTTTTTTCTCCTTGATATCCACTTCCTGGTGGAAAGTAACCTATTCGAATATTTTTTTTTGTTTTGTTTCATTTTACCTTATACTTATACTTGCCTTATAATTTAAACATTTACACATATATACATACATACATACGTAGTTATACGTAGGTAAATACATATATATTTTTTCCTTTTGAACAAAATTGTTTCTTTACGCGTTTGACTTTTTAATTCATTTCTTAGACCTTTTGAAATATATCCACACTTATATAAATATACCTACCTATAGAAATATACCCCCTTTCGAAAATGCATATCTACATATGTATATTCACGGTCATACATTAAATACATATACAGAACATTATTTTGCACAAGTTTTCTTTTCTCGTGTGCTTGGAGTTTTTTTTTCTTTTTCCATTGTTCTTTGGATTTCAGTGTGACCATCCTTCTTTTTCGGCGCATTTTGCTGAGTTGGAGGGTGACCATTTACGTTTGCGTGGGAGTTTTTTTTTGTTTTGGTATTGTGTTTTATTCCCTTTTGTTTTTTTTTTTTTCTTAATATTTTTTTTCTCGTCGACATCGTGGTTTTTCTTTACTTTTGGCGTTTTTCTTTCGTTGGGTGGTTCTTTTGTTCTTTTTTTGTTTGGGTAGCTTTTTTGGCATCGTTGGTTTTAGTCCATAACTTCGGGGTCTTGTTTTTTAACAGATTTATCTTGTAAACATGGAAATCAATAGGCTCGCTGTGGACGAGATGGCATACGAAATGGAGGCTCGAGGCCTTCCCATTGGCACCGTGGAAGCCATGCGGAAGTCGTTGAGATCCGCTCGTATTCTCGAACGCAGAGGATCTCTAAATATACACTCGGCCTACAAATTCACGTTTTTAGAGAACCGAGATGCAATACTTGCAAAGATAAAACAGATTGAAGAGCTCTTGGAAGTACCTCCAAGTAATACTAAGTCGAAGGAATACTTGAAAATTCTTACAAAAATCGAATGGGCTCTTAGTAGGTTGGATAGGGCGAGAGACACTTCTCCTGAGCAAAACGAGGAGAAGTGTGATTTCAAGCATAGGTTGATCGTACCAGCCGGAGAGTTAGTCGGAGGTACGCAAGAGGAGTCGGACGATGGGGGCGAGGTAGGCTACGAGGACGAGGGAGAGCCATGGTGCTCGAGGCTCTTCAAAAACCGACCACCACAGCAAACTTTGGGTGAACGCAACGATAAGCAGCAGCAGCAAATTAGCGAAAAAGGTTTTCCCTCCAGCAGTATCATGCAGTGGACAGAACATCAGTGCGCGCTGTGAGATCACCGGTGACGCCTGCTGTTGCAGAAGAGACTGGTCTCTATGCAACCACGGGTGATCACACCGAGCGCTTGCCGTATGCGAGGGGGGAAAACCTGGCCAAATGGGATGTGAAATTCACGGGGGAACGTTGTTGTGCGTGGATAAATTCATTCTTGGAAGAGTCAAGTGCGCAGGGTGACTGAAGCTCACTTGTTTAGGGCAGCAGTTGAACTCTTTTCAGGAAAGGCGCTCATTTGGTATAGGGCGACTAGGTTTTCTGTCCCTTCTTGGCAAGAGTTATTGGCTTTCGGAACCGCTAACGGAGCGGAGAACCGCTACAGTCGGCGAAGTCAACAGTTCATTTAGGGTTTATCTTGGAGGCAAACGGCAATGATAGGCGTCCATATGTAGGAGTTAGTATTTATGGTATAGGCATGTTAGGTCTTTTAGATAGTGGCGCGTTTCGCTCTATATTAGGGGGTGAGGGATGGAGTATACTCAAAGATTTAGGCCTTAGATTAGGGAAAAATGAGATTAGGTCCGTCGCGTTAGCGGACGGAAAAAGCGATGTCGTGAGGGTGTTGTCTCTACCAATTGAAGTACAAAGTCGGTCCGTGTACATAGAATGTCTCGTTATACCAGCGATACCCCACATCGTGATCCTTGATGCAGATTTTGGGCGCTACCGGGAATCGTCCCGGATTTAAGATCGCGAGCGTGGAACTTTTTGAGCTAACAGTCGGTTGCCTCGATTACCGCAATTCACGAGATCTCCGAGCTGGACGTCGCCGAACCAGGGCAGTTGGAAGCTTTGGTCGACGGTATTTTTAAGCCGATGCCCGAGGGGTTGGGGTGTAATCATTTGGTAGAACACCAGATCAGGACATCGGCAGAACCTATTAAACAACGATATTACCCTGTGTCGCCTGCGATGCAAAAACATATTTATAAGGAGCTAAACGAGATGCTAGAGGCGGGAGTTATCGCGAAATCGAACAGTCCGTGTGCATCTCCGATAGTCCTTATCAAGAAAAAAGATGGGTCTTTTAGGTTTTGCGTCGACTATTGAAAAGTGAATAGGGTTACAGATAGGGATGCTTATCTATTGACATTTATATCATAGACATTGGATAAGCTTAAGGGGCGCCAAATATTTGAAGTCATTTGATATAAAGTCGGCCTACTGGCAGATCCTCATGGAGGAGAGATCGCGTTGTCTCACAGCCTTCACGGTTCCGAATAGAGGCCTGTTCCAGTTTAAGAGAATGCCTTTCGGGCTACACAATGCGACTGCTAAGTGGCAGAGATTTATACACAGCATCTTAGGTGCTGATCTGGAGCCACACGTATTTGTATACCTGGACGATATTATCATTGTCACAAATACATTCGACCAACGCCTTAAAATTCTGGAGGAGGTCTTTAAACGATTGTGTGAGGCAGAGTTAAAAGTTAGTCGGGAAAAATTTAACTTTTGTAGGCCGTCTTTGAAATATTTAGGTTATGTAGTAGATAGGAATAGACTACATGCAGATCCAGAGAAAGTAGATAGCATGATTAGGATTCCCGCACCCAAGAGTGTAAAGCAAATTAGGAGTTTCGTAGGGACAATTTCTTGGTACAGACGTTTTATACCAAACTTTGCCGCTTTAGTTAGGCTTGTAACAGATTTGTTAAAGAAAGATAAGAAATTTATGTGGACGGATGAGTGTGAGGAAAGATTTAGGAAGGCGAAACAATGTCTAGTGACGGCACACATTTTAACATATCCAGACTTCGATAGGCCGTTCGTAGTTCAGACGGACGCCTCGAATTAAGGAATAGGGGCCGTATTATCTCAGGAGTTTGAAGATGGAGAGAAGGTAATCTGTTATCTCAGTAGGTCCCTGCAGAGAAGCGAGAAGAACTACTCTACCACAGAGAAAGAATGTTTGGCCGTGCTTTGGGCGATTGAGAATTTGCGACCGTACATCGAAGGGGTTCGGTTTGCGGTCATAACTGATCATTATTCGCTAGTGTGGCTGAGCAACCTTAAGGTACCTCAAGGGAGACTAGGTCGATGGGCAGTGAGGCCGCAGCAATTCGATTTTCAGATAGTCCACAGAAAGGGAAAAAGCACGTAGTTCCCGACATGCTTTCGCGAGGAGTCTCGGAGTTGGCTGGGATCTCAGAAACGGATCAAGACCTTTGGATTAGGAAAATGGTTGCGGCAGTAGAAGCTAACCCGTAAACCTACCCCTTGTGGTGAGTAGAGGGGGCAAACTCTTCAGTAGTCTATGAAGATAACAGTAACGAGTGGAAATTAGTAGTAGGTAAGCTAGGTAGATCAGGGATTTTACAGGCGTGCCATGAGAACCCATTAGCGAGTCATATGGGCGTCTGCAAAATATTTGCGAGAGTAGAGGCTAGGTACTACTGGCCGAAGATGCGGTCGGAAGTAACAAGTTACGTGAAAAATTGCACGATTTGCCATCACGTGAAATCTGTGAACGAGCGACCCAATGGTCTGATGGCTGAGAGGGTAGTGGTGTCAAGGTGTTGGGAAATGGTTTGTGTAGATCTGGTAGGCCCACTTCCCAAGTCCACTCGGGGTGACAACTTTAATCTCAATGTTGTCGACTATTTTTCCAAATTTCGCTTGCTCTTTCCTCTACCTTCCGCAACTGCACGGGCAGTGTGAAAGGAACTGGAGGAAAATGTCTTGTTATTGTTGGGGTTACCCAATATTACCGTGTATGACAACGGTCCCCAATTCCGCGGAAGGGAGCTGAAAGCTTTCAGCGACTCTTACGAGTCGCAAATTAGGTTTATGGCCCATTACCATATGCAGGCTAACCCTGCGGAGAGAATCAACCAAATAATCAAGACAACGCTCAGAGCGTATGTATCAGAGAATCATCGAGGTTGGGATTCGCAGTTGGCGAAGGTAGCGTGCGCGATTCGCTCGGCCCAACACGAGGTGCTGGATGTATCCCCCTATTACGTGAATTTCGTGAGGGAGGTGGTGAATCGCGGCACAGAATTTGATGCCTCAAGGGATTATCTCCAGAGTAGGATAGATAGCGAGAATAGGTTAGGTAGTAGGGACATAGTACCAGGTAGTGAGACCATAGGTACTATAGGTAGGGACTTAGACATTCAAAGTAGGGAAAGGAATCTTTATATCAAGGCTTTCTGGTTTCTTTCTAGGTCTTCGATGTCATGGTTGACTTAATCATTGTCTCCGAATATTGAGGCGAGAAAAGTTCCTAGTAGTCCGCGTTTTTGTCTCCGCAAAGGTGTTCCTTCAACTCTGTTGAAATTTGAGGGTACGTTGTTCGATTCTTCTTCAATTTGTTGACGCAATTCACCGCATTGACTCTCCTTTGTCACAATTCAATTATTTGATCTTTCGTCTTGTTCACGTTACTTGATCACGCAAAATATCTGTGATTGGGAATTGAACGAATTGAGTGCTCCTCGTTGAATTTTGGCTGTTCCAATTAGTTCTACAAATAATCTGACTTCCGGGTTGTTGATTATATACCTTGTAGATCCCGACGTGATGGATGCAAATAATGATAGAATCACAAGGGCAATAGTGAATCATGTTAATTGTTTTCTATCACTTCTGGGTCTGGCGGATGGATGATTTGACGATTGAACCATATTATCATCAGGCTTCATGATGATTTCTTCGTTTGGCAGCAAACACACTTGGCTATTGGGCGCTTGAATGTTCCCTTTTGCGTTTTCACTATTACTACTGATAAGATGGTCAGCTCCGCTGTGCTCTTCAGTTATTTTGCCTAGAATCCATTTCGATGGTGTCAGCTTTAAGCAGCACCAATTGCGCAAGTTTCAGATTCTTTACTGACTCCTTCCACTTATATCGCTGTTTCATTTTGTTTATGTAGTCCACGTACCAACGCTAGCAAAAATCTTGTTTGAGCTTTTGAATTATCTTCTACCTTTTTAAACTACTGACTGCCAAACCCAGAATGACATCATGTTGTGACATCAGCTAGGGTATCTCCAAATAGTCCTATAGGCGGAATGTTAGCAGGATCCTCTCTTCCGGGTATGAACCTCCATTGACCTTTCAGCTTCGAAAATGAACCACGTGGGAGGCCGGAAAGGTTAGTTGACGACGATTTTTTAAGAGCAACAGTGAATACGGACCCAACGAAATCGGTGCGGGAGATTGCATGGGAGTATCCCCAATGACAATAAGTTGACACCTTTCTCTCATAGCAAATATAAAGAAACTTAATAAGTGGGTACCCCATGAACTGAACGATTCCCAAAAATTACGGCGCCTGGAAAACTGCGCATTGCTTACATTAAGAAACCAAACTGAACCGTTTTTGCACTGGATAGTAACATGTGATGAAAAGTGGATACTGTAAATAAGCGTTAAAGATCTGGGCAGTAGTTGGATGCAGATGAAAAACCAAAACACACCCCCAATCCCGATCTTCACCCAAAAAAGGTTATGGAGAAAATTTGGTGGACATCGAAACGACCAATCCACTTTTCATTTCCCCAACCAGGAGAAACCATAAATGCTATCAAATATTGTGAATACATTGAAATACTGCGTGCCAAATTGGCTGAAAAGCAACCTGCATTGGTCTATAGGCTCGGTCCAATCCTCTTGCATGACAATGCTAGACCCCACACCTCACAGGTAACGGTACAAAAACTGTTGCAGTTGGGATTTGAAAATTTTCCGCATCCACCGTACTCTCCTGATATTTCCCCAACGGATTACCATTTTTTCCGCAATCTGCATTTATTTTGCCGGCAGAAGGTCTTCCGGAACCGAGCAGAGGTCATAGAAGCCTTTGAAGATTTCATTGCCTCAAAAAGTCAGCACTGCTATGTAAACGGAATATTTCACACTATATCACGTTGGAAGAATGTCATAGATGCCAACGGATCCTATTTTGATTGAATAAAAATTTACAGAAAAATTATATTGGCTTTTGAATTTTTACTATAAAATCGGACATTACATGTGGTACAACTAGCTACATCAATTCCCTTTGAAGACGTTGGCATTCTCTTAGTGAATTTATGCCTCCTAGACAATCGTCTATATACAATAGAATCCTTCAAGCAAGGTTTGGATTGCCCGTGGATACTTTTCTTTTTCGTCTTTGGATAGCTGGCATAGAGTTTTAAGTGCTAAATATGGTGCGGAAGATGCGTTTGTGACGGTTTTGGGAATATAATAATATCCTTTTGCCCTTTACGTTGTAAATTTCGATCCTCCTGATCGACTAAAATCTGCCAATATATTTTTTCGACGTCAGCTGTGAAAACGATTGGAAACGACCTCCATCGAAGTTATCATAATACTGTTTAGCGATTCCCCAGATGTTGTCTTTGCCGAGGCGTCGAATACCACTCTTACTTTGGTAGTAGTGCTGTCTTCTTTTATCACTGTGATGATGAAACTTCCTCCATATGTCCAAAATTAATATATTCTCGAATTAAATTATAATATTCATCCCAAAGACTCCCATTTTTTGCGAATCTTTGTTCCAATATAAAGAATCGCTTTAATGCCATTTTGCGTGGCAGAAGTGGCCCTGTTTCATCCCAGTTGTGCCTAATTTGGTAGTGATTCTCGTACTTCGTCTTCTGTAGACTTGATCTTTCCACTTGTTTTAATTCCCAAAATTTTGTTAAGTCTTTACTGCATACACTGATGCATGATGTGAGTATACGAGTATTAACTTGCGTTTTCTTCAGTTTCAGTTTAAATGCATTTTTTATTTGATTTCATTAATTAACACTTACAAGCTATACAAAAAAAACGCTTAAAAATTAGCTTAATTAACTTAAAATTATCTTATTCTAACTTACTGGCCCCATGCGGGCACTCTAAGTTAAACCTAACACTTAAACTATGTCTTTCGACGTTTTGACAGGTTTTGTTCTTATTCTTATACTCGTAGTTAGGACAATACAGCTTAAACTAAGAAAACATTTTTAAATAGAAAAAACTTAGTATATGGGCTATTTTGATTTTAATTATGTTATAAAACTTAAAACTAAAAACTTACAGACCACCTAAAAATAAATCTTAATCTACTTACAGTCGTTCGCAAATCTCTGGTGAGAATAGACGACTTTCGTCTTTCGGCTTTTCGTAAAGAAAAACAAAAACAAAAAAATCGGTTTATAAACATAAACAGTTAAAATCCCGTAAATTGACTCGGTAGCCCAGCGGTTAGCGGCGCCAGTCAACAAATCGTGGGACACGAGTTCGAATCTCGAGTGAGAAGTTTGGAACTTCAAACTTCACAACATCAGCAGCCGAAGCAACAACTGCAGCGAAAGCAACAGCGGCAAGAACACCAACAACAACAAAATCAACAACAGCAGCAGCAGCAACACCAACAACAAGGTGCCTCCGATCAACACCTACAAACTGGAGGTAAGTGCAACCAAGGACCTGTGTAATTTGGTCATTGGTGATAATTTTAATATCAAGAGATTGGGGAACGATCGCCATATCATCCACTGTAATACAGTGGAGGGCTACGCAAAAGTGAAAGAGCTCCTGAAAAAACGACGACGGAGCACTACTCATACACACCGAAGTGTGAAAAGCGGCAATCGATGCTGCTGAAGGGGTTGGAACCGTCTTCTGATCCTGAGGAGATCCTGGCACTGCTCAAAGAGAAGGAGTGCGAAGGACTCAAGTTTGTGGGGGTAAAGCCATTTACCACAGCTAGAGCCAGGCGGGAGAAACGGAGTCTGCCGTTCTTCCTGGTGCAGCTCAGTCCCGAAAGCCATCTGGATAGTCTAAGGAGTATCAATGTCCTAGACTACCAGGTGGTTCACTGGGAAAAACTAAAAAGGAGCGAAGGCGTTATACAATGCGTTCGCTGCCCAAGGTTCGGGCACGCCGCGTCGAACTGCCAAATGCAGCCTCGATGCGTGAAGTGCGCTAAGAACCACAGTTCCGAGGAGTGTCCTCTGGGTGTTGACGGAGCATCCGATAGATCGAAGCTCTCGTGCGTGTTATGTGGAAACGTGGGACACACCGCAAACTATCGGGGTTGTCCTAAGTTCGCGGACATTAAGAAAGCAAAACTGGCTCGGCAGCAGAAGGTGGAGGTCAAATGTTCACCTCTTAGATTTCAAACACCAGCCGTCACGTCCCAAATTTCCTACGCCCAAATGGCGTCAGGTAGGGGGGCTACGGTACAGCAAACGACTGTTGCTTCTCCGGCGCCAATGCCGAGAACAACGGAAGCTGCACCTAACATGCTAGCCATCTTGCACGCAATCCAAGGGCAGATGGCTCAGCTGCAAAAGCAGGTGCAAGAACAGGCCAAGCGGGTGGACCAGATTTACGCGCTGCTGCCGGGCCTAACGCAACACATGTCGTAATGGGTACGCACATGGTGGAGCAAACTTTGAAGGTCCTTGCGGTGAATGTTAATTCACTGATAAGCACAAACTGGAGTACAATAATTATATCGTTAGAAGAAAAAACCGTCCCAGATCCAAACGTGGAGGCGGTGTCGCGATCTTCATTAAAGAAATTTCACAGAGTGTACAAGGGCGTGTTGCGCAGGTTCCGGGTGTTGGAGGCAGTCGTCATTTACATCCCGCTCCGCAGTGAAAAGCGGCTGTACTTGGCCTCTGTTTATGCACCTGATACTTCACAATCCACCCTATTCATTACAGAGCTCGACACGCTTTTTCGACTTCTGAGGCTGGAATCGGGGGAGAATTATTTTATAATCGGCGGGGATTTCAACGGTAGACACAGGGATTGGGGAAATAATTTGCCAAATACTAGAGGGAACCTACTACTCGATTGGTGGGGTCAGCACGATGTCATGTACAGACTCGGTCTTAAAGCGACGGATAACCCATCGTTTCCCAGAGGCGGGTCTTATTTGGATCTACTGCTGTACGACGAACGTATACGACTGACAGGTACGGATTTACAAACGCTAAACTGTCTGCGCACATTCGTGTATGACAGCGACCATTGCGGTTTTAGCACCGAAATTACAGTTCCCAACGAAATTGCGGAATTGGAGGAGTTTGTCCAAAGATATTCTTACAACTACAGTAAGACTCGATGGACGCGCTTCTCCGCAACCTTGAACAGAGCGCTCTCCTCGAACACGCTCCACCCACCGTCCAATAGGAATTTGTCAAACGAAGAGATCGACAATTACCTAAAACAGATGGACGAGACAATTAAACAAACTATGGACACTACAATACCGCGGTATCGACGTACAACTAACGAAGACCTGTTCCGCAATCCTACTATTGACGCACTGCACCGACAGAAAAGTAGACTTCTGTCAAGACTCAAAAACTTGTACAGACAGTTAACTGACAGACAAGATCCGGAGATTAGGACGCTGAAGTCGTCGATTAAAAATGTGCAAAAGTTAATAAAAGAAAATTACAGAATTGCTGTAAGCTCATATTGGAACAACAAGGTTCGGGCTGTAAACACCAGCAACCCGAACATGTTTCCGCAAATCAATAAACTATTTCGGAGAAAAAAACAAAACGACCTTCAGTGTCTTAAAATAGCCCGGACATCAGACAACGAACGGTTACTGACAATAGCAGGTATTGATCCAAATGAAGCCGTTGACGATGACGACTTCTTTGTGATCGAGGATCCACAGGAGAAGGTTGAGGCCATTGGGGCGACTTTCCAGGAAGTATACAAGGCCTCTGATACCACTGGCCCTAATTACGACCTGGACAGTCGCGTCTTTGTGCACGACTTCTGCGTTCGAAATGAAATAGAGAACTGGCGATCCGAGGGCTCTGTTTTCACCCGGTTTAGCGAAGAAAATATGGCAAATAATGTCATTACCAGAGAGGGTGACCTACCCTCATTTCGAGGGAAGAACTCCGTGAGATCTTTGACACAATCAGGGCTAAGAAATCAGTGGGGACCGATGGTATTCCGAACATCGTTCTTCGACATCTTCCTCTAGAAGCGGTGGACATTTACACCACCCTGTTTAATAATGCAATGAATAATGCACATTATCCAGCGCATTGGAAAATTGCGGTGGTTTAACCTATCCCCAAAAAGGGGAAGGATATATCCAATCCGGCGAATCTCCGGTCGATAAGTCTCCTTCCGAATATCAGTAAGGTTTTTGAAAAAGTAATTAATAGAGCTCTGTCTAGGTTGGTTGAATAAAGGCAAAAAACAATGCACTGGTGCCTGCCTTGTTGACTTGGAGAAGGCCTTCGACACCGTATGGTTAGAGGGTCTTTTCTATAAGCTGACTAGGCTGGGGATCAGTAAACCACTCTTGTACATTCTTTACAATATGCTAACCAACAGACAGTTCATCGTGAAGAATGGTGATGTGACTTCTGTTGGAATATTTCAAATTAAAAATGGTCTTCAGCAAGGCGCGGTGAATTCGCCGATCCTATTTAACATTTATACAAGCGACTTGATAGGTTCACTTCCCCATACTATTGCGTACGCAGACGATTTGGTAGCGTACAGAACAGGTCCAAAAATCGAGGTCATTAATACTCTCTTGCAGCGTGACTTCGATAAGATAAGACGATTTTGCGATGACTGGAAGTTGAAAATCAACTTTCAGAAGTCGGAAACCAGTCTCTTTAGGACGCCGTTGTCTGGAAAAAATTGGCGAAAGTTCTCAATCATTGGACAGCACGGACAGCCTCTTGCCTGTCGAAATGTAGTCAGATACCTTGGGATCTGGCTAGATCAGTTTCTGTATTTTGGCA
Organism: Volucella bombylans; assembly: GCA_949129095.1. Lineage (NCBI taxonomy): Eukaryota > Metazoa > Arthropoda > Insecta > Diptera > Syrphidae > Volucella > Volucella bombylans. The sequence continues at coordinate 239,145,330 of OX422140.1, forward strand.
AAAATGTAGATGCTGCTTTGGCCAGAGCTAGAGGTGCTTTTGCCCTTACAAAGAGACTGTTTTATAGCAGCCAACTCGATGTGAGGGTAAAGGTAATCTGCTACATGGCCCTTATTAGGCCCATGCTGGTATTTGGTTGTCCCGTGTGGTTCAATGTACGAGCAAGCTTAATGGAAAATATTCGGGTGTTTGAGAGGGCTTGCCTTAGGGCTTGTCTTCGCTTGTACAGAACACCAGAGTCGGAGTACAAGAAATCTTATCCTAATGAGGTCCTTTACAATAGGGCGAAAATAATACGAGTGGACAACTTCGTAATTAAGCTGACTCGAAGGCACATTGCAAGAGCAATGACCTCGATGAATAACCTGATATCTGGGGCTTACTACCCCAATTACCTTTACCACGAGAGTGTGCGATCTGACGGCTTCGTCCCACCGGAAGCATTCCTCTACCTAGATCCGAAAGGGTTGATCCAGGATATATCAGCGGTCCCGTTAATCTTCCATGTCGCTCGGACAGCTGGGGACAGGCGACTCAACTACAACAGAGACGTCGCACATGGCAGTGTGGATCGACTCAGGTTCAGTAGGGCGGTGGGGAATCGCGATAAGAGGGATGTCGTTCGGCAGCACCAGCATTTCTGGTGGTTGAATGATGGAGAAGATGCTTCGTCGTCGTTTCCGTCAATTACGGACCAGCCTCACTAATGAGGCAGAGCTGACCAATCTATTTGCCCAGTAAATAGCGATGGCCAGCTTACATAGGTTTAGGTTAGCATTTAAGAAATATATGCATATACTGGTATATATAAAGGTATATACTAGTATATGTATATTATTGTGCATAATGTCTTTGTGTCTGTATGTGTGTATTGTGTATATAGGTTAAGTAGACTAAGGTTTATTTTAAGTTAGATATTAAGTTTTTATAAAAAATAAAAAATTACATCCATAGGCTAAGTTTTTTGTTAACAATATTTTTTCTTAGCTTTAAGTATAGTAAATAAATATCCATAAAGAAAATGTTAATAAAGTCAAAAGACATAGTATAAGAATTTAGAGTAGCTTAGAGTGCCTGTGTGGGGCCAGTAAGTTAGTATAAGTTTGTTAAGTAATTTTAAGCTAGCATTTAAGCATTTTTTGTTAGTATGTAAGAGTTATTGATTAGAAAATAAAATGCGTTTAAAACTAAAACTAAACTAAAAACTTAATCTACTTACATCTAACACAAATATAGACATACAATGTATATATATATATACATAATATATATATACTAAATATATAAATACATGTATATATATATATTTTTTTAATTTTTTTGTTTTATTATTTTTTTTTTTTATTTATGTATTTTTTTTTTCTTAAAAACTAACTTAATCCTACCTAAAACTATGTAAGCCGGCCAAGGCTAATAAAATAGTCAGACGACCGACTTTACTTCCTATAGAGCTACCTAGTACTGGAAGAATTGGACGACGAGACTTCCCCTCCTTCAACTAGCCACCAAAATTGTTGGTGCTGCCGAGCAACATCCCTCATGTCGCGACTCCCTACAGCCCTACTGAACCGGAGACGCTCCGCACTGCCATGTGCGAGGTCTCTGTCGTAGTTAAGTCGCCTGTCCGCAGCTGTTCGAGCGACGTGGAAGATTAGCGGCACCGCCAATCTGTCATGGATCAGACCCTTACTATCTAGATAGAGGAACGCTTCTGGAGGAATGAAGCCGTCATAGCGAACTCTCTCGTGATATATATAATTGGGGTAGAAAGCCCCGTAGATCAGGTTGTTCGACGAGCTCATTGCCCTCGCGACGTGTCTTCGAGTCAACTTAATAACAAAATTGTCCACTCTTATTAGGTTCGCCCTATTGTATAAGACCTCATTACGATAGAATTTTATGTACTCGGACTCTGGTGTTCTGTATAAACGAAGACAAGTCCTAAGACAAAACCTCTCAAACACCCGAATCTTTTCCAGTAAACTTGCTCTCACGTTAAACCACACGCGACATCCAAATACAAGCATAGGCCTGACAAGGGCCATGTAGCAGATCACCTTCACCCCCGCATCGACTTGGCTGTTATAAAACAGTCTCTTTGTAAGAACAAAAGCACCTTTGGCTCTGGCCAGAGCAACCTCTATATGTTTGTTAAAATACAGAAATTGATCTAGCCAGATCCCAAGGTATCTGACTACATTTCTACAAGCGAGTGGCTGTCCATGTTGTCCGACGATAGAAAACTTTCGCCAATTCTTTCTGGTATACTTAGAGGCCCCAGACAAAGGCGTCCTAAACAGAATGGTTTACGACTTCTGAAAGTTGATTTGCAACTTCCAGTCATCGCAATATCGTTTAATTTTATCGAAGTCACGTTGCAGAAGCATATTAATGACATAAATCTTTGGACCTGATCTGTGCGCGATTAAGTCGTCTGCGTACGCTAAGGCATGGTGAAGTGAACCTATCAGATCACTTGTGTAAATGCTGAATAGGATCGGCGAATTTACCGCACCTTGTTGCAGACCGTTTTTATTGTTAAATGTTCCAGCAGAAGTCACATCACCATTCTGAACGATGAACTGTCTGCTGGAGAGCATATCAAAAAGAATATACAGCAGTGGTTTACTAATGCCCAACCTGTCCAGCCTGAAAAAGAGTCCCTCTAACCATACGGTATCGAAGGCCTCCTCCAAGTCAATCAGGCAGGTACCAGTGCACTGTTTCTTGCCTTTGTTCCATTTTATATCAGAAACCAGTTTAGATACAGCATGAATGATATCATGCCCCTCCTTGAAACCGAACTGATTATCCGGAACTATATGTTTGTCCTCAACCCACTTAGTCAGGACTCTATTGATCATCTTCTCGAAAACCTTACTGATGTTTGGAAGAAGACTAATCGAGCGGAGATTTGCCGGATTGGAAGTATCTTTATCCCTTTTGGGGATGGGATGTACCACCGCAGTTTTCCAATGCGCTGGATAATGTGCATTATTCATTGCATTATTAAACAGGGTGGTATAAATGTTCACCCCTTCAAGAGGGAGATGTCGAAGCACAATGTTCGGTATTTCATCGGTTCCCACTGATTTCTTACTTCTAAGTGATTCGAAGATCGTTTGGAACTCTTCATTCGAAATGAACGGGGGTAGTACCCTATCATTGGTGATGACACTATTTGCCATATTCCCGTCACTGAACTGGGTGAAACCCTAGCTCTCGAATCGCCAATTCACAATTTCATTTCGAGGGTAGAAATTGTGCACAAGGACTCGATTCTCCAGATCGTGGTTCGGGCCAATGATGCCATTCGCCTTGTACACTTCCTGGAAAGTCACTCCTATAGCCTCTACCTGCTCCTGCGGATCCTCGATCACATAGAAGTTGTCATCATCTACAACCTCATTTGGATCTATGCCCGCTGCTATCAGTATTTGTTGGTTGTTCGTCGTTCGGGCGATTTTAAGACATGGAAGGTTGTTTTGATCTTTTCTCTGAAATATTTTATTTATTTGAGGGAACATATTCGGTTGTTCCAATACAAACTTACAGATGCTCTGTAATTTTCTTTTATTAATGTTTGGAGGTTTTTAATCGACGATCTCCGGGTTATGTCTGTCAGTAAACTGTCTGTACAAGGTTTTTAGTCTTGAGAGCAGCCTACTTTTATGTCGGTGCAGTGCGTCAATAGTTGCATTGCGGAATAAGTGTTCGTCGTCAGTGTGTTGATACCGAGGTATCATTTTGTCCATTGTTCGTTTAATTGTCTCGTCCATTAGTTTTAGATACCTGTCAATCTCCTCGTTTGACAGATTTCTGTTGGACGGTGGGTAGAGCGAATTCGAGGAGAGTGCTCTCGTCAGTGTTCTGGTGAAGTGTGTCCAACGCACCCCACTATAATTGTAGGAATGCCCTTGGACAAACTCATCTAATTCCGCAATTTCATTGGGAACAGTTATTTCGGTACTGAGACCGCAATGGTCACTGTCATACACGAAAGTTCGTAGACAGTTTATAGTTTGTTGGTTAGTGCATGTCAGTTGTATTCGTGAGTCGAACAGCAGGAGATACAAATAGGACCCGCGTCTGGGAAACGACGGACTATCCGTCGCTTTAAGCCCGAGTCGATACACTATACTGTGCTGACCCCACCAATTGAATACTAGGTTCCCTCTACTATTTGTTGTATTATTTCCCCAATCACTATGTTTGGCATTGAAATCTCCGCCGATAATATAATAATTGTCTTCCAATTCCAGCCTCAGGAATCGAAAAAGTGTCTCGAGCTCTGAGATGAATAAAGTGGATTGAGTAGCCGTAGGTGCATAGACAGACACCATGTACCGCTTTCCACTACGGAGGGGGATGTACACGATGCATGCTTCCAGCACCTGGAACCTACGTACTACACGACTGTTCAGGATTATAATAGATTATTTCTGTTACTCACTGTTGTTCATGTTATTGGTCTAATTCGTTGAGCATAATTACTCTAATTGTCACACATATACATTTTTTGGTATTCTCTTTTATGCTGCTCTTTCGTTATGCGAAAGTGCAAGCATAATCTCGGTCACTTGGATCAGTACTCCCAGCCTGTACGGACATTGTAAGAACATTAAAAATAAAATTTGTAATGCATATTGGAAGGTTTCAAATTCATTTAATTACAAAATATATATATATTGCATTAATCCTCAACATAAGATAAAAAGATTTTGGTCCTTCAAAACCGGATAAAATTAAAACAAAAAAAAAATTGGTAAAATATTAGTGAAATCCCTTCGGAATAAACATTCTTAAGCTCTTGTGTGAAAACATTCGCGGATCCACGTGGATCAAGCAATATTCTTACACGTACATATCTCAAGATTCATTTAATTTAATTACTCCTTTGAACTATATATTAGTCATGAACGCTTTGAAGAAAAAAATAGGCACTGTAAAAGGCTGCATTACTCGTTCGGTAGGTTTCGCAGAAACAACAGATGATAGTGTGGATTTAGAACTTTTAGAATTGCGGTTATCAACTTTGGAAGATGCGTGGAAGCAACTTCGTGAGTTGCAAGATAAACTATTTGAATTCGCTGATGATCTTAGCTTTGTCGATTTAGATGCAGATATCACAGAATATGAGTCGAAATATTTCGGGGCCCAATCTGCAATAAATAAAGTTATTCGTGTACGGAAAAGAGTAGCCGATTCATCAATAAAAATCAATGATTCCGCGGTGGAAAAGTTAGTAAGTCAACAGGTGAGCCTTTTAGAGACATTTTCGAAGTCTACGCAATCCCCCTCTATAGTTTTGCCAAATCTGCATGTTCCAAACTTCTCAGGAAATTATAAAGACTGGCCAGGTTTTCGAGATCTTTTTGTTGGATCTGTGGACAGTCATCCAAATTTATCGAGTACTCTATCAACTCAATTCTCGTTTTGATTCGTCCGTTCTTCTCGTTGATGCATACATTCTTCCTAAAATCACTTCGAATTTACCTAGCCAATCATTCGATGCATCATCATATACACATGTTCGAAATTTAAATCTCGCAGATCCTAAGTATAACGTGTCTCGCCCAGTCGATATTCTTCTAGGTGCAGACAAATTGTGGACAATTCTGAGGGGAAACCAGGTAAAGGGTTTAGATGGCACACCCATTGCTCAAGAAACTTCGTTTGGATGGGTACTTTCTGGTGAATTTTTGACCCCTTGCTCTACAAATCCCATTTCATTAGGCACTCTTCACTCAACATTCGACATCGACCATCTTCTCAAAAGGTTTTGGGAGTTGGAAGAAGTTTCACCAGTTGTAGACAACTTTGTTGGAGAAGATCCTGCGGAAATACATTTCCGCCGCACATTTTCTCGTTCATCCGATACACGTTATTGTGTTCAACTTCCCTTTATAAATGGATTGCCGAAATTTGGAGATACTCTGAAGTCAGCCGTATCACGGTTGCACTGTATGGAACGTCGCTTCAATTATAATCGAGAATTGTTTGGTATGTATTCAAAATTCATTCGCGAGTACCAGGATCTTGGGCATATGGAACCCATTCCATCAGACGAAATTGAAAATACATCAGGGCATCTCTTTTACCTACCTCACCATGCAGTCATGAAATTAGACAGTTCTACAACTAAATTGCGCGTAGTGTTTGATGGTTCCGCAAAGGATAATCTAGGACAGTCGCTTAACAGCACATTGCTGACTGGACCTTCCATACAGAGAGATCTTGTTGGTGTTTGTCTTAGATTTCGCCAGCATCAGTACGTTTTCACAGCTGATGTCGTCAAAATGTTCCGCCAAATGTGGGTGGAAGAAAAACACAGGGATTTTCAGCGTGTCGTATGGCGCGAGAATCCTAATGACGAAATTCAACACTTTCGCCTTTGTACCGTAACATATGGTACAGCTTGTGCTCCATTCCTGTCCGTGAGAGTCTTAAACCAACTTGCACATGATTATCGTGGCGTCTTTCCGAATGCTTCCCAGGTTTTGCTCAACGACGTCTATGTTGATGACGTAATGACTGGAGCTAATTCAGTTGAAGATCTTTTAAAACTTCAGTCCGAGTTGGTTTCCTTACTATCAATGGCAAAACTTATTCTACGCAAATGGAGTTCCAACTGTTGGCCACTCCTCTCACGTTTACCAAAAGAAGATTGTGAATACTCCATCAAAGACACTGAAGGTTCAACAAAATTTGTCAAAATTCTCAGTATGTTCTGGGATCCAGCTCGCGATGAACTTTTTTATAAAATAAATACACTCAGTCCACAATCTTCGTCGACCAGAAGAACGCTACTTTCGGAAATATCCAGGATTTTCGACCCCCTCGGGCTCCTAGCCCCATCTGTTGTATCTTTTAAGATAATGTTTCAAGAACTTTGAATGCCTGAGCGTAAGCTAGGTTGGGACGATCCTGTGCCATCAAATGTTGCTATCACGTGGGATTGCTATAGAAAGAAGCTTCCAAGTTTTGAACAAATCCGCATCCCTCGGCATATTGTCTCCGCGTCCGAAAATATTGAGTTGCACGGATTCTCAGACGCATCTTCGGTAGCATATTCTGCTGTTGTTTATGCACGAGGAAAATTACAACCAGGTGGGTTTCAAATAACAATAATAGCTGCGAAAACTAAGGTAGCTCCGTTAAAACCAGTGTCGATACCTCGTTTAGAATTGTGCGGAGCTCTCCTGTTATCTCGTCTCATTACTCGAATTAAATCATCTATGACTCTGAATATATCAAGAACATTCGCCTGGTGTGACTCGGAAATAGTCTTGCATTGGTTATCTTCTCCCCCTCGGCGATGGGCTACATTCGTTTCTAATCGTACTGGTCAAATTCTTGACACTATACCACGGAGTTCGTGGCGTTACGTCTCTTCCACCGATAACCCTGCCGATTGCGCGTCACGCGGTCTTCAACCTTCAAATCTTGTTAAACATACACTTTGGTGGACTGTCCCAAAATGGCTGGCCTCACCGGAAGAGAAGTGGCCTGTATCGAAATTTGATTTATCACGACCTTCGGATTGTGCAATTATTAAAAGTGAAGAACGACAAATACCCAGACACTCGTTATTTCTCGTGGCGAACTCTAAGCCCTTGACTCTTCTTACCGAAAAGCATTCGTCCTGGTATCGTCTTCAGCGTGTGGTAGCTTACTGTTTACGGTTCGTGAGAAATTGTCGCGAAAACTCAAATAATCGTCGGTTTACCCATCTATCTCTTCGCGAAATTCAAGCTGCTCAAGTAGCACTCATCAAAAATTCCCAAGACTCATCATTCGGAGAAGATATTCAGAATCTTAAAACTTACAAAAAGCTGCCAAGGAAATCCAAATTGTTGCGGTATTCGGCTTTCCTGGATAAAAATGGACTTCTACGTGTCGGTGGAAGAATTAAACACGCAAATATATCTTATAACATTAAACATCCTTTAATTTTATCTAACAAATGTAATTTATCCGTTCTTATAGTGACCGATGTACATATCAACAATCTACACACATGGGTTTCGGAGACCTTCGTCATCGTCCGCCAGCAGTTCTGGATACTTGGAAGTCGCAATATTATCCGCAAGATTATTCATCGCTGCAAAATCTGTTTTATGCAACGAAGAGTTCGTGTTAGTCAATTAATGGGAGACCTGCCAGCTGAACGCATTCAACCGAGTCGACCGTTTATTAACACAGGTGTTGATTATGCTGGTCCCTTTAAAATCCGCTTTTCTCGTGGTCGAAATCCAAGATTTAGCAAGGCATACATTGCGTTATTTGTATGCTTCTCTACAAAGGCCCTCCATCTCGAGTTGGTTAGCAATTTAATCTCAGAAGCATTTCTTGCAGCCCTTCGGAGGTTCGTTTCCAGAAGAGGAAGATGTGCTAATTTGTACAGTGACAATGGCACAACATTCCACGGTGCCCGGAGATGTTTGACTGAACTGCACAAATTGGTAATGTCCCGAGGACACAACGAGCTTGTAACTGCGGCCCTTGCCCGTGACAACATTGATTGGCATTTTATACCCCCATCTGCCCCACATTTCGGCGGTCTATGGGAAGCGGGCGTTAAATCCATAAAGTTTCATCTACGACGAGTAATTGGAGAAACAGCCCTAACGTATGAGGAACATACCACAGTTTTAAATCAAATCGAAGCCGTATTGAATTCTCGTCCACTTTGCAGTATATCTGACGATGACCTTAACCCACTAACACCGTCTCATTTCCTTATAGGTGAGCCGTTAACAGCAATACCGGACCCCACACTGTTAGAAGTACCAACCAATCGATTGTCTCAGTGGAATCTAATGCAAAATATGGCTCAAGGCTTTTGGCGACGATGGCATACAGACTACCTGACTACCCTTCAAGAGCGAAACAAATGGGAAACTCAGCATCCAAACGTGGAGGTCAACGATCTTGTAGTTTTAAAGGAACCCAATCTACCACCAACTAAGTGTGTTACTGGACGAGTGGAAGCGGTAATACCAGGAGATGACAAATTAGTTCGCGTCGCAAAAATCCGGACTGTACGCGGAACTTTTCTTCGACCTATTTCAAAACTAGCGATATTGCCCACTTCCTGAAACTTTGTTCCAGGGGGGCCGGAATGTTCAGGATTATAATAGATTATTTATATATAGTAACAGAAATTACTCACTGTTGTTCATGTTATTGGTCTAATTCGTTGAGCATAATTACTCTAATTGTCACACATATACATTTTTTGGTATTCTCTTTTATGCTGCTCTTTCGTTATGCGAAAGTGCAAGCGTAATCTCGGTCACTTGGATCAGTACTCCCAGCCTGTACGGACATTGTAAGAACATTAAAAATAAAATTTGTACTTCATATTGGAAGGTTTCAAATTCATTTAATTACAAAATATATATATATTGCATTAATCCTCAACAATGACTGTATACTTTTATAAGATGTATACCTTTTCGTACGAAAATCGCAACCCCACCTCCTGAATGGAGTTGGGTTGGTTTCTCCGTACTATTTTGTATCTTCTGTGCCTCATTTTGTGTCTTTTGGTAAGCTTAGTTTCGCTAACCAAAAGCACATCAGGGGCTTGGTCGTTAAGCAACTTAAATTGTGCGGCTCGTCGTTCGAGCCTTATCAGTGAATTCACATTCACAGCAAGGACCTTCAGGGTTTGCTCCGCCATGTACGTACCCATTACGACTGAAGGTGCGTTAGGCCCGGCAGCAGCGCGTATATTTGATCTACCCGCTTAGCCTGTTCCTGTATTTGACGCTGAAGCTGAGCCATCTGCCCCTGAATAGAGAGCAAGATAGCCAGCATGTCAGGTACAGGTTCAGGTGCTCTAGGCGCTGGGGCCTGAGAAGCTACCTGCCGCCATTTGGGCGTAGGTAACGTGGGGAGCAATGGCTAGTGTTTGTGTCTGCATGACTGGACGTTTAATTTCCACTTTCTGCTGCCGAGCCAGATTTACTCTTTTGATGTATTGGAATTTGGGACAAACCCGATAATTTGCGGTGTGTCCCGTGTTACATAAGGCACAAGATAGTTGACTTTTTTCTGACGCTCCGTCCTTACCCAGAGCGCATTCCTCAGATTTGTGGTTCTTTCCACACTTCACGCATCGAGGCTGCATTTCGCAGTTCGACGCGGCGTGCCCGAACCTTTGGCAGCGAACACATTGTAAAATGTTGTCGCTCCGCTTTACTTTTTCCCATGACACAATCTGGTAGTTCAGGACTTTAATGCTCCTTAGACCATCCAACTTGCTATTGGGAGTCAGCTGAACCAGGAAGAATGGTAGCTTCCGCTTCTCCCTTTTGGCTCTAGCTGTGACTGAATTGCAGTGAATCGCATGCCTATCCATACTTAATCTCTTAATAAAAAAATTATTGCCTATGGCCGACTTACATAACTGGATTGTGTCTTGCAATTCCATCCTGAAGGTGTTGATTGGTGGCACCCTTTGTTTTTGTTTCTGTTCATGGTGTTGTTGTTGCTGTTGTTTCTGCGGTTGTTTCCCATCACGTGATTTCTTTTACCGTTCTTTAATTATATCGGAAATTAAAGAAAACAAGAGAAAAAAAATAAAAATAAAAAAACGATTCGGGGACACGGGGGTACGAACCCACTACCTCTGATACCGTGACTGTGGAACACTCGCACTAGGCTACTGGGGATCTAACACACACTATGTCTAAGTGATAATTTATGCTTTCTTTCACAGTTTAATTTGTTCGCAAGCTGAAGCACTTCTTGTCGCGACGAAAATCAGTGAACAACTGCTTGCGTTTTCTTCCTTGAGATTAAGATGGTGCTGACTGGTCCCGATAGTATCCAGCAAAACCCTGTGGTTTGTACCATTGGACTACTGGCTGGACCTTTGACTGTTTAGTCCATGCGTCAAAAATTGCGACTAAATGTCTGATCCAATTAGTAATTCAATCTCCCTCAGTTGTTCGTACCATGTATCTACCATCTCGAACCCCTGGATGTGTAGCCACTAGTTGAGTGTAACGTGTTGTGCTGACAGCCTTGATGAAGTAATTGGTATTACTAGAGCATCTACCTCCAAGATCTTTTCATCGTGAATTGATTGAATGGTAAAGTAGCATGCTGTGATAATTTCTGTAGCATGACCGTTGATTTCATTGATCCGTGACTCATAGTTGACCAATGGAACTTTTAACTGACGGGCGAATTTCATTGTCACAAAGCATGATTGATACCCTTGATCAATCAGAGCTCGTGCGAGTCTAACTTCTCCTCCAACGTTCACCACGGCTGTGGCTACGGGTATCATCCTATTACTATGACATGCGGTTGCGATTCGTGTTTATGCTGAAGCTCCTTCACTGAATGTTCTTCCTATTAGCGAAACTGCTGTACTTTCACCTCGAGGGAAATGATAAAGAAATATGCTGTTTTGAGCATATTTTGCAACCCCTCTTCATCGCACATTTCATATTCATATTCTTCATACTTAAGAATCTTTGCAATTTTACAATTGATGAGACTCGCTACACACAACGCATTTCGAATCTGTGACTGTAATCAAAGGGTTTTTTGTAGCTGTTACTTGTACTTGCGGCTGGCATTCACGGTTGAACTCGCGGCTGCTTTCTAGTCCTCTGAATCTAGCCTCGATGAAGCCAAAAAATTCACTTAGTTTACGAATTTCTGTTGAAGCTTGAATTGTTGATACCGTACAAGATTTCCCTTGACATATGTATGATCGTTTTCAAATCGAACGCGTTTTCATGTCGAACTGATTTTAAAGTAATCAATTTTTGTATGTTGTTGACCAATGCGAAACCGGTTCGTTGGCAATTCTATAGCTGTTGCATAATTGCTTAATGTCGGCGTCAAATTGTTAACAATCCTTTCTGCTTCTCCTTTTAAATTGCCTTTTAAATATTGAATTCGTTCAACACTACTTAAGGTTCCATTCTGGTTAAATAATCGATCAAACAGTTCCCAAAATGATGTCCACACTTCATACCTGATGGTATGCTTATTGGTGGAAGTTTTATTTCCCGATGTGTTGCAGCTTGTGGTGTTACTGCCTCTGAGTGGTGTTGTCGTCGTTCTGCTTCTTTAATTTGGACATAAGCATCTTGATAAATCTGCTCCAACTCAATGAATGGAGATGTACACCTGCTCCTAATCGGCTTCTTTCAATGAGGACATGATCTCGTCGTTCATTGTCGCCATCTTTGTCCAGTATTCCCTAATCTGATTCATTTTGAATGTTAGGTAGACAGTATTCTGAGTTAACTCCAATTTCCCAATAATGCGTATAAAGTTGTTCTTAATCTCATTCAACTTTTCAAATTTTGCTGGCAGTTCTTGATGGTAGCTGACTCTTTAGTCCTTTCTGGGTCGGATGTTGATTGAATACTTACTGCACTTGGATTTGGACTTCGATTTACAGTGTTTTTTTTTTTTTTTTTGATTAGCTCCAATTTTGCGTTGAAAGTACCCTTAATATCGAGATACCTCGTTTGAAACAGGCTAAAATACTTCCTCAAAAAGTACTCATGCTGCGGGTTTGCCTTTCGCAGATCTTCCAAATACCCGTTATTTATTTGGAAGTTCAGCCAATGTTGTTCTACTGCTCGAGTCTTCTTGTAAAGTACTCTACAGAGTATCGAGATTCTCTATCTTTCTAGAAATTGGTCAATAATCGATGCATTTCTTAAGTGATTCTCGCCTGGTTCAATGAAATGTCTTCGATTTCACTCATTGTTTGTAATGGCTATATGCTAAGCAGTTTTCGCAAACCTTAGCAGTACGTACTGCCTGTTTTCTCTGGGGTACATCCATACGCAAAAACTTCTTGCACTCCTTCATTGCATGTTGACTCTTCATACAGACCCTACAAACAACCTGCTTTTTCGTTTCTTGTTGTATGTGTAAAGTACGATTACTCCCTGACTTCTTTTGTGCAACGTTACTACCATCAACCTGTTGTTCTACGGCCTCCAGAGAACGAAATCTACATTCCAAGAACTCTACAAATTCTTTTAATGTAGGAAGCTCCTTCTTAGAACCTAATCTTTCCTCCCACAACTGTTGAGTGGTGCTGCTTAACTTTCGCAGGATCACGTAAATTAAAATTACGTCCCAGCTCTCCACCGGCAATTCTAAATTCTTCAACGCGTGGATAATTTCTTTAGTATTAATGGACGTATCATAGGTAATACTTTTTTGTCCAAATAACAGTTTTAATTGCGTATTAACAAGAACTCTTTTGTGATCATAGCGACCAGTAAGTATTTCCCACGCTGGCTGATAATTGTTCTTATCAATGGCTAGATGCTACAGCAGTCTTTCAGCTTCACCACTAACAGACGATTTCAAATAGTGAAGCCTTTGCACATCAGACAGAGAAGAATTATTGTGAATCAAGGCAAGGAACATATCATGGAACGCTCTCCATGTTTCATAGTTACCAGAAAATGTGGGGATATTTATCACAGGTAATCGCAGCTCATTTTGTTCATTCATTCTAAAATTATCTAACTCCTTTATTTCAGCAGAACTACCTGTACCTAACTGTGCTGCAGGCGGAATCCTATCTAAAGCATCTAAAAGATCGATTTTGTATTCCGAGTATATATCTTCTATTTTATTGAAAGCTTCTGATAATACTTCAATTTTTTCACCAGTTTCAATGGCAGTGCTGCTGCCCAGTATGATTTCATGGTACTTTTTTGCCTGAACCAACTGTTCTTCCAAAATTTTTATACGCGTTTGCATATAATTTACTTTTTTAAAATTGTCGTAATCTTTTGTCATACGTTCAAGAACATTTATTTGAAGTTTACCGTACGACATCTTTCTACCCTTATTTTAGCAGACAACTGAATTTACGGAATGTTCAGATAGGTACGCAATAGTATATTTGTCTTATTAATTTTACATATAATAAAATTCAACTGTTTCAGGATTTATTTTAGCAGACAACTGAATTTACGGAATGTTCAGATAGGTACGCAATAGTACTCGTATATTTGTCTTATTAATTTTACATATAATAAAATTCAACTGTTTCAGGATTTAACAGAATAATGGAACGGACTTACTTGAGAGTTCGCTTAACTGTCCTTCAAGTTCCTCCTTGCGTGTTGGTTGACTTCACCGTTGGTAGCCGCTTAAAAGACTCTTCAGAACTGAATGCTGGTAAATATTGCTGGAGTAATGTTTGGTTTGCTGGAATCTTCTGCTTGTGATGACGTTGTTGGATGATTTTTTTTTTTTTTTGAACTTGTATTTTATTTCTAATTTATATTTTCCACACACCCACCAAATAAGTTTGTTTAATGTTTATTAATGTTTATACTAAATGTCTATTTTTTTTTTTTGAAAAGTGCAAATGTCACTTTAGTTTTGTTGCTATGTTAAAAAAGGCTCGATTGGACCAAAATGTTTAGTGTTGGAAGCTAAATCTTTTAAGCGAAAATAAAAAAACTCTGAAATCTCACTGTTTTAACTGAATAAAAACGACCGTTTTAGGTTGTTGTTATAAACGTTATAAATTGTCTTTTATTGCTCCTAAGGTTTTCCTTTTATATATTAATTGACATTTCAATATTATTGATATTTATTGCATGAAAGTTTACAATGATAGTTTATCCTACGTTTACATATATATATATAATTTAGGTTGATTCAACCTTAATTGGTTGAATTTAATTTCCAACAATGATCTTCAGCCACTGACACCGTCTGATTGAGGGCACAATGGTCTGGAGTTCAGGCACGCTTCAATTTGCGTGAGAAGGGTGATGAGCTCCTCAAACGTCATCAATTGGTTACCAGCTATGCGTTTTAGATGGAATTTTACGGATTTCACCCCAGCTTCCCAAAGACCTCCAAAATGTGGAGAAGCCGGTGGAATAAATTTCCAAGTTGTGCCTTCGCTTGCTAGATTGTTTGCGACCTCTCGCCAGTTCAACTGCGCCTCCTTGAATAATTTTCGCAGTTCTATGTCCGCTCCTACAAAATTTCTACCGCAGTCGCTGTACACTTCTCGGCAGAGTCCTCTCCTTGCCACAAAACGCCGAAATGCTGCTATGAAGGCCTGAGTTGTCATGTCAGTCACTAACTCTATATGGACAGCCTTCGTGGCCATGCACACAAAAATTGCAAAATACCCCTTGTACTGCCTTGCATTGCGACCTCTCCATGTTTTCACGTCAATAGGCCCAGCGTAATCGACTCCTGTATGTGTAAACGGTCTGGATATTCTTGTTCTTGCTGGTGGGAGATTGCCCATCAGCTGCATCATTGGTTTTGCTCTGAATCTGTAGCATATACAGCATTTATGTATGTGATGCTTAACAGCGTTTTTAAGATTGAAGATCCAGAACCGTTGTCGTATGTACGCCATGACCTTCTGATTTCCTCCGTGGAGTGTCTTCTCATGTGCGTCCTTGACTATCAGTTTCGATAAAGGATGGTCTTGTTTTAACAGGATAGGATGTTTTTGACCGAAACTGAGGTCGCCATTTGCAAGCCTTCCTCCTACTCGCAAAACTCCTTCGACATCTTTGAAAGGATTAAGCGCTTCTAGTCCTCGTAACTTCTTTAAATTGTCAGTCGATTCCTCCGAAAACATGCTGTGTTGTGCTGCCTTAACGATACGAATGAACGCTGACTCAAGATCTTGTGCTGTGAACGTTACCCTCCACGTATCATCTCTGGATTTCCTTCTTTTGAGCACCAATGCAAATCGCACGCAATAAGCCACTATGCGGACTATTTTTTGTAAGTTTGAATGCTTACGAAGTAGGGCATCGATCACTCCTTCTTCTACAAAGTGATGATGAGTTGACACTGCTATAGCCTCTTGTTGGGTCTCCAATACGATAGGTTGTTCTGGAAACGGAGTATCCCAGTTTTGTCTCAGAAACTCCGGGCCATGCCACCAAAGCGAGTTGTTGACTAAATTTGAAGCTTGAACTCCTCTTGATGCTAAGTCTGCAGGATTTAGTTCCGAGGGGATATGTTTCCACATAGAACAGCTTGTCAGGCTCTGTATCTGTGAGACCCTGTTCGCAATGAATGTTTTCCACTTCGAAGGAGGCGCTCTTATCCAACAAAGCGTTATTAACGAGTCGATCCATGCACACGGTTGCAGCTTCTAATTTTAACGCCCGGATTACTTCCGCCAGCAACGTCGCCATCAGAACCGCTCCACATAGTTCTAGCCTTGGCAGTGTTATCGACTTCAGTGGAGCAACTTTGGTCTTTGACAAAAGCAAATGCACATGTGTTTTGTTGTCTTCTCCTAACGCCCGCAAATATACTGCCGCTGCATACGCCTTTTCAGAGGCATCGCTGAAGCCATGAATTTCCAATTTTGTGGTACTCCTGGTTATGTTGACCCAGCGAGGCATAACAATTTTCTCGATGTGTGGCAATTGTTCCCGAAAAAGAAACCATTCCCGCTTAATGTCTAATGGGAGAGGTGCATCCCATTCTAACCCTTTCCACCAAAGCTTTTGCATCATTATCTTCGCCGTAATTATGCAGGGCGAAATCCAACCCATGGGATCATACAGTCTTGCTATGGAGGAAGAATAGCTCTCTTGGTCGGTTCATTGTCATTCATTGGGCCCACATGAAAACAAAATGCATATGTGACAGGAAACCACCTCACTCCCAGAGTCTTGACGTTGATTCCATCAGTCGGGACTGAAAATTGTACGCCTTGCTCGTCTACTGGAACGTATTGAAGTACCTTTGCTGAGTTGCTGACATGTTTTCGAAGCTTAAAGCCTGCTGTTCCTAATAGTGTCTTTATCGCAGTCAATTTGTGTCGTGACTCTTCTATGCTGTCTGCTCCGCTAATAACATCATCCACATAAGTCTCTTCTTTTATGATTGGCAGTGCCAAAGGAAACCTAGATGCCTCATCTTCAGCCAGTTTGCGTAGTACACGAATTGCAAGATATGGGGCCGAAGCTGTTCCAAATGTCACCGTTCCCAGGCGATACATTTGTAGTGGCTCTCTTGGATCTGCTCTCCATACTATCATTTGATAGTTAGTATCTGTGTCGTTGACTTTAATCTGGCGATACATTTTCTCTACGTCTCCTGTGATTGCGTACCGATATAACCGCCATCTCAGGATGATGTCCATCACGTTTTGCTGTTGTTTGGGTCCTATTAGTAAGTGGTCATTTAGAGACGATCCTCCAAACGATTTGAAAGTTGCGTCAAACACAACTCGCAATCTCGTTGTTGTACTCTCTTCTTTAATGACCGCATGATGTGGAATAAAATAGTGGAACGGCGTTTTAAGTACCTCGCAATTTTCTTCCATCAAGGTCATATGGCCGAGCTCCAGGTATTCTGAAATACACTTAATATAATGTTTGTGTTGTGCTGGGTTGCACTGCAATTTCTTTTCTAGCTACAGAAAACGTTTGATGGCGCCTTGTCTAGTTGGGCCCATGGTGGGACGTTTACCACCTTTGAACGGCAGGCAAACTTCAAATCGACCGTCTTGTAGGCGCCTTGTAGTTTCGATGAAGTGGGCTTCACATTCTTTTTCAGATTCCGTTTCATACTTTCGGAAAGGTTCTTCCTCGATTTCCCAGAATTTTTTAAGTGTTGTGTCGAGATCCAGCTGGCAAGAAAAACTACGAAGCTCTGGTGTGCTGGATAAATTTCCTAGCAGAATCCATCCTAATTCTGTATTTTGTGCAATGGGACCAGCACCTTCTATGTTCCTAATGACTTCTTCGAGGACGATATCACTATACACATCACTTCCTAGTAGGATATCAATTTTTGCGGGTGAGTGAAATGTCGGATCAGCCAGTTGTATACCTTTTAAATGTGTCCATTTATTATAGGTAATTTGTTGGGCCGGAAGAAGCCCAGTCAGGGATTTGAAAACCAATGCTCGCATCGTGCCAGCAAAGCTCGATGTAAGGGACTTAAAGTCGACATCCACGAACCTGTGCGTTGTTCCGCTGCTGACCATCCCCAGCCCATTTACCTTGATGGATGTTCTTCTTGCTTTGAGGTTTAACCGTTGAACCGCCGCCTCAGTGATGAAAGAAGCTTCAGAACCCGGATCGATCAAAGCCCTCATGACCATAAAGGCCCCAGCTGAAGTTCTCATATTGACTAACGCCGTGGCCAATAACACTTGAGTGTCTGCATTGATGTGAAAGTTACTCACATTAGGATTCCTCGCCCCCTGGAGACTTGGATCATCTTGGAAGATGATGGAACCTGTTGCATTGATTGCCTGTAGCTATTTGTATTATCATGTAGCAGAGTATGGTGTCGCTGATTACAAAAGTGACAGCATTTCGCACTGGGGCACCTTTGTTTGTAATGGCTATATGCTAAGCAGTTTTCGCAAACCTTAGCAGTACGTACTGCCTGTTTTCTCTGGGGTACATCCATACGCAAAAACTTCTTGCACTCCTTCATTGCATGTTGACTCTTCATACAGACCCTACAAACAACCTGCTTTTTCGTTTCTTGTTGTATGTGAAAAGTACGATTACTCCCTGACTTCTTTTGTGCAACGTTACTACCATCAACCTGTTGTTCTACGGCCTCCAGAGAACGAAATCTACATTCCAAGAACTCTACAAATTCTTTTAATGTAGGAAGCTCCTTCTTAGAACCTAATCTTTACTCCCACAACTGTTGAGTGGTTGTTTAGTGTTGGAAGCTAAATCTTTTAAGCGAAAATAAAAAACCTCTGAAATCTCACTGTTTTAACTGAATAAAAACGACCGTTTTGGGTTGGTGTTATAAACGTTATAAATTGTCTTTTATTGCTCCTAAGGTTTTCCTTTTATATATTAATTGACATTTCAATATTATTGATATTTATTGCATGAAAGTTTACAATGATAGTTTATCCTACGTTTACATATATATATATAATTTAGGTTGATTCAACCTTAATTGGTTGAATTTAATTTCCAACACTCATTTTTACTTCACTGTGTAATAGAGTACGGTGCTTGTCTTACACGGTTACTGTGCATTGGTCAAGTACCAATATTTACAAATCACTTTTCTCTGCTCCGGCTAATCCAGCTGGAAGGACCATGTAAATTCTACTATTTAGAATTTTATATTTTTTATTCAATCGCCTAATGCAGCCTTACAATAGTTACTACCTAAGTCTTGGTTCGATTAAATAACAAGACTCAACTCCAGTAACTTTACTGCATCTTAATTTATACAAAAATTTTGCTAGCCTAAGCACGACATGGTGTAAGTTTAAAGAATAATAAAAAAATTTTGAATATGAAAATAACAATATCGTTTACCTAAGCAGTGAAAGCAAATAATAAAAGAAATATTTTTTGTGATGACAAGATCATCAACGCAGAAATATCTCATACAATCAATGATAAGGCACGACACAACTGTAACCTCCTCTGGATTAGCCGCCATGCTAAGCGATGGTAGCCGAACGGCGAATTCAGTATTTAGTTTGTCGCTGAAATTAGCTCTAAAGAAATACCTGTTTTTAACATTAGTAGAAATATCGATTGTGGACAGATGTTGCAGCAATGTAAGCTGCTGGTTTGGAGCAAATATACAATGTCCAAAATGTACAAAATATCAATCGAAGCAGTAGAGAGTAGGACGGAGGTCGTACTATTAGCCGGCGACTGTTGGTAATAAGACAGCAGATGAAATAAATGAATGCTTAGAAGGGTCAAGCTTATGGCAGCATGTTAAAAAATTTAGCTTAACACCAAATATGCGAATATAGCTGCACAACGACACAGAACCAGGGCAATATTTGGATGCTCGTCTGTTTTGCTACACATGCTAACAGTATGGTATGATTGTAATAAATCGTAAATTTTTTAATATTCATCAAAGTACAGAATAACTGATGCGCAAAGTTTATCCTGAACTGCAAGCTAATAATTGGAATAAAGAATGGTGTGTGAAAGAGCAATTTTCGACTAATGAAATTGTAGGAATGATGTAGGGGATATTATAGAATATTTGTGTTGCGACCCCACGATTCCCAATTATACCGACGGATTTGCCTTTTCAATCTAAAAGAATGGAATTCCCAATAAAAATTTTATTTGGAATGACTATAAATGAAGGCCAAGGGCAAACACTGAAAGTAGCGAGTGTGCATTTAGAAAAACCGTGTTTTTCTCATGTGCAGCTGTGTTTGGCGTGTTCGAGTGTATCCAACCCACAAGATCCGTATGTCCTTGCAAAATAAGTCAAGGACAAAAACGTTGTTTATAGAACTGTGTTGAGTTAAGATCTTGCTATAGATACTCGTATAACAATTAATATAAAAATTATATAAATTTTATTTTTTATTTTTTAGCTGAAGTGCGACATAAGCAAAAATAATAAACACACAATAATTATGTTCCTATGTACGTGCACTACATATATTTATGCATATACGAACATGTGTCTATACCACTATACGACCAGATAAATACTTATAATACTTATAAAATTGAGAGCTTAATTGGGAGACAGACTGCTGGTATTGATACAATGGTATAGCAATACTATGTTCTATACCACATGTATATCACTACAATACCGCGTTAAAAGCCATGATACCATGACACATACCGATGCATACCACCTTCTTACTGATTGCAGCGCCACTTTCTGTCTGTTGGCGATTATTGATTCGCAGATTATTTGACAAGTAATCACGGTGAAAAAGTATAGCATTGTTTTTGTATGATGGATTCCAAGAGAACTATTTTATACAAAACTGAAACAACAGAAACGTCAAAGTATACTACTTAACGAGAAAATCAGCATGTACCACAAAATGCTGTGTGTCAGGGGCTGTGGTGCTCATTATACATACTTTGGTATTCATATGAAATGTCCGATTTTATAGTAAAAATTCAAAAGCCAATATTATTTTATTCCGCAAATTTTTAAAGAAAGGTGTCGACTTATTGTCGATACTCCCATGCTTTGTGCAATCTGCCACACCGATTTCATTGGGTCCACATCCACCGTTGCTCTTAAAACATCGTCGTCAAATTCCCACGTAGTTCATTTTCGAGGCTAAAATTTCCCGAACGGAACTTTCCAAACCAATATTGTATAGTTCGTTTACCGCTGCATCCTCAAATGCGTTATTAATGTTTTTCATTGGCAATGACGCATTATGTCCCATTTTAAACTCGTAACGGAAGAGGGTTCGAATTTCAATTACCGACAGCATGGTAAATAATTCCTAGAAAAAAAAAACGGTACTTGTAACGAACCCTAAAATTCTCAGACGTTAAGTACAGGTACCACTTTATTTTATAAAAAAATAAAATTTAGCATTCTGCCACAGATGTTCACTCGATAACTTCATATTTCCAACTGTCCGCGAAAATCAAATTATTCGTCATAACTCATCATAACAGCGGATGACAGCTAGTACATCTATAATACGTTCAGTGGTCAACCCAACTGCAGAAGAAGCTTACCAACTTTAATCATCAAAATTTACATGAGGCTCAGAATACGACATACCAACATAATTCACAAGCATTTAATAACCAAAAAACCCACTCTTCTTTTCGAATTCTGCGACGTAAGAGCGACATTTATTGCAACACACCTACTGCAATGTAAAAACATTATTTCAATTAACAGAACTATTTATGGATAAGCAACTTCAGCAACTTTTAAAATTTATTTACGACAATAACATAAAATCCGTTTATAGTGTTATCTTAAAACATAGGATGGAATCATTTGTTTAATTTCCTTTTATCTTCAACCAGCCTAAGACCCTGTTAGACAGCGCTTTACTTATTTTAATTATTGATCATGTAATTTATTTCTACACCAATAAAGTTATAACAATAATAATAATATATTTCTCCAGTTGTTTACAGAAAATTGTGAAGATTGTTTTGAGTATACTCAGATATATCAGAGTTAGATTTTTCAGGATTAATGACATCATTATAAATGATAAATCATTACTCTTAAAAAATTTATGAATGAATTTGTATCTATATAGTTTAATCGCACTGAAACATTAAACTTTTGTTTTGTATGATATAATTATAATGGAATTCGTTCAATAACCACTTAGAGAGTTCTAAAACCTTTTCTACAGGTAAATAGGTTTCCTAAACGTTAGCTTTCTTTTTCTCATTTCAGAAGCAACAATATCTCCTGACAACATAGAGTGATTATGAAAATTAGGATTTTCAATTAAATCTTTAGCATTATATCTCAGTATTTTCCTTCAACATCCCATTATGTTAAATTTTCAGCAAAAATAAAAAAATGCCACAGTCGATATTCGCATTGAAATCAAAACTTCAAAGTTATTTCCCACCAATACGTCTACGCCTACTTTTGGTTCCTACAGGATCGTATTGTAAACTAAAGGGTTTTCCAATGGGGACTTGACAACTTTGAATTTAATTTGTGAACGCACTGTTTCACTAATCATCAAACTGTCACTGTCAATTTATTCAGTAAACTCAACTCATCATGGTAAAGTACACGAACGAGCAACGTTCTACCGAAATTCGGAGTCGGTGAATTTAAGAGCTTTAACTCCAATTTTCGGTCGTAATTCTCGGCCTAGTAGACAGGCAATAACAAGTTTAGTGCAAAAATTTGAGGCTTCATATTCGTTGTGTGATGTTGCCGTGTCAGTGAGACAACGGGTTGGACGAAGTGTCGAAAATATCGCTGCCGCTCATTCGTCCGCAGCAAACGATCAAAATCAGTCAATTCCACGGCGTTCTCAAGAATTGGGCATCGCTCAGACCACATTAAGGCGTATTTTGCCTAAGGATATTGGTTTACACTCATACAAAATCAAGCTGACTCAAGAATTGAGGCCGATGGACCATTTGAAGCGACGTACGTTCTCCGATTGGGTTCTGGAGAAGATACGCCAAGATTATGAATTTCATCACAAAATCATCTTCAGTGACGAAGCTCATTTTTGGCTAAATGGGTCAGTAAGCAAAATATGCGATATTGGTCGGGTGAAAATCCACATTTGCTTCATGAATCACTACTTCATCCACAAAAAATAACTGTTTGGTGCGGTTTGCATGCCGGTGGCGTTATTGGGCCATATTTTTTCGTCGACGATAACGATCGTCACGTTACTGTGAATCGTCAGCATTATCGCGCCATGATGACCGATTATTTTTGGCCCGAATTGGAAGATATGGACTTGGATGACATGTGGTTTCAACAGAATGATGCCACAAGCCACACAGCACACAGCACACGCTACAATCGATTTATTGAAGAGTAAGTATGGTGAGCGTGTTATATGAAGAAATGGGCCAGTCGATTGGCCGCCTCGTTCGTGCGATTTAACGCCACTTGACTATTTTCTGTGGGGCTACGTTAAGTCATTGGCTTATGCCAACACGCCGACGACGTTGGAAGAGCTCAGAGCCAACAGTGAACGCGAAATAGCTGCCGAGTCGTTGAAAATTGGGTCCAACGAATCGACCGCTGCAAACGTGCCCACGGTGGCCATATGAACGAAGTCGAGTTCCATTCACAAATGTTTTGATTGTACTTCAAGCCGATAATAAAGTTTTTGAAATATCTCAAATGGTTTGCGTTTTATTTAAAAAAAAGTTGTCAAGCCCTTATTGAAAAACCGTATACAATATAATCTATTTAGTGAAACAGTTTTTTAAGAAATAGGTTTTTTTAGTTGATTTTCTGTTATTTATACGAGTATGTATGTTATGTTATCGTTCAATCTTTAAAAGCAGAGAATAACAAATCCATTGCAAGGGAAACTATACTACAGAATAGTTACCACAAACATATTATCTAATAAATTAACTCTGCCGCTTAGAAGACAAGTTCAATGGCTTTATCAAACCTATGATGGTTTAACTTAGGATGGAGGATCAACTCAATATCAAATAGTTAGAAAATATCTTCAAGAAAAAGCAAAAAAAACGATCGTTTACGTCAAAGGAAATGAAAAATCTCTAACTTAAACCTACCTAAAACTATGTAAGCCAGCCGTGACTAAAAAAAATTAGGCTGGCCCGCCTTGCTTCACATGAAGCTAACTATTACTGGAGGAGTTCGACGACAAACCATCCTACTCTTCAGCAAGCCACCAAAATTGTTGGTGCTGCCGAGCAACATCCCTCATGTCGCGACTCCCTACCGCCCTACTGAACTCGAGACGTTCCGCACTACCGTGTGCGACGGTTCTGTCGTAGTTGAGTCGCCTGTCCGCAGCTGTTCGAGCGACGTGGAAGATTAGCGGCACCGCCAATCTATCCTGGATCAGACCTATGCTATCTAAATAGAGGAACGCTTCTGGAGGAATAAAGCTGTCAAAACGAACTCTCTCGTGATACATATAATTGGGGTAGTAAGTAAGCCCCAGATATCAGATTGTTCGATGAAGTCATTGCTCTTGCAACGAGCCTTCGAGTCACCTTAGTGACGAAATTGTCCACTCTTATTAGGCTCACCCTATTGTACAAGACCTCATTAGGATAAAATTATATGTACTCAGACCCTGGTGTTCCGTATAAGCGAAGACAAGTCCTAAGATAAGTCCTCCGAAACACCCGAATCTTTTCCAATAAACTTGCTCTCACGCTGAACCACACTGGACATCCAAATACAAGCATGGGCATGATAAGGGCCATGTAGCAGATTACTTCCACCCTCGCATCGAGTTGGCTGTTATAAAACAGTCTCTTTGTAAGGGCAAAATCACATCTGGCTCTGGCCAGAGCAACATCTATATGTTTGTTAAAATACAGATATTGATCTAGCTAGATTCCAAGATATCTGACTACATTTCGAAAAGCAAGTGGTTGCCTGTGGTGCCCCATGATCGAGAATTTCGCCAATTCTTTCTGGTATCCCTAGAGGCCTCAGACAAAAGCCTCCTAAACAGAATGGTTTCCGACTTCTGAAAGTTGATTTTCAACTTCCAGTCATCGCAATATCGCTTAATTCTAATTTATATTAATGACCTCAATCTTTGGACCCGATCTGTACGCGATTAAGTCATCTGCGTACGCTATGGCATGGTGAAATGAACCTATCAGATCATTTGTGTAAATGTTGAGTAGTACCGGCGAATTTACCGCACCTTGTTGCAGACAGTTTTTAATGTTAAATGTTCCAGCAGAAGCCACATCGCCATTCTTCACGATGAACTGTCTACTGGAGAGCATATCAAAAAGAATATACAGCAGTGGCTTACTAATGCCCAACCTGTCCAGCTTGAAAAAAGTCCTTCTAACCACACGATATCGAAGGCTTTCTCCAAGTTAATCAGGCAGGCACCAGTGCACTGGTTCTAGCCTTTGTTCCATTGAATATCAGAAACCAGTTTCGACGTAGCATGAATGATATCTTGTCTCGCCTTGAAACTGAACTGATTATCCGGAATTATATTTTTGTCCTCAACCCACTTAGTCAGGACTCTATTGATCACCTTCTCGAACACCTGACTGATGTTTGGAAGAAGACTGATCGAGCGGAGATTCGCCGGATTGGAATTGTCTTTATCCCTTTTATGGATGGGATGTACCACCTCAGTTTTCCAATGCGCTGGATAATGTGCATTATTAAACAGGGTGGTATAAATGTTCACCGCTTCTAGAGGGAGATGTCGAAGCACAATGTTCGGTATTTCATCGGTTCCCACTGATTTCTTACCTCTAAGTGATTCGAAGATCATTTGGAGCTCTTCCTTCGAAATGAGCGGGGGTAGTAACCTATCGCTGGTGATGACATTGTTCTAAGCTGAGTCGAACTTAGAAATAATTTTATTGCAAGAAGGACGTCTTGCACCAAAAATGTGTTAATTGCTCGAGATAAAAAATGAAAAAAAACTTGCTCGTATTACATTGTAATCTTTAATAGTACCGATCTAGTCTACTGCTAACTGGCAAGTGTCCGTAAGATTTGCATCTAAGTTCCCATGAAGCCTTGCTTTTAGTCGCTACTGTGCTTTACCTACAAATTTTATTTTATTATACATCATATGGTCATCGAACTTGATCTTGAACTTGAAATTCTTATATACCTATAGATCCATTAACACATTTACTCGTACAATATCATTTGCTTTCATGGGAACTGTATGAATAATTACATGTATTACATTTTGATTAGTGTTTTACTTTTTATATTAATGCCCCATATTTGATGTTGGGAGTGGGAATGGGATAATCATATAGTGAATGATCTCCTCTTTCTTTCTGTTTATTATTATTTTATTAGCCATTACCACCATGTTGCATTATTATTGTTGCATGTAGTCATCTGGGATATGTATTTCTTATTTCCATATCTCTACTAATTAGTTTTAGCTTATATTGTTTTCGTCGGCGTAATGTGGTGCCTTGTGTTTTAAATTGTGTTGGGATCCAACATGCTCCCTGCCTTCCGGGACAGAGTTCAAGACATCCTGGTCATCCCTCATTTCACCATAGCCTCTCTTTGCATGCGGCTAGTCCTACCGCTAATTTGTTGTTGTTTTGTTCCTTGGACGGATGGCTGTTTTGCTCTCGGTACGACATGTGGTTTGCAAAATGATAAAAAACAAACAAAAGCATTAGTAATATTTTTTGTGTGTATAAATATACATAATGTGCGAAGTGACAGAGATGTTTAATACTCGTATTTATTATCTTTTTTCCACCTGGTTCCCTATTAATTTCAAGGGATGATCGGCTGTATTAGCATGGGGTGAGTTATTTTTGATTTATTTAAGTTCATTGGTTGATATTATGGGTATAGTTCATGTTGGCGATTAATATTTGTTTTGTTTTAAATAATGAATGGGTTGTGGCAGGGGGAAAACAACTCGTTTGTTTATGATTATTTTAAATTGTTTATATGTTCAGATAACGGATAGTTTTGCGATTGGCCTTTTAAGTGTTGCGCGACGCGCGTGAGACCGTCAGATCCCGGATGTAGTTGTATTATTCGCGAGAGTGATCACGATGAGGGTGGTAAATTGTCCTCCTTGACTATGACGATATCTCCAATGTTGATGTTGGGCTGCTTTTGGAGCCATTTTGGTCGTTGTTGGAGCAGATGTAGATATGACATGCCCCATTGCTTCCAAAAGTCTTGCATAAGCCGCTGAATGTATCGCCATTTTTTCAGGCTGTTAATGTTAACGTCGCGCAGGTTTCTTTCGGGAACAGTATGCATTGATCCTCCTATAAAGAAGTGTCCAGGAGTCAAGAATGTTAAATCCTTGGGATCCGAAGACATTGGACATAGTGGCCTCGAATTGAGACATGCTTCAATTTGAGTGAGCAATGTCAAGTACTCCGCAAATGTCAATTTGGAATTTCCAATGGTTCGTTTGATGTAGTGCTTGATGGATTTAACTCCCGACTCCCATAGCCCTCCGAAATGTGGTGATGAAGGGGGTTGAAATGCCATGTTGTATTTATGGCCGCGAATTCTTTGGCCACTTCCGACGACCAGGATAAGATGAATTTGCTGTCCCTTTTTATTTCGTTGTGCGCTCGTTGTAAGTTCGTCCAATCGCTAAATATGTTAGCGCATGTGCCTCTTCTTGCGACAAATCTTCGAAAAGCGGCTATGAAGGAAGCCGTACTCAAATCGTTCACCAGTTCAATGTGAATGGCCTTCGTTGAGAGGCATACAAATACCGCTATATAATCTTTGGAGAATTTGTTATATCTGCACTTCCACGCCTTTATTTCTATAGGGTCGGGATAATCTACTCCGGTATTTGTGAAGGTTCTGCTGCACATGACTCGCTCAGCTGGGAGGCTTCCCATTAGTTGATGCTGCATTTTTGCCTTGTAACGATGGCATCGAACGCATTTGTGTATTGTGGTTTTTATGAGTGTCTTTATGTTAGTTATCCAATATGTATTCCTTATTTCTGCCATCATCATCCGCTGTTGGATATCGCTCACAATTAGTTTGGAGAAGTGAGTATTCAGGGATGTCGTAGATTAAATGGAAGTGACGAATTTGTTAGTCGACCTCCGACACGCAGTAGTCCTTCCGCGTCGAGGAACGGGTTTAAGTTAATGATTTTGCTCCCTTTACTAACAGTGTTACTGCCCTACAATTTCCTTATATCTTCCAGGAATAGCTCTTCTTGTACTATTTTTATGAGCTGATTGTAAACTGAGGTAAGTTCTTCGGGCGTAATGGGATGTGTGTTAAGTGTTTTCTTGTTTTGTGGGTTTTTTAAATTTGCGAAATACCTTCGTCATATGGCAACTTTGCGAACCAATCGCCGTAATGTTGAATACTCGTATTGTTCGAAGAACCCCTGGTCAATAATGCAGTGAGCTACTACCTGTGCGAATTTGGGTATTCTACAAGTGGCGGATAGATTTGTTTGATAGTATCCTACATGAATATCTGTTCGATTAATTTTTTCCTTTGATTTCAGATCAGTCTCGATTTTGATTGCTGCTGGAGATTCCGAGAGAGTAAAAATTTTCAAAAATTGGATCCCATGCCACCACAATTGGTTGTCGATGAGCTCCTCTGGTGAAAGTCCTCTTGAGCCGATGTCTGCAGGATATTCTTTTGAAGCTACGTGTCTCCAAATTGTGGGGCTAGTGAGGGTCTGGATTTCAGCCACTCTATTAGCTACAAAGGTTGTTCGTGTTAACGGGCTCCCTTTGATCCAAGCTAGTGCGATCATGGAATCACACCACGCAAAGACTTCAGGATTGTGGAATTGCATTACCCGTGATATGAGACGTAACAGTTTCGCTAAGAGCAGAGCTGCACATAACTCCAAACGCGGTAAGGAAATGTACCTTACCGGGGCCACTCTTGTTTTGGACGCTAGAAGCTGTATGTGTTCTTTCCCGTTTTTAATGATGCGAACGTACACTACTGATGCATATGCCTTCTCAGAGGCGTCACTGAAGCCATGTAGGTGTACCTGATCCGAATCTTCATATTGGATCCATCGCGGTATTTGGATGTCTTCAAGGGCTGTGAAGCCATTTCGCAGCGGTACCCAAATATCTTCTGTCTCTTTGGAAATTTGGTTGTCCCATGCTAGCTCTTTAAGCCATAGTTGCTGCAGGATGAGTTTCGCCTTAATAATGCAGGATGAGATCCACCCAAGAGGGCCAAAAAGACGGGCGATGTCTGCTAGGACTGAGCGTTTTGTGTGTCCCTTCACTAGGGGTAAGTTTATTTTGAATTTAAACACATTTTGTGCTGGATGCCATCGAATTCCGAGTGTTTTAATGGAATCAGCTGAGTCGAAATTTAGGGGAAGATTTATCTCTCTTTCCGTTTCAGGTACTCGACTTAGAACCTTAGAGGAATTACTTGCCCACTTTCTGAGCGGAAATCCTGCCGACTTCAAGATATTCAGCATGTCCCCTTGAATTTTGATTGCATCGGATTCATTATTTGACCCATAGATAAGGTCGTCCACGTAGAATCCTTCGGTAAGTACCTTGGTGACATGCGGATGCGAATTTTTTACCTCAGACGCTAGTTGATACAATGTGCGCACTGCCAGAAAAGGTGCTGATGCAGTGCCGAAGGTGACAGTTTTGACCGCAAATGTTTTTATGCAACTACAACTTTGTAGTTGTGCTCGACTCTTTAAACACTGCGTGGTGTGGAAGAAAGTAGTGTTCTCCTGTGGAGATTTGCCTGTCTGGGGTTGTTTTCTGCATATGCCCGAGTGTGATGTACTCTTCAATACATGCTGTGTATGCCTCCTTTAGATTCGTATTTGATTCGAGTCGTTTCTCAATTTGAAAAAACCTCGCTAAAGCTGCTCTTTTAGAGTCACCAAGATTTGGGCGACTATTGTTTTTAAATGGTAACTGAACTTCGTACCTGCCATCGTCTCTTATTTTGAAGGTACTTTTATAGTGTTCTTCGCATTTCTTCTCTTCCTAACATCTAGGTCCTCTTCTAACTCCCAAAACCTTTTTAGCTGAGCCTCCAATGAGTTGAAATGGTTTTGAATAGTTATTGTGTTGGATTGACCTGAACTGGTTGCGTTCCCAGTTAGAATCCAGCCTAACTCCGTGCATTGGGCAACAGGGGCTCCGTTTTCACCTTTTACAAAACCTTCCAGAATAATTGATGAATATGCATTAGCACCTAGAAGAAGGTCAATTTTTCCTGGCGAACTGTACGACGGATCGGCCAGTGGTAGATTGTACAAATGCGTCCACGCTTTTGTGGTCAACTGGTGTGCTGGTAGCAGTGACGTCAGTTGTTCGAAGACAAATGCCTTGACATGTGGAGAAATTGATGTCTTAGTCAAGGAACGGATTGTAAACTCAACTTGGTGATTTGATACGCCAGTTGACGTCTGCCCTAAACCTGTGACTTGTGCTGAAGTCTTTTTCTTTTTTAGATTGAGCAGTTGAGCGACATTTTCGGTGACAAATGTTGCTTCCGAACCGGGTCGATTAATTCCCTTAAAATGTGCTGTTTTCCACTGGTTGCAGAAACTTTGACCAATGCTGTCGCTAGCAATGCTTTTGAATGCATTTGATTGGATAGGTTACAACATTTTTGTTGATGGTTAGATATCATTTTTGTTGTGTTTATATTTTTGACATTTGTGTCTCTAATGAGGTGAGAGCTTATGCTACATTGTTGACACGCATAAGGTTGATTTGGAGATTGCGCGTACGCTTGAGCATTTATTGCTTGTTGTGATGTTGAAAGACCACAGTTCATGTAGTCCTGTGGTTTATTGGGAATATATGATTTAGCATTCTGTTTTAACGGATTGGTATTGGCTTGATTTTGGTTCGCTGACATACGAGTATTATCGTAGTATTAGTGGTACTTGTCATCTCTGTGGAATTGTTGGGAAATGATTGTTGACAAAAGTGATTTTGAACGTTTTGCTGAGCATATTGTTGTGTATGTTGTTGATTATTTTGTGGATTGTTTTGTTGAGACCGTTCCATATGAAGAAGAGTGTGATGTTTTAAATTACACTTGAAACATCGATTCGTGCTTGTGCAATTGTTCATATGATGGTCACAACCAAGGCAATTAGAGCAAACGGAATTTCGTTTGGTTACCTCTATACGGGATTTGATACTCATTTTTAAAAATTTCTTACAATGTGCGCGCCTTTGCAGAGCCTACAGCGAAACTGTTTGTCTACCCCTTCCGTTTTTACATGATCTGTGTTGGAACGTTGGACGTTAATGGCAACGGTTTTTTTGTTTATGTGTTCGACTCAATGAAATTTTCAAGTGAGCTGAATCTACCCTCAATGAAAGATAAGAAGGTTTTCCAATCGGGAATACTTCTTGAAGTATCTAATTTCGTTTCCCAATCTTTTTGTGTGATTTTTGGGAGTTTGTGATATATGAGGTATATTAGTATGGGATCCCATGAATCCACCTCCATTCCCAGATTTGAAAGAGCATGGATACACTGATTATTG
Source organism: Volucella bombylans (assembly GCA_949129095.1). Classification (NCBI taxonomy): domain Eukaryota; kingdom Metazoa; phylum Arthropoda; class Insecta; order Diptera; family Syrphidae; genus Volucella; species Volucella bombylans. The sequence goes on from OX422140.1 coordinate 239,176,762, forward strand.
GTATCATGCAAGGCCCTTAAGAGATCGGCTGATTCAAATGTAATTTTTTGTTACTCTAACAAAATTTTCAACTGTCTGTTAACTAGTTTTCTTTTGTTTTGAAACCTTTCGGTGATGATTTCCGATGCGTAGCTTTTGCTATCGATTGGAAGATGTGAGATTAACTCTCCAGGTTTTTCACCCAAAGAAGATTTTAGAAATTGTAGCTTCTGGATATCAGACAGATCAGCGTTTTGATCAATTAAACTTTCGAAAACGTTGTGGAATTCACTCCAGTCTTCGGGTTTGCCAGAAAATGGCTTTATATTAATTCGCGGAAGACGAATATTCGACACCCCAGATCTGGTGGTGTTTAATCGTGAGATATCGAGATTGGCACTGTGGTCGTGCGGAAATTTATCAATGTCATCGTTAAACATGCCAATGAATTTGAAATACATATGCTTGATTTTGGCATATGTTTCATCTGCGAGATATTTGTCTTTTTGCGGATCCGCCGCACTGTTAATTATTGAAGTGTGTATGCCCTTAGCACATTTAAAGACTTCATCGACATCAGCTAAGCACGCCTTTACATAACCCTTTGATTTGCGCGATTCGATTTGCTTTTGCTATTCTTCGAAATATATATGTGATGTGATGTATGATGAAATAAAAACACACTTTGTGGTGTAATACAACCAATTGCAAGCGTGTGACTAATGAAAAAATTAAAAATTATAACTATTAAAGCCGAATAGTGGTGGTGGAGAAGGACGAAATAAACAGCGAGAATGCACCGAATGAAAAGGACAAGGAAGACGAGACCGTGAAAAGAGATAGCGAGATTAAAAGTAAAGTGAAAACGAAAATATAGAAGCAATACTCCTAAAATGTAAATGAGTTGAGCGCTAAGATACTACTTGAAGAAGAGACTCCACTTCAGTTCTTGAAAGCAGCCATACTTTTAATTGTTTTAAGAATTGCTTTCCATGTGGTAAAAGATTGCGTATATCAGACGGCAGTTTATTAAAAATATATGGTGCTATAGAAGTTAAGAAACGTCGAATGTGCTCTTTGCAAACTCTAGGAACATCAACTGTATTTGTATTTCGCAACGTATATATTCTATATCTTGTAATGTGAGTGTTACCACTTCTGATAAAGAAAACCTTAAGCGCTTTATAGATAAAAAGATAACGTAGCGGTAGTATTTTTGTTTCTTGAAAAAGTGGCAGCGAGGATTCATAGTAGTTTTTGCATAGCAATACTCTCATTATTTTTTTCTGTACTGTAAAAATAGGACTAAGGTTACTTTTGTAAGCACAGCCCCAGCATGTGAGACCGTACTGAAGTCGAGATTGAACCAAGGCATAATAAATAGTTAAGAGCAAAGTATGCGGGATAAGCTTGCGTAGGTGTATAACATTAATTTTAGAGACATGATGTGTGGCCTCCAGTTTAATCTGCTGTCAATTATAATTCCTAGATACTTATACTCCTTCATAAAATCAAGCATAAAGCAATTGTTAGTGCAATTAATCTTGTCACAAGAAATGTCATGAAAAATAATACCTTCAATTACTTCATTCAAGTTGGATAGGAAAAATAACATCGCCTTAGACTTTGTGCTAAGGACAAGCTGATGGTAATTGATCCAGGTTCTGAGCACATCTAGGTCATAGATAATTTGATCTGAGAGTGCTATGTCATCAGCATAGCCAATTATATGACCGTAAACAGGTAGGCTAAATATAGAATTAATATAAACAAGGAAAAGGATTGGTTCGAGTACTGACCCCTGTGGGACCCCAGTATTCGGACATGTTTCTCCCTTTCTTACAAATCCATTTACCATAACCATCTGTTGTCGATTAAGTAAATATGACTTAAACCATTCAGAAATATTACCTCTAAAACCTGCCTTACCGAGTTTCTGTATTAATAAGTTATGATTTACAAGATCAAATGCTTTTGTAAGGTCAAGAAATAGTCCAGCTGTTTTTTGGTCAATGTCTAAGGCATTATAAATTCGTTTCAAAAATACAACATTTGCATCTTCAGTACACTTGCCTTTCACAAAACCAAATTGAGACTTATTAAAGAACCTAGTCTTTTCAAGAAAGGTAAGCATTTTAGTTACTATGACCCTTTCGAAGATCTTAGAAAACACCGAGAGTAAGCTTATTGGCCTGTAGTTATTAGGATTACTTTTATCGCCTTTTTTAAAGATCAGTATAAATAAAGCGGTTTTAAGGCAATTCGGGAATATACCGCACTGGAAGCTTTCATTAATAATATGCCTCAACGGATTTATTATGTATTTGCCAACCTTCTTAATAATCATATTACTAATACCATCTACTCCACTTGAGTTCGTAGATTTTAAACTGTTGATAATATTGAGAAGCTCTAGATTGCTAATGGGCCCATAATAGAAGGAAAGTTGACTCGATTTGTCAGTTAATAATTTTATATTGCCGCTATTGAGTTCAATAGATACACCTGGTTTACATTTTTCAACATTTTTGAAAAAATCGTTTAGACTGTTGGCCATATTTAGGTTGTCATTGACGATTATATTGCCAAATTTGAGGAATTTTAACTCTGGCTCTTTTGTGTTTTTGCCAAGTAAGTCATTAACAATACGCCATTGCTCTTTTGGATTATGCCGATTTTTCGCAAATGTATTGGTATAATATTCAAGTTTTTGCTTGTATATGAGATTACGCACATTAGATTGCAAATCTTTGTATTTATGTTTAATTATAGGTTCATTCATTTTATTCTTATTTTTTGCATAGAATTTATTCTTTTCTTCAATCTGAAAGCAAATCCTGTCAGTAATCCAGGGTTTGATTTGATTTTGCATTCATTAATGAATTGCGTAAGTTTTTCCACAAAAAATGAAAAGGCGTTGGAGGGATTTTCCGATCTATAAACACAATCCCAACTTTCTAAATGCAGACAATGGATTAATTGGGAATAATTTATTTGAGACACTTTTGTCGCACCAATATCTGCAGAGTGAGTAGACCTATTCCCACAACAGTCATTTCTAAAGACATTTTTAAATATAACACCAGTAGAGTAGTGGCCAGTAATATTGAGTTCCAAAATATAAGGTTGTTCATTGGTTAAAGCATTGGACTTAAGAAATACATGGTCGATGCACGATTTTGATTTTTCATCTACTCTTGTAGGTAAATTTATAAGCGCTTGAAAACCTAGTGAGGATAAGAGGAGCATATATTCATCACATTCTTTAGGTAGGTTAAATATATTAATATTTATGTCGCCTACCAGGCAAACATTCCTACAGTTGACAGAGCACAATATATTTTCTAAATCTTTAAGAAAAATATGACTGGGGACAAACTGCAGTCGATATACACAAATAAAAGTCATAAGCAAGTTCTTACCAAGATTCAATTTTATAGTTAGACAGTCTGCACTTTCAATGACTGGAGTGAGAACCTCTTGACCACAGTTCATGTAGTCCTGTGGTTTATTGGGAATATATGATTTAGCATTCTGTTTTAACGGATTGGTATTGGCTTGATTTTGGTTCGCTGACATACGAGTATTATCGTAGTATTAGTGGTACTTGTCATCTCTGTGGAATTGTTGGGAAATGATTGTTGACAAAAGTGATTTTGAACGTTTTGCTGAGCATATTGTTGTGTATGTTGTTGATTATTTTGTGGATTGTTTTGTTGAGACCGTTCCATATGAAGAAGAGTGTGATGTTTTAAATTACACTTGAAACATCGATTCGTGCTTGTGCAACTGTTCATATGATGGTCACAACCAAGGCAATTAGAGCAAACGGAATTTCGTTTGGTTACCTCTATACGGGATTTGATACTCATTTTTAAAAATTTCTTACAATGTGCGCGCCTTTGCAGAGCCTACAGCGAAACTGTTTGTCTACCCCTTCCGTTTTTACATGATCTGTGTTGGAACGTTGGACGTTAATGGCAACGGTTGTTTTGTTTATGTGTTCGACTCCATGAAATTTTCAAGTGAGCTGAATCTACCCTCAATGAAAGATAAGAAGGTTTTCCAATCGAGAATACTTCTTGAAGTATCTAATTTCGTTTCCCAATCTTTTTGTGTGATTTTTGGGAGTTTGTGATATATGAGGTATATTAGTATGGGATCCCATGAATCCACCTCCATTCCCAGATTTGAAAGAGCATGGATACACTGATTATTGGTATCATGCAAGGCCCTTAAGAGATCGGCTGATTCAAATGTAATTTTTTGTTACTCTAACAAAATTTTCAACTGTCTGTTAACTAGTTTTCTTTTGTTTTGAAACCTTTCGGTGATGATTTCCGATGCGTAGCTTTTGCTATCGATTGGAAGATGTGAGATTAACTCTCCAGGTTTTTCACCCAAAGAAGATTTTAGAAATTGTAGCTTCTGGATATCAGACAGATCAGCGTTTTGATCAATTAAACTTTCGAAAACGTTGTGGAATTCACTCCAGTCTTCGGGTTTGCCAGAAAATGGCTTTATATTAATTCGCGGAAGACGAATATTCGACACCCCAGATCTGGTGGTGTTTAATCGTGAGATATCGAGATTGGCACTGTGGTCGTGCGGAAATTTATCAATGTCATCGTTAAACATGCCAATGAATTTGAAATACATATGCTTGATTTTGGCATATGTTTCATCTGCGAGATATTTGTCTTTTTGCGGATCCGCCGCACTGTTAATTATTGAAGTGTGTATGCCCTTAGCACATTTAAAGACTTCATCGACATCAGCTAAGCACGCCTTTACATAACCCTTTGATTTGCGCGATTCGATTTGCTTTTGGTATTCTTCGAAATATATATGTGATGTGATGTATGATGAAATAAAAACACACTTTGTGGTGTAATACAACCAATTGCAAGCGTGTGACTAATGAAAAAATTAAAAATTATAACTATTAAAGCCGAATAGTGGTGGTGGAGAAGGACGAAATAAACAGCGAGAATGCACCGAATGAAAAGGACAAGGAAGACGAGACCGTGAAAAGAGATAGCGAGATTAAAAGTAAAGTGAAAACGAAAATATAGAAGCAATACTCCTAAAATGTAAATGAGTTGAGCGCTAAGATACTACTTGAAGAAGAGACTCCACTTCAGTTCTTGAAAGCAGCCATACTTTTAATTGTTTTAAGAATTGCTTTCCATGTGGTAAAAGATTGCGTATATCAGACGGCAGTTTATTAAAAATATATGGTGCTATAGAAGTTAAGAAACGTCGAATGTGCTCTTTGCAAACTCTAGGAACATCAACTGTATTTGTATTTCGCAACGTATATATTCTATATCTTGTAATGTGAGTGTTACCACTTCTGATAAAGAAAACCTTAAGCGCTTTATAGATAAAAAGATAACGTAGCGGTAGTATTTTTGTTTCTTGAAAAAGTGGCAGCGAGGATTCATAGCAGTTTTTGCATAGCAATACTCTCATTATTTTTTTCTGTACTGTAATAATAGGACTAAGGTTACTTTTGTAAGCACAGCCCCAGCATGTGAGACCGTACTGAAGTCGAGATTGAACCAAGGCATAATAAATAGTTAAGAGCAAAGTATGCGGGATAAGCTTGCGTAGGTGTATAACATTAATTTTAGAGACATGATGTGTGGCCTCCAGTTTAATCTGCTGTCAATTATAATTCCTAGATACTTATACTCCTTCATAAAATCAAGCATAAAGCAATTGTTAGTGCAATTAATCTTGTCACAAGAAATGTCATGAAAAATAATACCTTCAATTACTTCATTCAAGTTGGATAGGAAAAATAACATCGCCTTAGACTTTGTGCTAAGGACAAGCTGATGGTAATTGATCCAGGTTCTGAGCAGATCTAGGTCATAGATAATTTGATCTGAGAGTGCTATGTCATCAGCATAGCCAATTATATGACCGTAAACAGGTAGGCTAAATATAGAATTAATATAAACAAGGAAAAGGATTGGTTCGAGTACTGACCCCTGTGGGACCCCAGTATTCGGACATCTTTCTCCCTTTCTTACAAATCCATTTACCATAACCATCTGTTGTCGATTAAGTAAATATGACTTAAACCATTCAGAAATATTACCTCTAAAACCTGCCTTACCGAGTTTCTGTATTAATAAGTTATGATTTACAAGATCAAATGCTTTTGTAAGGTCAAGAAATAGTCCAGCTGTTTTTTGGTCAATGTCTAAGGCATTATAAATTCGCTTCAAAAATACAACAATTGCATCTTCAGTACACTTGCCTTTCACAAAACCAAATTGAGACTTATTAAAGAACCTAGTCTTTTCAAGAAAGGTAAGCATTTTAGTTACTATGACCCTTTCGAAGATCTTAGAAAACACCGAGAGTAAGCTTATTGGCCTGTAGTTATTAGGATTACTTTTATCGCCTTTTTTAAAGATCAGTATAAATAAAGCGGTTTTAAGGCAATTCGGGAATATACCGCACTGGAAGCTTTCATTAATAATATGCCTCAACGGATTTATTATGTATTTGCCAACCTTCTTAATAATCATATTACTAATACCATCTACTCCACTTGAGTTCGTAGATTTTAAACTGTTGATAATATTGAGAAAGACGATTATATTGCCAAATTTGAGGAATTTTAACTCTGGCTCTTTTGTGTTTTTGCCAAGTAAGTCATTAACAATACGCCATTGCTCTTTTGGATTATGCCGATTTTTCGCAAATGTATTGGTATAATATTCAAGTTTTTGCTTGTATATGAGATTACGCACATTAGATTGCAAATCTTTGTATTTATGTTTAATTATAGGTGCATTCATTTTATTCTTATTTTTTGCATAGAATTTATTCTTTTCTTCAATCTGAAAGCAAATCCTGTCAGTAATCCAGGGTTTGATTTGATTTTGCATTCATTAATGAATTGCGTAAGTTTTTCCACAAAAAATGAAAAGGCGTTGGAGGGATTTTCCGATCTATAAACACAATCCCAACTTTCTAAATGCAGACAATGGATTAATTGGGAATAATTTATTTGTCGCACCAATATCTGCAGAGTGAGTAGACCTATTCCCACAACAGTCATTTCTAAAGACATTTTTAAATATAACACCAGTAGAGTAGTGGCCAGTAATATTGAGTTCCAAAATATAAGGTTGTACATTGGTTAAAGCATTGGACTTAAGAAATACATTATCGATGCACGATTTTGATTTTTCATCTACTCTTGTAGGTAAATTTATAAGCGCTTGAAAACCTAGTGAGGATAAGAGGAGCATATATTCATCACATTCTTTAGGTAGGTTAAATATATTAATATTTATGTCGCCTACCAGGCAAACATTCCTACAGTTGACAGAGCACAATATATTTTCTAAATCTTTAAGAAAAATATGACTGGGGACAAACTGCAGTCGATATACACAAATAAAAGTCATAAGCAAGTTCTTACCAAGATTCAATTTTATAGTTAGACAGTCTGCACTTTCAATGACTGGAGTAAGAACCTCTTGTACTTCGTGTTCACTTTTAATAAATACAACCATACCACCCGATGAATAAGTTTCATTACAATTTGGATAAACACTGTAACCCGGAATAGAAAAGTTAGAAACTTCGTTATCAAATACCCAGATTTCGGTTAAAACAATCATTTGAGGCATGGTCGAAAGGCAATTATGTAAGTTATCAAAATTCCTTCGCATGCTTCTAATATTTTGATGTACAAATGTGAAGTCACTGACTGAATTACATAAACTAGTACTAACATAAGTTTCATTATAATCATGAGCACTACTTGGATCATAAAGGTCATTTACGTTACACAACATTATAACAAAGATTTAGATACGTATTTATAAATGTTTTAGATCTTCAAGAGTCTTGATGTATTTGACCTCAGATCCATTTGATCGTCTCATCATTATTTTCCCACGTCGTACCCAGAGAAATTCATAATTAAGTTCCTTTTTTGCTGTTTTAGCTTCTTTAAGAATATGTTTTAAGTCACCAGATAGCCAGTCATTAATATATATATTCCCTTTAGCCGATGGTACGAGTATGATGGTATTAGCTTTGATAGGTTTTTTATTTGCATAAACAGATTTAATTATGTTTTCCTTCGTACATGTTCGCGTTGTCTTCAGTACCAGTACTTCAGAATTAGAAGATTTGCCGTTCACTCTTATTTTCTTTCTGTAGCAGAGGTCAATGTCTTCTTTGCCAATTTCCAGACCGAGCCCAGTGTTTACAATATTTACCGCGGTGTCGATGACGCATTCATTGACAACAATCGGGACATTGCGAATTTCCAAATAGTTGGTGTGTATTGACTGGTCTGCTCTGCTGAGAGATTCTTTGCACTCATCTAGTTGTAGTTTTAGTTTTTCGTCCTTTTTTATTTCATTCGCAATTTTTGCAGATTACTCTAATGCAGTGAGACGGTTGTTCATTGTGATCAGCGTAGTCTCTGTAGAAGAGATCATTTTTTTCAGATCGACGATTTGGTTGTACACTTCTCTCAGAGAAATCTTGTCAGTGTCTTCGCAATTTGCCGTTGATGATGACAGAGACAAAGATAATCTTTCCTTATCATTGCGCCTTTTTAAAACACAGATCGAACAATTCCATATTTTTTTGTTCTTTAGCATAAAATCAATGTCTGCCGGTGTTAGTTTTGCGCACTCTGCATGAAAGAAGTTACTGCATTCATTGCATTTAATTTTATTTGAATTTTACACTTGCACACTAAACAACTCGACATTTTTCGTCTTTCCCCTTTGACGGCTAAACTTATTATATCACTAGACAATTCCTCATGAATACGTTCTTGCTTTTCGATCGATTTTTGGAGTTTACTCATAATTATGTATGTTGTCTTATTTCACTGATTGATTCAACTTTTGTGTCTTACGTTTAATATATTATCTTAGGTGGATTTGGGTTCATGCACTTATGTATAATATGAATGTTGATATATAGTGTATATTGTAAAAAAGGCTTTAGGAAAGAGGAATAAAATTTCTACCTTAATTTGCTTTTGCAACTGTAACTTGAGTCTCCTTGACAGTTACAGTTGCAGAAGACTTGTGTTGCACAGTTCCTTGCTGTGAATAACTACAGCTGTTCCGCTTGCAGACCGCTGTATCGCTTGTAGACCGTTGTACCGCTTCAAGACCGTTGTGCCGCTTGTACACCACTATATCACTGTAAATCCTTTGGTTTCAGGATTCGTTCACTCGGTATGTTCGAGTATTGAACAATTGAACAAAGAAATATGTGTTTTGTTAAATGGAGCACTCAAAGGATTAAAAAGGAAAGGAATTCCTACCTTGGATTGCTTTTGCACCTGCAACTTCAGTACATGAACTATCAGTTACAGTTGCTTAAGGCTTGCTGCTGCTGCTGTACGGGATATCGTTGGATACTGGGGCCGATAGACTGTCCGTCGTTGATCGGGCTGCTAATTTAGATTGGCGTTCTAATTATGCACTTTTGTACGTTAGTGATAAGGTACTTTTACACTTTATGCACTATTCACTTTGTGTTTTAATTGTATTTAAATTAAACTATCGTTCATTTTATACGCGGTTCTTATTATCGAAGGACCATGTTCTTCACCCAAAGAAGCTGAGTCGAACTTAGAAATAATTTTATTGCAAGAAGGATGTCTTGCACCAAAAATGTGTTAATTGCTCGAGATAAAAAATGAAAAAAAACTTGCTCCTATTACATTATAATCTTTAATAGTACCGATCTAGTCTATTGCTAACTGACAAGTATCCGTAAGATTTGCATCTTAGTTCCCATGAAGCCTTGCTTTTAGTCGATACTGTGCCTTACCTACAAATTTTATTTTATTATACATCATATGGTCATTGAACTTGATCTTGAACTTGAAATTCTTATATACCTACAGATCCATTAATACATTTACATTATCATTTGCTTTCAAGGGAACTGTATGAATAATTACATGTATTACATTTACATTAGTGTTCTACTTTTTACACTAATGCCCCATATTTTATGTTGGGGTGGGAATGGGATGATCATATAGTGAATGATATCTCCTCTCTTTCTATTTATTATTATTTTATTAGCCATTACCACCATGTTGCATTATTGACATTTCGTTTGTTTTCGATCGGTTTTTTTATTCAAACATTTTTTAGTTTAATAAAATACACGAAAGTTTGACGCGATCGGGTTTATTTCATTGTGCGTACTATATGTCATCTGGGATATGTATTTCTTATTTACATATCTCAGTGTCTAGCCCAATATGCACAATGAATGCAAAAGTCAATTGTGCAAATGGTTTGGCAATTGCATTTTCATACCACTAATTAATTTTAGCTTATATTGTTTTCGTCGGCGTAATGTGGTGCCTTGTGTTTTAAATTATGTTGGGAACCAACAGACATTATTTGCCATATTCTCGTCACTGATCTGGGTGAAACCCGAGCTCTTGAATCGCCAATTCACAATTTCATTCCAGATCGTGATTCGGGCCAGTGAAAACATTCGCCTTGTACACTTCCTGGAAAGTCGCTCTATAGCCTCTACCTGCTCCTCGATCACAAAGAAATTGTGATCATCAACAGCTTCATTTGGATCTATGCTTGCTGCTACCAGTATTTTTTCGTTGTTCGTCGTTCGGGCGATTTTAAGACATGGAAGGTCGTTTTGATTATTTCTCCGAAATATTTTATTTATTTGCGGGAACATATTTGGGTTGCTGGTGTTTACAGCCCGAATTTTATTGTTCCAATACAAACTTACAGAATTTCTGTAATTTTCCTTTATTATTGTTTGGAGGTTTTTAATCGACGACTTCAGTGTCATAATCTCCGGGTTATGTCTGTCTGTAAACGGTCTGTACAAGGTTTTTAGTCTTGACAGCAGTCAAGGGTGGCCGTGGTGTAGTGGTACTAGCAATCGCTTCTCACTCGGATGGTCCAGGTTCGAATCCTGCCCATGAACAAGTCTTTCAAGTTTTTCAGTTGTGTAATTGGAACTCAGACAGAAAAATTCTGCGTGTGAAGGCATAACACTGATACGTAGATTTGGCTGTTGTAGAGTTTCAAGCACAAAAAATTACTGCGAATTATAACCTTCCACTCTGAGTGAAGAAAACAACTCTCCATCCTATTCGGACTCCCACCCCCTGGAGAGCAAATACCGAAACCAAACACACCTGAGTTTCAAACCACTACAAAACAATTTTCCTTTCTCCTCCTTTCTAACTTTCCGCCCGCGCCCTGGCAACAGTAAAAGGGTATCTAACCCCTTAGGCGCGCGTAAATTAAAAAAAAAAAAAACGCTTTCCACTACGGAGACGGATATACACGATGCATGCTTCCAGCACCTGGAACATACGTACTACACGACTTTATACTCTATTAAAACGTATTCCTTTTCGTACGAAAATCGCAACGCCACCTCCCTGAATGGAGTTGGGTCGGTTTCTCCGTACTATTTTGTATCTTCTGTGCCTCATTTTGTGTCTTTTGGTAAGCTTAGTTTCGCTAACCAAAAGCACATTAGGGGCTTGGTCTTTGAGCAACTTATGTTAAATAGTGCAGCTCGTGGTTTGAACCTAATCAGTGAATTCACATTCACTGCAAGGACCTTCAGGGTTTGCTCCGCCACGGCAGTTGCCGCTTCTCCCTTTTGGCTCTGGCTGTGGTAAAAGGCTTGACCCCCACGAATTGGAGCCCTTCGCACTTCTTCTCTTTAAGCAGTGCAAGGAGCTCCCCCGGATCAGTCGACGGCTCTAATCCCCTCAGCAACATTGTTTGCAGCTTGTCTCCCTTCGGGGTGTAGGAGAAGAACTCCGTCGTCGAATCCTTCAGTAATTTTTTTATTTTATAATAGCGCTCCACTGCGTTACAGTGGATCGCATGCCTATCTAATGACAATCTTTTTATAAAAAAATTGTTGCCTATGGCCGACTTATACAGTTCCATGATGTCCTTTAACTCCAATTCAAAAGTGCTAATTGGTAGCACTTTTTGCTTGGTGGCTTTCTGATCTTGCTGTTGTTGTTGTTTCTGCTGCTGTTGTTGCTGTTGTTGTGACGGTTGAGCATGTTTTTGTTGTTGTTGCTGCTGTTTCAGCTTCTGTTGTTGTTCTGGCGGTTGCGTATATTTTTGTTCTTCTTGTGTTTGTGTTTGTTTTTTCTTTTTCTGTTTTATGGTCTCCGTTGGGAGTTGTAGCTGTTGCTGGCTTGCAACCTTTTGCAGTTGTTGTTGCTCTTGCTGTATGGAGTTCAATTTTTGCTCTTTTTCCCTCCTGGCTGTTTGCTTTGCCTTAATGACAAGCACCTTTTCCTGAAGATGCCTGATGGTGCTATGAATAGCTTAAACTTAATCTCCCTCGTCGTCTGCAAAGCTGTTGTCGCTTCCCATATAACGCCCTTCGCCCCTATGTGTGGGTGTTCATTATTGTCTGACTCATGACACGTTTGGGTAATTGCTGCCGTTGTAGAAGTTCAAGGCGCCGTCTCCCTTAATTCACCTGGCAGCTTTTCAGTGGATTTTGAATGAGAGGGACGCTTCAGCAGATTGGTTGGTTGGCCTTAACCTCCTCCTTCTCTTCATCTTTGGTTAAACTAACACGGCTGCTTGGCTTGAACCACTCGAAGCCTCGCCTGATTTTTCGGCTGGTCCCGCTATTCGCATAGCGGACCGCTCTCCACAATTCATCACGTGATGTAACAACACTTAATAACACTTTAATTAAGTATTTCTTTTAAATGAAAAGAAAAAGAAGATAAAGTAACAGTACTCGTGGATTCGAACCCACGACCTATGATATGATATGTCGGTCGAACACGCTGGCACTCTGCGAATTGGGGCTGCTGAAAATTGTTGAAACGGAAGAGAGCAGAGAGCAGAAGCGCACACATCTTAATAACATAAGTTGCATCGCTTTACTACTACTATCACAATTACCTTTTAATATGTATCATATATTTTCATGAATTTAGTTCTTTCTACATTGTCGTCGTGATCGGTCTAATAAAGAATTGTAGTGAATTGAAACCCGTCGTTTTTTTGAACATTTTTTACAGGGGCCTAAAGTAATCTCCTCAAATGTCTCTTTGTTTCTTATTTTACTAATATGCACTCACAAGCCGAATCACGTCTGTGCTCTACGGAGATCAATGAACGACTGTTGGCTTCCTGAATAGTCATATATTTATGCCCAGTTCCACGGTGAGATTTTAAACACTCGTTTGGGTTTAAACTTCCGTTTAACAATTTTTGGATTACACAGTGCCCGTTTAAGGTCAAAGTGGAGTCTAACTCATCATTTAAGGTAAATGACTGCACGCTGTCGTTTAAACTTTCATTTAACTTTTGAAACGCAGCCATTTTGAGATACACATATTTTTTTGCAGTCATTTCATTAGGTATCAAACGAGTGCGAGGGAAAGAAAATAATTTATCTTGAAGAAAATAATTTAGCCTTTGATAATGTTTTCAAGTTCGGAAAGTGATTTTGATGATATAAGTGACGAGGAAAATTTTGTAATAATTACGACACAGAGGAGAGAAAAAAGGATTCGATAGAGAACAGATCACTTCAACTATTTCATATGCTTCTGGCTTCTATGCCAATGGATGCATATTCATTACCGTAGGGGACTTTTCTGATGTTTTAAAATCATCTGCAAGCTGAATTTGTAGAATTGTCTCCCATCACATTGCGTTTCTAAGAGATAAGTAGATACAATTTCAGATAGGAAAAACAAGAGAAAACACTACAGAATGTGAACGAATATCATCACTTTGCAAGATTTCCCAGAGTGATTGCTTCTTTAAATTACACACATGTACGAATACAGTCTCCAGGTAAGAAATATTTGCTGCAAACAGACATAAATCTATTACTCGTATTTTAGTTTAGTATACTCGCATGTACAAATATGCATACATACTTTTCCTCTCTTAAGAGGTGGCGAATGGCGAAATCGCAAAGGACAGTTTTCTTTGAACGACTCGACTCTTTGCAAAGTAGTCATGATTTGCATGATTCCACAATTTTTAATAACTCAAGAATCAGCGCTATTCAAACCTAGTAGAGGATTTAGAAACCATTTACCAATAGCCCACGATGGCTATCCGTACGCAAGAGTGTTGAGAGGAATGGACGACATTAAAACGATATTGGTTTTAGGACATAAAATTGTCGAAGTCCATTTTGTATAAATAAAATAAGTTAACTGAGCGGTTGAACATTTAATGTAACGGTTGAGCTGTTCATAAAACGGTTAATTGGACGGCGTATAAAGTGGTTAAAAGCGGTTCATAAACCAGTTTGCTTTTACAGATGCAGTTTCAGTTTCTACAAGCCACGCCATCAAATATAAATATTGAATATCGTTTCGCCTTGATGGAATTTGAAATCATTTTTAAATATATACGAGTATATTGTGGTTGATGCAAATACTTTGAATATATGCAATTTTTTCTAAATTTAATTTCATTTCATTTCGAGTAAAATGCTTAACATAACATTTGTTTTTCTACAGTTTTATGAACTCACCATAAGTACTCGAACGAAATCAGTAAACACTAAACCATGTTTCCATTCCTCTTTTTTCTCACTACTAAAGTTTTTAGTTTTTACATCATTTGACTGTTTCAGGGGTAAGGACCTGAGGCCCGTTTAAATGTATTGTATTTATTATGGAAGACAAATGATCCATTATTTCAGAAACGGCTAGACCGATCTAACCCAAACTTTGCATACACATATCTTAAGCCATTTTACAGATGTTAGGTGCAGAATTTTAAGGAAATCAAAATATACGTTTATGGAACGATTTAAATTTGTTTATTATTTTTCTCAGCACTTTTTTACTAACATTTTTCATCAAAAAGTACAAAGTGCGTTGAATTTTAAAATTCCCTCCACAGAATGAATAATCTATAATAATCGTAATCTATGATATACTCGTATTAATTATTATTTTCGGTTTCGGAAGCTTGTAATCCTCCGGCAAATTGTTAAAACGAATAATTACTTTCTATGGAAATGTGTTTCGCCCAGCCATTGACATCTGTCGCTTGATTCTAAAACCGTTGAAATTAAGTAGACGATTTGAGTGTACTTCTCCTAATTTCACTCATTAAGAGACTTTATGCAGTTCCTCGCTTCATTTTGGAAATTGCAAGTGATATGTTAAGTTCTGTAGTATAACAATGCAAGCACGATACAGGTATGCTAAAACTCATCGTTATGAATTGCCCAATTAACGGTTTGCAAGTTTAATATAGCATGCATTCGATGCCGGTAGTGATTCATGTAACAGAACTCCACTTGCGTCATTGAATTCTACACTAAGTCAGTGGTGAATATAAAACTAGCATAGTAAGCATATAGAACTATAAATTAATGTTTAATTATTTGTAAACATTTGAAGTTGATTGAAGTATAATTACTCTGGTTGTTAAAACAAATTTAATCTTAGCCTAACTCCGGTCTTTGATTCAAGTAATTGCGGCAACCTTTCCACACTCTTTTAGCTTGCTGCAAAAGTGGGTCGAGACCGAATGTCGGCATATTCAAAACAGGAGCTTGACGAGCTATTTGCTGAATAATCCTGAATGGACCACTAAAACACGGTAGAACAGATAGAAGAGGAGTACGTGCCAAAAGCAGAAATTGGTGGAGGACCAGAACCACCTAATGTGTACCAACGTCAAAGAAAGCTGGGCCTAAACGATTAAAAAAAAATTAGTATCTAAAAAGGCAGAAAAGAAGGCAAGAACAAGAGAAAAAGAAAGCAGAAACCACGGAGAGTATTTATCATTTAATCAATTGTTATGAATATTGAAAATAAACAGTCACTACAAGAAAAATGTAAGAAAGCAATTACTCCTATTAGGAATATAATAAATCATGTTTAAATAAAAACCTATACCAAAAAGAAATTAAATAGATTTTTTATGAAATAATATAGACCAATTCTATATGGCAATTTTACATTATTAAAGCAAATAATAATAACATATATGGACCAAATTAAATCATTACTAGGAGTTTTGAAAAACTTAAAGAAAACCCCAAATAGAGAGGACACTAGTAAATACATAAAGAATAAAGAGCAAGAGATAGCTCAGATAAGAAAATAGTCTAATAACAGAAAGTGACGCAGAAGAATTAAAAGAAACAGTAGAACAATTGCAGGTTATATTATAGTTATTAATATATAGACGCTATTGAAACGCAGGGAAATTTATACCAGAATTTTCTGCCGACCAAAAAACCCTACAAAATTTTCTAGGTTTGATCAAATTTTATAGTGGTGCGCTAACGGAAGAAACTAAACTAATTGAATTTGTACTTGCAATAAAGTTAGCTGACAAAGTAAGGAATAGCTTTGAACAGAAAAAAAAAACCAAGAAAACTATTGTAGAAGACTTAATTAAAACATTAACAAAGATCATACCAAGGAAGCCTGAGTTTTTTTTTTTTTTTAAGAACTTAAGACTCAAGTGGGTATGAGTTCACTTATAATGCCTCAGCATGTGCTAAGTTTTTTTTGGAAAATTGGATAGAGAAAAAAAACTTTTTGGGCTCAATGGTTATTTCCAACATTTGATGGGGAGACTAAATTCTTAATGGAAGTTGGCTGGTTGTTGATTTCTAGTCAACTACTTATTTGATTTTCGTGAACTGAAAAAATGAATGCCTTTCGAGCGAGGCTGGGATTCATACACCGATCCTTCCGGTTTGAAAGCTAGTCCACTACCACTTGAGCCATGGCAACAGGAACGTACAGCTAAATGAAATTCAGATAGTAGAGCAGAGTGATGCAATAGCAGCAGAGAATCAATAGCTTCCTTAAACGATCAACATGTGCATTTAGAAATGGTCTAAATGAAACTGTTAAAGCATCCAGTGTAACTAAAATTAGAAAAGCAATACAGGTAGACACCGAGATAGAGGTAAGACCGGGCCAGAGAAGTATAATGTGTATAAACACAAATTGAGGATATAACAACGAACAAACAAATCATTGCAGTTCTTGGGGTAGAAGACCATCTCATAGTTTTAATAAAAAACAGGTTAGTAACAACTCCCGAAATAGGAATCAGCATCAGGCATACCAATCCCGTAACACAAATCTGGGAAACACAGGTATCCCTCACAGGTATGGGGGTGGCCGTGGTCAAGGTTCGAATCCTACTCATGACAAGTTTTTTATTTGTGTAATTGGAACTCAGTCGGAAAAATCTGCGTGTAAAGGCATAACACTAACATGTAGATTTGGCTGTTGTAGAGTCTCAAGCACAAAACAAGTATGAAAATTGATAACTTGCGAATCCTTCCGAGTGAAGAAAAAACTCTCCATCCTATTCGGACTCCGACCCCCGGAGAGCTAATATCGAAAACAAATATACCTGAGTTTCAAACTACTGTATCATAACAATGTTTTCCTTTCTCCTCCGTCTATCTTTTCGCATGCGCCCTGGCAACAGTAAAAGGGTATCATAACCCCTAAGCGCGCGTAAATTATAAAAAAGAAAAAAAAAATCCGGTCAACAGAATCGGGGTAACTTTGGAAGAAGAAGGCCCTAAACTTAAAGGAAAGAAATGATCGCACAAATTTTGTCAAATTAAAAATCAAATATGTAGTAATGTCTGATGTAGGTATGTCTGAGTTAGAACTTATGGTAGGAGGTAAGGTAATAAGACATGCATTTCACATTAAGGATGACTCAATGATTCTTTCCACCGACGGAATACTAGGGCGTGACTTTTAATGCCATACAACTGTAAAATAGACTATGAAGGATACGTAGTTGAGATTAGTCTGGAAGAGGAAAAAATAATATTACCGATGAACGTGAAAAATCTAAACAAAATTACGATACCACCGAGAACAGAGATAATTCAGAAAATAGAGCTTCAACTAAATCAGCACAGTATCGTCATTGGTAATGAAATAAGAAAGGGTGTATTTGTAGCTACTCGTAAGTTCATAGTCCCAGCGAATAGCATCAAACACATTAAAATCATGAATACAGAAGTTACAATAGAAATTATAGAAGATATGATGATTGACATAGAACCTTTAAGCATTTAGATGGTCTTATCTTGTCACAACAAACGGGAAAACGTGAATAGATTCATGCATGTGAAGAACGAAGTAAGAATTTTCAGTGTTGGGTTCCCAACACAATGTTAGTAAAATTATCACCGAACGCGACACCGCGCCATAAACTATAGACCGAGAACATAAAACTTTAAGCCAAATGTGTCCGATGATCAATTTTCGATGCACCATCGAGCTCTGTTCGGGTGTGAACCAAAAGACTAACAGTTGAAAACTGCACTGTTAAGGAAAATCCGTATTAACGGCGAAAATTAAACCACTTCTTTTAACGTTACAAAAATCAATATTTTTCTTTTTTGTAATTTTGTTAGCGTTTAGCCACCGAAAACTCCAAGGAGAAATTTATTGGTGCGTGGGTGCGTTTCGTCTTATCAGCTCTGTTGATTTTATCGTCAACATTCTCCCCCATCGCTGAACGAAGTACTTCATGATCAAGCTTCTTCTGGGCTTCCACACGCTGCCAAATAAATAGATGCTTTGGGAAAATATTGTATGTTATGTATGGATATACCCAAGCACATGAAAATAGAAAGAAGATTATTTTATTTGTTTATAAACATGTATCGACATAAAACAAAGTAAAGGGAAAACACAGAGAGACGAAAACGTTATCGACTACTCCGAAAGCTGGCGTTTGGTACTGGCCGTTAAGTACTACTTCGCGGGGATGGGGACTTTATGCCCTTCTTTCTCCGTTTGTTGGTTCGACATTGTGTACAGTATTTACTGTTCTTTGTTGTATTAGAGGCGACATCTGGGTTTGATTTTCATTAGTGTTCTCCCTGACTCATTCCAACTGCCGAAGCCTATGATTTTAGCCTCAAAGAGGTCCTAGTACCAATCCTTGTGGAATTCCGCCAGTTATGCGGTACTGCCTTACTCCATCGTCGGTATCTTAGTGTATTAACCGATTGTTGAAGTAACTTAGCATAATTTGTATTAAAAACCATGTCACCATCATTGACCTAAGAGAGTGTACCATAGGCGCCTAATTTGAACGCATTTTTGACGTCCAATGTTAATACGGCGCTGAATTTGTTGGTACCACTTGACCATCTAGAGCCCTTTGGTTTTGCCATGACCGTCCTGTGGGCGGTACCACAGGGATTAATATCTGCTTCGTCGCAGAGTTCTGTAAAGCTATTGTTTTTGCTTCTCCGAATGGCTAATTTAAGGTCCCTACGCCGCCTATTTTTGTACTGCACCTGTAAATCCTGGTGGGAGGGCTGACCTCTGGATCGCTGGCATAACTCTAGCTCTATGGCACTTGCTGCGTAGCTCTGTTATCTCTTGGTTCCACCAGTATACTGGTGGCCGGCGTTTTCCATACCATAGATGAGTCGCAAGCCCTAGATACTGTTTTAGTAACCTCCGCAGCCACCGTGTTTGCTGCTCCTGGGGTTATTTTATGGATTTTGCAAAAATCAGGACAGAGGTGTTTCGTAATTTGTGCTTGTTTTGCAGAAGGCGCTTCTGTTTTGCTCTTCTTGCTTGCATTTCAAATAGGATGGCCTGGTGGTCATTGTAGGTTTAGTCCCTCCTGATTTTCCATCTTGATCCTCTCACTAGGGAACTTGGTACAAAAGTTGCATCAACTCTGGAGCCTACGCCGTTTCTAGTGAATGTGTCCTCTTTGCCCGTATTAAGCAGTACTGCGTCAAGTGATGATACTGCTTCTAGCAGAACCTCTCTTCTCCTATTGGCCGGTATGCTACCCCAATCAATGGCCCATGCGTTGAAGTCACATCCTATGATTGGTGGAGTACGACCTCTAGCATCATCCACGGGCCTATTTAGCATTCTCTGGAATTCTTCCAACAATTCTTCAATATCCCATTGACCTTCGCTCCGACGAATTCCATTCCAGGTGTCATCATTCTTTCTTCAAATGCGTATGTTCAAACTTAGATCATATTTTACAAATATGAATACATTAATGCAAATATCTAGATTAAGTTTGTTGTAACGAGAGGTACCGTGTGATAGGCAACATCAAAACTGTGTGAACCAAATTTTGTCTGTACTCACAATTTGTAGTACAAGCCCGTGTGATTTGTACATTTTACCTGGTCCCACGGCTCAAATTAATATTTTCATAATTTTGGTCACACGGTAGCTTCTCGCATTAGATGTAATGTTTTCTTATAATGAAAAATAAAGTCACTTGTTTGTGAGACATCATCAAGTCAATATCAATTTTGTTTGTGTTCAATTTTGGCGACCGTGACAGGACACGACTAAAAGTATTTTAGTGGTCTGTAAATTGTGAAAAATAGAAAAACACTCGTGTTAGTGAAAGTGAAGTTAAGATAACAAAAAACAAAAATAATTTAACATGGTGCAATCACTGGAAGAACTAACCAATCTGCAAGATCAGGTTGGAAGGGAAATTTGCACTTTCGCCCTGAACATCGGTTAGGGCGGGGAAGAGCGCAAGACAGAAGAAAAATTACAACATCGGATAAAGAAACTGGAAGACTTGTGGGATCATTTCGATTCCAATGAAAGTGAAATTCGAGATTATTACGCCAAATTTACAGCTCACGATTACTTCGTCAAGGGATACTATGACCAGATAAAGATAGTTTATGAGTCAATGAAGACGGACATTTCATTGCGCCTTACGAAAAATCTCACACAAGAGGCAGCAGGTCAGGAGCAGGAAAAGCCATCAGCAGCACCATCCTCAGCACCACCGGCCGGGGTCAATAGACCCATCAAGTTCACAGCAGATCAGACAACATTATAAAATTGCACTTCCTGCACAAAATAGATTTAAAACCCTCAGTAAAATTTTCCAGACATCACTGGAGAAATGCAAACCGAGGCTGAAAAAATCGAATCCAAGGTCGTTTAGCATTAAAGTGAAGAGTCTTTAAGAAATATCAAACCAAATGTCAACTTCATTTAAAAGGCTTGATGACGAAGCAACCGAGAGCAGCTTGAGCAGCGATTAGCTGAGTTGCCCAAATATGAAATGCCTAATATGCCTAACAATTCCGTATCAAATAGTGCAGCAGTCAAACTTCCGAAGATAGAGCTTCCAAAATTCGATGGCTAGAGTTACCTTAACTGGCGTCAATTTCATGACATTTTTAAACAGTTAATCCACGACCAACCAATTTATTACACTCAGAAATTGTACTTTCTGAGACCCAACGTAGCAGGCGAAGCGCACAATATAATTCAACATCTTCCCCAGATGACAACTATGAAATCGCATGGAAAACATTAGTTGATCGGTATGGCAATAAAAGGCTTTTGTTATCTGCACAATTGACCCGACTCTTGGGGTTGCCCACTGCCGCAGGGACGGCATCAGCTATTAAAAAGCTCCATGATACACCCAAAAAACCATGCAAGCTATTCAGAATTTGGGTTTTGAAACCGAGAACTGGGATCCCATCATGGTCCACATCATGCTGCAAAAACTAGATCGTGAAAATCGGACTATTTTCGAGCAGTCTTTGGATGACACAAGGAACAGCCCAACATTGGAACAATTACTCAAAATTCTGGAAACAAGATTTGTTATCCTAGAGACCATCAAAGACGAGAAAAGGAAGCCAGTCACAGTTGTGGCAACAAATAAGGACGATTGTCCTGTGTGCAACTCAGGTAGTCATGAAATATATAAATGTCAAACATTTTTATCTCTTTCAGGTGGCGATCGTGAGAAGGCTGTGCAACGTCTTCATGTGTGTCGGAATTGTTTAAAATCCGGTGATTTTTCAAATTCGTGTCAGTCTCAGGGCTGCCGAGAATGCAATGGGAAACACAACTCTTTATTGCACCAGAAAAGGGAATCCAAAACCTCAGTTCAGAATAAGAAGGTAATTAAACCAATTGATAGTAGACAACCAACAGATAGCCAACCACAGCAGTTAGGCCAATGGGTCGAAAGTTGATCGGTTAATGCACCGGTGGATTCCAAGTCAAAACCGCGACAAATCTATTTAGCTACGGGTACCTTGTCGTGTATTGCTAGATTCTGGATCCCAGATGCATTTTATAACCACATCGCTAGTGCATACGTTAGGACTTTCAAAGTATCGCTCGGATACCCCTATAAGTGGAATAGGAGGGCATTGCACACAGGCGCAATTTGCTACATCGTGCACGTTTGAATCAAGGTATGCACGCAACTGGGACGTTCCAGATTTCATTCGATTGGCCGATCCAGAATTTTCAACAAATCGAAGAATTGGCATGTTGTTGGGAGCAGAAAATTTTTTTTTTGATCTTATTTTGTCAGGATAAATGAAAGTAGGAGATCATTTACCTACGCTTCGGAATACAACACTGGGGTGGATAGTTGCAGGAGATCGACAAGTCAACATGCTGTTTGCACTATCGCAACTAAATCTTCTATATCCTTGGACAAACTGGTTGCGAAATTTTGGGAAACGGAAAGTCATGATGCACCTATCAAGCCCATTAGCTCTGAAGAACATGATTGCGAGGAGTTCTTTAAGAAGACAACAAAATTCTCGATGGACGGACAGATTGTAATAAGTCTACCTTTCAAAGGAAGTTATCGTAATTTAGGTACTTCTCGGGAAACTGCTACAAATATGTTTCTTTCGCTAGAAAGAAAACTAGAGAGAGATACTAAATTACGAAGTCTTTACACGGATTTTATGGCAGAATACGAGTCATTGGGTAACATGAGCCTAGTAAATGATAACGAGATTCCAGAGCTTCACTTCTACATTCCCCATCACAGTGTTATTAAACGAGAATTTCAACCGGATTTATTTTCAATTGTTGCAAATTTCAGAATGAACAAATATGCCTTCACTGTCAATATTAGCAAATGTATCGTATAATGTTGGTATAATTCAGAAAAACTCACTCACAACTCACCAGTAACACGAAGGACTGTTTTGTCGGATTTAGCACGATTTTTTGATCCTCTGGGCTTATTAAGGCCGGTAATAATGCTCGGTAAACTATTTATGCAGGATTTATGGAAAACTGAACTCTCTTGGGATGACCTTCTTCCTTCAAATTTGGCGAACAAATGGACGAGGTATGTGGAACAATTTATCAAAATCGAAAATATAGGTATTCCTCGCTTTGTGATGTGTATATCGCCCCAAATAATTGAACTACATGCATTCTCAGACAGTAGTATGGTTGATACATACATCAATAAGATGTATTGACAAAACGGGTCGAATCCATTCAACTCTGCTGTGTTCTAAGTCCCGTATATGCCCATTGACGGTTGTATCAATAGCACGTCTCGAACTAGCAGCCGCTATACTTATGGTTGAGTTGGTGGAACGATTGATTCATATTTTTAAGAAGGACATTCAAAAGATAGCGTATTATAGGATTCAACAGTCGTTCTGGCATGGGTACGCGCTCCTTCATATGTTTGGGAAACATATGTAACCAATAGAGTGACAAAAATCCAATCAAAGACCTAGGCACAGCAGTGGAACTACGTGAAAGGAGAAATTAACCCTGCTGATTTAATTTCAAGGGGATGTAATTTTGAGGATCTACAGACTTCATCTGCATGGTTTCAAGCCCCAGCTTTTCTTAAAATAGACGAAACTTTATGGGAACACAGTGTACTTACTGTACCCGAAATTTTACCTGAGCAACGTAAGACTAGAATAGCATTGACTGGTTCTTCAGATTCAACTATTTTAAGCCGTATAAATCATAGAAATTCATTCTACACTTTACAGAAAATATTTTCATTTTGTGGCAGATTTATAAAAAATTTTCAAATTCGAAAACTTTTACGAAGGAGTGGTATGATCTCAGTGGCCGAGATGAAAGAAGGCTCTCGTTTGATGATAGTATATACCAAACGGATGGCATTTCCAGAAGATTACAATACGTTGCAAAAGAACAATAGTAGCTCTATTTCAGATTCAACTTTAAACATCCTTAAACCAAACACGATCGAAATTCACCAACAGTTCCAGTCATTGAACAATTATCTGGCAAAGGCGTTTAATGGCATTGAAAAAACACAGGATGCTCTCAGCGTTAACCAACACTTGTCATTTTTGACTTCTTACTTAATCCTAGTTGTGACAAATTTCGAACGCACGCAAGATATTCTTCTTGATGTTATACTTAACCTGAGTCACGCTAAGATTAATCCACAACTAATAACGCCGGCACAGCTCAGTCAACAATTGCAACTCATTCAAGGAAACCTTCCATCGACATTAAGCCTATCAAGCGTGTCAGTATTAGACATGTCAAATTGACAACAGTAAAGGGGTGTACCTTAAATGACTCCATCGTATTTGAAATGCTTATACCACTTTTAGGCAATCAAGAATTTCAATTGTTCAATCTAATTTCAGTTCCGATTATTCACAACAGCACAAGCGCCTTGATTAGCATATCAAAGCCCTATTTAACAGTTACTCTTGCAAGGGAAAAATTCGTTGGACTTACTGAAATTGAGTTATCATCTTGCAAGATAGTATCAGCAAGGAACTACCTGTGCACGCAGCTGCTTCCAACTCAACTTCACGAGGGAAACGTCAAAACCTGCGAAATGGCTCTTCTAAACCATGAGGATGACGCGTTGACTGCTTGTATTCTAAATGAATCTCCACCATAGGATCGATGGGGTCATCTCATTTGCCAAGGAGTAACCAGAAGCATGTCGCTGATAGGCAATGGGGTCATCGAGTTCAAAACACCTTGTACTCTGAAAATTGGGAATACAATCATCAATGGTCGAACCGCTTACAATACCACGGTAACAAACTCATTCATTCCAAGCGCTAAACTAAACAGCTGGATTTCAACTCGCAATTCCTCCATTGAAGCTGCCGCTCCACCAGAAATAGAGGATATCGATGAAACTCAATTCACTAATCTAAGAAAAAGGGTTGAAGATTTCGGGTCAACAATCCTGGCTATAGTTGCCAACATAGATATTTTCGTTGGCTGTTAGTGATAGATATTTTAGTGGGTGTAGCTGTACAAAAAACTATCTACTTTGGGGAGCCAATGAATGCCTAGCATCTTAAGTTGATTTAAACCTTCAGAAGGGAGAAAAAACTTAAGCTCACGGTCTTGAGGAGGTATATCTAGCATTAAGTCGGACGTGTTGGACGCCCACTTACGTAGATTAAATCGCGCTGTTTCAAGTGTTACTTTTATTTCCTTAATTTTCTCCTCAGCCTCTCGTTTTCTGTCAGCCCCGGAAATTATGTCATTAACATACATCTTCAGAATCATCCTTGCCGCTCGTGGGTATTGGAAACGGGCTTTATCTGCTAACCAGTGGAGAGTGCGGATAACTAAATAAGGAGCAGACGCTGTCCCAAAGGTAACTGTTTTCAGCCGATATGTTTTGAGAATTTCGGATGGATCTTTGCGCCAAAATACGAGTATAAGTTGTTAAATGGAATCTCTTCCATTCACCAAAATTTGCCGGTATATTTTTTTGATGTCAGCTGTGAACGTGTACCTAACCTCCACCTTAGGATGACATCGAGAATGTTGTTTTGTAGAGTAGGTAATTTTTTTTATTTTTCAGGTCGTTGAGAGAATTTCCCTCCGACGTCTTAAACGAAGTATCAAAAACTACCCTCTATCAAAAACTGATATGTATTGATGGACTTGCTGCAACAGGGTCTTTCTTGGTTCGATCGTTGTTCGTTCAGAGTATTACGTTGAATTATTACTGAGTTAAGAAAGTTGTTGTTATTCGGTACTGGTTGCGATTGATGATTTACTGGTAATATGTTATGTGTCGAATGATGTGAAAGTGAATGGTGTGGCTGCTGGCAGTAATGGCATCAATGGCTGCTTGGATAGTGGCTGTATGCCAGACAGTTTCTACACAAACCTAGTCTACCTATGCTTTGACAGCGATCGAATATGCTAATTTTTAAAAACTTATTGCATTTTCGAATAGAACGTGCACCTAGAATGTGTATTTGGACGAACTGGCCTGTGAGTGAGAAGAACTGCGCTGGGATACCTTTTTCGATTGTTCTGATAATATTTTACCAAGCAGGCAGCTCACTGCTTCCACAGTACTTAACCTTGTTTCGAGAAACTACTTGAATTCCTTAAATGTTGGCAATTCATTGGTATTGTCCTTGGAACCCAGTTTATCCTCCCAAAGCTGCTGTGCTTTTAAGGGTAGTTTTTGAAGTAGCACGTATACTAACACCGCGTCCCAGTGTTGGACTGGCACTTTCAAACTATCCAAGCTGTGGGCTATTTCGATTGATGTGTCCCATAGCTCCTTGATTACTTCAGACCGTTCTTGGGTTATAGATGATTAACTGAAGAAACACTTCATTTGGTGTGGACAAGAAACCGTTGGTGATCACATCTGTCCTGTAAAATAACCCACGCCTTTAGATAATTACCGTTAGCAATGGGTGAATGGGACAAAATCCTTTCGGCTTCACCTGACACACTAGTCTTTAAGTGGTGTAACCTTTGAATTTCAGACAGAGACACGTTATGAACCTTCTCTTAAATTGGTTTCGGCGACGTCGTCCTTGGTTTCCTTTGCTTTTACTTTGTCCATGGCATCGAGAAGATTAACTCGGTACTCAAAATATAATTCCCTAATTTTCTCAAAGACCTCCTCTATTTCTAGTCATTTGTCCTCCTCACCATTTGAAAAACCTCCTATGCTCACTTTATATACACTTTCTGCTGATTCTTACTTAGCTATTTAGCTTCATATTTTATATTATATTATTTTCTTTTTTTGGTTTACGATAAAACGAATAGTACACATTTATGTACTTACGTGAGAATCCTTCCGATGATACACAGCACACAACTTTCAGCTTTACGTCCTGGTTCCAGAAATTAGCTCGCCTTCACCTGCAGTCCAAATTGAGTTGCGCAATTTATTTCCTCCAACGACTTCAGCTAAATTAAATAGCTAACAAGAAAAAACAACGAATGCAGTTAATGTATTTAAATTGTTTAAATTTATTTAATGTATTTAATTTCAGTGAAATCCGGCTCGAACTGGACCAAAATGTTCGGGTGTGAACATTTATAACAGTTGCTTTGAAATCTGCACTGCTAAGGAAAATCCGTATTAACTGCGAAAATTAAACCATTTCTTCTAACATTACAAAAATTAATATTTTTACTTCAAATAATATTGCCTTTTATATACAAATGACATTTGCGGTTTTATTTTTGTAAAATTGTTAGCGCTTAGCCGGAGGACCTCAACAACACCGTGGTGGAGGCGACTCTGGAAGACTGTAGCAATGATACGGTTTCTCCAGATTAATCTCCACCACTCAAAAAAGGCTTCGGCCGCACTCATTCTGCGTCTTTCCAAAAGCGCAGAAGACATAATTCTAATCCAGGAACCATGGATTGCAGAAGGCGTGGTTCGTGGACTTAGGACACCCTCATACGTTCCGCTCTATACAAGAGACAAAGGTAAGATTAGAACTTGTATATTAGTGAAACGTAGCCTTAATGTATTTCTACTTCCCAACCTCAGTGACCCCGACCTAACCGATGCCAGATTAGAGACTGCCAAAGGCTCTTACTGGCTGGCATCGGCTTACCTTGGCCACGACCAAGTGGGCCCTCTCCCTGGTGATAACCTAGAAAGGGTGGTACTGGAAGCGGGAAGGCAAAAAACTGGCCTCATAATCGGATGCGACGCTAACGCATATCATACGGTATGGGGCAGTACCGACATCAATGATAGAGGTGAGTCACTTTTAGACTATATTTTAAGTACTAACCTCTTAATTTGCAATATTGGCAATGAGCCCACTTTCATAACAAAAAAGCGACAAGAAGTATTAGATATTACTCTTGTCTCCGACAGCATCACCCAAAGGCTAACAAACTGGATGGTATCGTCTGAACACTTCTTTTCAGACCATAGATACATCCAATTCAGTCTGAGTGATGCTCCCCCCAGCCAACCAGCTTTCCGGAACTACCGGAAAACTGATTGGACAAAATATAGAGGAATACTGTCGGAAACGATATCCTCTAAACTATCAAGTCCCCCGCGTGACACCAATGAGCTCGACATGAAAGTCAGGGAATTTACTCTAACTCTTAATAAGGCTATGGCCTCTTCCTGCCCTTTTATTCAACCAAGAGGCAAGAAAAAGGCACATTGGTGGACATCGGCACTAGGACTGCTCAGAAACACCTGCAGAAAACTTTTCAACGCAGCAAAAAGCACAAGAAAAGTGACCGACTGGGACTCATATAAAGAATCCCTCAAATTATACAAAAAAGAACTGAGGAAGGCAAAACGACAATCCTGGAGGTCATTCTGCGACAAAATTACAGAAACCTCTGGGGCTTCGCGGCTAAGAAAAATCCTCTCCACAAATCCTATGATGCCCAGCTGTTTGAAAAAACCGATGGCTCTTGGACAACCTCAAGTGATGAATCACTCAACCTGCTTCTGGACACCCACTTTCCAGGTAGCTCCCAACTCGCGGCCAGTAGCAGCCCAAACAAGCCTACTGCAACCGTGACCCAAATTCATGGTCTGATACTGCTCTGGGCGCTGCATAGCTTCAAACCATACAAGTCTGCTGGTCCGGACGGTATTATATCTGCCGAGCTACAGAGATCCTCAGATATTATTCTACCAGTGTTGGAAAATATTATGAGGAGCTGTGTAGAACTTATCCACATTCCACTGTTATGGAGAGAAGTCAATGTAGTATTCATTCCCAAAGCTGGAAAATGTTCTCATGTAGTCCCAAAGGACCTCAGACCTATAAGTCTATCATCATTCCTTCTGAAAACTTTAGAACGACTGATTGATATCCATATTCGAGCTAAAGTTGATCCAAGACTTCTGTCTACGGCTCAACATGCCTACTGTAAAGGAAAGTCGGTGGAAACGGCTTTGCACTCTCTGACTAGCCACATCGAACGATCCCTACAATATAAGGAGTACACAATGGTTGCTTTCCTCGACATAGAGGGCGCCTTTAACAACGTCAACACATCCGCAATCACGACTGCGCTGTCAACTCTGCAGGTAGACGCCTCACTTGGGGAGCTGATTAATCTAATGCTAACAAGCAGGATAATCAACTCCAAACTGGGTGAGACTTCTGCTAAAAGATATGTCAGTAGGGGTACGCCGCAAGGCGGTGTCCTCTCCCCCCTTCTCTGGAACTTAGTGGTTAACGAACTACTGATATACCTGGAAGCGGGTGGTAGCAGAGTGATTGCCTATGCGGATGACGTTGCCATAGCAGTCTCAGGAAAACATCTAAATACCATTAAAGAACTCCTCCAAGTAAATCTTAACAGATTAACCTGTTGGGCAGATCGCTGTGGATTGGGAATAAACCCACATAAAACTGATCTTGTCCTCTTTTCTAGGAAATATAAAATTCCAATCATAGACCCTCCTTCAATAAACGGTACCAGTTTAGCTTTCTCCGATACAGCAAAATATCTGGGTCTCATTTTTGACAGGAAACTAAACTGGAAACCTAACATTCAAGAAAGAGTCAATAAAGCTACAATAGCTTTATTCTCTTGCAAGAAAGCCATTGGGAACAAATGGGGCCTTCAACCTCGCATAACCCACTGGCTATACATCTCGGTCATAAGACCGATACTCACTTACGGGGTGGTTGTCTGGTGGACGGCCTTGGAAAATGCAGTCAACTGCATTAAATTAAGCAGAGTCCAAAGAACAGCATGTCTATGCACAAGCGGAGCCTTGCGGTCTACCCCCTCTGCGGCATTAGATATTCTGCTTCACTTGACACCCCTCGACATTTTTAGCAAGCAAGTAGCTGCGACTGCAGCTATTCGCCTTAAAGCGACTAAACAGTGGACAAATAATTCATTTGGCCACGCCAACATTCTTAATACATTAGGAATCCTCACAGAGAACACCGATTACACCATACCTGAACTTTGGTTTGACAAAAACTTCCATGTAAGCTTCCCCTCTAGATCATTCTGGGAGGAGGATGCTTTCATGGAGGACAAGTCAATCCATCTCTACACAGATGGATCTAAAACCGACAGCGGAGTTGGTGGCGGTGTTTTCTCAGATAAGCTAAATCTAAGCCTCTCTTTCCGCCTTCCAAATCACTGTAGCGTGTTCCAGGCGGAAATTTTGGCGATTAAAGAAGCTCTGTCCTGGCTGAAGAAAAACGTGATATCTGCAAAGGATATCCGCATATTTTCGGATAGTCAGGCCGCCATCAAGTCCCTGGACTCGGTCTCATTGTGTTCTAAAACTGCCCTTGAATGCCGATCATCTCTCATGGAGATGGCAGAGCAGTTCAACATTCACCTTTGTTGGGTGCCGGGCCACAGAGACATTCCAGGGAACTGCAGAGCCGATGAACTCGCCAAAATTGGAACCACTCTACCTATCCTACCGGACAAAGGTAGTATAGGTATACCAATCGCTACGTGCAAACTAACACTAAAGCTAGATGCCAATAAAAGAACGGACCTTAGGTGGACTGCTGGACAAACATGTCTAGCGACCAAACAGATCTGGCCAAGGCTAGATCTGAGTCGATCTAAGTGTCTGATCCTTTTAGATAGGAAACATCTCAGCGCCATAATAAGTGTCATTACCGGACACTGCCTCATAGGCAAGCACGCAAGAAGGCTTGGTGCTTTTACTAACGATTTCTGTAGAAGCT
Organism: Volucella bombylans; assembly: GCA_949129095.1. Taxonomy (NCBI): domain Eukaryota; kingdom Metazoa; phylum Arthropoda; class Insecta; order Diptera; family Syrphidae; genus Volucella; species Volucella bombylans. The sequence continues at coordinate 239,207,515 of OX422140.1, forward strand.
GCATGGACGAGGAAGAGGAGGAGACAATCCCCCGCCTACTCTGCACATGCCCAGCTCTCTCTCAGAGAAGGAAGCTTCATCTAGGAGCTTTCTTCTACAACGACCTAAACGATCTAGAAAAAATAGACGTTAACAGTCTCCTACGCTTTATTATAAGCTCAAACTGGTTCCAGTAGTAAGAAGATCATAGATCCACGTGGCATCACAATGGGCCAATAGGCCTAAGTGGGTTGGTATTTCCAACAGCCACTCTTACCTAACCTAACCTAACCTAGCGCTTAGCCGGCGAAAACTTCAAGGAGAAATTTGTTGATGAGTGGGTGCGTTTCGTCTTATCAGCTATGCCGATTTTATCGTCAACAAGCTCTTTTCCCATCACACGAGGGTGATCGCTTGACAATCAAGGGCACTGTCGTAACCAGTCAAACTAATTACGATGTAAATCGGACGAATTGTGTAGGAATTAGATCAAACCAAATCACAACATATGCGTGCTCACTCTCAGTGCGAGCCACCTGAATGGTGTAAACAAATATGTAGTACGTAGTTATAAAAAAATTAAGTTTATATAAACCCAACGCCAAAGCAAACACTTTCATGGTCAAGGTCAATGACCATGTGAATTACAGCTGAGGTGGTATATGCATAGTACCACCGAGGTTTCTTGCAAGGAGTAAAGCAATTTGAATTCATTCGAATTGAGACCTTTGAATTCCAATAAACCAAAGTTTATAACATTCAACAAACGTCGGCATATTTTATTTGTCTCACAGACCGCGAAGTGAATCAGCTTTTCACTCTTACTGAGACTCCATCTCCACCTTCGAAGCCTTTTGAAAGAAACCGTGATAAAAAATTCAATTAAATTAAATAAAAGTGTAGTTAGTTTCAGTGGAAAGTACCACCAAAATAAAAAGTAAAAAAAAGACATTGAAAGCGTACTGTGGGCCAGTGTCAAACTGAACAAATAATCCTAAAATAGCAGCCCAATCCTCGGCCAGAGTACCCAACGAGACGACTAATCCCGGTTCCAATTCCACGAATTCAAGGTGCTTTGTAAGTAGTCTAGCGGCTAGAATCACAACAAGGAACTGTGCTACGCAAAGTCTTGTGCAACTGTAACTCAGATTTCAATATCCTGTACAATAGTTGCATTTGCAAAAGCAGTCTAAGGTAGGAACATTATTTCTCTGTGGCTTTTTATTGCTAATTATTGTATGTGCGTGGATACAGTTCATTATTACCACGCAACACATAAACCCAACGAGTCGACGAAACCTGTATCCATCGGATAGCAGTCAGCAAGCACTACAAAGGGAGCGGTACAACAATCTAGAATCGGCCAGAAATAACAGTAAGGAACTTTGCATCACAAAGCCTTCTGCAACTGCAACTGATACTCACACACACAGAAGTTGCAGTTGCAAAAGCAAACTACGGTAGGAATATTATTCCGTTACTTACACCTTATTGTTAAATGCATATTTACATATATTATAACAATTAATTATCTTATCTTCAATATAAAAAAAAACGCCCTATGAAATCAAAATGGCAAACGCGAAACTAGCTAAAATAATCGAGTGACAAGAACTAACATAAATGGAAATTGATACCGATTTCGATGAATTTAAAAAAGGAAGTGAAGCAAAAAAACTATGGGGATACGTGATGCTGTGTATAACCGATAGTAATGAATGCTTCAAACGTACGAAGAAAGACCATGGCAATCGCTAACAATTCTTCTGATCCCCTTAAAGACGTTTACTTCAATCCCGAAATATTTGCAAAAATTAAAAGCCTTTATTTTTCATTTACGGGGAAATGACCATCTCGACAAATTTGCACATGAAAATAATGGAAATCTAGAGATTTCGGGTTAAACGCCACCAGAACTTCGGTATGTGATTACCACCAATTCAGATTAAACAATTCTCGGGCTCGTTAGATGAATGGTATGAATTTCACAACTTGTTCGAAAGCATGGTTCAGAATATTAATTATCTGACACACAAAAATTACAATTTCTCAAAACCCATGTCTCAAACAGTGCTGCGCTGCTGATACAATATTTATTAGTTGAAGCAATTGGTAAAAACTATGCTGAGGCATGGGAAATATTAAAAGAGCTTTATCAAAATAACCGAAAATTGGTTAGTAAGCAATTAAGGGTATTCCTGGAGCCAAAAAAAGCTCCCCATGTATTCGCAGATGCTTTAAAATCATTGCATGATACAAGCATAAACTGTATTCATGCACTATTCTCAAATATGTAATTTATCACAAATTTCCTCTCCAAACACAAAAGGATTATGAAGATAAGCTTGGTAGTTCAAAATGAATTCCAGAGTGGAAGGCATTTGCCATTTTCATGGCAGATCATCGTGCTGATAAGCAATCCACTGCGACTTTTAATCACTCGCACTGCTATGCCACCAATTTCAAATCGATGTTCATCGCCAAGATCGTTAATTGATAACCATTATTTTTGTAACACATGATATCTTATTCATATAAATAATGTTTGCCTACAAATTTTGATGTACAAGTATTGTAAAATGATATACAAATTTTAAAAATCTGAAGAATTAAACTAACTTAAGATAATATCATAGAATTCGATTCCTATCACAAATAATTTGTACTTTTGTAAGAACAAACCTGAATATATGTATATGTATGTAAATATGCACATAGGTTTGACATGCTCTAGAATTTGTAAACCTTACACTTGATAAGGCATTTAATAATGCACTTAATAAAATTTTGTAAACGGGATCATATATTACACTTCATCTGCATCCGGACAATAAAAGGTATTTTGCATTTGTTTCTTTTTTTTTACATCTATAAATGGGATAGCGTTTCCAAGATTTTGATTAGTATTGAATTTTATAATTGATTATGTCCGTGTATAAATCATACGAGTGCATACATTTTTCGCGCGTCTTTCGAAACTTAGAATTTGACAACCTACGTATACTTACATATCTACCTATACATATCTATACCAATAAACATATTCCAATTATATTTTGTATTTGAACTAAATAAATAGATATTGATGTCGTTCGTTAATTATATATCACATATCATTTTTTTTTATTTCTATAATGCTTTATTGAGTATTTTTGGTGTCAATTGACTAGGTTCGCAGTTTGATGATAAGATTAGGGGTCATCCACAAGACAAACGGGTGAATGTGAGTTTAATCACAAGGTTGATGGAATACCCAAGGTAGCTGTACCATCATAAGCTACCGACTCTGTGTATCGAAAGATACACCAACAGGCACGTATTTAAGTCTTTGTGTGGCAGTTGAGAGGCGAAAGATCCCACCCCAATCCGAAGAGTCTCAGCCAATAGCATGGCTTCCTGCAAAAGGTCGTCACATAGATATATGAAGTCCTTTTTAGAGACAGACCGTTACAACGTATACTCTCAACACAGTAATATTCAGGACAGCGTCAGCCCCATATTTAGCTGTACGGACCTTGCAGCAGTTTGCGATGGACGTCGAAAACTCTAAGCCTCATGTAACGAAAACAATCATGGAGCAGATGACAAGATACAATCTGATGTTATATCGATATTAAAGTCTGCTGGTTTTCCGTTGCGCAAATGGGCCAGCAACTCAACAACAATTTTAGAACGGACCTTAAAAATTTGATTCATAGGATGTTATTAAGACGCCAGGCGTCAAATGGCATCCTGAAAAGGATACATTAACATTTAACATAAACGTACCTAAAGTAAATAAACACACAAAGTGGTCAGTACTTGCCGCTATAGCACGCCTGTTTGATCATCTGGAATGGATTTCATCGTGCGTCATCAAAGCAAAACTGATTTTGCAGAGGGTTTGAGTCAATGCATTGTCCTGGGACTCCAACATATCAATGGACATAGAAGGACCGTAGATAGAAATTCGATCTGGTCTTCAAAAACTAGAAAAACTGGAGATTCCTCGTTGGATAGCAAGTGAAGAATCATAACAGGTCCAACTCCACGGTTTTAGTGATGCCTCAGAGAAAGCATATGCAGCAGTCACATATCCACGAGTATATCAAATGGACAGGAGACAATACACTGATTGGCATCGAAAATCAGAGTGGCTCCAGTAAAAAATATATTTTTATCACGACTGGAACTCTGTGCTTCATTATTACTGGCAAAGCTTCTGCAGGGAATGTCAACTACCATGCACTTCCAAAACCTGAAGACATTCGCATGGTGCGATTCCACGATAACCTTAGCACAGATAAAAG